>CM073946.1:20955861-22155861 GCA_037179545.1 Sesamia inferens
ATGGAGGCCTAGGAATTGAATGAGAGCTATTATGTTTAGCAGGGAACACTTCATCTGCTGCTGCCATTAGTAACTTGGTTAAAGACCTAGCACACGCATTTTCATTACCATTAGAAATAGGCGGTAGAGAAGAAAAGTTTGAGTCAGTAGTGGTTCTATATTTTTCCCAATTGATGTTATTCCTATCAGGGACTTTATGTTTAAGGTTTGATGTTTTTCTAGAAAAGGTTGGTTTAGGGAATGGAGTGGACATAACTATTGGGAAGTGGTCACTACCATAAGTAGAGGATAGTGTATACCAAGTTAGTGAAGAGGCTAAGTTAGGAGAACAGATAGATAGGTCAATAGCACTTGTACTATGATTAGGAGCAGAACGTCGTGTAGGAGAACCTGTATTCAGGATACATAGGTTTAGATGGTCTATTATATCTAATAATTCATCCCCATGGTTACTGGAAATTGAACAACCCCATAATTGGTGGTGGCAATTGAAATCTCCCAATATTAGTAGGGGTGTTGGAAGAAGAGAAAGAAGATGGATGAGGAATATATAAGGAAACAATACAAATGTTAAATACATTAATAGCTACAATTGAGATATCCTCACTATGAGGAGGTAAAGGGATAATAGAGAAAGGAATAGAATTCTTTATGAGAATAGCTACTCCACCATACCCATCAGATCTATCATCTCTAATGGTATAGTAATTATTTATTTTAAAAACATGATTTGGCTTGAGCCAAGTTTCTGCTAATGCAAAAACTGAAGGTTCATATTTATTGAGTAAATGAATTAAATCACTTTTTTTGCTTATCAGGCTGCGGCAGTTCCACTGCATTATTTTGGAGAGTCTGTCCATTGTTAATGGGAAGAGAGAAAAGGTTTAAATAAGAGGCAACGTTGGACGGTGAAATATTAAACTGTGAAAGAAGTTGAATTAATGCTGTAATAAAATCATTAGTTGACAAATTATTTGTTTCACTATCTTCTACTTTTCTTAAGGCACAACCATTAGCTGGCTGTGGTGCACTATATTCCTGGATTAAAGCATTATGAGAGTCTTTATCATACCCAAATGAAGGTTTTGGGGGGGATCTAGGTTTTGAAAATATTGTCTTTTTGTGGCTAGTAGTGGGGGAATCTATATTTTTGGGTATTCTGTTAAATGATGGAATAGCGGGTTTACTGGGGAAGTTATTGGAGGGGGAAGAAAGAAGCGTCTCTGCATAGGTTCTGCTTACTGGAGGGTGAACTTTTAGGGCTTCAGCGTAGGACACAGAATTTTGAGCCATGTATGTCTTGATTTGTTTTTGCCTAGAAAATTCAGGGCAAGATTTATTTGTGGCAAAATGATAACCTGAACACATGCAGCAAGAAGGGTCATTATCTCTATTACAGGTATCCCCTGTGTGATTCTGACCACACTTAAAGCACCTAGGCTTAGACCTACACTGTACCTTTGTGTGACCATATCTACAGCAATGGAAACATTGAATCGTAGGGAAAATATACAAGTCTACTGGAAGGGCATTGTAGCACATAAATATTCTTTTTGGCAGGACCTGGCCATCAAAAGTAATGACAATTGACTGTGTAGGTTTCCAAACAACAGAGCCTTCAATTACAGTTTTAAAGTTCAGTCGTCTCACTTTCAAAATAGGGCCGCAGCCAATAGGTACTGAGATGTTACTGACAATCTCCTCCGGAGACCATTCTGCCGGAACCCCTCTAACTAACCCCATACGAGTAATGTTGAATGTCGGAATATAAGCTTTGAATTGTTCCGCTTCAAGATTGCCATTATTTATAAAAGAATTGGCGTCAGCAAAATTTGAAAAAGTTAACGAAATTTTGTTACGCCCTATGCGCTTCACACTACCATTGATTATATTGGGAATATTGTTTTTTTTCAGAAATTTTCCAAATGTAATGGGGTGCAAGGTGGTGCCATCGTTTTGTGACAAAGTTTGTTTTTGCACATGAATAATATAAGGTGCACAATCGGTTTTATCGTAGGTGTTTCGTCCTACAGGGGTGGAGGGACTCTGAGAGGTAACAGTTTGGACTGTGATAATTTTGTTTGTAGTATTTGTGTTAATTTTTTGTTCAGTTTCATTTAACTGAGTATCCTGACAACCACAACTAACTGTATCAGAGCCATGATGTCGACGACGACGTTTGTTGCAGTGTTTGCATACAGAAATGCGGCTCCTTTTCAAAGAACGGATCGAAGTAGACCCATCGGTGTCCATGCCAGACTCATTGGACTGTATTGTTACGAATTTCCCTGCCGGTGGGACAAAGTCCCCCGGATCGGGCGGCTCATTCATACTTACTTTCTAGATATTGATAAAAGTTTGACTTACCAAGCGATGAAATGTACAAAACTAAACTAAATTTATACTAATTAACAGAATATATACAATACACTACCGCTACTGATCTTATATATACTTAAAAATTATTTTATTTTATAAAAACTTAAAGGACGCGCCCGCCAAGTTCGAACGTTTCCCGCGCTTTTTCATTTCTGGGGTTGTTACGATATAAATAAATTGTAGAAATTATTGATGTGACATGACAAAACTGTCTTTGCATTGTGTAGATTCAATTTCTTAGTATTGTATAATTGCATGGAACACGTGTGAGCACAATGTACTTGCTGTAAAGCATCTATTTGGGTTAGTCTTTTTTGTTGTTGTTTTTTTTTTTTTTTGTGTGTTTTTCCATAATGGACGCTCTTAGCGTACAATATATTTCTGCATCGTTCTCACACGATTGATTTCAAAATGAATGATGTAATCAAATATTTGAATCAATAGCTTGATAATTTAAAGGAGTGTCCATGGAGTTTCTTACCCGTTACCTACTCTTTAGAATGGGCGACTAGCTTCACCTTACTGACTAACCGACCTACCGACGATTCAAAAGTGCCTTTAACTGGTTTATTTGAAATAAATGCTTTGATTTTGATGTTTCTTGCTATTACCGATGCCAATGTAACATAATTATGTAGAATTTAATTTAATTTCATACCACCTTATTACTGCCGCGCCCTAAGAGCACTAAGTATATATATATATATGTATGTATATATTTTTATGCCAAACATACTTTGAGCTCTATTGCTTACACGGCAGATTATAAAACATGGTTTTAAAAAGTACTGGCTTTAGGTTTAGACAGGCAGGTACTTTTTTAAGACTATTGATTTGGGTTTAATTTAATTACAAACGTTACAAAATCAAACGAATATTTTAATATAAACACATTTATTGTCTTAAAGAAGTATACCCCAAATCTATATCAGAATCAGTATCTGAATGGCTATCTGAACAATCTTGTAAATTCATTATAAGCTCTTGATCGCAAATACTGTCAAATCGGACATCCCGCTCCCAATCTTCTGCCTTTATTTTTCTGCATTTGGTTACCACATTCTTCCAGCGATGTCTTATTGTGTCTCGTAGGGTAACATTAAAAGAAAACATATTTTTATTAATAAAAATTAGACAGTAGTTAATATTTATAGCACCTATCTAACTGAAATTAAAGAAAACAAACCTTTGACTTGAGCCCAGATAAGCTCAATCGGATTATAGGTACTGGCAGTGGATGATGACGGTATGATCCTTTTCGGGGGCTATTTCATCTAAGACATACGAGAGCTAGGTTTGTGCAAACCAACGAGCCTTAACAATTAATTTTTTTACCAAATTTCATTGGCCTCTATTCCTTTTTCTTGAAGCCATGCAATTATTTCTAACTAGCTGTGCCCCGGGGATTCACCCGGGTAAACTTCAAACCGAAAGAGCTCAGTTGATATAAAATAAGCGCCTGTTAACATAATGGGAGCAATATGTACGTCCGCGTTTGCTCCTGTTTTCGCAACATTTTTTGTTCCTGCTTTGCTCCTATTGGTTATAGCGGGATGTTTTATAGCCTATGTCCTTTCTCAGGCTCTAGACTATCTGTGTAACAAATTTCATTACAATCGGTTGAATAGTTTTGGCGTGAAAGCTGGACAGACAGAGATACATTCGCATTTATACCTAATATTAGTAAGGATTTTTTGTTTGCCGAAGTTGGTGGCTTGTTCTTTTGGACCGAGTGATATGGGGCATTATCCATTATATGATGTGGCTCGTTTAAATAATTATTTAACAATTTTAAAAACCAATCCTTAAATTTGTCAAAATTAATTTCCTTGTGGTATTCACTCGTTTTATTTGACTTGAATGCCAATAGGTAATTATGTACAAAACCAGATGACGTCCCAGGGTGAGTTATAATCAGTCTTTGACCTTTGCCTTCGGGTACTTTAGAGCTTGATTTTGTAGTATCATCTGGCTAGAAATTGTGCCAATGAACATAACAACAACCCGAGCTACAGTATAGAGATTAAGAAATAGGTATATTTGCAACAATCGGAATGCCTAGATATATAATATGTAGGTAGTTAGTGGAAACGGGTCCCAATTCACATCTGAAGATTTTGAACGTTTTTGCCAAGGGTCTGGCATTACACATGTCAAAACAACGCCATAACATCAAAAAACCAACTGGTAGGCAGAACGCGCAGTGCGAATTTCTACAGAACATATGTTAACCAGTGACAGAAGAGCTGATATACACGAAAGGCTAAATAAACAGTTTACTTCGGGGATATCGAAATACCCCTCGACGATCGACACAAAGGTCGCCCTAAGAATGAAGTTAGGAAGGCCGATACGCAGCTCGTTTGATCTTTGGAAACTTAACGTAAGTTGAAACATGGAAAAAACATGCTTTGCACTGAAACAAATACTAAAGCCAACCAACCAAGTAGTCACACCCCCAACATATAAGCCCGCAGATAAAGTACGGGTAAACAAAAAAAAGGCTAAGATTCGAACAAGTGACTAAGGCAGCTATTGAAACAAGACAACCATCTTTCAGACATGTAGTTGAAACTAAACGACCAGAATCTGAGTTTGCCCCGAGAAGAACGACCAAGACTAGGAGTTTTACCTATTACAGACGAAATCTTAACACACGTGAAAAGAGCGGCGACCATGGTGAACAGCCGGCTCCAGCGGCGTCCACTTGCAGGGGACATCCTTATGGTTCCACGCTCCTGTCGCTTCCACCAGCAGGGATCACCAAGGTAACGCTAACATTCCAACATCACCGTCTGTCCAACCGGATGCACCATTGGCCGGTCGGGACGGAAGACAAAACCACCTGCATGATTCGGATTTTTTGGGTTTTAGACCAACTTAATTAACGGTGGAGTAATGTAGTATTATGTATAATGTAATGTAACGTTCCTAGATAAATCTTTCACTGTTCAGGCCCCTCATTTGTGGAATGCATTGCCAATTGAAATTAAACGCGCACAATCGTTACAGGAATTCAAGAGACTTGTGAGGAAACACTACTTGTCGTTATGATCTTGTTAAATAAACACTTTTAAGCTATTTATACCATTAAAGTATCTATGTATTTGTGTATCTACTTTAGTAAATTGTAACAATGATATTTGCACCAACGACAGTCCCATTTGTGGTTCAGGAGAATCTGTCCATTCTTTGGTTGCCTAGAAGAAATCGCATTAGCGATAAGGTCGCCCATTGTATGTTTTATGTTCCATGTATTTTGTTCGATGTTTGATTGGTGTACTATAAAGAATAAATAAATATGTTCCTGCCTTTATGTCAGAAGAGATTTTGAAAAATAGTCTTTTCATTCGCTGTCACTTAATAATAACAAGATTGAAACTTCAGAAATATTAATTCCGTTTTAATGCAACAATCCGCGTCTCGTGAGTAACACGCCAGGTGACAGGCAGCTACCCTGTATCGTACTTGTATCGTGAGATACACGCCAAGCGACAGGCAGCTTCCCTGTATCGTGAGCACCATGCCAAGCAACAGGCAGCTACCCTGTATGGTCCGTATATCGTGAGTCTCATGCTAAGAGACAGGCAGCTATCCTGTATCGTCCGTGTATCGCGAGAAACATGCCAGGCGACAGGTAGCTAACCTGTATCGTGGGTACCAAGCGTGGCGACAGGCAGCTACCCTGTATCATCCGTGTATCGTGAGAAACACGCTAGGCGACAAGCAGGTACCCTGCGGCACACCTGCGTGCACCGGACACGGACCACGGACCTGGGTTCTGGACAGCGCTCCGTCGAAGACCACTCGAAATGATCTGTGGGACATGTACGACGAACGTATCGAGTGCTCGCTCCTTTGTAAAAAGAAACACCCGCCTTGCAATCCCAACAGTTCTGTCCAATGCGGCACGGAAATGCATCGTGTTTACTTATTAAACACCAAAATATGCTAAACCCAATAAGAGTTATTATCATTATTAATGCAGTCAAATAATACAAGAATAATTGCCACAAATAAACAATGGCAGCAGCACAACAGATCCACACAATATATACAATACAAATTTGTGATAATAGAAAAGGTTCTTAAAACTTGTGATCCTTCAATTAAAAACAACAGAATGCATACGTATTACTAGACGACACAAATAGAAAGAAATGCCCACATTGTGAATGATTAACACAAGTTATCAAGTTTGTTAGTCAAGTTATAATGAAAAAACATTAATATAATCAAGATTTTATTTTTATCCTGCATTTGTATTATGATTGCTCAATCATAAGCTTTTACGAGAGCGTGTATGAACATACGTTGTTAAGTTTATCTTTTTACTAAGTGTACGCATATGCATTGTTAAATTATCCTTTCAACTAAAATTACGTTGGCATATTCACACTGATAATGGTGAATGTGTACGCTTATGCACTCTTAAAGCTTGCTTTAAACTAAAACTACGGTGACAAACATCACACTGATAAAGTTTCTCACCAGTGTGTGTACGCATATGCATTGTTAAACAGATCTTTTGACTAAAATTACGTTGACATATTTCACACTGATAAGGTTTCTCACCAGTGTGTGTACGCACATGGGTTGATAAATTATTCTTATGAGTAAAATTACGTTGACATATTTCACACTGATAAGGTTTCTCACCAGTGTGTGTACGCATATGCACTGTTAAATTACTTTTCGAGTTAAAATTTCGTTGACAAATATTACACTGATAAGGTTTATCAGCAGTGTGTGTACGCACATGGGTTGTTAAACTCCACTTTTGAGTAAAATTACGTTGACATATTTCACACTTGTAAGGTTTTTCACCAGTGTGTGTACGCATATGCATTCTTATATTCCTCTTTATAGCAAAATAACGTTGACAAATATCACACTGATAAGGTGTCTCAAGAGTGTGTGTACGCATATGGGTTGTTAAATCATACTTTCGACTAAAATTACGTTGACATATTTCACACTGATAAGGTTTCTCACCAGTGTGTGTACGCATATGCCCTGTTAAAACGATTTTTGTACTAAAATTACGTTGACATATTTCACACTTGTAAGGTTTTTCACCAGTGTGTGTACGCACATGCCTTGTTAACCTATTCTTTAGACTAAAATTACGTTGACATATTTCACACTGATAAGGTTTCTCACCAGTGTGTGTACGCATATGCCCTGTTAAAACGATTTTTCTAAAATTACGTTGACATATTTCACACTTGTAAGGTTTTTCACCAGTGTGTGTACGCACATGCCTTGTTAACCTATTCTTTAGACTAAAATTACGTTGACATATTTCACACTGATAAGGTTTCTCACCAGTGTGTGTACGCATATGCCCTGTTAAAACGATTTTTGTACTAAAATTACGTTGACATATTTCACACTTGTAAGGTTTTTCACCAGTGTGTGTACGCACATGCCTTGTTAACTTATTCTTTAGTCTAAAATTACGTTGACATATTTCACACTGATAAGGTTTCTCACCAGTGTGTGTACGCATATGCCCTGTTAAAACGATTTTTGTACTAAAATTACGTTGACATATTTCACACTTGTAAGGTTTTTCACCAGTGTGTGTACGCACATGCCTTGTTAACTTATTCTTTAGTCTAAAATTACGTTGACATATTTCACACTGATAAGGTGTCTCACCAGTATGTATACGCATATGCTTTGTTAATTTGATCTTTTGACTAAAACTGCGTTGACATATTTCACACATATAAGGTTTCTCACCGGTGTGCGTACGCATATGGCTTGTTAAATTCATCTTTCGACTAAATTTACGTTGACAAATATCACACTTATAAGATTTCTCACCAGTGTGTGTACGCACATGGGTTATTAAATTAATCTTTCGACTAAAATTACGTTGGCATATTTCACACTGATAAGGTTTCTCACCAGTGTGTGTACGCACATGGGATGTTAAGCCACTCTTTTGACTAAAATTACGTTGACATATTTCACACTGATAAGGTTTCTCACCAGTGTGTGTACGCATATGCCTTGTTAAATCGATCTTTTTACTAAAAATACGTTGACATATTTCACACTTGTAAGGTTTTTCACCAGTGTGTGTACGCATATGCCCTGTTAAAACGATTTTTGTACTAAAATTACGTTGACATATTTCACACTTGTAAGGTTTTTCACCGGTGTGTGTACGCACATGCCTTGTTAACCTATTCTTTAGACTAAAATTACGTTGACATATTTCACACTTGTAAAGTTTTCCACTAAGGTGTTTTTGTACATTATTAGAACTACTCCGTATAGATATGTAAGGCTCTTTAAAATGTGTGCCAGGCTTGGACGTCCATTTCTGAGTAGTCGGGATAACTTTCGAGTCTGATTTGTCTTTAGTAGTTTGCTCGGCTGTTATTGCATCTTTTTCTTTTGTTCTTCGTGTGTCCTGTTTTGGACTCCTCACAACGGTGTCCTCTGTAAGTAAATGTAGACACAATGGTAGATTTGAATGAATTTGAAGAATCGTCGTTTTAATTTGTTTGCGTCTCCGACGCACTGGGTCTGCGACAGCTATCTAAATCTTATTGCTGAAAGCTTGGAAAAATCATCTATTTATGGAACGCTGGACTTCTGCTCTCTTAACTGGTGTTCTGCGTGGCTATTTTAAATTCAATTAAAATATATACGCTTCTGATTACATGTATATGTTGTGTGTACAATAATTATTATTATCTGAAATAAACACATTGAATTGAATTTAACTACGACGGTATCTGTAACTTTAATCTGCATCACGGTCTGGTAACGTTCGCAGGGTCAACATGATTAGAGATCGCACAAGACAGTCAGGTAGGCAAGAAAAAAGGAGAAGCCTTTAAAGCAGGCAAATAAAAATAAACTGAACAGTCCTAGCAATAGAACTCAAAATTGCCCATATAACCAGTTACACCCTTCAGGCCCGTGAGGTAATCCTAGCTACATCCTATCAGGTGAACCATTGTCTTGTTTGCTTAGCTATATAACCAACTAATACTTACTTGTATCCGTGGCTTTTTTTTTCTTTGATACTTTTGCGTCTTCCACTTCAGTTTTAATTAAAGGTATATTATCTCCTAAGTCTGACTCATAACAGTGTGGCGGTATATCTGCTACATCTAGACAGCTATTGTCTAAATTTTCGGGATCTAGTTCTGTAAAGAAACAAAAACTGTCAAGAGTATTATTATCAACTAGTTACGCCTGGTTTTACCTGTGTAAGTTTCAACCCTGTGAGAATAACAAAATTAAAAGTAATCCTATGCATTAATCCTGGTGATAATCTATTTGTAAACAAAGCATGAGCACGACTGAGGTTGATCAGCGGCGATAGAGCTTGTTTTGCTCTAGTCTAGCACGTCATCGAGCGTAAGAGAGATAGCCTCTCACGCTGCCGTGTAAGAGAGATAGCAATAGTGTCGCTTATCCTGCATTATCAATAGCATTTGCGCAGGTAGAAAGTTGTCCTCGCGTTTACTACCCATTATTGACGAGAACGGATAACATCAAATTTATCAAACTAAAAAAGTTAAAAATCTTAATGTAAAATTTAATTTCCTACAGTTATTTTTAATAATTAAACGAATTAATTAGCCTTATTAAATGAGAATAACCGCAAAAACTAAAATGGTGATTGGATAGGAAATTTAAAAAAAATGCCGCCTTGTTTTTGAAGTCCGGTTTTAGCAAACTTGCTTTAAAGTACTACTTATGTCTTCTGATTATGAAAGCTGAGAGTCTGGCGCATTTTTGAGAGTAAATGAGAAGTGAAAATAACACTTGATTAGCTTTTAAAAGTCAAGTTGAAAATTGTCTTAATTCACGGAACGTATTTATTTTTAATTCTGACCAACATTTTTATTTTATGTACAACACTAGTTATTTTATGTATTAAAGTACAGCACATACGGTTGCAAAACAAAATATTAAGACATCTTAATTAAAAAAAAAAAAAATCTTGTCCGGTAGAAATTTCTCGAAAAGGAAAAATAAATCATAACTCGAAAACAATGAAAAATCGCGAAACATATATGGGGGTGTTTCGGATACCCCACGAAATGCCGAACCTAATTTTTTTTATGACGTCAATCGATGGGCCATCCTGTATACAATTCGGGTAAGTTTGAATTTTACTCTAGCCACTCAAGCGTCCGGGCCAACAAAGTTGCCTAAAAATTTTTGGCGTTAAGCGTTCAGGCAACCATGGTGGCCTCACCGACATGTACACTTTAAACGAGTTTTTATTTATGATATGTATCAAAGAGCTTCATGAACTTCTCACTAGATGATTCTGTATTAAACAACGATTCTCGGATGGCTAAAACAGTGCCCCAGTGATAAAATCGGAAAAAAAGTTTGTTTATAAACGGTGAGTGCAGTGGCAGTGAGTTCTGCGATTAAAATGAGAGTAATCAATTATTTTTTATTATCGGACTCTTATTAGGAGGACTCTTATCGGACTGTTACATATTAAAATATTTATCGAGATTTGTTCTTTCTGAATATGTATAAATACTTTGTATCCAATGTCTGATAAGTTTTCTTTACGAGTGTTAAAGTGGACGATGGAATGATTGCTCATTGCTCATTGTGTGCCAGATTTTCGTCAAGTTTTTGTTTGATATAATATCTTAAAATATGACAAAATATTCCCTGAAGGATAAATAGTTCATATTTAGGAATTAAATAGATTTCTGCTAAAAAATAAGAAGAAAATAACGATGATTTTACGAGCGCTCGGCGTGGCTAGATACCGATCGCGCGCTCGGACGTACAACGCATTCCCAATTGTCACACCGGGACGTTCAAGTGGCTAGGGGAATAATCGCAAGCGAGGTAGTAGTTCGGGGGTTCACTATGATGTGTCGTTGCTGTCGTCGTGGTGGCGACCGTAAATATAAAATTCCTGGCTGGCGCGTTCACGTAGTGTTCGATGAGCGCGCAACGCGCGTGGATGTACTCGTGTTAAGCTGCTTGCAGGTGTCTGGTACATGACTCCCCCCAGCAAAGCGTACTGGCGGTTTCGAACATCTTCCAGTCCTCGTGGTGTAGGCAGCGTCACGAATTGCTTCAGTTTCAGATTCGGGCCTCCAGCAGGAATGCAGATTTTAGTCGGTCGATGGAGACACTTTGTTTTTCCATCAACTTATATGGTGTAGGTATTCTCATTCCGTTGTAGTACTCTGTGCGGGCCATTGTAATCAGAGTGACTGACCATACAGTGCTTCTGCTGCGGAGACATCCGTGTCATGTTTTATGGTTGCGCGTAGTCCTGACACGACTGTCGGTAGCTCGTTCGTCCAACTTGAATTTTGAAGTCGAGCTTTTAGCGCTGTTTTAAGTGAGCGGTGGAATCGTTCTATCATACCGTATATTGCATTGCTTTGATGGTGGTAAGCAGTAGTACGTGTGCGCTCGATTCAAAGTCGCTTCATGAGGTTCCTGAATAGCTCAGACTCAAATTGACGGCCTTGGTCGCTGGTCAATAGTTCTGGACATCCGTAGCGGGCTATCCAACCTTTGTACACAGCATGAGCGACTGTTTCAGCTGTTATGTCAGCGACATCGGGCATAATATTTCGTGACTTGAGTGGTTAGATTTTATGCGTTGAACGCATAAAATCTAATCGTAAGTTTTTGTTACGTATGACGTCTTTGATTTCGGTGTCAACTAGTTGCCTTGCCAGCTCGTCATAGTCGATCGGTGACGGTGACTTAACTGTGTCGATTCTTGATGACTTGATCATTGGCAACGACGTTGTCTTTTCCCTTGATGAGTCGAATCTTTGAAAGAAACTGGCGGATGTAATGTAGATATCTAGTTCGCATCGGAGTCTCTGTTTTGCTGTTATTTATTTATTAAAACTTTATGCACAAAGAAAAACATTGTACAATGGCGGACTTAATGCCTTAGGCATTTTCTTTCAGTCTACCTTAAGTTGATGCAGAGATCAAACATGGTAGGTGCAAAGATATGAAAGAGAAGTTAAAAGAGAAACACAAAAAAAAAATATAATAAATACATAAATACATACATACAAAATATAAACAGTAGAGAGAGATAAAAAATATAGATAGAGAAAAAGAATAAATTACATATTTGATAAATCTGCCAATTTCTTGCGTGAGTATTCCCGAGCTTTAATTTTAAAAGTGTACCGACTAGTCAACGTCCTGATATTCTGAGGAAGATCATTCCTAAGAAAAACCGCCTGGACAAGAAATGAAGTCTTAAGAAAACTAGAGCGGTGAGAAGGACATCGTAGAAGACAATTATTGGAAGAACGAAGATTCATATTATGCGCAGAGCATAAATATTGAAAATGAGAAGTAAGATAAGAAGGAGAACAGGGTTTGTGTAGGAGAGAAAACAAGGTCGTCAAAGCTCTTAGAGCTCTGCGTTGCCTGATGGGTAGCCATT
The DNA here is from genome assembly GCA_037179545.1 of Sesamia inferens. Taxonomy (NCBI): domain Eukaryota; kingdom Metazoa; phylum Arthropoda; class Insecta; order Lepidoptera; family Noctuidae; genus Sesamia; species Sesamia inferens. Next base: position 20,968,679 of record CM073946.1, read on the forward strand.
TCAAGATGGACCGGTGAGAAGATACATGATCGTACTTACGAAGATTAAATACGAATCGAATGCAGTTATTTAGAAGTCGGTCAAGTTTATTGAGTAGATCTGCATTCTGGTCGTAATAACACACATCACCATAATCAATAATGGAGAATATAAGGGATTGAACAAGCATTGCCTTTATTTGTGATGGAAGAACATTTTTTAACCTATAAAGCGACCGCAACGTCCCGGTGACTTTTTTGCTCACACTTGCAACCTGCTTACGGCAGTCTAGGCAAGTATCAATATGCAGACCCAGATCCTTGACATCGGAGCTGAACGGAATGACTTAGTCATCGTAGAAAACCGGTGGCACCACTAAGCCACTCAGCCTACGCTGATGAAACGTACTCCCTATAATGATGGCCTGGCATTTTGTAGGGTGAACCGCTACCCCGAAACGATTAAACCAGTCCCTAACCACTCCCAAATTCCGGTATAACTCGTCAATCGCATCCGATTAGTTGCCAACACTTGCCTGAGTATAGAGCTGTAAGTCATTAGTGTAAAGATGATACGCACACTGAAGTTCAGTAGTAATAAGATCAATAAAGATTGAGAACAAAAGTGGGGATAATATACCGCCTTGAGGGACGCCAGAAACATGCTCACACCAGTTAGAAGACGAATCTCCCACGAGAACTGCCTGCTGACGCCCCCGAAGATACGAGGAGAACCAATCCAGAACCTCGGAAGAGACCATAAGATGGGAAATGATGCATAAAAGGACTTCGTGACTGACGGTATTAAAAGCATTCGAAAAATCGATCAGAACTAAAACGGAGACTTTAGTGTCTTCCATTCTCCGCCTTATATCGTCAGTCACTTTAAGCAAAGCAGAAACAGTGCTGTGGCCAGACCTGAACCCGGTTTGGAAAGGACTAATGAGGGAGTTTAGCTGAATGAAGTGGGAGAATTGCTTATGGACACAGGCCTCAAGCACTTTAGACTAAAAGGGGAGGATAGATATGGGACGGAAGTGGCCAAGAAGGGTGGGATTTGAAACTTTAGGCAGAGAAAAAACATGAGCTTTCCTCCAGAGCGAAGGGAAGTCACCAGTAAATAGAGAGAAGTTATTAACATGGGAAATTGCAGGAAGGAGCGGGTCGAGAGCCGTCACTATCATGTAGCGACTGATGTTGTCACATCCTACGGCTTTAGATTTAATAGATACGATAATCTTCTTAATCTCTTCCGGGTCAACTGGGGTGAAGATAAAGGGGGTAATATTGGGGCGCGTCAGACCAGTAAGGTAGTGAATAATTTGACATTTAGTATGGCTATCAAGAGTTGGGACAGTGACAAAATGACGGTTTAGATCGTCCAAACTAAATGTATTAGGGAGGTCTGAATGCCGCGTTCTGCCAATAGAGAATTCTGAATCCAATTCTCTAGAGTTCTAAAGAATTTCCAAATATCGGCAGAAGAGGAAGTGATATTATCAAGTATGTAGCGGCGTTTAGCGTTGCGTATCATCTGGTTACAACGGTTGCGAGCAGTTTTGAAGAGAGTCCAGTTATCGTCCGACCTATCTCTTTTACATTTCCGGAACGTGCGGCCCCTACGCCGCATCGCCATCCGAACACCTTGATTCATCCATGGAGCAGGCAGCCGCTTCAGCTTTACTTTCCTAATGGGAGCGTGAGTATCGTACAGTTTGACAACAGCTAAGTTAAAAAGATTTACCTTGTCATCAACAGTAGTAGCTTCCTCCAAGGGCGTCCAGTCAATATTTGCAGGATCATTTATTAGTTGTTCAGTGTTCATCCGCGCAAAGGCACGCTTGTACTGGAATTTAGGTTTTGGTTTTGGGGGTTTAAGGACATAGGACCGAAAAATAAGGTCGTGATGAGAAAAGCCAGCAGCGGTATGTTGACAAGTGAGGAAACTAGGGAAGGATTAGAAATGAGGATCAGGTCGAGACAGGTATCATCACCGACAGTGTTGTGATGCGTTGCTTCCAGAGGCAACACGTCCATACTAGCTGACTCAACCAGTTGTAGGAGTTTCCAGGACCGAGTGGAGTTATAGGCGAGGAGGTTGGTATTGAAATTTCCCATTATTATGTAATGTGCGTACCCCGAACCCAAAGATTCTAGGACCGATTCGAATTCGGTGAAGTAATCAAGGGAAGGGGGACAATATACAACTCCAAAACTTCAATGATGGTTTTAATTCCTTTAACACAAACCTCGAGAAAAAGAAATTCAGCAGAACTATTTGAGGGAGAAGTGGCAAGAATTTTAAAAGGAAGATCAGCTCGAAGGTAAATTGCTACACCACCCCCTCTCCTACCGATTCTATCATTCCGTAGAAGAATGAATCCTGGAAGAGAGTAAGTATGTGGAGGAACGAAGTTCTGGTTTTAACCAGGTCTCAGATATCAGGACAGCATGTACGTAGTTGTTCGCAAACGTGTCGTATAGCTCATTATAATGGCTCGGAATACTCTTGGCTCGGAATACTCTGGGCATTGATGTGACAGATGTTAAGTCGACGGTCAAAGTCTTGATTAAAACGCTGACGCAGAAAATCACCAAGTGTCTGTGACAGAGCAAAAACTATCACCATCGGAAGTGGCAACAGATTCATTGGCAGAGAAAAAAGAAAGACTCATTCTCAAAAGGTGCCGACATAAAAATATATATATAATAAAATAATAATAAAACAATAAAATATAAATACCACAAAAAAAAGAAAGTACAGGTCTCCTAAAATGATAATGCGCATAGAAATCTTCGTCACTGTTCGGCAACGGTCGTATTCCCCGAGCGTTCGGAAGAAGATATGTATATAGAGTGGTGCTCTTAACCACTTTTTATGCACTTAACCACTCGGAACTCGGAACTCGAACGCTCGGGGAATACGACCGTTGCCGAAACGAAGATTTCTATGCGCATTATCACTTTGGGAGACCTGTACAGCGTTTGCATTACTGCACCACCCGCCAGCTAACAAACATAATATGATAAAAAAAAATATTATGGTGTTCGGAACGTACCCCAAGTACCCTTCATTAAGCTATAATATTGACATCGTGAAAGTATCCGAACACAAAAACATTTGTCATGAGATAACATAATTACCCATTGTAAAATGAAGGTTATGTTATGATTTATCGAACTAAGAAAAAAGGAAAACTTAATGAGGGTAAACAGACTACTCAATCTAAAAATCATCAGTTATCTCTCAGGAGTGCAAATGTGAGAGGTTTGTGGTACGTGAACACGGTGATTTCCTTGCCTTCAAACATTTTTCGGAAGTGACGTATAGTTAGGTAAATGGGTAGCAGTTTTCGGTCGTATGTGCTATATTTCCTTTGAGCGTCGTTCAGCTTTATCGAGAAAAATCCAAGTGATTGTCATCTTCTTTTTATGTACTGCTATAAGGCTGGGCCGATACTGGTGTTAGATGGGTCACACATGAGTGAGATCGTTGCATGAGTAGATGGGTGTGACAACATAACGGTGTTTTTACATACTTTTTATTACTTGTATATTTGCTTGTTTGTTTGTTTGTTTGTCCTACTAACTCTTTGAACTACGAGTGAGCGGCTCATTACTGTAAAATGTCCCACCGTTTTCAATGCGTTCGTTGGCAGAGCGGTCTAAGGCGCGCGTCTCCAGTGACGTCAGCGTTCGTATTCAGCGATCGTGGGTTCTACTCCCGGCCACGCCGAAAATAAATAGTTTTATTCCGGCAAATGCTAAGATTTTTTTCATACATCTAACTGTAAGTGATTCTGAAAAACTTTACCATTTCTTTGTGATTCTGCAACTTCAAATAGTTACCACAGATGGTAACAGATAGTGTCCGTAACTCGTTTCACTATGATAAGCAGTATCAAAAACTAGAACGTAATTGATTATTTGAAATGACACCATCCATAGTAGAGACAAGAATGCTAATGAAATGTATAGTGCCCTTTTTAATGTTGTGCAAATGGAGTACCAAATTATTTTCAAGACCAAAACCATTAAGCTTATTGGATCGTCTGTTGGATTTAACCAATGGGCTACTCCGGGTATTTATAAAACTAGAGCGTGACTATACGAGCTAAATATGGAATGAAAAAATACAGGTTTGATACTCCCTTTCTAGAGTATATAAAAAAATATTCAAAATTATTCAAAAAAATTTGTGTATCTGCTAAATCAAAACTTCTAAGCGATACAATTAAAAATTCAAATAATAAAGTAAAAACCACTTGGAAGATTATTAATAATGAAACTGGCAAATGTGTTAGACAGGATAAGCAACTTGAGATCATGGTCGACAACAAATTAGTTCATAAGGCCGCTGACGTAGCTGAGGCATTAATGAGTTTTTGCTAACATACCAATAGCTACAACTCGCTCCTTAAATTCATCCCTATCTAAAGCTGAGAATCTTTAGCATAGTAGTGTATCCAAGTGTAGCCGTCTGTTTCACTATTTTTATCTATTTTTAAAACACTTAAGCCTAAAAACACCGGTGATTACTGGGACATTTCCATTAAAGTATTAAGTAATATAATAGACATCGTAGCCCCCTATCTAGCTGTTAATTTTAATAAATGTGTTGATCTAGAGATTTTTCCTGATTTAATGAAGAAAAGTAAAGTTATACCATTGTTTAAATCCGGTAATAAAACCGATGTTGGTAACTTCAGACCCATTTCTACCTTACCTGCATTCAGCAAAATATTTGAAAAATTAATACATAAGCAGTTGCTAAAACATTTTAATTCGAATAATCTCCTACATAGTGAACAATATGGTTTCACAAAGGGTCGTTCGACTATGGATGCGGGTGTTGCTCTACTGAAACTCATATTTAACGCATTGGAGAGGTCGCAAAATGCTATTCATCATCAGCATCATCAACCTTTTTATCGTCCCACTGCTGGCCCAGGTCTCCTCTCATACAGAGAAGGATTGAGCGTAATCACCACGCTTGCTCAATGCGGGATGGCGATTTCAGACTTATAAAAGTTCAGGTTTCCTCAAAATGTTTTCCTTCACCTTCAGTCAATGGTGTCCAAGATATACTTAGAAAATACATATAACTTTAGAAAAGTTACATTGGTACTTGCCTGACCTGGAATCGAAACCGCGCACTCATACTTGAGAGGCTGGTGTTTTAACCACTAGGCCACCACGACTTGACGAAAATGCTATTGGTGTGTAATTTTTTGTGATCTCTCCAAATTCTTTGATTGCGTGCACCATGACATACTTTTGCGTAAACTCCGCTATTACGGTGTCGAAAATGAGGCTCTCAATGTGATAGGTTCTTATTTACATAATAGAATACAGTGTGTAGATATTAACGGTGTGAACTCTTCCGGGCTACCAGTTCAGTTAGGTGTACCGCTAGGCTCAATACTGGGTCCATTCTTGTTTTTAGTATACATTAATGATTTGCCATTCTATTTAATTTTGATGAAGTAAATAGTGCACTCTCAACAGTTTCGGATTGGTTTAAGTCAAATAACCTAGTCATCGAGCTGCCTCGCTTCGAAAAGCAATGATTGTACAAAGACGGCATCACAACAGTTCAATGATCAAAAGAACTGTCAAAATTTTAGCAGATTACCGCATATGTAAGTCATTGATTTGTCATTTTGAACAAGATTACCGTTTTATGCCATTTCGTTCAGTTATTGACCACTTGGCACGCCATTTTGTTAGTAGATTACGGATTTTGTCAAAATAGGCCATTATGACATTAAATATCGTCAATTTTGACACTATTGCAATTGCAGACTAGGGCCCCTGAGCTACAGTACAGAGATTTAGTAATATATTTGCAACATTTGGAATGCCTAGATATATAATATGTAGTTAGTGACAACGGGCCCCATCTGAAGATTATGAACGTTTTTGCCAAGGGTCTGGCATTACACATGTAAAAACAACGCCATATCATCAAAAAACCAACGGGTTGGCAGAACGCGCAGTGCGCATTTCCAAAGAACATATGTTAACCAGTGACAGAAGAACTGATATACACCAAAGGCTAAACAGTTTACTTCGGGGATATCGAAATACCCCTCGACGATCGACACAAAGGTCGCCCTAAGAATGAAGTTCGGAAGGCCGATACGCACCTCGTTTGTTCTTTGGAACCTTAACGTAAGGTGAAACATGGAAAAAACACGCTTTGCACTGAAACAAATACTAAGGCCAACCAAGTAGTCACATCCCCAACATACAAGCCCGCAGATAAAGTATGGGTAAACAATCCTATTGGAAAAGGCTAAGATTCGAACAAGTGACTAAGGCAGCTATTGAAACGAGACAACCAGCTTTCAGACTTGTAGTTGAAACTAAACGATCAGAATCTGAGTTTGCCCCGAGAAGAACGACCAAAACTGGGAGTTATACCTATTACAGACGAAATCTTTTCTTTTTTTTTTAACGGGGATTTTTCTGTAGAGAATATGTCACCCCGATGATTGAATACAAATTATGCAATAACTAACCTACCCGCAACCTTATACCCATAATTATAATTTTAAGAAGTGCTCTAGCCTCATCTGACAATGGAGAGGACAGGATGCTATTGAAAAAGCCTACATTAGCATTCTTTCCAAAGACTAGACTCCTTTGGACTTCCAAACGAGCACACTCCGCAAGGATGTGATGCACATCTTCGATAACCCCACATGTAGCACAGTTTGGTGAATCTACCTTGCGCATCATAAATCCGAAGCTATTTAGTGGAATGTGTCCGGATCAAAGCCTCAAAGCCGTCACTACCTCTTGCCTGCTCATCCTACCCTCGCTGAACCAGAGTCTTCGAGGAAGAGATGGCTGAATCGTTTTGTACCAGATACCCTTAGTTAAAGACCTTTCATCAAAATATTCAGCCCATGATTGAAAACATCTGTCTCTAACCATGGGTAAGAGCTCTGTGTGCCAGGGAAAACAAGGATATATTTCTCCATCAGACGCCGCTTCATTTGCCAAACGATCAACCATCTCATTTCCCTCTAGTCCAACGTGAGATGGAACCCACTGCAACATAATTATTTTATGCATGGCAACAAAATCAGTTAGAATTTTTAATATACTGTAAGCCAAGGGAAGGTCCCTAAAAGGTGAAGATCCTGTACATCTCGTCAGATGAAGCAGAGCATTTTTTGAGTCTGTAAAAATTACGAATCGATTACCGGCCAAAGATTCGACATATGCCAAAGCTTCAGCTATAGCAATTAGCTCTAAATGCATTATTGAAAGTTTGGATTCAATTTGAAATTTAAAAGAGGTACCTATTTGTGAATCAAAAAAGGCTGCGCCATAGTAATTCTCGTGTTTAGAACCGTCTGTAAACACCCAGTAAAAGTCAGAGTAAAGTGCATTTAGAGATTTACAACATATTGATCTAAGGTCATTTACATTATAACGATGCTTTGGCTTATCTACTGAATCTAAACTAGGCTTAACAGTATTTGATAAGTCTATATTGCTGACCCAAGTGTCCATGGAGAACATACCAATTTTATTACTGCAGTACATTTCTTCTTGCTTTAGATCATCGTGAGACAAAACTAAAAGAGGTTTTTTTTTCCCCTCCAGTAAGGATTATTGTTACAAATATTATGTAGCTTATCTAGTAAATGGATTAAAGGGAAATCGTAACACTTCGATTTTAAATAAAGTTTACCAGCTAAATATCGGCGGCGAATAAAAAGGGGAGGCAATTTTAGTTCCGCTTCCATCACGTGAATGGGAGTGCTTTTGATAAACCCACCAATTAATCGCAAGCAAATGTTTTGTAATCTGTCTAGTTTGGTCAAATGAGTATCGGCGCTATTGTCCAGTAAAAAGCTACCGAAGTCGATACGACTACGAATAAGGGAAATATATAATTTTCTTAAGTGGTTTGGATGTACACCCCACCCTGGTCCCAATAATACTCTAAAAATATTAATCAATTTAACTACTCGTTCACGGACCTCATCAACATGCTTCTTCCATCGGAGACCCCTATCCAGCCACAATCCTAAATATTTGACGTGATCTACTACTTCTAACAAAGTTCCGCTCAACCGTACTTCTATCACTGGCCTTCGAAACCCTCTACTAAACAGACATATTTTACTTTTATGGGGAGATATATCTAGTCCTAGAAGGGTCAACATGCTGTTAATGTGATCAAGTGCAGACTGTATCTTGCGTTGTCCCTCACTGATATTTGAACACTGCACATATAAAGCGAAGTCATCCGCGTACTGGGATATACAAATATTGTTTTGGATACGTTTACAAATTTCTGACGTGACTATATTAAATAATATTGGAGATAAAGGATCACCCTGAGCTAAACCATTACCTGAATGTCTACTAATAAAACTGTTACCAAATTTTATTTTGAGAACTCTTTTGTGGAGAAAATTCCCTAGGTACCTACATATAAGGGAACCAACTTTAAAACTATCTAAAACATTAATTAAAACATAATTATTTACATTGTTATATGCGTTATTAATATCTAAAAAACAACCCAACGTAGTAGAACCCATCGAAAAACCAGTTTGAACTGAGGTAATTAGGCAACTTAAGCCATCCAAACACGACCTACCCCTACGGAAGCCAACTGTGTTCACCGAGAATGAGTTGTTTTTTTCAAAGAACCATTCCAATCTACGATATAAAACATAATGGAAAATTTTACATATGCATGATAGTAATGATATAGGTTGAAGTGAAGAAACGCTACTAAGATCGCGACCCGGTTTTGGAATAGGGACGATACAAATGTCACGCCACTGAGAGGGGACAAAACTATCTTTAAAAAAAGTATTAAATAAATAAAGTAGTACTTTTTTACCTGCATCAGGTAAATTTTTAATCATAGAATAAGATATATCATCACATCCAGGAGATGTATCCTTAGATTTGATACATTTATCTAGCTCCTGAATAGAGATCTCACACTCTAATGTAGTGTTATTATGGCGAATGATAGGGGTTGGCGGGCAAACATAATCGGGTGTTAAGCAGTTATGGAGATTTATTGCACTTTGAGTATCTACGTACTGTCTAGGTGAACGGTATCCTTTCAACCATCTCATTTTGCGCCACATTTCACTTGGCGATGTAGTATGATCAACTGAAGAACAGAAATTTTGAAAGTTATTTTTTTTAGCCTGGCGAATTAGCCTTTGGGAAATATTTATCCTATTCTTAAGACTCTCTAGATTTTGGGGTATGGGGTTACGTCTAAATTTGGATAAAGCTAACCTGCGATGAGCCACAGTTTGTGACAATTCAGCAGTCCAATATGGTTTCGGAATGAAATTTGAACTAGGGTTTTGATTAAATTTAAATATTGGGATAAATTTATTAGCAGCTTTATTTAAGAATATCTAAAAACAAATTAGAAGCTTTTTGAGGGTCATTTGGTAAACATAGGTTTAAACACTTCTCTTCGAGATATTTTTTATACAGAGTCCAATCAGCTTTACCAAAATTTCTTTTAATAACTGTAGGAACGCAGGAAGTACACACAGTTGAAATTTTAATAACCAAATGGTCGCTGCCTAGATTTTCATTTAAGGTGATCCAATTAAACTTTAACGCAATATCTACAGAAACTAACGAAACATCTGGGGAAGACTGTTGTAAGTTGTTATCAACTAAACGAACTCTTGTGTGAGTTCCATCGTTCAAAGAAATAAAGTTATTGTCTATTAGTGAATCATGAATAAGACTGCCTCTGCGGTCGGTTTTGTAAGACCAAGTAACGTGATGGCCATTAAAGTTACCAAGAATTAAAGTTTTAGTTGGGCAATATGAGAATAGACTATCCCAATCTTGCTGAGTGGTTACTATTCTAGATGGACAATAAACAGAAATAATATTCTCAAGCGGGTCACAATTGAATAATTGCACACATACTACCTCCATACCGTTATTATGAACGAGAACGCGGCGCATTTGCGACTTAACAGATTTGTGTATTATAATAGCTACACCGCCGTATGAGTCATCCCGGTCCACACGATAAACATCATAACAACTAATTTTAAGATTACTGTCTGGTTCAAGCCATGTTTCACTCAGTGCAGCAATATGTACTTTTTCCTGGCACAATAGTTCATAAAACGATGCTAACTTTGGCTTTATACTTTGGGCATTCCATTGCAAGATATTTAATTTAAATGGTTTGTTAGCGATCACAGGGAATAAAAAAATTAAACAGTGCTTTTATCCACGGCCACTCTGCAACAAAACTTACAACAAACTGACAATAGGGTTAACCATTCTACGCACAACTGAAAAACACACTTCAACTTATTATTTAAACCTGTCTTTTTGAGGTATATAACTTCCTTTATTCTGGAACACAATTCTCTGAAAGAGAGACATTTGTTATTGCCCTCTTCCTCAACAGGCAGTTGATGAACGTCTCCTTCTGTATCTGACGACCAAAACATCCTGTCTTCTTTATATGTGTATGTAGGGTAACACTTTAATATTTATGTCATAAACACGCACTGATACTGGTAGATGATCACCTTCAAAACATAGTCGAAGACATTCACTAGGGCACCAACCACCTTCATTCCTGTTACGACGGTCTAACCTTTTAAAAGATAAAAGTTTTGCAGGGGCTGGGCATAACATATTTTTGCGGATCTCTTCATCAGTCAAATCGATGTCTACATACTTGATTATGCCGTAGCAGACAGACAGCTGCATAGCCTTCTGGAACCTCCATCCTTTTTCCAAAAGCTTCTCACATGTAAGTAGGGTTTGGACTGCCGATTCACATTCAAATTGTAAGCGAATTTTAAAAGGGTTTAAATACTTAACTTCGCTTATCTTAATAATGTTATTTTCTCTTAAAATACGTGCCATCGCAAACTGATTCGGAAGACGCTCTTTATGCGAAACGTATATCTCATACTTTTCTTCTTTCAAAGAATTTCTACTACCGTGACATATCTTTTTCTGACTCGACTTCACTTCTTTCCAACCCACTTCATCATCAGCACTGTCCTCTCGAACCCTCTTTTCCGGTCTTGTCTGTTCCTCATGAAGATTAGTATCTTCATCAATACCATCCATGTCCGACGAATCATTCAATAAACTTTCAACGTTATTGTTAAATACGAGCGTATTACAGCGCGGCGAAATGTTTATTTCATCAGTCATGATATAGTCCTGAAAGGTAGGTGCAGCCGGACGGTCCGGCGCACACCTCTAGTACGTGACAATGTAATGTATAAACAAACTTCTCGGTGGGGGAAGCGATTAAATCCGCGGCAAAAACACAACCAGACCGCACGAGTGCCGGTACGGGAATGTGAGACGAAATCTTAACACACGTAAATAGAGCAGCGACCATGGCGAACAGCCGGCTCCAGCGGCGCCCATCAGCAGGGGACATCCTGCTATGCGGATGGTTCCACGTCGTCGCCGGCACCTGTCGCTTCCACCAGCAGGAATCACCAAGACAACGCTAACATTCCAACATCACCGTCTGTCCAACTGGATACACCGTCGCCGGGCCGATTGGGACGAAAGACAAAACCTGCATGATTCGGGTTTTAGACCAACTTAATTAAGGGGGGCAGTAATGTAGTATTATATATATCGTATAACAAGCTTTATTTACCTTTTTACAGGATAGTATGTTCCGGACTTTATGTCAGAACATATTTTGAAAAATAGTCTTGTCATTCGCTTTCACTTAATAACAACAAGATTGAAAATTCAGAAATATTAATTCTGTTTTAATGCAACAATCCGTGTCTCGTGAGTAACACGCCAGGCGACAGGCAGCTACCCAGCATCGTCCGTGTATCTTGAGAAATACGCCAGGCGAGAGGCAGCTACCCTGCCGCCTGCGGCACACCTGCCTGCACCGGGTGGGTGCTGGACAGCGCCCCGTCGAACACCACTAAAAATGATCTGTTGGACATGTAAGACCAACGTATCGAGTGCTCGCACCTTTGTAAAACGAAACACCCGCCTTGCAATCCCAACAATTCTGTCCAATGCCGCACGGAAGTGCATCGTGTTTCCTTAATAAACACCAAAATATGCTAAATCCAATAAGAGTTATTAGCATTATAAACGAAATCAAATAATACAAGAATAATTGCCATAAATAAACAATGACAATATCACAATTATGTCGTGGTGGTCCAGTGGATAAAAGACCAGCCTCTCAAGTATGAGTGCGCGGGTTCGATTCCAGGTTAGGCAAATACCAATGTAACTTTTCTAAAGTTATCTGTACTTTCTAAGTATATCTTAGACACCAATGACTGAAAGTGAAGGAAAAACATCTTGAGGAAACCTGGACTTTTAAGTCTGAAATCGCCAATCCGCATTGAGCAAGCGTGGTGATTACGCTCAATCCTTCTCTGTATGAGAGGAGACCTGTGCCCAGCAGTGGGACGATTAAAAGGTTGATGATGATGATAAATATCACAACAGATACACTCATATACAATACAAATTTGCGAAAATAGAAAAGATTCTTAAAATTTGTGTTCCTTCAATTACAAACCACAGTGTGCATAAATATTACTAGACGACACTAATAGAAAGAAATACCTACATTGTGAATGATTACTAAAAGTTATCGAGTTTGTTAGTTTTGTAACTTGTAGAAGGAAAAAACATTAATATAACAAAAATAAAATAAATAAATATAAAAATATTAATATAGATTTTATTTTTATCCTGCATTTGTATGTAGCTTTTACAACAGCGTGTGTATGAATATGCTGTGTTAAGTTTTTTACTAAAAGTCCGTGAACACACAGAGTGGTGCTGACCATACGACAATAAATGAAAACACGAACAATGCTGGTTCATAGGAATAATCCTACAACAATGAAAAACCCCTAGCATCAAAAATAAAAAAAAAATCAAAATTTCAAACAAACCAAATCGCATAAAATTGAAAACGGAATAGAACATCCTTTAAAAATATTGGTTCACTGACTTCCGATCGGCGCCAGCGCGATCCTGTATCGACTTACTTTAGACTGAGAATGTGTTGAGGTACACGATGTTTAATTAATTGTCGTATTGTCAGCACCACTCTGTATATCACACTTATAAGTGTGTGTACCCATATGCATTGTTAAATTCTTCTTTATCCTAAAGTTACGTTGACAAATATCACACTGATAAGGATGTTCATCAGTGTGTGTACGCACATGGGTTAATAAACTACTCTTTAGACTAAAATTACGTGGGCATATTTCACAGGAATAAGGTTTCTCAACAGTGTGTGTACGCACATGGATTGTTAAGTTACTCTTTTGACTAAAATTACGTTGACATATTTCACACTGATAAGGTTTCTCACCAGTGTGTGTACGCACATGGATTGTTAAACCACTCTTTTGACTAAAATTACGTTGACATATTTCACACTGATAAGGTTTCTCACCAGTGTGTGTACGCATATGCCCTGTAAAAACGATTTTTGTACTAAAATTACGTTGACATATTTCACACTTGTAAGGTTTTTCACCAGTGTGTGTACCTATATGCATTGTTAAATTCTTCTTTGTAGTAAAATTACGTTGACAAATATCACACTGATAAGGTTTCTCATCAGTGTGTGTACGCACATGGGTTATTAAATTAATCTTTTGACTAAAATTACGTTGACAAATATCACACTGATAAGGTTTTTCATCAGTGTGTGTACGCACATGGGTTATTAAACTACTCTTTAGACTAAAATTACGTGGGCATATTTCACAGGGATAAGGTTTCTCAACAGTGTGTGTACGCACATGGATTGTTAAGTTACTCTTTTGACTAAAATTACGTTGACATATTTCACACTGATAAGGTTTCTCACCAGTGTGTGTACGCACATGGATTGTTAAACCACTCTTTTGACTAAAATTACGTTGACATATTTCACACTGATAAGGTTTCTCACCAGTGTGTGTACCTATATGCATTGTTAAATTCTTCTTTGTAGTAAAATTACGTTGACAAATATCACACTGATAAGGTTTCTCATCAGTGTGTGTACGCACATGGGTTATTAAATTAATCTTTTGACTAAAATTACGTTGGCATATTTCACACTGATAAGGTTTCTCACCAGTGTGTGTACGCACATGGGATGTTAAGCCACCCTTTTGACTAAAATTACGTTGACATATTTCACACTGATAAGGGTTTTCGCCGGTGTGTATACCTATATGCATTGTTAAATTCTTCTTTGTAGTAAAATTACGTTGACAAATATCACACTGATAAGGTTTCTCATCAGTGTGTGTACGCACATGGGTTATTAAATTAATCTTTTGACTAAAATTACGTTGGCATATTTCACACTGATAAGGTTTCTCACCAGTGTGTGTACGCACATGGGATGTTAAGCCACCCTTTTGACTAAAATTACGTTGACATATTTCACACTGATAAGGTTTCTCACCAGTGTGTGTACGCACATGGGATGTTAAGCCACCCTTTTGACTAAAATTACGTTGACATATTTCACACTGATAAGGTTTTTCGCCGGTGTGTGTACCTATATGCATTGTTAAATTCTTCTTTGTAGTAAAATTACGTTGACAAATATCACACTGATAAGGTTTCTCACCAGTGTGTGTACGCACATGGGATGTTAAGCCACCCTTTTGACTAAAATTACGTTGACATATTTCACACTGATAAGGTTTTTCGCCGGTGTGTGTACGCATATGCCTGGTTAAACCCATCTTTTTACTAAAAATACGTTGACATATTTCACACTTGTAAGGTTTTTCACTAGTGTGTTTTTTTACATTATTAGAACTACTCCGTTTACATATGTAAGGCTCTTTGAAATATGTGCCAGGCTTGGATGTCCATTCCTGAGTAGTACGGATAAACGGGTCTGATTTGTCTTTTGTGGTTTGCTCGACTGTTATTGCATCTTTTTCTTGTGTTCCTCGTGTGTCCCGTTTTGGTCGCCTCACAATGGTGTCCTCTGTAAGTAAACCTAGTAAGTACACAATGGAAGATTTGAATGAATTTGAAGAATTGTCGTTTGAATTAGTTTGCGTCTCCGAAGCACTGGGTGTGCTACAGCTACCTAAGTCTCATTGCTGAGAGCTTGGTAAGATCATCTATTTATGGAACGCTGGACAATATTCTGCTGTCTTGACTGGTGTTCTACGTAGCTATTTTAAATTCAATTTAAATATAGACGCTTCTAATTACACGTATATGTTGTGTGTACAATAATTATTGTTATATACATATTGTTCAGACTTCATCTTAATAGATGAACTTGGCCTTAAGAACTGGAGCTACCATCTCCTTTACAGCAATTGGTCGCCTACGCATGCGATCGACCAATAGCCACCGAGCTACGCGTTAACGATTTTGTTGTTAAAATAAGTTTCTTCTAGAACTACTACTACATTGTACGCGCTACGTATCACATATACTTCACACATTATTTTATTGTAACACTCGAAATACAGTCAAGTTTAAAGGAATTCCTGGTGTCGCCTACTCATTTCAAGCCCTCAATCTCCTAACACGCAGCAGGGCTTGAGAACGAAATATTGGACCTTCGAGCCGAACGTTGGACTCTCGAGTGCTGTACGTATAATAACAGAACAGAAAACGCGCATATCAGGTACGGCCAGCCAATCTGCCCAGCCCTATTCATCTCCATTTCAATTGTGTGATACCGTGCTATTTACTCAATTTCAGTGAAATTCTGGTGTGAAGTTGTGCGCTGCCAGCGAATCTCATCGTAACCGTCAAATTTAAAAGTGAGTACCCCTTTCTCTCTGCTTTCCACCAAAATGAGTCAGCCTAGTGTGTCAGAGATCTCAGTACCTAATAAACCTCGTGATAAATTTCCTTTCAAATACAATCCAAACGACGATTGTCTACTTATTAGGGAACTGGTTTAAAAACGTGGCATAGTAAAAGGCAGATTGTCACAATTCTCAAATTTCTTGTCTAGCATTGCTGAACGAGCTTTGTCAAGTTAAACACGTGTAGGTCTCAAATTACGGATTCAGGGAGCCGCTAAATTGTTCGATGAATTTAGTGACATACAAAGACAAATCGAGGAATCTGTCTCCGACATAGATGAGCAATTAACGCAAAGAGAACTAATGGAAAATAGATATTACACTCTATTATCTCAAGCTGAATGCCTTTTAAATTCGAGTGAGGTTACTGACGGTTCTACTAAATGTAGTAATCACCACAGACCGGCCGTTAAATTACCCACAATTTCTATGCCCACCTTTGACGGTACATACGAGCGTTGGTTAGAGTTTAGGGATACTTTTCTATCATTGGTGCACAATTCTAATGATTTAAGCAATATCACTTAAAAGCACTCAAATTCAGCAAATTTAGCAAATTTAGTCACTCAAAGGGCAATGGAGAGGGCTATGCTTGGGGTTTCACTGCGCGATCGAATCAGGAATGAGGAGATCCGCAGATGAACGAGAGTAACCGACATAGCCCGAAGACATTGCCACACATTGCCCGTAGGACCGATGCCCGATGGGGCCGGCGGGTTCTCAAGTGGCGACCACGAACCGGAAGACGTAGTGTGGGTAGGCCCCCGACAAGGTGGACCAACGACCTGGTGAAGGTCGCGAGAAACCGCTGGATGCGGGAGGCGCAGGACCGGTCGTCGTGGAGAACCTTGGGGAGGCCTATGTCCAGCAGTGGGCGTCTTTCGGCTGAAATGATGATGATGATGATGAAGCAATATAGAAATGTTTCACTACCTTACACTACCTCATTGAAGGGAAGCGCGTAGCTGGTAATTAATGCCGTAGAATTGTCTAGTGCCAACTACCCAGTTGCATGGGATTTACTTCTCAATCGGTATAATAATAGCGAATTGTTAGTACATAATCACGTCATGTCTCTGTTCACGTCACGTCACGTCAAGTAATATAATAGACATCGTAGCCCCCTATCTAGCTGTTAATTTTAATAAATTTGTTGATCTAGAGATTTTTCCTGATTTAATGAAGAAAAGTAAAGTTATACCATTATTTAAATCCGGTAATAAAACCGATGTTGGTAACTTCAGACCCATTTCTATCTTACCTGCATTCAGCAAAATATTTGAAAAATTAATACTTAAGCAGTTGCTAAAAAATTTCAATTCAAATAATCTCCTACATAGTGAACAATATGGTTTCAAAGGGTCGTTCGACTATGGATGCGGGTGTTGCTCTATTGAAACACATATTTAACGCATGGGAGAGGTCGCAAAATGCTATTGGTGTGTAATTTTTTGTGATCCCTCCAAAGCCTTTGATTGCGTGCATCATGACATACTTTTGCGTAAACTCCGCCTTTGCGGTGTCGAAAATGAGGCTCTCAATGTGATAGGTTCTTATTTACATAATAGATAACAGTGTGTAGATCTTAACGGTGTGAAATCTTCCGGGCTACCAGTTCAGTTAGGTGTACCGAAAGGCTCAATTCTGGGTCCATTCTTGTTTTTAGTATACATTAATGATTTACCATTCTATTTAAAGGGCATCTGTGACGTTGTGCTGTTTGCAGGTGATACCTCTTGTTACGTATTTTATCTATACGGACGTGGGAAGCGGGTATACAAGTGAAAAGCTCTGTAGCTAGCAACGCACTGCTTTATTCATACGGGACAATAATATAGGTGGCGCGCTTCGGATACGCATACATAACATTTCCTCCCCTTAGTCCAAAACACCGAATACAAATCAACATCAGACAACACACAACACCAAACAGCATCCAAAACAAAGTTTACTCTTAACTACAATTACAATTTTGACAAAGGTACCTATTGCTCTAAAAGTATTTTTTGAAACAAATCACAGGGCGATTACGTTTCGATCTCTTAGGTGTGTCCGTTATTAACTGACCGCCTTGCGTGGTCTGAGTATCGAGTTCTATTTGGGCCTGTACAGTGTCCTTTGCTAACTCGACATTTCTCGATGAAGAAGTACTTGGGTCGCACTCTTCTTCCCTCTTCTCTCTCTCCGAACTATCCGGTGAAGGATTCGGTGAGTCGACTTCCGGCTGGGGTATGTGCACGTGCGCAGCTGGCGTCGACGGGGACGGCGGTGGTGATGATGGAGGAGACGACGATAGTGAGTCTGGCGCTGACGGTTGCGGCGCGGCAGGACAAGATGACCCAGTTATGTTCACATTTGAATTCTGCTCATTATGTGTTTCAGTGTTGTTTCTTCCTTTGTATTGCATCAACTGGTTGATGTGCCTTTTATAGCTTTCTGAACTATTACAGTCTTTTATTAAGTACAAAACATTCCCCATTCTTTTAAGTACCACGCCCTTACACCATGTATAGTTTATTTTATTTACGAATTTTTTATATAAAATAACATCGTTTTTCTTAAAATACCGGGTTTTCTTCTTCCCTTGTAGTTTAGTTTGCATACACTGTTGATTTTTTACAATTTTAGACACAGACGGTGACGAGGGTAAGGGAGACTTTGGATCTATCAGATCCAATCGCGATCTTAACTTGTGCCCAAACACTAATTGCGCAGGGGACAACCCAGTGGCTGAGTGAACCGAATTCCGATAATCCATAAGGTATCTTAGTAATTTAAATGATGTTTCTTTCGGGCTATTAGACGACATAATACAAGACTTTATTCCCTTTTTAATTACCTTAACAAAACTCTCCGCCTGACCGTTACTAGGTGGATGATAGACGGGTGACGTCATATGTGAAATCCCGTTTGCCGTGCAAAATAGTTTAAATTCCCGCGAGCAAAAAGCAGTGCCATTATCACTTACTATCGTTTCGGGAACTCCAAACCTAGACATGAAATCACATAACTTCCCCATAACCGCGGCCGACGAAGTAGCTGTGTTCATGTTATACACTTCTACCCATTTGGTATAAGCGTCTACCGCTACCAAATAAACGCATCCTTTGATCGGGCCTAGGAAGTCTATGTGTATTCTGTTGAAAGGACAAGGTGGGAATTTCCAGTGAGCCAACGGCGCGCGCGGTGGCGCGGGGCGCAATTGGATGCACACGTCGCACGAACCTATCATTGTTTCTATTGCCTGGTCAATTCCCGGGAACCAAAACCTTGATCGCGCTTCGGCCTTAGTTTTTACCACGCCTAGATGGGACCTATGTAATTCCTTGAGAATGATTTGGTATAAGCTGGGAGGAATAACCACTTTGTGACCTCTCATGACACAACCATTCTCGAAGGATAATTGTGATCTACATAAATAGTATGGTTTTACCCTTACATCGCTTATCTTTGGTGGCCAACCATTCAAAATAAAGTCTATTACTATTCTTAATATTTCGTCACTATTTGTCTCCTCGCGCAACTTTTCTAAAGTTACGGGTACGCCTGCGTCTACAACAAAACAAACATAAGTCGCTCGGTCATATGATACTTCGCAATCACAACACCGACACTGTTCGGTGCACGCGCACTCGTGAACTGTACGCGGCAAGCTCGCGCGCGAGAAGTAATCAGCACTGTTGTCCGCGCTGCGGATATATTCTATTTTATAGTTATAGCTACTTAAAAACAAGGCGTATCGTTGTAATCTATTCGCCGACATTTCTGGAATGCCCTTATGGGGCCCAAATATTGCCAATAGGGGCTTGTGATCCGTTCGAAGAATAAATGGTTCGGCCCTACCGTACAAATATTGGTGAAAACGACGCACGCCATAAATAATGGCGGTTGCTTCCTTTTGAATCTGAGCATATCGCTTTTCAGCGGAGTTTAAGGTACGTGAAACAAAAGAAATAGGTTTTTCCACTCCGTCTGAACCTACTTGTGAGAGGACCGCCCCCAACCCATTAGGGGATGCATCTACCGTTAGTATTATCTTCGCGTTCGGGTCAAAATGTGCGAGGACCTGTTCTGATGTCATGAACTCTTTTATTGACCTGAACGCTGAGTCATGAATATCTGTCCATCTCCACTCACACCCCTTTTTTAGCAGATCGTACAACGGACTGAGGATTGTGGATGCGTTAGGCACAAAATTTCTGTAATAGTTAATTAACCCTAAGAACGATTGAAGCTGACTGACATTTGTGGGCACTGGTGATTCCAACATTGCTTTTATTTTTTCCGGCGCTTTTTTTAAGCCATCTTTAGTGATAATATAACCTAAATAACTAATTTCCTCTTGGAAAAAACTACACTTTTCTTTTTGTAACGTTAACCCCGCCTCTTCTAAGCGCTTCAACACTAAATTTAGTTTTTGTAAATGATCCTGCCTATCCTTCCCAGTTATTAAAATATCGTCTAGCAGGCACAACACTCCGTCCATTCCTGATAACAAACCCTCGATAGCTCGTTGAAAAATAGACGGCGCGCTGGCTAACCCAAACACTAAACGAGTAAATCTATATAGTCCACGGTTTGTATTTATGCAGGTTAGGTTTTTTGACTCATCGTCTAACACTAATTGGTTATAAGCCATAGATAAATCTAATTTACTAAACTGTTGTCCTCCGTGGATCTTCGTAAATAGTTCGTTAGTTGTCGGCAGGGGGTATTGTTCTACTTGTAACTGTTTATTAATGCTAACTGAATAGTCGGCACACAATCTGACAGTCCCGTTTCGCTTTAGAACTGGAACTATCGGTGAAGCGTATTCCGAAAATTCTATGGATTCTAAAATACCTA
Organism: Sesamia inferens; assembly: GCA_037179545.1. Lineage (NCBI taxonomy): Eukaryota > Metazoa > Arthropoda > Insecta > Lepidoptera > Noctuidae > Sesamia > Sesamia inferens. Next base: position 20,989,353 of record CM073946.1, read on the forward strand.
AACTAACCAATCTATCGATTTCCTTATCGACCATTGTACGCATTGCAAACGCTACGGGGCGTGCTTTGCAAAAAACCGGTTTTGATCCATCCTTTAACGTTAGTTTTACTTTATACTTATTAAATGTTCCTAATTCATTCGAAAATAACTTTGGGTATTGTAATTGCAATTCAGAAATGCCACAAAAGTTGACCGGTATCAACTGTAAGCGAAATAATGTTAAGAAATCTCGACCAAGAATGGGCGGGCCGCCATCGCGAACGACATACACATACATAATGTTTGTTCGATCCGCGTAACGTATTGGCAGACGCAGCGTACCTAGACACACGATTTTCCCACCGTTATACGTTATGAGCTGTTTACATGTACTTGATAATGGCACCTTTATGAAATTAGTGGTGTAGAATGCTTCCGAGACGACGGTTACCGCCGACCCGCTATCAATTTCAAATTTAAATGGCACGTTATCAATCCAAACAGTTTCAACCATGGGTTCTCCCCTGAATGAACGGATATGGAACAACTTACCGTCATCGTCAACCCCACCCTCGTTACTGCCTACCCGCACGTAATTCACTTTTGGACACATTTTACGCAAGTGGCCTTTTGCGTTACACTTTTTACAAACATAATTTGAGTACCTACAGTCAGCTGATTTATGATTAGAATAACCACATACACTACATTTCTCCTTCGCTGCACTATGCCCACTTTTTCCTTTATCGGCTATCTTGAACAACGGCTGGTCTGCGGATGCCGGCGCCAGCGCTACTGCACTGGCCGCGGCGGCAGCGCGCGAACATCGGAGGTTTTCTGCCATCTCCACAACCTTGGCCAGCGTGAGGTCGGCCAGGTCTTTCGTGTACAGCTTCTCCTTCTCTTGTCCCGGCTGCATCCCCATGATAAATTTGTCGCGGAGTGCCTCCTCCACGTTAAGAAAGGCACATTTTTCTGTCAATCCTCGTAATCTCGCCGCCCATTGCGAATGAGATTCCCCTGCTTGTTGTGATGCCGTGTAAAAATTGTGACGCTCACCAAACCCGACATATTTGGGAGTAAAATGGTTGTCCAGTAGCGATAATAGATCTACGTAGGGAACGTCTTCTATGGCTTTTGGTAGCACTAAATCCGTTGCCAATTTGTAGGTAGCCTCCGTGAGTGCGCTGAGCAAAATGGCTTTTCGTTTTTCACCCGCGGGATCCGTTCTTTCGTTGATGCCATTTGCCACAAAGTATTGTGTTATACGTCCCTTATACGTTTTCCAAGTTTGAACATTATGGTCGAACGTATGTAGTATTCCAAATTGCACAGAACTGGACATTGTACTAAACACGTGGTCCGTAAAATCCTCGTCGCCAATGTTACGTATTTTATCTATACGGACGTGGGAAGCGGGTATACAAGTGAAAGGCTCTGTAGCTAGCAACGCACTGCTTTATTCATACGGGACAATAATATAGGTGGCGCGCTTGCGTGTGCGCTTCGGATACGCATACATAACACCTCTCTAATTTTTAAAGTACACAGGAATAGACATCATTTTGACGAAGTAAACTGCACTGTTTACTTCGTCAAAATGATGTCTATTCCTGTGTACTTTAAAAATTAGATCGCAACAGTTACGGATTGGTTTACGTCAAATAACCTAGTTCTTAATACCAAGAAAACGAAATGTGTAAAGTTCGCCTTGCCTAACGTTAGAAATCTAGGACCTAACATCGTTTTAGACGAAGAGGTGCTTGAAACTGTGACGAGAAAGACAATATACTAACATTGATACAGCTCGTTCAGTTTATTTTAATTATTTCCACAGCGTTATGTCCTACGGTATTCTACTGTGGGCCAAAGCCGTTGACATACAAAATATATTTGTACTCCCAAAACGAGCTGTCCGAGCAATTTACCAGCTCGGTGTCAGATCTTCGCTGAGAAATTTCTTTAAAGATATTGGTATTCTCACGGTTGCTTCGCAATTCATCTTAACCAACATCTTATATGTAAGGCAAAATATTCACGTGTACACCAAAAACTGTGATATTCATAATATTAACACCAGAAATAAGGACAAACTGCGAGCCCCTTTTCACCGACTTCAAAAGGTTCATAACTCTTTTGTTGGGCTTGGTATAGCTTTTTATAACAAGATACCCTCTGCTTTGCTAGACTTGCCTTACAATGCATTTAAAACACAAATCAAATCCAAGCTTTGTTAAAAGGCATATTATTCCGTGAATGATTATTTAAATGATAATAGCTGGTCGCTCTGATTAACTCAGGACAATGTTTGTGTTCTTTCTCCGGAATTAGCTTACTGATACGTTATATGAGTTCATATAATTTACTTTTTTACATTACATAAATATGTAAGCTGTCACGCCCTTTATGCCTGGGGCTTTTATTTAAGTAATAAGTTTTTAGTCAATTACATTTTCATTGAAATATATACGAGTATATTGTTTTGCTTTGCTGGTATTTTGGCGTGGTAGCTGGCATATGGTAAATAATTTCATTGTTGTTGTATTTTATCGTGTTCATCACTATACGTAGTGTTGTATAAAGTCATGTTTTTTTTAAATGAACAGACAGCTGTGCTGCTGGGGAGTTTTTTTTTTTAATGAACAGACAGCTGTGCTGCTGCAGCGAAAGCACTAGGATGGGTCGATGGGTGGGCGTTTTAGGGGACTGTCTTATGTAATATTGACGTTCAAAAAGTGCTGATTCTCAGCCTAATTTAAATAAATGACTTTTGATTTTGTTCACTATGCCGAATTTGAGCAAGGAATCGCCCGATTTAATTCGACAGTTAATAGATACTGTGTTAAAGAATTTACGTGCATTAAAAATGCTTGACGAACCAACATGCCGCAACACCGCATGGGATACATTAATTATGTATTTAATTATGTTTAAATTTAATGCGTTCACGGAACAATGGGAACAATACAAACGCGCACAAGGATTATCTAGAAACGGGGATTCTGGACCTAAGCCAAAGTTTAAACTGGATGATATTATGATGAACTTTCTTATAGACCGAGCTGACCTGCTGGAAACATTGCACATGGCACATATCAAAACAAAATAAAGATAATAAAAATCAAAACACTAAAATTAATGAGTCTAAAGTTCACTGCAATGTTTCTACCAATGAGCCACTGGGTCAAAAGTCACAAAAATCCACAAAAAATAAAAGGCTTTGTTTATTGTGCAACTGAAATCATCCACTTTACGCGTGTCAAAGATTTCTTGATTATAATTTAGATTCTAAACTTAATTTTGTTCACGAAGAGTGTTATGAAACCGGTTCTACTATTGACTGCGTTAGTGGAGGTAGTTGATATTTGTAAGAATTATCACTTAGCACGCGCATTCCTTGACAGCGGTAGTGAACGCTGTTTCATAACTCAAACTTTATGCAATTTAATTCAAGCACCAGTAATGCAGTCCACTCAAGAAATTCGTGGTGTAGGGAACTCGGTCACAAAATCCACGCAAATATGTGACATCGAGTTGTTCTGCCTAACATTACGTTGGCGTTGCCTACTTCGTCGCAGCCTAGCGGACAGTTCAATATATCCGACCATATTGTTTTGGCAGACCCGCATTTTAATCTCAAAATATAGATATCGTAATCGGTGCGGATAAATTTTGGGATTTAATTAATTCTAATAAAATAATATTACCTTGTGGGCCTTTCTTATTGGACACCAAATTGGGATGGGTTGTTTCCAGCCCAATTTGTTCTCCCAAGCGTTATGATGGGTACATTCAGTGTAATTCTTCACAGTCTATCGATTCCCAGCTACGCAAATTCTGGGAGTTGGAGGACATGTCTACGTATCGGGATACGCGCACAGATGAGGAGCGTTCTTGTGAATAACATTTTGTCAAAACTACTACGCGCAACAGTGACGGAAGTTCAAGGTTCGCATTCCTTTTAAATCATCACCCGATACCTTAGGTGAAACTTACTCACAGGCACAACACAGGTTTTTGCCCTTGAAAAACATTTAGAACGCAACCGCAACGCAAATATAAAAAAACTTTATGCCGATTTCATTCACGAGTACATCCGATTAGGTCACATGAGTCGTGTTGCGCGCGTCGGTAGACCTAACTATCTCCTACCGCATCATGGAGTATTTCGTGAGCACAATACCACCACCAAGCTACGCGTGGTGTTTGATGTCAGCGCCGCAGCAAGCAATGGCATTTCGCTCAACGAAATACAAATGGTAAGTCCACCGATACAAGCCGATTTGTTGTCTATCTTAATAAGATTTAGGCAACATAAACACACGGCTTGCGCAGACATTGAGAAAATGTATCGGCAATGTCTTATTCACGAAGACCAGCGTGATCTTCAGCTGATATTGTGGCGTGATGAGCCGTCGCAGCCACTGGATGTTTACCGACTGAGCACGGTCACTTACGGCACCGCGTCCGCACCGTTCCTAAGTTGTAGGTGTCTTAAACAGCTGGCAGCTAATTGCACGGATCGTGACGTCACAAGAATCATTAAAGATAATAAACAGCACCTTTTAGATATTTGCAAAAACGTTGCAGACGTTTTAAAGTCAGGTTGTTTTCCACTTCACAAGTGGATGTTTAATTTCAACATTGAAAGAAATGAATCCGACTTAGTCAAGGAATTATCATTAGGCGATAACGTCCATGCTAAAACTTTAGAATTGGGTTGGCATAATATGAACGATAATTTCTAATTTAATAAACACAATTTAAGTAAATTAAATGTCTTCGCAGATAGTAATGGCATTTTACGAGTCGGTGGACGAATAAAATTGGCATCTGACTTAAATTATGATAAGAAAGACCCTGTGCTAATTTCTTCCAACCACTGGTTTTCAGTGCTATTGTTTCGACACGAGCACAAGCGACTGCAGCACGCTGCGCCGCAGACATTACTATACAACATACGCGAGTCCCACTGGCCAGTGAGGGTAGGAACTTGGCTAAGCGCATTGTCCATGAGTGCGTTATGTGTACACGGTTGAGAGGTACATCTTTGTCTCCTATCATGGGCAACTTACCGGAAGAGAGAATCACTCCAAGCGTTCTTACGTACCGGTGTAGACTACGCTGGGCCAGTGCTCGTACTGAATCGTAAGGGTGGGGGCTCTAAATTAATTAAAGGTTATATTTGCCTATTTGTTTGTTTAGTTACACGCGCAATTCATTTAGAGCTTGTCAGTGACCTTTTTCTGATGCTTATCTACTTGCGTTAAGGAGATTTATTTCCCGACGTGGTAAACCTGACGAAATAATTTCGGATAACGGTAGAAACTTTGTAGGTCTCGCAAATGAATTTTCTAAATTTTTATCAACATGCTCCTCCGATTTAATTGAATATGCGACTAGTCAGGACATTAACTTCTCTTTCATCCCGCATAAGGCGGACCTCATTTTGGTGGATTTTGGGAAGCGGGAGTAAAGTCGTGCAAGCACCACTTGTTACGAGTCGTAGGCAGTGCACACCTAACATTCGAAGAATATAGCACTGTGTTATCGCAAATCGAAGCTGTCCTCAACTCCCGCCCCATTAGTCCTTTATCCGCAGATCCTAACAACTTCCTTCCTTTGTGTCCCTCTCACTTCCTGGTTGGTCGTCTCCTAACAGCGCCTGCCACACCACAGCTGACTGACGTCCCTGCTCACCGACTGACACGCTACCAGAGGCTTGAGCAGCTCAGACAACATTTCTAGATACGATGGTCTAAAGAGGACATATCAGGAATGCAAACCCGGACCAAATGGAGACAACACGGGCGTGATTTGAAGCCAAACACATTGGTCGTCATCAAAGAGGACAACACGCCACCACTGAAATGGAGCTTGGGGCGGATCATCTCAACAATACCAGGAAAGGATGGAATCTCTAGAGTGGCTGATATTCAAACGAAGTCAGGAGTCATCAGACGTGCATTTCCTCGAATCTGTTCCCTATTCAATGATGAAGATGAAGAGAAGGTGTTGGACGTCGGTACCTACTTCCAAGCCCGGGGGCATGTTCAGAAATGAAATGAAATGAAATGAAATCGTTTATTAAGCAAGTAGGATCACCGATCACTTTTACACGTCATATGTTTTTTTTTTATTTATTTTTTTTTAAACTAGATGAAGCCGGCATTTCCTAACTGACTACCTCTGAGAAGAAATAGCCGAAACAAACTCAGGGATCATCGTCTTTTTTAAAGTCCAGACATTAAAAATGAAAATGTTTACAATAATTTATGTTATAATTACGCATATTGCTTAATAACAATGCTTAACAGAGCGAGCAGCTCAGTCCCAAGCCTCTCTATCCTCTAAATAATCTGAGATTTTATAATACCCCTTTTTGCAAAGTTTGGCCTTTATATGGGTTTTATATCGTTTAATGGGTAAGTTTCGAATGTCCATGGGAAGCTTGTTGTAAAAGTGTATACATTGACCCATGAACGAGTTGCCTACTCTGTGGAGACGAGCGTGATGTACAGCAAGATTGTGTTTGTTCCTGGTATTTATATTATGAATATCGCTTATCTTCTTAAAATTAGATATATTTTTATGTACATACATAAGATTTTCAAATATATATTGCGAAGCTACAGTCAGAATGTTAACCTCTCTGAATTTTTCTCTAAGAGAATCTCTAGGACAAAGGTTGTAAATGGCTCGAACAGCTCTTTTCTGTAAAACAAAGATGGTATTGATGTCCGCACAAGTTCCCCAGAGAAGAATCCCATAAGTCATAAGACTATGAAAATAACTAAAATAAACTATTCTGGCTGTATTCACATCAGTTATCTGTCTAATTTTCTTAACAGCATAAGCGGCAGAACTGAGTCTACCCGACAGCTTCTCAATGTGAGGACCCCATTGTAACTTGGAGTCAATAGTCAATCCAAGAAAAACTGTCGACTCGACAGGGATCAACTCTACTCCATTCAGTTGAACATTGGTACTTAGCTGCCTGACATTTGGCGTAGAAAATTTAATGAATTTAGTTTTTTTTTCATTCAAAAGAAGGTTATTTACATTAAACCAATGGACAACTTTCGAAAGTGCATTGTTAACTTCGTCAAAATTTGCTAGCTGACGCTTGACTTTAAAAATAAGAGAAGTGTCATCCGCGAACAATACTATGTTGTGATTATCCCTCACGTGATGAGGTAAGTCATTAATATAAATTAAAAACAAGAAAGGACCTAGAATTGAGCCCTGCGGAACGCCCATGGTGACCTCAGATCCTGCAGATTTGTTGCCATTAACATCAACCCTCTGAATTCGATTATTCAGATAAGAAGTCAGAAGGTCGAGAGCTCTATCCCTTAAACCATAATGGTACAATTCCCTAATAAGAGTATCATGATGTACGCAATCAAAGGCCTTGGACAAATCACAAAAAAGACTTCGCCTTAATAGATGAACTTGACCTTAAGAACTGGAGCTACCATCTCCTTTACAGCAATTAGTCGCCTAAGCATGCGATCGACCAATAGCCACCGAGCTACGCGTTAACGGTTGTGTTGTTAAAATAAGTTTCTTCTAGAACTACCACTGCATTGTACGCGTTACGTACCACATATACTTCACACATTATTTCATTGTAATACTCGAAATACAGTCAAGTTTAAAGGAATTCCTGATGTCGCGTACTCATTTCAAGCCCGCTTGAGAACGAAACACATATTGAATTGAATTATACTACGATGGTATCTGTAACTTTCATCTGCATGGCGATCTGGTAACTTTCGTAGGGTCAACATGATTAGAGATTTGCAAACGGAATAGAACATCATCTAAAAATATTGGTTCACTGACCTCCGATGGGCGGCAATGCGATCCTGTATCGAGTTGTTTTTTCGCGCCATTATTATTAAAGTTTGGTACCGCAGGATGCGGCGGTCATTAACCTGTAAGCGCTTCCTTATCAACATGTACATCATGTAGAAAATGTGAAAAATGAAAAATATTTTCCTGTGACTAAACTATGGGACATATTTATATGATTTTTTATGGGTAGACTGAGAATGTGTTTAATTAATTGACGTATTGTCAGCACCACTCTGTATAAATGGTTAAATAAATATAAGTGTGACAATTGTTATTTAAATAATGCAGTTAACAACTAAACTAAACACTGCCACATACAGTGGAATGGAATGGTTTATTAGAACGTTTGTTCAGCCTATACGATATTTAAAAAAACCCCGTCCGATCCAAAAGGATAATAAAGGTTAGGTAAACACATGATCAAATAAAATATGAAAATTTACATAATCATCATAGTAACAATACTAAAGAATTTTGAAATAATCTTTTTTTTTTTCGTGAATTAATTCCAACTTCCCCAAAATTTAACATTTTTTTAAAAAGGTGACAACACCATTTTACACAGTATTAGTATGAGTGATGCGACCACGTGCCGCGTGCCCTGCCCCCCCTTCACCCGCGCATGTATCCCTACCGTGTTGCCTACCGCACACGTGTTAAGTTACCTCGCTTTTTCGTAACAATATTTATTTTTTTAGGGTTTTCTTTTATGTTTAGCCCGCCTTTGTAGCTATTATTGGAATCAGTTATTGATACCTAACATTTTTACTCAAAATATAGCGGACCAATCGCAAGCGAGGTAGTAGTTCGCAGGCCCGTCTGTGATGAGTCGCTGCTGTCGTGGAGGCGGCGATCGTAAGTAAAGATGGTTAATATAGCGCATAGCGCCATTCAATAGCACGCTATTTCCTCATAGCGCATAGCGCACGCTATGTAGGTGGACGTTACGATGCTATGACGCTATTCACGCTATGAATGAAAATGATCGAATAACTCGCAGTCATCGCGTGAGCGCTGTGGACTATACAGTATGTTAAGAAAACCCTGTCCGACCCATAAGGATAATAAAGGTTAGGTAAACACATGACCAAATATAATATAAAATTTTACGTAATCGTGCCACGCTTTAGGCGTTTCGCCTTTAATAATGACGGAATTAAATAGCTTCTGAAGCGCTTTAAGAACCGGTTTACCACCCGCTTTCAGAAGCTCAGCCGTAATTCCATCATCACCAGCCGCCTTATCGTTCTTGAGCTGTTTCATCGACAGAAGACTGTCGCTGGAAACTTCCCACTGACTTGCGTGAACTCCTGACCGAGAAGAACGCGGCTGTCCGTGCCTACAGCAACTTCCCCTGCGCGGCCAACAAAGCCCATATGCGCTATTTACAGAGAACTGTAAAAAGACGCATATCGGAGTGGCGTGAAGCCGGCTGGGATAAGATGCTGGACGAGTTAGAGCCCACCCATCTAGCCTTCTGGGAACTTCAGAGGAAGTTAAAATCCAAAGAAGTTGTCACCATGCCTCCTCTGGTTCGCCCCGACAATACCATCGCCTTCGACGACGATGAAAAGGCTGAATGCCTTGCCTCCTGCCTCGAAGCCCAGTGCTCCCCCAGCCTCCTACCAGTAGACCAAGCCCACCTCCTAGAGGTCGACGCTGAAGTTGAACGTAGGACCTCCCTCCCGCCCGTTGACGACCCGGATGATCCCCTGCCTCCCATCACTCCAGATGAAGTGCAGGACATCATCAAAGGCCTTCAACCCAAAAAGGCACCCGGATCAGACGGCATCACCAACAGAGTGGTCCGTCTCTTCCCAGCCCACCTAGTCCTCCTCTTGACCACCATCTTCAATGGTGCAATGGGGAATAACATATTCCCACAAACGTGGAAAGAAGCCACTGTGATTGGCATTCCCAAGCCCGGCAAGCCCAAAGCCGAACCAACCAGTTACCGTCCCATCAGCTTGCTGAAAGTTCTCGGCAAAATCTATGAGAGGCTTATTTATAAGCGTCTCAGAGCTTACGCCGAGAACAAGGGCCTCATTCCCAATGAGCAGTTCGGGTTCCGATCCCAACACTCTTGTCCACAACAAGTCCTACGCATCACTGAACACATACACGCAGGGTTCATGCGTGGTATGTACACAGGCGTAGTCTACTTCGATATAGCGAAAGCGTTTGACAAAGTCTGGCACAACGGCTTAATCTATAAGCTGTACAAACTCGGAGTGCCCGACCGTCTCGTTCTCATCTTACGGGACTTCCTGTCAAACCGCACCTTCCGCTACAAAATCGAAGGAGCACACTCCTCCCCTCGCCCCATCCGTGCAGGTGTTCCCCAGGGCTCCGTGCTAGCCCCCCTTATTTTCACGCTGTACACAAGCGATATCCCGAAAGGTGGTAAGGCTCAAGTCGCTCTGTTCGCAGACGACACCGCCATCTACTGCCCGGGACTCAGTCCTGACCGAATTCGACACCATCTCCAAACCGCAGTCAACAAATTGGCTGACTGGTTCAAGAAATGGAGGATCGAAGTCAACCCCCAGAAAAGTCAAGCGGTACTCCACACAAAGCCGCGACAAAACGTCCCCACCCCACGACCCATCTCCATGTCTGGCGAGTTGATCCCCTGGGGGAAGCAAGCCAAATATCTAGGTGTGATCCTCGACCGCAACCTCAACTTCTCAGAGCACATTAAGGCGGTCCGCTCACGTGCCGCCTACGCTCTGGGTCGACTCCACCCCGTCCTCAACCCGCGCAGCAAACTGTCGCTCAAGTGCAAAATGCGCTTGTACACAGCGTGCATACGCCCGATTATGACATACGCTTGTCCTGTCTTCGCACACACCAAGCCGCGTCATATCCATAGGATGCAAGTAGTCCAAAACCGTTTCTTGCGTAAAGCCACAAACGCCCCTTGGTTCGTCCGTAACGAGATCCTCCACCTAGATCTCAAAATCCCCACCATTCAGCAGTTCATGAAGCGTCTTTCCAAACGCTTCTTTGATACTGCCTCCAAGCACCGCAATCCCCTGATAGTAGCGGCTGCTAATTACACCCCCTCCACCATCTCCAAGCTTCGCCGTCCAAGGCATGCTCTCACCGACCCAGATGACCCCATTACCCTCCTTCAAGAGGCCAATAGGGCAACCAGCACAACACACAAAGCTAGACCGACCTACCGACCTCGCCGCCGAGGTCCATCGCGACGCGTTCAACGTAGTAATCGCCCTCCCCGTCCCTTGTCCGATGAAGGCCAGCCCGCGCCGCAGCTGAGCCAGTAAATATAAACTCCCGACTATGACCTCTGAGTTTGTTTCGGCCGTTTCTTCTCAGAGCTAGTACTAGGAAACGCCGTGGTCATCAAACCGAAATAAAAATAAATTAATTCGATCCAGCCGTCCCTTGCTGTTTCTCCAGCGACACCCTAAGCCGAGGTTCGTACCCCACAGGGGGTGCCCTTAGCGTGTAGTCGCTTAGCTTTTAGTAGCCCTGGCTGGAGGCTTTAAATTCATTTAAGGCATCCACAGGAAAGTCCGGTTAAGTAGTCACGACCTCTCAAGGTCAACTACGAGATGCCATATCAAAAAAAAAAAAAAAAATCAGGGCCATACTAATCTCGTAGAGGCTGACGTCCGGGATATCATCGGTGTAGTGTCGGGTTAGTCTGGCTCTAGGATCATTAGCCAGGCTTACAACAGGTGCGTGTGTTGATGTGTATAACTCTCCGTATAATTTCTCAATCTCACCCAAAATCTCGGGCTTGGAAGTGACGATCCTACCATCCCCAGTCTTCAGCTTTGCAAGTAGGCTCTGTCCAACAGACAAATCTCGTGCGAACACTTTGGAGCATTTGTTCCACTCGATAGCCTCTTTAATACAATTTGTATTAAATTTGCGTATATCGCGAGTCAGAGACTTTGAGATTTATCTGTTAAGGCATCTGACACACGAAGCGTCATCAGGGGATTTTAAGACCACCTCCCGTCTTTCTTCCATTAGCCGACGGGTGGGACCGGAGACCCTTCCGTTTGGAGTTTCCACAAACCTGTTGTTATAGTCGTCCACATCTACGCATTCACCGAGGCATTCGAAGCGATTTTGCAGTTCGATCTGAAAGCTTTCGAGGTTTTGGAGTTGGGTTGACGCTGGACGGAGCGTAGACTTCATAAGTCGAGAGCGTTCGAGCCTAATGTTGAGGTTCAAGATGCCTTTAACAATACGGTAATCTAAATAAATAATGATTAACACCAAAGGAAATCAAAGCCAAAATCAGCAAAATTATGGATAGATAAATACAAAATATTGATTGAAATATGGAAAACTTAAAAAAAGTTTAAAGATTGTTCTTAAACGAATATATTACATTATATTCCTAAGGTTCCTTCTAAGAAGACTGAAAAATTATGTGCGTCCAAATAATATTTTTATGATTGTTATGAGACTATAAATTGATTTAATCTATTTGGGTTGGTTTTATTTTTTTAGTTTTAGTCATATAGAGTTCATCGCAAAATTATTACAATGTCGGATTACACTTGTTTTATTTTTAATTATATTTTCATTAGTAGGCATCTAATCTCATTAATGTTTTAGATAATTTCATTAGTGTAACAACATCACTCATTCGTGTCACTCTGATTTCAATTTTTCAATAGTTCTATTTAAAAAATCATTAATATTTTATTTAACTTGTGTTAATATAACCCCATAGAATGAGCTTATACCATTAATTACCCAAAAACCGGGTATTTAAGAAATCATGCAAAAAAGTATAAATTTAATTCGAAATTTGAAATCGACCCCATCGAGACATTGTACTCTCAACCGCTAGAGCACATTTAAGGAAATGAAACACGTATCCAGTAAATGGTAGCTTAATAACAAGTAGGTACACAGTGTTCACGCGTGTGCTATGCAATTAAACATTAATGAGAAATTGCCTCCATATGCATTATATGTAAATATAGTTTTTTCCCGTGGTATCTCTAATTAGTTTATACTCCCCTGTGGAGAAGGACCAGCGTTGAGCCAAGCATTTTTGTTAATGACGTAATACTTTTAACGTATAATATGTTTGGCGACAGTGTGCGTTTAATACAAGGTTTAAATTTCGATTAATTTAGTTGCGAGTATGTGGGCAGGAATTTTATTGTAACATTTTAAATAGTACCTACTCCATGAAGGGTGAGTTTACTTTAGCAAGTCTGAAACAGCATCAACTAATTGGTCCCTATTTCTAGCTCTATAATTATGTCTTTCAGTTCTTTTACAGAAAAGATTTTTTGTTATGTACTGCTTCAGACGACAGCACATCAATCTACTACAATGAATTTTAATGGGTTTTCAACATCGCTAAAGCATTAATTCAAGCTCTATGTTGATCGAGATAATTTGACAGTATCAGGTAGCTTGGCCTGCTGTCGTCCGGACATGATATTTTCATATATTTATTCACAAGGTACCATATATTAATATATTTAAACAATCTCGCCTGCGGAGACCATCTACCAGGAATAAATACTCCTGTAAAGTGGGTGCGTGTACAATCATTTAAGACTCGCATGGTGGCAGGTGGGGGCAGCTGACCCAACTTCCACTGCCCCAAGGATACGACAATATCTTCATTGATTAATCGGAGACGGTAGTTTGAGTACCGGAAGCCAGTTGCAAAGTCTTAAAAAAATTACACAAACAATTATATTAAAATCAAAAGCTAACAATACCATCACTTTGATATTCCTCCATTGGCTCGATACCATCATCTAGTCCATCACTAACAGCTGGTAATTCTTCTTTGACAGCAGTATTTCCTGTTTCACATTCATCATCTATACTTATGTGGAATATTGGTGAAGTAATAAGCCCACTACAAAACTCTAATCGGGCTTGGTTTATTAAAGGATTGACCTGTGAAAAGAAAAAGAAAGATCAGAAGGTTGTGTGTTTAAATCAGGTCAGGGTCACCAGTATAGCAAAATTATGAGCAACAGGGTGTAGACCCCCTCATCCTAAATAGAAAAGGGAGGATTGTCCAACCAGACGGGTGTTGTGTTTGATGTTGGGAAGCTGTCTGAGTGCTTGTTACACGGTAAACTCTGTTTATGCAATTCAAGGTTTACATGACGTCAGTATGACGCGTACTTCGCATGTGGTGTTGTAGATACCGCTACAATTATTATAATATTGAGAAAATTAAAATGGAATGTTGAAAATCTTTCAATGTGAAAATTACTAAGACAATCACCCAAAACTCCGGCCGTTCGCCACTTCCTAGTGCTTTCGCTGGGAAGAAGAGAGGAACGAACTTCCCAGCAGGAGAGCTGTCTGTTCAGTTGATGGCAACTAGCCATGCCACTATACATACCAGCAAATTACATATACTAGCTTGATTATGTACAAAGTACATAATTATTGTATGTTTAATATTGTATGTATAATAATCTTATGCTTGTATTTGACAAAAGCTTTTATATTGTTACTTTTTTAATGTTTATTCAGCAACTTAAACAACTTCCCCTTTATTCATAAAAACTGCTTAAAGTTAACAAGTGATTAGCGATTCTTTAACCATACATTTTTGACCTTTTAATGTCACTTAACTTAAATTATCCTTTATGAATAAACACACCAGTGTTTAAGGGATTTATTCATAATCGATTTTTAAAGTTAAGTGACCTGTAAGCGTCTGTAAAATGTATGTTTAAAAAATCGCGAATCACTAGTTAACTTTAAGCAGCGTTTATGAATAAGGGGGCTTGTGCTAGTTACTTTTAGGAGCATCCTTTTAAACAATTAATTTGCTTGGGTTAGGATGCTCCGCACTCCCTATGTTTTACAACACTAAATAGTTATTTAAGTAAACAAAAAAAAATAGAAAACCAGAAAGAAATGCAGAAAAAAAAGGAAAAAATACAAATTGGATTAATACTTCGCATGCTGGAGTGTGGTATAGTTCTTGCAATTTACGAGCGCGCGTGAGTCTTGCTTGTGGTATGTTGTGTACATGCACAATGCGTTAGTGTGTGTGCCTGACGGAGCGTTCAGTAGCGAGCGGTCGCCCGCTCAGGTCACATGTGTTTATTGTTTTCACGTCGCTATCCACCACGAAGTACCGTCAGCATGTCAAATATCGATAAAAACCGAAAAATTATTCGTAGTGAAGTGAGTTATTTAAATATGCATTTATAGCGTTAATTTAATATTAAACTATTTGTATGGATCAACGATCATGAACATTGTATTATCTTTATTATTTGTAGGGTCGTGCAATTATCGCCCGAGTTTTTCATTTTCTTCAAGAAGAATATAATTTCATGAAGGCGAATAATAATGATAATTGTGATTTGAGTCCTTTGGCTAACGTAAGAAAACGAACCGCCGAAGCAACAGGGGTCAGTGAACGTACTGTACCTTCTATTTTGGATTCTTGCCACGCAAGAAGTAGGGATAAAAAAAAAGTAGTAAAAAAAAAAGTAGGGATAAAAAAAAAAAGAAGAAAAAGAGATGCCCTCTACATCTGTCAAGTTTCTTTCACCAATGAAAAAACGTCGTCAAAGAAGTAGCAAACTTGATTTTGATAATTTCGACACTAATTTGATTCGAAGTACAATTCAAAATTATCACATCGAACACAAGGAAATTCCAACTTTAAACAAAATTCGGTCAGTTCTCAGAGAAAAGATAGACTTTGACGGGTGTCTAAGCACTTTACGTTCATTGCTCATAAAAATTGGTTATAAATGGCGAAAGATTAGCAGTAACTGACGAGTATTACAAGAAAGGCATGATTTACAACTATGGCGTTTAAAATATTTGAAAAAGATTTCTCAGTGCCGTGCAGAAGGACGTCCTATTGTTTACACTGACGAAACATATGTTTTAACGTCACACGTTCGACAAATTACATGGGGCATAAAGGATAAAGATACTCCATTTATGAAGAAATTAGGTACTGGGAGCCGGTTTATTATAGTGCACGCAGGTACTAAAGATAGATTCATTCCAAATGCCTCATTGGTATATAAAGCATCCTTCACAACTGGAGATTATCACTCAAATATGAGTTTTGAAAATTATAAGAAGTGGCTAGAAGAGAAGCTTATGCCAAATTTGCCAGAAAGGGCAGTTATTGTGATGGATAACGCGCCCTATCATAACGCCCGCAGCAGTAAAATTCCTACGTCCAGTTCAAAGAAGAGCGATATGATAAAATGGCTAACTGATAACGGAATTTTATGTGACGAACGATTAAAAAAAATCGAACTCTATGAATTAATAATAAATAATAAACATCGTTTCATAACATTCAAAATCGACGAAATAGTTAAAAGCAAGAATTTTGAAATATTACGTTTACCGTCCTATCACCCTGAGTTGAACTGTCGAAACGAAAATATCTGGGGAATTTTAAAAAATAAAATTTAATAAATGAATGTTTGAACGATATCGACATTGATACCTGGCGTAAAACTTGCAAGCATGTCGAAAAACTTGAAGAAGAATATAGAAAATATTTCGATTTGGATTTCGAGTTAACGATTGATGTAGAATCAACTGACAGCGACACTGAAGAGTTTGAAGATAGTGACACTTCTGACGATGAATAATAATTAATTTTAATAAAACTTACTATTAAAATATTTGTTTTATTATCATTGTTGGTTTCAAAGAAAAAATAATTTTAACATTGATTATTTGTATGCTAACCGTAGCGCGTCTACGCGCACGCACACATTTACACGTATACAGATACGACTTGAACACAACTAAGAGCCACGCGCGTTCGTGAATTGCAAGAACTATACGGTGAAATGAAATGAAATCGTTTATTAAGCAAGTAGGATCACCGATCACTTTTACACGTCATATGTTTTTTTTTTATTCTTTTTTTTTTTTTTTTTAACTAGATGAAGCCGGCATTTCCTAACTGACTACCTCTGAGAAGAAATAGCCAAAACAAACTCAGGGATCATCGTCTTTTTTAAAGTCCAGACATTAAAAATGAAAATGTTTACAATAATTTACGTTATAATTACGCATATTGCTTAATAACAATGCTTAACAGAGCGAGCAGCTCAGTCCCAAGCCTCTCTATCCTCTAAATAATCTGAGATTTTATAATACCCCTTTTTGCAAAGTTTGGCCTTTATATAGGTTTTATATCGTTTAATGGGTAAGTTTCGAATGTCCATGGGAAGCTTGTTGTAAAAGTGTATACATTGACCCATGAACGAGTTGCCTACTCTGTGGAGACGAGTGTGATGTACAGCAAGATTGTGTTTATTCCTGGTATTTATATTATGAATATCGCTTATTTTCTTAAAATTAGATATATTTTTATGTACATACATAAGATTTTCAAATATACACACATCAAAAGTGTCTAGGGATCAAGCATTTTTATGCGGATTTCTTGAGATTGAGATGTGGCTTTGTAATAAATTTATTACCCCCCGTGTGGTACCGGGCTTAGAATAGTACCAACCCATATCCTCCCGTGGGTGTCGTAAGAGGCGACTAAGGGAACTCTCTCACCAGGGAAGCGGGCAGCAGCGCTTCTTCTGTGGAATATCAAATCCTGCGATCCCCAACCCGCTTGCCAAGCGTGGGGATTATGGCAAACCCCCCCCCCATAATGTTGCACACGACTAAGCCAAGGCCCCTAGTCCCCGGCAGCTCCGCTATTCCTGGTCATTGTGGTAGCGGCCAAGGTAACGGCGGGGCAAGGGGTGCGAAGAATCTCCGGAAGAGATCCGGCTACCACAAACAACGACGGATCGACCTGGCAACACTGAACGTGCGCACACTGCGGACCGACGAGAGGGTTATTGAACTGGAGGAAGAATTGAGCAGGTTACGATGGGGTGTCCTGGGATTATCTGAAGTCCGAAGAGAGGGTGAGGACTCGATAATCCTTAAATCCGGTAACTTGCTCTATTTCCGGGAGGGCGATCATCAGTCCCAAGGTGGTGTGGGGTTCCTCGTCCACAGGTCCCTTGTGGACAATGTAGTGAAGATCGAAAGTGTGTCGACCAGGGTGGCGTTCCTGGTACTCAGAATAACCAAACGGTATTCGCTGAAGGTCATACAGGTATACGCCCCGACCTCGACACACTCCGACGATGAAGTAGAGACTATGTATGAGGACATCTCTAAAGCCATACATAGCTCAAAAACTCACTACAGCGTTATCATGGGGGACTTCAACGCTAAACTGGGAAAACGGAGCGGTGAGGAGCTCGGACTGGGAAATTTTGGATTTGGGCGTCGGAACTACCGAGGCCACATGTTGGCTGGCTTCATGGAGAGGGAGGGACTCTTTATGATGAACTCCTTCTTCAGGAAGCGTGAACAGCGGAAGTGGACTTGGATCAGTCCCGACGGGGTCACTAAGAACGAGATAGACTTCATTATGACGACAAAAAGGCACATATTCAATGATGTCTCAGTGATCAACTCGCTCAAATGCGGCAGCGATCATCGTATGGTCAGAGGCACATTGAATCTGAACATAGTGTCCGAAAGATCTCGCCTGATGAAGTCTACGCTCCGGCCAGCACCCATCCAGATCCATAACTCCGAAGGTTTCCAGCTCGAGCTCCAAAATCGCTTCGAATGCCTAAGTGGTGACGTGGACGAATACAATGACGGGTTTGTAGAAGCTGTCCGTACGGTCGGGACCAAGTATTTTAAGACCCGCCGTACAAATAGAACTAAAAAGCTCTCGGACTACACTCTCGAGCTCATGGAGGATAGACGTGAGATGGTTTTGCGTTCGTCAAGTGATGCTTGCAGATACCGGCAGCTCAATAAGCAGATCTCAAAGTCTCTGAAGCGCGACCTACGTCGGTATAATACCGAGCGTATAACGGAGGCCATAGAGCGAAACAGAGGCTCTAAAGTTTTCGCTAGGGATCTGACTATTGGGCATAGCCGGCTAAGCAAGCTGAAGACTGACGACGGCAGGATCATAACGTCCGGGCCCGAGCTTTTGAGGGAAGTCGAGAATTTCTATGGACAGCTCTACACTTCGACGACAAAACCCGCATTAAATCTTGCTGAAGACCCTAGAGCAAGATTAACCCGACACTACACCGAAGATATCCCGGACGTCAGCCTGCAGGAGATTCGATTGGCTCTGAAACAACTTAAAAACAACAAGGCGCCGGGCGATGACGGAATAACGGCAGAGCTACTGAAGGCGGGTGGTGAACCGATCCTTAGGGCCCTTCAGAAGTTATTTAATTCCGTCATAGTCAAGGGAAAAACGCCACAGGCATGGCACAGAAGTGTGGTGGTACTCTTTTTCAAAAAGGGTGACAACACCCTTTTGAAAAACTACAGACCCATCTCACTTCTGAGTCATGTCTATAAGTTGTTTTCGAGAGTCCTCACGAATCGTCTCGCCTGCAGGTTTGACGACTTCCAGCCACCCGAACAAGCCGGTTTCCGAAAGGGCTTCAGCACAGTAGACCACATACATACGCTACGGCAGGTTATACAGAAGACCGAGGAGTATAACCTACCCCTTTGCTTGGCGTTTGTGGACTACGAAAAAGCCTTTGATTCGATCGAGACCTGGGCTGTACTGCAGTCTCTCCAGCGGTGCCAAGTAGACTATCGGTATATTGAAGCGCTGAAGGGTTTGTACGAAAACGCCACCATGTCAGTCCGAATACAGGACCAGACCTCGAAACCAATACCTCTCCAGCGTGGTGTCAGACAGGGAGATGTTATCTCCCCGAAATTGTTCACCGCTGCACTGGAGGATGTCTTCAAGGTTCTGGACTGGAAAGGACTGGGCATCAACATCAATGGCGAGTACATGACACACCTTCGGTTTGCTGATGATATCGTAGTCATGGCTGAGACCGCGGAGGACCTGAGTACAATGCTCGAAGACCTCAGCAGAGCCTCCGAGCGAGTCGGTCTTAAAATGAACATGGGCAAGACGAAAGTCATGTCTAATGCCCATGTTGTACCGACTCCTATAAAGATTGGAGACTCTGTTCTCGAAGTTGTTGACAGTTACGTGTACCTGGGACAAACTATCCAGTTAGGAAGGTCCAACTTCGAGAAAGAGGTCAATCGTCGAATCCAACTCGGCTGGGCTGCTTTCGGGAAGCTACGAAGAATCTTCTCGTCCGAAATACCGCAGTGTCTCAAGACAAAAGTCTTCGACCAGTGTGTGTTGCCAGTGATGACATATGGAATTGAGACGTGGTCGCTAACAATGGGCCTTATAAGAAGGCTCAAAGTCACTCAAAGGGCAATGGAGAGGGCTATGCTTGGGATTTCACTGCGCGATCGAATCAGGAATGAGGAGATCCGCAGAAGAACGAGAGTAACCGACATAGCCCGAAGAATTGCAACACTAAAGTGGCAGTGGGCTGGACACATTGCCCGTAGGACCGATGCCCGATGGGGCCGACGAGTTCTCGAGTGGCGACCACGCACCGGAAGACGTAGCGTGGGTAGGCCCCCGACAAGGTGGACCGACGACCTGGTGAAGGTCGCGGGAAACCGCTGGATGCGGGAGGCGCAGAACCGGTCGTCGTGGAGAACCTTGGGGGAGGCCTATGTCCAGCAGTGGACGTCTTTCGGCTGAAATGATGATGATGATGATGATGATGAATAAATTTATGATTTTATAAATTTATATGGATCCTTTTTGGTGCATTTCATAATTTGAATCAGGAACTGTGAATCAAATTCGAGTAAAAGATGAAAATCAGCTGTCAATATTTTCCCTATAAAAACATACAACGCATTGAAGACATTATTAGTGCTACTGTTTCCCTACTACTGATTAAAACCAACGTTATTATGGAGCGGCGACGTCATTTAAGCAGGGAAGAAATGCTCAGAGCCGTGGGAATGATAGAAGCTGGTTCCCGGCAACGTACTGTGGCTTTAGCTCTGAATACAAGTCAGAGTGTTATCAGTCGACTTTGGACACGTTACCGAAGCACTGGTACCGTGGCTGAGCGCCATGGAGGACGGTATCGCTGCACCACACGGAGACAAGACCGATACATTCAAATCTTAACTCGAAGAGCTCCAACAATAACCGCCATGATGTTAGCCGTGAGGCTTCATCACTCTTCAGGGAACTTAATTAGCGACCAAACAGTCAGAAACCGCTTGCATGAATTGAACCTTCATTCCCGAAGACCGCTACGGGTACCACCTATAGCAATGCACAATCGTAGGATTCGATATCAATGGGCTCTTGAACACAGAAATTGGGCAGAAGAACAATGGCGTTTCCTGTGCTTTTCTGATGAGTCTCGTTTTAGTATGAGACCGGATACAAGACGTATACGACACTGGAGAACCCCTGGACGCCAATAGCGATTAAAATCCTGCCAGGAAGTCCATCCTTATAGTGGTGGAACCATCATGGTATGGGCGGGTATTTGGATCGGTGGAAGAACTGAGTTGATTTGGATCAGAGGCAACCTCAACGCTCAAATTTATGCTGAGACGATTGTATCAGACGTCATCGTTCCTCTACAAGTGCAAATCGGTCCCTTATTTCAGTTAATGCATGATAATGCACGACCGCACACCGCAAGAGTTGTAAGACAGACTCTCGCCGCAGCTAACATCAATGTCCTGCCCTGGCCTGCTCAGTCGCCAGACTTGAACCCGATTGAGCATGCATGGGATATGCTACAGAGAAGAGCTCTGCCGAATATGGAGGGTATCCAGTCGCAAGAAGACCTTTTTTTGTTGTTGCAACGAACATGGGCGGCCATTCCATAGCGTGATTTGGATGAACTCATTTTGAGTATGCCAAACCGATGTTCTTGTGTTGTTAGTGTTCGCGGTAGAAACACGGATTATTAATTGTTTAAGTTACCCAATAAAATTTTAGAGAAAACTGTTATTTCAGTCTTTTTTTCGAACTTTTGTGTAAGTGGTTCAAATGTCAAATATCACTTTATTAGGAAAATGGCAAATTTCTTTATTAATGCAAAGGTGACTTGGTTTATCGTTACTGTGACAAACGAAAACACTTTATTTGATGAATCCTTAAAGAAAATTTTAATTAATATCAATCAGGAGAAAAGTTATTGCAAAAATATATGTTGATCCCTAGACACTTTTGATGTGTGTATATTGCGAAGCTACAGTCAGAATGTTCACCTCTCTGAATTTTTCTCTAAGAGAATCTCTAGGATCAAGGTTGTAAATGGCTCGAACAGCCCTTTTCTGTAAAACAAAGATGGTATTGATGTCCGCACAAGTTCCCCAGAGAAGAATCCCATAAGTCATAAGACTATGAAAATAACTAAAATAAACAATTCTGGCTGTATTCACATCAGTTATCTGTCTAATTTTCTTAACAGCATAAGCGGCAGAACTGAGTCTACCCGACAGCTTCTCAATGTGAGGACCCCATTGTAACTTGGAGTCAATAGTCAATCCAAGAAAAACTGTCGACTCGACAGGGATCAACTCTACTCCATTCAGTTGAACATTGGCACTTAACTGCCTGACATTTGGCGTAGAAAATTTAATGAATTTAGTTTTTTTTTCATTCAAAAGAAGGTTATTTACATTAAACCAATGGACAACTTTCGAAAGTGCATTGTTAAGTTCATCAAAATTTGCTAGCTGACGCTTGACTTTAAAAATAAGAGAAGTGTCATCCGCGAACAATACTATGTTGTGATTATCCCTCACGTGATGAGGTAAGTCATTAATATAAATTAAAAACAAGAAAGGACCTAGAATTGAGCCCTGCGGAACGCCCATGGTGACCTCAGATCCCGCCGATTTGTTGCCATTAACATCAACCCTCTACACGGTACGGTTTTAAACACTATAAATATGAACTTGAGAGGAATCACTTTCACATTATACCTACTGAAATTATAAATTACAAGAATAAATGGCTGTGAAAGAATATCTTACCTCATATTTATCACTCATATTCTGAACGAAAAGCTCTTCGGCTTTCAGACATTGTCGCAGTAATCGGTAGGATTGCTTTAATTTAGCAAAGCAAAAGACACAAGCAAGCAGCGGTCTACTATCTTCAGTTATAAACTGCAACAACATTTGTCATGTATCTACTATTTTGATTTTATTATTTATTTATTTATGTACACACACAATCCATCTTATCTTTTCACCACCTGTGGTTGACTAGTAGAGAATGCCTAAGGCATTAAGTAAATACATAATACTAAAATATGTAAATATTATTATATATATTATATTATTTATCATTTATACCCAAGGATGAGGAATATTCATATTAAACAGGTACCAAATATCATTAAGGTATAAACTTGTGCTATCATGAGTCTATCTCAATATCCCAGTAGACAGTGGAGCATTATATATATATATATGCATTATTGTAGATACAATTAATGACCTCTTTAGGTCTTTAAAGATATTTTCATATTTTTATGTATAATATATAAGGTAGACATGATTGTGTCTCCATTTAATGTAACCAGTAGTTTGCTCAACATTCTCATTGTTGGCACACTGTGTATGAGGACTATTCTTGGAAACTAACAGTTTCTAAATTAAATAAACTTAGTAACAAACTAAAGTTAAAGCAAAACCAAGTGACTTAGTTAATGGACACATGTAATATAAGTCTCCCCCATATAATTTGTTAATAATGTTGCTAAGTAAAAACAGAATACAATTTTTCACTTAGAATGAGAAACACTGGTTACAAACATAAACATTTCTTGAAAAGAGAATCATTTGAATTATGACAACACAGTCTGTGCAATGAAATTGCACCCATAAAGAACAAATTTGTATGTCCTACAGGTACTTGTTCCGGGTCTATTTGAGTATGTGAGTGTAAATGTTTGAAATTACACCCACAGTACAGAGGGCAACATTTAAAGAAAATTAAGAGTGCAAGTTAACCTGTGATGGAGCATGACAACTGAATAGAGCTGGTGTTATGTTGAATTGGGTAACTAAGTCATGTAGTTTTTTGCTTAACTTTAGTTTATTATCTAAACAAATGGAGTCATTAGGACGAGATAAGTTAACTACCCAAGAATAGACTGTTCTAGAGCTGTCTTAAAGTTGATACACTGGTGCAAAACTATCAACATTTATCTAAACAAATGGAGTCATTAAGACGAGATAAGTTAACTACCCAAGAATAGACTGTTCTAGAGCTGTCTTAAAGTTGATACACTGGTGCAAAACTATCAACATTATTGGTCCCTAAGAACATAACAACTTTAAAAATAACAACTTACTGGAATATTAGTCAGCGTCTCATATAGTTTGTGCAAGTTCCTGCTGGCCACTATACACAGGCGGACATTCTTCACTGAACATATCCTACACATTGGTAGTTTATCCATTATTAGCACAGAGCAAGTAATCACTACGTTATTAGCTCAGAAAGTATCAATTCAATTCAATTACAAGATTATTCTAAGAGTAAGACGCGAAGATTATCAAAAGGCCATTGTGGAATTTAGTGCGAACCACAGACTAGTGCGAACGATTATTAAACTAGGGATGGGCAAAATAACATCGATATTTTGTGTGTACTCGCTATGCGAATCAGTACACAGGTGGTGCCGTGGTGGTATAGTTGGTGGAGTACCTACCTAGGAACGTGCAACATTAGCGTCTGACGAGTATGCGGTAGGGGAGTCTTAAACTTTATCTGTGTGATCAACTCCGGACAATCAAGGGGTCCATTAATTATATCTAGAGATGGTTAATATAGCGCATAGCGCCATTCAATAGCACGCTATTTCCTCATAGCGCATAGCGCACGCTATGTAGGTGGACGTTACAACGCTATGACGCTATTCACGCTATGATGAAATTGATCGAATAAATCGCACAGCGCGCGACGGCGCTTAGCAGGCGGTCAGTCCAGTGTTGCCAGATATACAGATTTATCGGTATCCATACAGATTTTCAACACGTCATACCGATAAAAATTAAGGAGTTCATTTTATACAAATTTTGGTTAATAACCACTTTTTTCGTACAGAATTAGTAATTTTCAGAACATAATGGCAACATTGGAGAACACTACCCAAATATAATTTTGTGGGAAATCCCCAACCATAGCACCATATACTATGGTCGGGGATTTCCCACAAAATATGTTAAAATAGCGGCTGAATGAGCTTCATAATCATTCATTCTCCGACTTGCGAGTTCTGTATTCATTCGTTTGTTTAATTTCATCGAATTCGCGCTTCTTTTTGTGATTGAGTATTGTATTTTATTCTTTTGAAACGTATTAAGTGTGTGTTTAAATGAAGCTAATAGCTAGCGCTCCGAAGAAACCACGGATCCTGCAGCACTTTAATCGGGAATGGATGGGAGAATCGTGCTTCGGCAATTGGCTTGTACCTAGCAAGAAAGGAGATACGTACGCGTTTTGCAAATATTGGTGCCGATTCTGTTGTCACAAATTTCGCTAAACTAAACTATAAATCGCTAAAATTTAGTTTATTCCTGTCAAACGACGTTTCCTATTCTGAAATAGATTAAACTGACACATCTTAACTATATTTTAGTTTGACAGCTCTAAAATCATTTTAGTTACTCAACTTAGCGAAACTTGCTATTTCGCTATTCTGAATTTGACGTTTTTCACCTAAAATTAAAGCTGTCAAACTAAATCTAGCTGTTTTTAATCGCGTTTAAAAATATGTGGAATAAAATTAGTTGTCATGAACTAAAATTTACAAAGCACATTTCTCTGCTAATTCTTGAGTTTGGAGGCCTACTTAGAGTTGCCGTGAATTATTATGGAAGCTTATGTGGCTGTAGCTATTGTCGATTCGGTAGAAAGGTAAATAATAATATTATTGTTATTATACAATACAATACAATACAAAAATTAATTGTGAAAACATATAGAGATTATTGCACTGAACATATAATTAGCTTTGTACTACTTACTACATTATGATTTTGAAAAGATAATTGTAGATACCTAAATCGACTTAGAGATTTTATGAAATAAAGAAGAACTATTTTTTTTTAGAAACCATCAAGAAAGAATTCGGTTGGAAAGATTGCGGGACAATTCCATAACCCATTCCATATGGCTGAAGAAAAATTCAAAAAAATTTTTAGACTCCCTAGATCTGGAGCACTTTATTTGGTGGATGTGTTAAGGAATCCTCGGTTGGATGAAGGATTTATCCCCAAACACATAAAGGTTAGAACAGTATTGTTTTGTTAAAGGTTCCTTTCTCTTTATTCTTTCTTATCAGATAGTAACACGCTACAAGTAGGGTGTGTAGTAATTACTTATAATATTTACTACTTATTGTAACATATCTATTGTAGTCATTACTTAGTATGTATCTGTATAATAATAAAATTTCATATTCAGATACTAGCTGCACTCAATCTGTTTGCCCAAGGCAGTTATCAAACAGCTGTTGCGCAAGACAACATACTTGGGGTCAGCCAGCCATCAGTGAGCAGGTGCCTAGCTCTAACAGCAGGGGAAATTTTAAAAACTTTATCGCTTCATTACTTGAGATTTCCCATGACCCGTGAGGAAAAAGAAGCAGCTAAGACTGAGTAAGTTCAATTTATTATTTTGAGTTTAAAAAAAAATGTTAGGAGTCAGAGTTTAATGTTAAAACGGCTTATTTAAACTCTTTTCTGTCAAATTTGAAGAAAACTGAAAAGAATAAGTAATAAATATTTATTTTGAGGATCTTTTTACAGCCATCAAAACTTAGAACTGCCCCACTCTTATTCATGCAACACTTTGCTTGTTTCAGTTTTCAAGACCTATATAATATGCTCAACACGTAGGTGCAGTGGATGGGACCCATGTTGCCATAGCAAAACCTCCACTCAGTCACCCTATTGCGCCTGGCAACCTATTTTATAATAGAAAGGGTTATTATAGCATCAACTGCCAACTTGTGAGTATAAATAATTTTTTGTTAAGACTCTCTTGAAACCTTAATAAAAACTAAAAAAACTTTTTAGATATGCAGTGCGAGGGGCAAGATTATTGGCCTCAATCCAAATTTCCCTGGCTCCACCCATGATGCTGCAATTTGGAGGGCATCTAAAATAAACAGAGTCCTGAGAAATGACTTTGTGTGTGGGGAAAGATCCCAGTGGCTTTTAGGTAGGTCACCACAAGTAAACTTTACTTACTGGGTATGTCTATCAGCTAAGTACATTATAAAGTTTTATTTATTTATTATAGGAGATAAGGGATACCTGCTACAGCCATGGCTCATGACCCCTATTATGGGCCCGGCAACTGAAGCAGAGGCTGCTTACAATGAGTGCCATACAAGAGCAAGAAATGTGGTGGAAATGTGTAATGGGCGCCTGAAAAATAAATTTAGATGTCTGCATAGGATATGATATATACCAGCCAGAAAAGGCAGCTAAAATTATATTGGCATGTTGCACCTTGTACAATATGTTTTTGGACTCATTTGATGTTAACTATACTTAGTTTACTCTCTTTGTTTTATTTACATTTGAAAAATAAGAAATTTAAAGTAAGTGTATTTTTACAGATGAAGAAGAAATTGATGTGACTGAGGAAAGTGAGGAGAGTCCGACTGTGGAGGAAGTTAGCACAGATTTTCTTGACGAAGCAAGGAAAATTCGGCAATCATTAATTATAAATCACTTTAATTAAACACCTTTTTGAAGTGAAACTTCTTTACGCACGCTTGACTTGGGGAGTAAGCTGGCGAACGCGTGACGTAAGCGTTACGAAAAGTGATCGGGCAAGGCGAACGGAAGTTAAGTGGGGGATATAAGCACAGAGGCGCCCGTGGCGCGAGCTTGGTACTACAAGGTCTACAACGGTTTTTTTTTTTAATAAAAATAGAAGATCTATGCAAAAATATTAATTTACCAATGAAACCATGAAATAAATTTAAATATTTATAGAAAATTAATATATGTATATGTGTATACTTGTATATATTGTACACATATATATATATATATACATACAGATGGAGCGAAAGAAGTTTCACTTCAGTCGTGTGGTCATAAGCACACTCGTATTTTTAAAAAAAAATACTTTACTTTTTTTTTAATTACAAATATCCTTAAACCTAAACAAAATATAAACAATCAACAAAATATAACAATCAACAAATATAGAAAACTTAAAAATAAACATGCCAGGGATGCCAGAAGAGCGAATGGCAGCTGCTAAAATTTCAGCTGCCTGTACAATACTCTCCCGAAGTAATCTACTATTCTCATTCAGTGCTTGTACCAAATTGTGGTGCACTGGGGGGCGGGGAGTCCTCTGCAATCTTCGACGCCGGGTAATCCGACTTCTCAAATCCGGCAGTGGAACTGCAGGAGACCCACTACCAGTTTCCACAGGCTGCTCTTCCAGTACAGGCTGTAGAGAGGGCGACATACTTGGATGGGCAGGCGATGTGGGTAGTGAGGGTGAGATAGGTATTCCCTGAAATAAAAAAGAAACCAGCAATTGAATTTCACAGTCATGAGCTTGACGACTCTAACAAAACAGATAACTAATGGTTTTGTTTATTGGTACTCAATAATAACAGCAGAGGCGGGGCAAGACCTAAATTTGATGTGGGCAAGACAAATTTCGCGAGGCCCTGTTCCATGGCGATCTGAAGTCGGATTTTATATAATAATAAAAAAAAACAAAACAATTAACACTAAACATTACGAAAAATTACGATTAAAATTAATGAAAAATTAAAGGTTGTATTATAAGGTGGAGATAACAATACCAATAAATTGATCTATGCATCGGATAAAATACCATGTTGACATATTTTAAAATGATGACAGTTTCCGATTTTTTTATTTACTGGTTATTTTTAAAGGGATATTGCGCCAAAGCATAAAACAATGTTGATATTTAATTTTGTGTCTGATTATGGCGGAATATGTTAAAAAAAATCCCAACACAATTAATTTATATATATAGATATATATATATTTTTCTTGTTTTGAAGCAAAGCATACTTACAAATATTTGGCAGCGCGAGGCCCCTTATACCACGAGGCCGTAGGCGGTGGCCCACGTCGCCCTCGCCTTACTCCGCCTCTGAATAACAGTCTTAGTAATGTTTAAATCCATAAAAATACCATGAGTGCTAAAATAAATTACCATTTCCAAAGAGGCGAAACCATCAACAGCAGCGGACCCAATGATATCAAAAATTTTATTCTCAATATCACTGAGATCTGGCCCTGCCGGTCCTCCACCTATGATGTGCCCTGATGGAGTCTCTTATTTTTCTCGCCTTTGTTTTTACCTTTGCCACCCATATATTCCAAATCTGTTGAAATTAAATTAGTTAAGAACACAATGAAAATTATGCAATCCAATTAAAGTTTTATCAGATAAAAATCACTTACATGATGCCACTGCTCTACAGTCCTGCTGCAGCCCAGTTGGTTCAGCTCGCTACTGAGGTTAGCCTAAAAAGCCATAACCTCGGGATCAGCTTGATTTTCTAAAAAAAAGACGGTTGTATTAGACCTAAATTGATATCTAATAGGTATATTAATGTAACAACAAATGTCAATGAAACCTGTAATTAATTTTGATGCACTCAAATTTTCTGCGGTTTATGAAATGGCTATGAATTTATCAATAAAATAACAAGTTCGTATGTATTTCCTACCTCGGGCCATTAGTGGATTTGTATGAAGCCGTTCTACGAGCAGTTCCTGCTGCCTTTTTGTGGCTCGTTTCCTTGATGACGACAGCATCATAAGAATAATATTTATATCTAAGAAAACTTAATAATTAAAATAGAACTAAAATTGTTAAATGAAATGGCGGATCGTCAAAACAAAACAAACAGGCTCGGATCATCGGGATGTCTTGGATAGGGCTTTCCTTCGACTACGAGTATACGAAAAACCGGTATTTTCTTTTTGAAAATCACTATTTAATTCTTATATTAGCTCTATAACACTGAAATAAATAATACAAAAATCATGTTATCCGAACCATTTCTTTAAATGCTGCAGTTTGTTGATTTGAAAAACTTAAAGGCTTTTTTTCTTATTGAAAATCGAAAAATGGATCCGCCGAAGCTCTAAATCGTTTTCGGTTACAACCCTAGCAGTATTACATTGGCCACAGATAATAAAAATAGTAATAGGTTTTGGATTTTAATTTACTTAAATATAAACAACAATATAGTTTTATAGCGTGTTTATAATCCTTATAAATCATTTAAATAATTTTTGATAAACAATTCAAGATAATTTGATTTTAGTCATGTTTTTTTTTGCAGTTCAGGGGGCTTACCATGACCTTTTAACAAAACGTTCAGTTTCCAGTCAGTTTTGATTTAGGCCTAATTTAGCGCTGCTAGTAAACCGTACCATGAGAGTATTAAAATTGAACGATTATTGAACGAAGTTCACCAATGTTGAATCGTCATGCTTTTCTGTGGCCTGCTGTAATGCCACTGGCTCTTTAATACGCATCGTTCAAAAACTTATATTTTCACTTTACCGGTTTTTTTTAAATAATAAAAACATTAGATTCTTGGGTATATACATATTTTAACTATGATTATGTGGGACTATTTTCATAGATTCATTATCTAAAAGCACTACAAAGGTCAATTTACCTTTAAAAACAACTTTATAACTTTGAAAGATTCAACGTGATTTTGAACGTGTTTACACATGTCATGCAACAATAAAACAGTATTGTAGCGCGCCAATATTTGTATTTTTTATTCAATATAAACTCTGTACAATGTCTTAAGTTTGTTTGCTAAGAATTTTAGTTGGAATGTCGCTGAGGAGAGTAATTATGATTCATGTGCTGAATTTATTTTTGATACATGTACGGACGACAGCAGGTCAAGCTACCCGGAACTGTCAGATATTCCCAATCAACCTTGAGCCTTAAGGCTTTATAGATAAAGTTGAAAATCGGATAAAGAAATCTGACTGTGCTGTCGTCTGTACAAGTCTTTGTGTTAGTATAACCCAATAATTGCAGTTTATCAATTTTATATAGGAAATTTTATATAATTATGTAGAAAAGGGTTGCAGAGAAAATATAGTATTTTTGGGCCGCTTGTATTATAAGGTGTACTTATTGGTCGTTTCTTTTTACGTAAAGTCTAATAATGATCAAGATTCAGAATAAAAAGAAGTGTGAAGTGTGTTGATAATTATCGTCGTCGTCGTATTGTCAATGTAATAAATAATTGTATTGAAACGTTATAAATGATTTCGTATTAAAAAAAAAAACTAATTCTTTACCTAATTACAGTTAAAGGTGGTACTTAAATCTACTTTTAAAAATTAAATAATTTATCGCTGACAGTGTAGTGTGTTTAAACCCATTTTTAGTTGATTTACTCTCGTGTGAAATGGGTAGGTAAAAATCAACTTGAAACGGATTACAGTTTTTGTTTTCTCGTTAGTTTCGACATTAGTGTTGTTACTTAGACTCTACCGGCAATCGATTATCTCAATTATTAATAAAATAACTTAAAATAAAGTTTTATAGCAAGATCCATACTCAGTGACATTCAATTTATTCGTCTTTGTAAAGATCTTATTCTCCTACTGCCATTCCACTGTCCATCTGATAATCAATGACGTTAGGATAACGATTTTAATGAAAATTTTAGTTCTGTCAGTTCATCAGTTGACTACGTGTAGAATAGACAGAACTAACTCACGGAACTGTATAATTTTCATTACAGTATTATGACGGTTAATATCAACATCGCGTAGCATTTAAGTGAAATAACTGTATAAAACCAGAAAACATATACATCGAAACTTCGTGTAGTGTATCTTAATAAATATATAATATCTATTCTCTGGTTTATAATCTACCATCGCATTTAATTATAGAATTATTACGACAGTTATGTAGTGTGTATTGGTGATACTAATTTAAACCATCAGGCACATCAATTGGATATCGAATCGAAACTTAATTAGATTAACGATTACGAGTTATAAGCATCAACACTATCTGACATTGTCAATGTCAACATACAAGTGTGAAATGACAACAAAACTATAACCTATTTTCTTAAAATATTTTCATTTGTATACATTTTTATTTTACTCTTAGTATTTGTACTTGAAGTTTTACGGAGTATATCCGTTTTACTCATTGATCTACCCTACTCTGTTTGGTCTGGGCATAGTTGATTATAATCAATCATAAGTCATCAGACGCGAATTTACTCTGGTTGTCTACTTGGTGAAGGTGGTTCTTGGAATGGAGACAAACTATTGCAGCGCATGAGTCTGTTTGTGCCGCACCACTACGTGTGGAGGAGACTTCGTCCGCCGCTGCAACTGGTGCCTATAGCCAGAACTAATCTGCTAGCAAAGCCACCCCTAACCAGAGCTGCGCACACCATCAATGAGATACATGTGGCAGGAGTTAACTGACCAAAGCACTGCTGTTTATTCTATGTTTTACACATAATAAAAGTTTTTGTTACTAATTATATATATTATAGATTTAGTAAGATTATAATATAAGTGTTTGTGTATGTTTATATTTCGTTAAATAGTATTAAGGTGTACAATATGTTAAAATGTTTGAACTGTCACATTAAGGTAATGCCTGTAAAGATAGTTTCAGTAGATAAATAAATAAATTCTCATTTTTTTTTTTAATGCATAGGATTGACATTTTGGTTATTCTGAATATGGTATTTTCAAGATGGTACAGCATTTACACCAGAATGATGATGTGTTAATTGTTTTTGTAAGAGTCCAATGCAATGTGGAAAGACATTGTTAGCGGTTGTGCTCATGTACTGTACCTAATATTGAGTGTGTGTTATTTATGTTTTGATCCGACACCAAAATTGAAGTAGTACTCATAGTAATAAAATATTTTGTTAAAATCTGATTTTTAATTTCTTGAACCGTTATAAACAGCCTTTATTTCTACTATTTGTTTCTGAACAGTGACCCCCTTTTAGAATTTAGTACAATAGGTACTAAATTCTAAAAGGGGGTCCAAACTACACACTGCTCAGGATTTTTTAGGTTCCTTATTATCATATTTCTCAATATTCCTGTTAGACGCAGGTTAAATATACCACAATCTAGACATGGAACAATTAAACATGCTTTTAATTAATAGATAGATGTTATACAAAGAGTATAACAATATTATAGGTATTACAATTTTTGGAGGATTGTGAGAGAGCACCATACAAAAAAAACCTCTTCAATTCTGCTGGCAAAGCTGTTAAGTCAGTGGGTGCATCCAAAGGAAGTATTTTTTACCTTACACTACAATGTTCTTATAGTATAGTTATTCTGCAATTATAAATTCCCAGTGCAATGCATTAGGTACATAAAAGGCTAGAAGCAACTTATGGGTTTGATTTCTAAAATATTTCCCATTGAATCCCTGTTTGAGTATATTAGATGGCTATAGAAATAAGGTACTTATTTAACATGAGTATGTGTGATTAAGGTTAAAATAAGAAAAATATTCATTTCAAGAGGCTTATTTACTTTCTTATAGGTATAGGAGAATAGATGTTTTATTTCCCAGGTTCATATTCATTCTTTTCAGCATTTACTCCAGAAGGATGCTGTGTTAATTGTTTTTGTAAGAGTTCAAAACAATGTGCGAAGACATTGTTAGCTGTTGTGCTCATGTACTGTACCTAATATTGAGCATGCGTTATTTATATTTTTATCTGACACCAAAATTGAAGTAGTACTCAGAGTAATAAAATATTTTGCTAAAATCTGATTTTTCATTTCTTGAACCGTTAGAAACAGCCTTTATGTCTACTGTTTGTTTCTGAACGGTGAACTATTGTACTAAATTCTAAAAGGGGTCCAAACTACACACTGCTCAGGATTTTTTAGGTTCCTTATTGTCATATTTCTCAATATTCCTGTTAGACATAGGTTAAATATACCACAATTTTGACTTGGAACAATTAAACATGCATTTAATTAATAGATAGATGTTATACAAAGAGTATAACAATATGATAGGTATCACAATTTTTGGAGGATTGTGAGAGAGCTCCATGCAAAAAAACCTCTTAAATTCTGCTGACAAAGCTGTTAAGTCAGTGGGTGTACCCAAAGGAAGTATTTTTTCCTTAAACTACAATGTTCTTAAAGTATAGGTTTTCTGCAATTATAAATTCCCAGAGCAATGCATTACATAGGCTAGAAGCAACTTATGGGTTTGATTACTAAAACATTTCCCATTGAATCCTTGTTTGATTGTTAGATTGCTATAGAGATAAGGTACTTATTTAACATGAGTATGTGTAAATATTAAGGTTAAAATAAGAAAAATATTCATTTCAAGAGGCTTATTTACTTTCTTATAGGTATAACAGAATATATGTTTTATTTCCCAGGTTCATTTTCATTCTTTTCAGTGGTTGTAAAATTATGGAGGTGCAGCAACAGCAAGTCTTCATTATGTCTTGCGTTATGTATCCCAATCGAGGATATCCCAGAGTAGTAAGGTTTAATTCATTTATATACTTCAGGTACTGTTGTTTTCATGATGCAGTTCCGCATACACATCCAAGATTTCTGGCATGGCTTTTTCTAGGTTTTGTATAGGCATTTCTCGTATTCTGCGTCTGTTGTGATTTCCTTTGGTAAGTGCGTGATATTATCCTAGATAGGATTTGTAGGAATTGTTGTCTGATATCTTTATTGTTTGGAATAACGCGGGTATCTCTTGACATTCTTGAAAAATCCTCCCGGCACTCGTTAACTACGATTATATGTGGTTTAAAACGAACGAATAAGGTTTTTATTTCATATAATCCTTGCACATTGATGTGCAGCATGAGTAATTTATAATTTTGAGTTTTATTACACATAAACATAAAAATAAGTTTTCTATGGATACTGTATATTATCAAAAAATGATCAAAACAATGTTGATTAAGCTTCTATAATAGTAACTTATTCAAGATGACATTACAACCGTTCAATATTAGTTTTGTTGCTGTCAAATAGCAGGTCATGGTACGAAATTCTATACAAAAAAAAGGTGAACAGTTTTTGTAAACGTCAACGCAACAGGGACTGTTGCAGGCCTGCTAATAAGACGTCATGGTACAGAAAACTAATTTAGGACTGTTTCTGTCCTGCTATAAGAGCTCATGGTAAGGCCCCAGATCATTTGCTTCACTTTCATTCATTTTTTATTTATATTTCCAAGAAATCTTGGTCTATGGTTTATTCAACTTAGCGATTGTCAAACTCAATTTTAGAGATGTCAAATTGCTTTTTAAAATTAGAGAATCTTGTTTGCAGAATAGCTTTTTAGATACACTAAACTAAAAATTAGAAATTTTAGTGATAGTTTAGTTTAGTTGGGTGTACAACAGAATCGGCACCAATGTAAAGCATTTTAACGGTCAATATCATCGACATTCAAACAGAAACTGTAATTAAAACTTTGGCGGGCATGTTATTGAGTTTTATGAAATATTGAATCCATGCATGAGATTGCAATACTAAATCGATACCATAACAGTTACGATCGTGTCTATATAGATCCGTCAATATTTTGTACACTTACACATCCCTACTCAAAGATTACCGCCACCTGTGTACCTATTATTTTTAGGAAATAAAAATCATTTTACTTGGAATTATTATCAGTTTCGCGTAAACATTGCTTTCGTATAGACGTTTGGTGTATTGTGTGATCAATTCGTTTTTTAACGTAGGTAATTTAAAATGCTGATGTATCTGGATGTGAGTGAAGCTCTAGAGACTATGAGATCCGTTTTGTACCCCGGTCCCGTGTGATTGTGCGTTATAACGTCTGTTCAATCGCGACTACGTAACGCGCAGTGTTATTGAAGCTCATGGTGTGGTCGGTGGTGTAGGGAAACCACGCATCCACGATCTGGATATTGAAAATTAGGTGCTCGAATTATTCAACGAGGACCTGTGACACGAGAGCTAGGCACTAACCATATGCAAGTGTGAAAGGTCATGCATGAGGTCAAGTGAGTTCGTGACCTATCGGCACCGCTACGGTTAAGCGCGTGACCGCGTGACCTACCTCATCGCCCGCGCCGCCCAGTGTTGCCATGTAAGCTACCTGTTTTTGCGAAATAATATTTATTTTTTAGGGGGTATTTTTTTTAGGTTTAGCCAGGTTTTGTATGCATTAGTAGAATCAGTCATCGACACCGAACAACACCTTCACGGGTCGGACAGGGCTTTCTTAACATACTGTATTAGATGGGCGTTCAAAAGGACGGGTACGGGACGATACGGGGACGACGGAACATCAAACGACTACAATATGTCAGATTTCTTTATTACATTTTAAACTTTATCTCTAAAGCATTAAGGCTCAAGGTTGATTGGAAATATTTGACAGTTTGCTGCTGTCGACCGTACTTTTCATTTCAAATATGAAGAAAATAAAACTAATTGTTTATTTACAGTTTGTTCTCTGCGACGTATGTCAAACTGACATTTCTGGGGTTTTTTTTTTTCCTTGTTCTGGCACTCCACGTTTTGTGTTAGCCAATGACGAGTAAAAGGTAGGGAAAAGGAATAAAGGTAAAAACGGAACGAAAATTTGGATATTTATCTGGAAGATATAAGATCAGTATAAGGAAAAAATATTTACATGTATTACAAAAGAGGATGAGGATATGATTTAGATGGATATTTACAGTTTTATTTTATTTAACGAGATGAATTTAGCTATGCTTTTATATACATTGATGTCGTTAGTGTGAAGTAAGGCAATAATGGAAGTTGGAAAAGGAATATCAAGAGGCAAAAGACTATCAATAAAGGAAGTGCGATCATAAAGAGGTCAGGAGAGGATGATATGATTTAGAATTTAGATCACCAACATCTGTGCCACACTCACAAACGGAATCGTCAACAATTCTCAGCCTGGCGAGATGGGCTGGGGAACAAACGTGTCCTAATCTCATGCGCGTCAAAGTTGACGTCTCAATCTTACTGAGTTTTGCTCTTAAGAACCATGGCTTTACAGGAAGTTCTGGTTGAATACGGGCATAATTTTGTCCCTTCGATTTACTGCCAGAGTGCCATTCCTCCTGCCAGGCATTCTTTAAAAAAGATTTTGGTAAAGCCACAAGATCTTGACAGTAGTTTTTGTATGGAAACAAATCACCGCATTGCACTGCATCACTTGCTAATTTATCCGCCACATTATTACCCTGGATGCCACTGTGACTTGGTATCCAAATAAACTGTAAATCAAACCCCTGCAACTGAAGTGTGAATGCTATTTCCCTTATTTTAAAAATAATATCTAATTGCGATTTTTGTTTAAATGGAAATTTGGCAATTGCTTGAAGAGCGCTTAAAGAAT
The DNA here is from genome assembly GCA_037179545.1 of Sesamia inferens. Classification (NCBI taxonomy): domain Eukaryota; kingdom Metazoa; phylum Arthropoda; class Insecta; order Lepidoptera; family Noctuidae; genus Sesamia; species Sesamia inferens. The sequence continues at coordinate 21,026,542 of CM073946.1, forward strand.
CTGTGAAAATTATAGCTTTTTTAAGTTTACACATACGAACATATTCGACAGCCCTAAGTATTCCGAAGCATTCACTCGTATAAACAGAAGTCTCGGGAGGAAATTTAATTTTTTGAACTACATCATATTGTGTATGGTAAACCCCAACACCTACACAGTCAATCGCAGCAGGTTTAGAAGCGTCAGTGTAAATGTAATGGAAATCAATAAACTGCTCAGATATTAATTGGTTAAATTTTAATTGAACACGGGGATCAGATTTACTAACAAAATTATATATTATACTGGGAGAAAAGTGTAAACTGTCATAACTGACGCAAAATAAAGGGAGTTTATTTGAACGGTGTGTGGGGGAACAAAGGGAAATGAACTTCTTATAACTAACAACTAAACAGGGTGGAGATTTGTTGGACCAGTAGCTTGAAGATTCAATTTCAGACAGTAAAACTTGCAGTTTAGGGATGAGAGGATGACAAGAGAACTGTAGAATTCTGAAAAAATACTTGTCTGAGAGAAACTGTCTCCTAAGATGTAACGGGGCTTCGCCGCACTCCACTTGGAGTGCATTCACTGGACTAGACTTCATTGCACCCGAAATAATACGTAGCGCTTTAGATTGTATTATGTCTAATTTTTTGAAGGCCTTGACACTACCAGGTTCTACAATAAATAAACCGTAGTCTAAAAGGCTTCTAATAATTGCATTGTAAATCAACTTTAAGGAAGAAGGATGTGCACCCCACCAAACACCTGAGAGGCACCTCAACATATTTAGGTGTTTTTCACATTTATTGGCTATATAATCGCAATGTGGGATACTACTCAGTTTGGAGTCTAAAATAACTCCCAGGTATTTAAAGTTGTCTTTAATAGGGATTGGGACGTCTTTATAAGTAAGATTTACTTGAGGAATATTTCTTTTGCGGGTAAATACAACAGTTGCGCATTTAGATATGGATAATTCCAAACCATTCACATGTAACCATGACGATAATGACGATAAAGCAGAAGTAACAACAGAGCAAGCTTGTTCTATGGAATTACTTGAACAATAAAACAGTAGATCATCGGCATACTGCAGTATCTTTACTTCATTGCTTATGGATAAATCTAAATCAAATGTGTAAATGTTATATAAGAGGGGACTGAGCACAGATCCCTGCGGGAGGCCTCTCCATACCTTACGAGATAAGTGATGATCTTCAAATGGCATATATAATGTACGGTCTGTTAATATGTTAATTATAAAGTTAGAAAGATTGTGTGGTACTTTTAAAACATCTAATTTGTTTTTTAATACGGAAAGTAACACGTTATCGTAGGCCGCATTTATATCTAAGAAAACTGCAACTGTAGACTGATTTTTGGAAAATGAGGAACGGATATCGGTGGTTAAAATACTTACACAGTCAGTGGTACTTTTCCCTTTTCTAAAACCGTATTGCGAACTGCTCAGTAGGCCTTCGCTTTCAATGTACCATTCTAGACGGTTTTTTATTAAATGTTCTGCTAATTTAATTAACACTGAAGATAGAACTATAGGTCGGTAAGAAGAAACGTCCGAAGGTTTTTTATTCGGTTTTAAAAATGGCAACACCATTTGACATTTCCATTCGGATGGAATGTTTCCCGTTTTCATTATAGAATTGATAAGTTTTAAATAATAATTAAGAATATTATCACTTATATTGGCAAAAAACGAGTATGGAATGCCATCAAGACCTGGAGCAGAATCTACTGTATTTAGTACTACGCCTTTTAGCTCATTTAAGGTGAATGAGAGATGCAGAGTCATAGGAGAATCGGCCGTAACAGATTCACATGATGTTATGTTAATACCTTGAGGAACCCACGGTGGAGCAAGTTTATCTAGGAATTCAGCAGCTAGGGAATTGGGAATAGGAGGAGATGGGTGTGTAAAAGCAGACCTATATCTACGTATGTTTTGCCAGACTATAGTCGGGTGAGCAGTGGCGGATTTGCAGTCCTAGCCGCTCTAGGCCCCAGGCCATGTGCCGCCCCTTTTTCAACCCCAACATTATAGACTATAATATACCTCAGTATGAATTTCTTCTTCCACTTTTAATGAAAAGAAAAATCTTTACTTCCACTTGTAATTGATTCAGAAAATTGGTTAACTAAAAGTTACCTTATAAAGCCGTCTTATTCATAAAAAAATTTAAGCCCTCAATAGCTAAAATGTGCTTTCCAATTGAAAACCTCTTTGTAGTAAAAGAAACAAAACATATTTTAACTGGAACAGTGTTATAATATTTTTATGGATAAGGCGGTTAGTTTATAATATTTCCGAGGTTTTAGGTATGATTGGACAATTAAATAAAACATTTAAAACAGTTTTATGCTTTGTTTTTAATAACATACATGTGTTACAAAACTCGTCTGCACTTAAGCGCAGCAAAATCATTAATTAAATCTTCGCAATCCAATTTGCTTAAAAAATCAGCTTCTATGTTAAGCAAAGCAAGATCGTTTAACCTTTGCTCCGTCATTGTTGTGCGTAAATAGTTTTTGACTCTGCGCAAACAAGAAAACGATCTTTCTCCTGTACAGTTACTGGCGGGTGTACACACACACATACGAAGAGCAATATCCACGTTTGGGTAAATGGTTTGAAGACCTTCGGTTCGTAACCATTTCAACAGACTGACTGCACTCTTTCGCTCCTCATTTTTTATGCTGCAGTGAGAACGAAAATGAAGACATTCTTCTGTAAAATTGTCTTCTAAGTCAGTAGAATAAATCATTTGCAATGCCTTGGCCTTATCTTCGACTTCTGAGATGCTTAGATTCGTCAGGTTGGTAATAAAGTAAAATTTATTGTTGAGTAATTTATAAGCATCCCATCGGCGTCTTTTCAGTTCTTCTGATAATGTATCAATGACTACCAAAAACGTATTTATTCTAAAATTTTCACGGCCATTTTTTTGTTGTATGTTTTCATCTGTGTTTGTCTCGTCAGGAAGCAGCTTACGCTTTCGATTGCGTCGAAAATCTTTTTCATATTCCTGTACGAAGGACAGTTTATTGGCTTTATTTTCGAATTCATCGAAATTCTCTCTTGTTTCGCCAACAAAATGTATTAAAGCGTCGTACAGTTCTATGACAATGGTAATGTCAATTTCCACGCTCTGAAGTTTTTTACTTGTGGCGTTAATGCGATCTAGTAAACATCCCCAAAAAACAGCCATGAGGGCCGTTTCAAAACGTTCCAGTTTCAAACGAATACCTCTTGCTTCGCATATAACGGTCCTCTTCTGTTGTGTGTCATTTTCGATGGTGACTAGCGCTTTATGGATTTCATTCCAAGATTCGCGTAAACTTTTACATGCGTCTGCACGAGCTGACCAACGAGTCGTTGATAGACTTTTGACGGTGAAATGGGTTTGAAGGAGTTCCCAACGCTGAGTTGACGCTGCAAAGAAATTGTATAACTCTTGGAGTAGATAAAAGAAGGAACAAGCCTCTTGGCTGCTTTCAGCTGCACATTCACCTACTAAATTAAGCGAATGTGCTGAACAGGGAACATAGTCGGCAAGGGGTGAAATTTCCTTTATTTTAGTTTGTAGGCCGTTGTATATGCCTGACATGTTAGCTGCGTTATCATATGATTGCCCGCGGCAGTTGGAAACGTCAATTCCCAATTCAATTAAAGTTGAGGTAACAGCATCTGTCATTTCTTGTGATTTGTGGCCTGTGTTTGGAATAAACTTGAGGAACCGTTCTACAGGTGATCCATTAGGCAGGACATATCTGATTACATAAGTGAGCTGGTCTACGTGAGATATATCCGGTGTCGAGTCAATGATCAGAGAAAAATATTTTGCTGTTAATATTTCCATTACAATTGTCTTCAAAACTTTGTTTCCCATAAGTCGAATAAATTCTTCGCACGTTGTTGAAGAAAGATAACTCGTAAATCCTGAGCCTGGATTTCCATAACGTGTAATGTGTTTGGCTAAGAACGGATCGAATTCAGCGATAAGCTCTAAGGACATCAAATAATTTCCATTGTGGATTGATCCAAATTTTTCATCGTGTCCTCTGAAAGGCAAACCACGTGATGCAAGCGCTTTTACGCATGCAACTACTCTTTTCAGAATGTTTTTCCAGTAATTTATTTCTTCGTCTAATTGCATTGTTAATGCGTGGTCAATGCGACCTAACACGTTACTTCGTTGTTTCATTTGCAGAACAGATAATTTGTGAGTAGGCGAATTCTCATGGGATGAAACTCGATGATATGAATTTTTCCAGTCATTGAAACCTTCTTTTTTGTCGAACTGACTCTCCCCGCCATTAAAAAGTAGACAAGGACCACAATAAACACATCCAGTACTTTTGGAATAAATTAGCCACTTTCGCGGAACTTTTTCGCCATTTAGAAGCTGACGTTCGAATAAATGTCTCGACAACTGTCGCACTTTATCTTTGTAAATACGCTCACTCTTAGGAAAATCATTTTGGATGTTTTGATTGGCTCCATTCTTACAAATGTGATCACGCGTGAACTCGTCGATTGTCCATTTAGCTGGATCGTCGCAGATTTCGTAAAGCTCCTTGTCCGGAGGACTGGGCTGCACTCCTACTCCTAGTACTAGTGGGACATCTTCGGCTTGTTCTTTTGATATACTTGCCACATCGACCAAAGTATTTTCACTTGAAGACACTGCAGAATCATCAGTTGACGGAGCTCCGCTACTGCTTGGAACGTCGAGTGTTGGTTCAATAGTAGGATCTTTAATATCTGTAGACGGTTTTCTAAAGAAATCGTCTAATTTCCGCGTTTTTTTAATCGTATCTTTTTGCTTATCATCTATTTTTTTAGCTCGCTTGCGGTACTCTGCCCCACTTAACCTTACCCTTTTCTTACCGTCCATATTTAATCATGCAACACAAAGTTTTTACGTAAGCGTTTACTAATTAGTAAAAAACTGAATCCGTCCGCTCACTGCAATTGCTATACGCACACTGTTGACATAACTCGCAGGCGCGAGCGCCGAGCGGGCAAGCGAGTAAGCGTGGGTGGGGGGAGGGTAGCGCGACGCACCGCACTTGACTACACGCCGTACACGCGCGTAATAACAATCGATACCTATACTTCCCTAGAACACTTAAATTAAACTAAGTACAAACTATTTTATATGTACCTACGATGTATGAAATTATTTATACTTTGATATGTAAAAATAGTAATTTAGGAAAATTTTAATCATACGGTACGCGATCCATATGTAAAAACATATTACGATACTTTGCATTTGAGTTACTTCTTGTTAATCTTGTTATCATGAGTGATTTATTTTGGCACGATTTGCCGCCCTTAATACCTGGCCGCCCTAGGCCCGGGCCTACTGGGCCTTAGGGCAAATCCGCCACTGCGGGTGAGTATTGGGAGATATTGTTGTGCAGAAACTCTGCCAACCTGCATATTTTTTCTTTTTCAAAAGTTTCTTAGTTTCTGTATTAATAGTGATTAGGGCATCAAAGTTAGCATCGGACATGTTAAGATTATAATTGAATTCTGCTTCTTTACGTTTTTTAATAGCATCTGTACACTCAGAATCCCACCATGGAGGCCTAGGAATTGAATGAGAGCTATTATGTTTAGCAGGGAACACTTCATCTGCTGCTGCCATTAGTAACTTGGTTAAAGACCTAGCACACGCATTTTCATTACCATTAGAAATAGGCGGTAGAGAAAAAAAGTTTGAGTCAGTAGTGGTTCTATATTTTTCCCAATTGATGTTATTCCTATCAGGGACTTTATGTTTAAGGTTTGATGTTTTTCTAGAAAAGGTTGGTTTAGGGAATGGAGTGGACATAACTATTGGGAAGTGGTCACTACCATATGTAGAGGATAGTGTATACCAAGTTAGTGAAGAGGCTAAGTTAGGAGAACAGATAGATAGGTCAATAGCACTTGTACTATGATTAGGAGCAGAACGTCGTGTAGGAGAACCTGTATTCAGGATACATAGGTTTAGATGGTCTATTATATCTAATAATTCATCCCCATGGTTACTGGAAATTGAACAACCCCATAATTGGTGGTGGCAATTGAAATCTCCCAATATTAGTAGGGGTGTTGGAAGAAGAGAAAGAAGATGGTTAATCTCAAGAAGTAAAGAAGAAGATGGATGAGGAATATATAAGGAAACAATACAAATGTTAAATACATTAATAGCTACAATTGAGATATCCTCACTATGAGTAGGTAAAGGGATAATAGAGAAAGGAATAGAATTCTTTATGAGAATAGCTACTCCACCATACCCATCAGATCTATCATCTCTAATGGTATAGTAATTATTTATTTTAAAAACATGATTTGGCTTGAGCCAAGTTTCTGCTAATGCAAAAACTGAAGGTTCATATTTATTGAGTAAATGAATTAAATCACTTTTTTTGCTTATCAGGCTGCGGCAGTTCCACTGCATTATTTTGGAGAGTCTGTCCATTGTTAATGGGAAGAGAGAAAAGGTTTAAATAAGAGGCAACGTTGGACGGTGAAATATTAAACTGTGAAAGAAGTTGAATTAATGCTGTAATAAAATCATTAGTTGACAAATTATTTGTTTCACTATCTTCTACTTTTCTTAAGGCACAACCATTAGCTGGCTGTGGTGCACTATATTCCTGGATTAAAGCATTATGAGAGTCTTTATCATACCCAAATGAAGGTTTTGGGGGGGATCTAGGTTTTGAAAATATTGTCTTTTTGTGGCTAGTAGTGGGGGAATCTATATTTTTGGGTATTCTGTTAAATGATGGAATAGCGGGTTTACTGGGGAAGTTATTGGAGGGGGAAGAAAGAAGCGTCTCTGCATAGGTTCTGCTTACTGGAGGGTGAACTTTTAGGGCTTCAGCGTAGGACACAGAATTTTGAGCCATGTATGTCTTGATTTGTTTTTGCCTAGAAAATTCAGGGCAAGATTTATTTGTGGCAAAATGATAACCTGAACACATGCAGCAAGAAGGGTCATTATCTCTATTACAGGTATCCCCTGTGTGATTCTGACCACACTTAAAGCACCTAGGCTTAGACCTACACTGTACCTTTGTGTGACCATATCTACAGCAATGGAAACATTGAATCGTAGGGAAAATATACAAGTCTACTGGAAGGGCATTGTAGCACATAAATATTCTTTTTGGCAGGACCTGGCCATCAAAAGTAATGACAATTGACTGTGTAGGTTTCCAAACAACAGAGCCTTCAATTACAGTTTTAAAGTTCAGTCGTCTCACTTTCAAAATAGGGCCGCAGCCAATAGGTACTGAGATGTTACTGACAATCTCCTCCGGAGACCATTCTGCCGGAACCCCTCTAACTAACCCCATACGAGTAATGTTGAATGTCGGAATATAAGCTTTGAATTGTTCCGCTTCAAGATTGCCATTATTTATAAAAGAATTGGCGTCAGCAAAATTTGAAAAAGTTAACGAAATTTTATTACGCCCTATGCGCTTCACACTACCATTGATTATATTGGGAATATTGTTTTTTTTCAGAAATTTTCCAAATGTAATGGGGTGCAAGGTGGTGCCATCGTTTTGTGACAAAGTTTGTTTTTGCACATGAATAATATAAGGTGCACAATCGGTTTTATCGTAGGTGTTTCGTCCTACAGGGGTGGAGGGACTCTGAGAGGTAACAGTTTGGACTGTGATAATTTTGTTTGTAGTATTTGTGTTAATTTTTTGTTCAGTTTCATTTAACTGAGTATCCTGACAACCACAACTAACTGTATCAGAGCCATGATGTCGACGACGACGTTTGTTGCAGTGTTTGCATACAGAAATGCGGCTCCTTTTCAAAGAACGGATCGAAGTAGACCCATCGGTGTCCATGCCAGACTCATTGGACTGTATTGTTACGAATTTCCCTGCCGGTGGGACAAAGTCCCCCGGATCGGGCGGCTCATTCATACTTACTTTCTATATATTGATAAAAGTTTGACTTACCAAGCGATGAAATGTACAAAACTAAACTAAATTTATACTAATTAACAGAATATATACAATACACTACCGCTACTGATCTTATATATACTTAAAAATTATTTTATTTTATAAAAACTTAAAGGACGCGCCCGCCAAGTTCGAACGTTTCCCGCGCTTTTTCATTTCTGGGGTTGTTACGATATAAATAAATTGTAGAAATTATTGATGTGACATGACAAAACTGTCTTTGCATTGTGTAGATTCAATTTCTTAGTATTGTATAATTGCATGGAACACGTGTGAGCACAATGTACTTGCTGTAAAGCATCTATTTGGGTTAGTCTTTTTTGTTGTTGTTTTTTTTTTTTGTGTGTTTTTCCATAATGGACGCTCTTAGCGTAGGTACAATATATTTCTGCATCGTTCTCACACGATTGATTTCAAAATGAATGATGTAATCAAATATTTGAATCAATAGCTTGATAATTTAAAGGAGTGTCCATGGAGTTTCTTACCCGTTACCTACTCTTTAGAATGGGCGACTAGCTTCACCTTACTGACTAACCGACCTTCCGACGATTCAAAAGTGCCTTTAACTGGTTTATTTGAAATAAATGCTTTGATTTTGATGTTTCTTGCTATTACCGATGCCAATGTAACATAATTATGTAGAATTTAATTTAATTTCATACCACCTTATTACTGCCGCGCCCTAAGAGCACTAAGTATATATATATATATGTATGTATATATTTTTATGCCAAACATACTTTGAGCTCTATTGCTTACACGGCAGATTATAAAACATGGTTTTAAAAAGTACTGGCTTTAGGTTTAGACAGGCAGGTACTTTTTTAAGACTATTGATTTGGGTTTAATTTAATTACAAACGTTACAAAATCAAACGAATATTTTAATATAAACACATTTATTGTCTTAAAGAAGTATACCCCAAATCTATATCAGAATCAGTATCTGAATGGCTATCTGAACAATCTTGTAAATTCATTATAAGCTCTTGATCGCAAATACTGTCAAATCGGACATCCCGCTCCCAATCTTCTGCCATTATTTTTCTGCATTTGGTTACCACATTCTTCCAGCGATGTCTTATTGTGTCTCGTAGGGTAACATTAAAAGAAAACATATTTTTATTAATAAAAATTAGACAGTAGTTAATATTTATAGCACCTATCTAACTGAAATTAAAGAAAACAAACCTTTGACTTGAGCCCAGATAAGCTCAATCGGATTATAGGTACTGGCAGTGGATGATGACGGTATGATCCTTTTCGGGGGCTATTTCATCTAAGACATACGAGAGCTAGGTTTGTGCAAACCAACGAGCCTTAACAATTAATTTTTTTACCAAATTTCATTGGCCTCTATTCCTTTTTCTTGAAGCCAAGCAATTATTTCTAACTAGCTGTGCCCCGGGGATTCACCCGGGTAAACTTCAAACCGAAAGAGCTCAGTTGATATAAAATAAGCGCCTGTTAACATAATGGGAGCAATATGTACGTCCGCGTTTGCTCCTGTTTTCGCAACATTTTTTGTTCCTGCTTTGCTCCTATTGGTTATAGCGGGATGTTTTATAGCCTATGTCCTTTCTCAGGCTCTAGACTATCTGTGTAACAAATTTCATTACAATCGGTTGAATAGTTTTGGCGTGAAAGCTGGACAGACAGAGATACATTCGCATTTATACCTAATATTATATAGGATTTTTTGTTTGCCGAAGTTGGTGGCTTGTTCTTTTGGACCGAGTGATATGGGACATTATCCATTATATGATGTGGCTCGTTTAAATAATTATTTAACAATTTTAAAAACCAATCCTTAAATTTGTCAAAATTAATTTCCTTGTGGTATTCACTCGTTTTATTTGACTTGAATGCCAATAGGTAATTAGGTACAAAACCAGATGACGTCCCAGGGTGAGTTATTAACAGTCTTTGACCTTTGCCTTCGGGTACTTTAGAGCTTGATTTTGTAGTATCATCTGGCTAGAAATTGTACCAATGAACATAACAACAACCCGAGCTACAGTATAGAGATCAAGAAATAGGTATATTTGCAACATTCGGAATGCCTAGATATATACTATGAGTGAAAACGGGTCCCAATTCACATCTGAAGATTTTGAACGTTTTTGCCAAGGGTCTGGCATTACACATGTCAAAACAACGCCATATCATCAAAAAACCAACGGGTAGGCAGAACGCGCACTGCGCATTTCTACAGAACATATGTTAACCAGTGACAGAAGAGCTGATATACACGAAAGGCTAAATAAACAGTTTACTTCGGGGATATCGAAATACCCCTCGACGATCGACACAAAGGTCGCCCTAAGAATGAAGTTAGGATGGCCGATACGCAGCTCGTTTGATCTTTGGAAACTTAACGTAAGTTGAAACATGGAAAAACATGCTTTGCACTGAAACAAATACTAAAGCCAACCAATCAAGTAGTCACACCCCCAACATATAAGCCCGCAGATAAAGTACGGATAAACAAAAAAAGGCTAAGATTCGAACAAGTGACTAAGGCAGCTATTGAAACAAGACAACCATCTTTCAGACATATAGTTGAAACTAAACGACCAGAATCTGAGTTTGCCCCGAGAAGAACGACCAAGACTAGGAGTTTTACCTATTACAGACGAAATCTTAACACACGTGAACAGAGCGGCGACCATGGTGAACAGCCGGCTCCAGCGGCGTCCACTTGCAGGGGACATCCTTATGGTTCCACGCACCTGTCGCTTCCACCAGCAGGGATCACCAAGGTAACGCTAACATTCCAACATCACCGTCTGTCCAACCGGATGCACCATCGGCCGGTCGGGACGGAAGACAAAACCACCTGCATGATTCGGATTTTTTGGGTTTTAGACCAACTTAATTAACGGTGGAGTAATGCAGTATTATGTATAATGTAATGTGACGTTCCTAGATAAATCTTTCACTGTTCAGGCCCCTCATTTGTGGAATGCATTGCCAATTGAAATTAAACGCGCACAATCGTTACAGGAATTCAAGAGACTTGTGAGGAAACACTACTTGTCGTTATGATCTTGTTAAATAAACACTTTTAAGCTATTTATACTATTAAAGTATCTATGTATTTATGTATGTATTTGTGTATCTACTTTAGTAAATTGTAACAATGATATTTGCACCAACGACAGTCCCATTTGTGGTTCAGGAGAATCTGTCCATTCTTTGGTTGGCTGGAAGAAATCGCATTAGCGATAAGGTCGCCCATTGTATGTTTTATGTTCCATGTATTTTGTTCGATGTTTGATTGGTGTACAATAAAGAATAAATAAATATGTTCCGGCCTTTATGTCAGAACAGATTTTGAAAAATAGTCTTTTCATTCGCTGTCACTTAATAATAACAAGATTGAAACTTCAGAAATATTAATTCCGTTTTAATGCAACAATCCGCGTCTCGTGAGTAACATGCCAGGTGACAGGCAGCTACCCTGTATCGTACTTGTATCGTGAGATACACGCCAAGCGACAGGCAGCTTCCCTGTATCGTGAGTACCATGCCAAGCAACAGGCAGCTACCCTGTATGGTCCGTATATCGTGAGTCCCATGCTAAGAGACAGGCAGCTATCCTGTATCGTCCGTGTATCGCGAGAAACATGCCAGGCGACAGGCAGCTACCCTGTATCGTCCGTGTATCGTGGGTACCATGCGTGGCGACAGGCAGCTACCCTGTATCATCCGTGTATCGTGAGAAACACGCTAGGCGACAAGCAGGTACCCTGCGGCACACCTGCGTGCACCGGACACGGACCACGGACCTGGGTTCTGGACAGCGCTCCGTCGAAGACCACTCGAAATGATCTGTGGGACATGTACGACGAACGTATCGAGTGCTCGCTCCTTTGTAAAAAGAAACACCCGCCTTGCAATCCCAACAGTTCTGTCCAATGCGGCACGGAAATGCATCGTGTTTACTTATTAAACACCAAAATATGCTAAACCCAATAAGAGTTATTATCATTATTAATGCAGTCAAATAATACAAGAATAATTGCCACAAATAAACAATGGCAGCAGCACAACAGATCCACACAATATAAACAATACAAATTTGTGATAATAGAAAAGGTTCTTAAAACTTGTGATCCTTCAATTAAAAACAACAGAATGCATACGTATTACTAGACGACACAAATAGAAAGAAATGCCCACATTGCGAATGATTAACACAAGTTATCAAGTTTGTTAGTCAAGTTATAATGAAAAAACATTAATATAATCAAGATTTTATTTTTATCCTGCATTTGTATTATGATTGCTCAATCATAAGCTTTTACGAGAGCGTGTATGAACATACGTTGTTAAGTTTATCTTTTTACTAAGTGTACGCATATGCATTGTTAAATTATCCTTTCAACTAAAATTACGTTGGCATATTCACACTGATAATGGTGAATGTGTACGCTTATGCACTCTTAAAGCTTGCTTTAAACTAAAACTACGGTGACAAACATCACACTGATAAAGTTTCTCACCAGTGTGTGTACGCACATGGGTTGATAAATTATTCTTATGACTAAAATTACGTTGACATATTTCACACTGATAAGGTTTCTCACCAGTGTGTGTACGCATATGCACTGTTAAATTACTTTTCGTGTAAAAATTTCGTTGACAAATATTACACTGATAAGGTTTATCAGCAGTGTGTGTACGCACATGGGTTGTTAAACTCCACTTTTGAGTAAAATTACGTTGACATATTTCACACTTGTAAGGTTTTTCACCAGTGTGTGTACGCATATGCATTCTTATATTCCTCTTTATAGCAAAATAACGTTGACAAATATCACACTGATAAGGTGTCTCAAGAGTGTGTGTACGCATATGGGTTGTTAAATCATACTTTCGACTAAAATTACGTTGACATATTTCACACTGATAAGGTTTCTCACCAGTGTGTGTACGCATATGCCCTGTTAAAACGATTTTTGTACTAAAATTACGTTGACATATTTCACACTTGTAAGGTTTTTCACCAGTGTGTGTACGCACATGCCTTGTTAACCTATTCTTTAGACTAAAATTACGTTGACATATTTCACACTGATAAGGTTTCTCACCAGTGTGTGTACGCATATGCCCTGTTAAAACGATTTTTGTACTAAAATTACGTTGGCATATTTCACACTGATAAGGTTTCACACCAGTGTGTGTACGCACATGGGTTATTAAATTAATTTTTTGAATAAAATTACGTTGGCATATTTCACACTGATAAGGTTTCTCACCAGTGTGTGTACGCATATGCCCTGTTAAAACGATTTTTGTACTAAAATTACGTTGACATATTTCACACTTGTAAGGTTTTTCACCAGTGTGTGTACGCACATGCCTTGTTAACTTATTCTTTAGTCTAAAATTACGTTGACATATTTCACACTGATAAGGTTTCTCACCAGTGTGTGTACGCATATGCCCTGTTAAAACGATTTTTGTACTAAAATTACGTTGGCATATTTCACACTGATAAGGTTTCTCACCAGTGTGTGTACGCACATGGGTTATTAAATTAATCTTTTGACTAAAATTACGTTGGCATATTTCACACTGATAAGGTTTCTCACCAGTGTGTGTACGCATATGCCTTGTTAAAACGATTTTTGTACTAAAATTACGTTGACATATTTCACACTTGTAAAGTTTTTCACTAAGGTGTTTTTGTACATTATTAGAACTACTCCGTATAGATATGTAAGGCTCTTTAAAATGTGTGCCAGGCTTGGACGTCCATTTCTGAGTAGTCGGGATAACTTTCGAGTCTGATTTGTCTTTAGTAGTTTGCTCGGCTGTTATTGCATCTTTTTCTTTTGTTCTTCGTGTGTCCTGTTTTGGACTCCTCACAACGGTGTCCTCTGTAAATAAATGTAGACACAATGGTAGATTTGAATGAATTTAAAGAATCGTCGTTTTAATTTGTTGGCGTCTCCGACGCACTGGGTCTGCGACAGCTATCTAAATCTTATTGCTGAAAGCTTGGAAAAATCATCTATTTATGGAACGCTGGACTTCTGCTCTCTTAACTGGTGTTCTGCGTGGCTATTTTAAATTCAATTAAAATATATACGCTTCTGATTACATGTATATGTTGTGTGTACAATAATTATTATTATCTGAAATAAACACATTGAATTGAATTTAACTACGACGGTATCTGTAACTTTAATCTGCATCACGGTCTGGTAACGTTCGCAGGGTCAACATGATTAGAGATCGCACAAGACAGTCAGGTAGGCAAGGAAAAAGGAGAAGCCTTTAAAGCAGGCAAATAAAAATAAACTGAACAGTCCTAGCAATAGAACTCAAAATTGCCCATATAACCAGTTACACCCTTCAGGCCCGTGAGGTAATCCTAGCTACATCCTATCAGGTGAACCATTGTCTTGTTTGCTTAGCTATATAACCAACTAATACTTACTTGTCTCCGTGGCTTTTTTTTTCTTTGATACTTTTGCGTCTTCCACTTCAGTTTTAATTAAAGGTATATTATCTTCTAAGTCTGACTCATAACAGTGTGGCGGTATATCTGCTACATCTAGACAGCTATTGTCTAAATTTTCGGGATCTAGTTCTGTAAAGAAACAAAAACTGTCAAGAGTATTATTATCAACTAGTTACGCCTGGTTTTACCTGTGTAAGTTTCAACCCTGTGAGAATAACAAAATTAAAAGTAATCCTATGCATTAATCCTGGTGATAATCCATTTGTAAACAAAGCATGAGCACGACTGAGGTTGATCAGCGGCGATAGAGCTTGTTTTGCTCTAGTCTAGCACGTCATCGAGCGTAAGAGAGATAGCCTCTCACGCTGCCGTGTAAGAGAGATAGCAATAGTGTCGCTTATCCTGCATTATCAATAGCATTTGCGCAGGTAGAAAGTTGTCCTCACTTGACGAGAACGGATAACATCAAATTTATCAAACTAAAAAAGTTAAAAATCCAAATGTAAAATTTAATTTCCTACAGTTATTTTTAATAATTAAACGAATTAATTAGCCTTATTAAATGAGAATAACCGCAAAAACTAAAATGGTGATGGGATAGGAAATTTAAAAAAAATGCCGCCTTGTTTTTGAAGTCCGGTTTTAGCAAACTTGCTTTAAAGTACTACTTATGTCTTCTGATTATGAAAGCTGAGAGTCTGGCGCATTTTTGAGAGTAAATGAGAAGTGGAAATAACACTTGATTAGCTTTTAAAAGTCAAGTTGAAAATTGTCTTAATTCACGGAACGTATTTATTTTTAATTCTGACCAACATTTTCGTAACTTTCATGAAAGTTAAGAAGCTAGTTATTTTATGTATTAAAGTACAGCACATACGGTTGCAAAACAAAATCTTAAGACATCTTAATTAAAAAATAAAAAAAAAAAATTGTCCGGTAGAAATTTCTCGAAAAGGAAAAATAAATCATAACTCGAAAACAATGAAAAATCGCGAAACATATATGGGGGTGTTTCGGATACCCCACGAAATGCCGAACCTAATTTTTTTATGACGTCAATCGATGGGCCACCCTGTATACAATTCGGGTAAGTTTGAATTTTACTCTAGCCACTCAAGCGTCCGGGCCAACAAAGTTGCCTAAAAATTTTTGGCGTTAAGCGTTCAGGCAACCATGGTGGCCTCACTGACATGTACACTTTAAACGAGTTTTTATTTATGATATGTATCAAAGAGCTTCATGAACTTCTCACTAGATGATTCTGTATTAAACAACGATTCTCGGATGGCTAAAACAGTGCCCCAGTGATAAAATCGGAAAAAAAGTTTGTTTATAAACGGTGAGTGCAGTGGCAGTGAGTTCTGCGATTAAAATGAGAGTAATCAATTATTTTTTATTATCGGGCTCTTATTAGGAGGACTCTTATCGGACTGTTACATATTAAAATATTTATCGAGGTTTGTTCTTTCTGAATATGTATAAATACTTTGTATCCAATGTCTGATAAGTTGTCTTTACGAGTGTTAAAGTGAACGATGGAATGATTGCTCATTGCTCATTGTGTGCCAGATTTTCGTCAAGTTTTTGTTTGATATAATATCTTAAAATATGACAAAATATTCCCTGAAGGATAAATAGTTCATATTTAGGAATTTAATAGATTTCTGCTAAAAAATAAGAAGAAAATAACGATGATTTTACGAGCGCTCGGCGTGGCTAGATACCGACCGCGCGCTCGGACGTACAACGCATTCCCAACTGTCACGCCGGGACGTTCAAGTGGCTAGGGGAATAATCGCAAGCGAGGTAGTAGTTCGGGGGTCCACTATGATGTGTCGTTGCTGTCGTCGTGGTGGCGACCGTAAATATAAAATTCCTGGCTGGCGCGTTCACGTAGTGTTCGATGAGCGCGCAACGCGCGTGGATGTACTCGTGTTAAGCTGCTTGCAGGTGTCTGGTACATGGCTCCCCCCAGCAAAGCGTACTGGCGGTTTCGAACATCTTCCAGTCCTCGTGGTGTAGGCAGCGTCACGAATTGCTTCAGTTTCAGATTCGGGCCTCCAGCAGGAATGCAGATTTTAGTCGGTCGATGGAGACACTTTGTTTTTCCATCAACTTATATGGTGTAGGTATTCTCATTCCGTTGTAGTACCCTGTGCGGGCCATTGTAATCAGAGTGACTGACCATACAGTGCTTCTGCTGCGGAGACATCCGTGTCATGTTTTATGGTTGCGCGTAGTCCTGACACGACTGTCGGTAGCTCGTTCGTCCAACTTCAATTTTGAAGTTGAGCTTTTAGCGCTGTTTTAAGTGAGCGGTGGAATCGTTCTATCATACCGTATATTGCATTGCTTTGATGGTGGTAAGCAGTAGTACGTGTGCGCTCGATTCAAAGTCGCTTCATGAGGTTCCTGAATAGCTCAGACTCAAATTGACGGCCTTGGTCGCTGGTCAATAGTTCTGGACATCCGTAGCGGGCTATCCAACCTTTGTACACAGCATGGGCGACTGTTTCAGCTGTTATGTCAGCGACATCGGGCATAATATTTCGTGACTTGAGTGGTTAGATTTTATGCGTTGAACGCATAAAATCTAATCTTAAGTTTTTGTTACGTATGACGTCTTTGATTTCGGTGTCAACTAGTTGCCTTGCCAGCTCGTCATAGTCGATCGGTGACGGTGATTTAACTGTGTCGATTCTTGATGACTTGATCATCGGCAACGACGTTGTCTTTTCCCTTGATGAGTCGAATCTTTGAAAGAAACTGGCGGATGTAATGTAGATATCTAGTTCGCATCGGAGTCTCTGTTTTGCTGTTATTTATTTATTAAAACTTTATGCACAAAGAAAAACATTGTACAATGGCGGACTTAATGCCTTAGGCATTTTCTTCCAGTCTACCTTAAGTTGATGCAGAGATCAAACATGGTAGGTGCAAAGATATGAAAGAGAAGTTAAAAGAGAAACACAAAAAAAAAATATAATAAATACATACATACAAAATATAAACAGTAGAGAGAGATAAAAAATATAGATAGAGAAAAAGAATAAACTACATGTTTGATAAATCTGCCAATTTCTTGCGTGAGTATTCCCGAGCTTTAATTTTAAAAGTGTACCGACTAGTCAACGTCCTGATATTCTGAGGAAGATCATTCCTAAGAAAAACCGCCTGGACAAGAAATGAAGTCTTAAGAAAACTAGAGCGGTGAGAAGGACATCGTAGAATACAATTATTGGAAGAACGAAGATTCATATTATGCGCAGAGCATAAATATTGAAAATGAGAAGTAAGATAAGAAGGAGAACAGGGTTTGTGTAGGAGAGAAAACAAGGTCGTCAAAGCTCTTAGAGCTCTGCGTTGCCTGATGGGTAGCCATTTCAAGATGGACCGGTGAGAAGATACTTGATCGTACTTACGAAGATTAAATACGAATCGAATGCAGTTATTTAGAAGTCGGTCAAGTTTATTGAGTAGATCTGCATTCTGGTCGTAATAACACACATCACCATAATCAATAATGGAGAATATAAGGGATTGAACAAGCATTGCCTTTATTTGTGATGGAAGAACATTTTTTAACCTATAAAGCGACCGCAACGTCCCGGTGACTTTTTTGCTCACACTTGCAACCTGCTTACGGCAGTCTAGGCAAGTATCAATATGCAGACCCAGATCCTTGACATCGGAGCTGAACGGAATGACTTTGTCATCGTAGAAAACCGGTGGCACCACTAAGCCACTCAGCCTACGCTGATGAAACGTACTCCCTATAATGATGGCCTGGCATTTTGTAGGGTGAACCGCTACCCCGAAACGATTAGACCAGTCCCTCACCACTCCCAAATTCCGGTATAACTCGTCAATCGCATCCGATTTGTAGTGGTGTTAGTAAGTAAGTATCGATGTAAGGTAAAGTAGTCAATAAACGTCTCATGAGCAGACTAGACGTATATCTTATTTATCGCTCCGTTCCCGCCACATTACATGGCGACCCTGCCAAGCCCGGCTTGGTAGGTAGTAGCGCGAGTTTTGCAACGCGGCATTATATTCCTACAAGCGAATATGGATTGTTGCATGGCATCAAAGGTGATTGCGATAGAAGACCGTAATAATTATATTGCGTGCAAAAGCATCGAAAATTTTGGAGAATATTTCGAATTCATAAACCATATCAAAGATGGGGAAGAGTTACTCTAAGGACGAGGTTGTGATCGCACAAACAGCATCAGGTGGCTCGAATGGAGCATCAGCAGACAGACGTGAGCACACAATCCTTCTGTCATTCATCGTTGGAATTGTTGGCGTTTTGATGATCATTTTTCTCATCAAGATATGTGCAAAATATGGCCAAAGCATTATAAAAAGAGAGGTGAGGCGTGAAATGGTGCGGCGTATTCAGGCAAGGTTGTCTGGCAGAGGAAATAGGAGACATCAAGAAGGTGAAATCGGGAGTAATGGACAAGAAATGGTGTGAAGTGAAGTGAGTAGTGCAGTGCTATAAGTTTAAGTGTCGCGTTTTTTCCCTCGTTTCGAAAGGGTTAGTTTTAAAATAAATATGGTAAGATAATAATAATGGTAAGATAATGATTAGGACCTCTAATGGAAAGGTTAAGTAGTATATATGAAGACATAAAAAAAAGTTATGTGAAAGCATAGGAAAATTAGGCCCTAAGAGGCGAAAACAAAATTTAGGAAAGCAAAAGTTTGAACAGGCTTTAGCATTATATAATGAGTATAAGTTAATTTTAGGGTCTCTTGACAAAGAAGAGGTTCGTACTGCAGCGTTATGTGGATCTTTATTCGATTTAGTTTGCGAAGGTATAGAGGAGTTGAACTCTAAAATTTTAAGATATAAAGTAGATTCTCAAGAAGGAAATAAAATGGAAAATTTTGAATTAAAAACCGCGAGTGTCCTCATTCCAATAATGGACGGTAAAGAGGAAACAACAGAAAAGATAATCGACGGCATAGAGATGTATAATAGTTGTTTACAAACGAGTGACAGTAAAAAACTGCTGATTTCTTTTGTCCTAAAAACCCGTCTAACAAAATCAGCTAAATTGAAATTAAAATCGGAGTATGAAAGTGTTGACAATTTAGTAAAAGATATTAAAACGTATTTATTGACAATAAAATCAGCCAACTCTTTGTTGTCACAAATAAATAATTTATCTCAACGTAATATGACCATTGCAGAATATGGAGCGAAGTTAGAAGAACTCTTTATAGGGCTTACTATAGCACAAGCCGATGGAAATCCAAAAGCAAGTGCAATACTAAGTCCTATAAACGAGAAGATGGTTATAAAAAGATTTGCAGATGGCCTGAGGAATCGGCGGCTGAGTATAGTAATATCAGCCCGAGACTACAAGGAGCTCAAGGATGCGGTACGCGCGGCAGAGGACGAGGAAGACGCGCGCCCTGGGGCGTCAGGGCAGGATGCTGTCTATTCATATTCACGAGGTACGAATAAAAATCAATATTACAATAACTGTAGAGGTAACCGTCGTCGAGGATATTATAATCGTGGCTGGTCCCAGCAACATTTTAGAGGAAACCAGATGCAGCCAAGATATGTGGTTGAGTCGCGTGGCAGTCGCGGAAATGGTTTTAATAGTCGCGGCAGGAGTTTTCAACGTGCTTACACGCGGTCAAACAGAGGTAATTTAAGAAATAATTTTAACAGAGGTGCCAGAGGTGCAAGGCGTGATACGTATTATACATCAGAAGATGACAGTCAGAAGTATCAGGAGTCCAAAGGTGAGCAGCATGACGAAAATGTCAAACAGTTTTTTCGAGCCTAATTACGTGTTAACTTGTAAAGGTTTAGATTTCATCAACTTATATGTAGAGAATAAGATGTGTAAATTTTTATTAGATACTGGCGCTTCGATATCGATAATTAATGGTCATATAGTTAAAAGTAGTACAGTTAGGTATAATGAAAGTACAGTTATACAAGGAATAGGTGGGAAAGTAGAGTCAAAGTGTTTCGCATACATTCCGTTACAGTCAGAGACAGGGTTCGTATTTCGTCACAAGTTGCGCTTATTCGACAAAATGCCATGTGCAGCGGACGGTATTATCGGTCTTGACTTTCTGAGAACTTATAACGCAAACATAAATGTACCTACGAACCGACTTACATTACAATGTAATAATAGAACTTGTACATTATTAATACATAATAGCTATATCAACAAAGTACAGTCGGATGATTATTTAACTGCTCCGGCACGTTGTGAATCAATACATTATATTCACATAAATAAAAATATATACAAAGATTGTGTCATATACGCGAAACAATTAGGTGAAAATATATTCATGGCAGCAAGTATTGTAAAACCAATAAGAGGTAAAATCCCAATAAAAATATTAAACACCGGTGAAAATTCAATAGAAATATCTAAAAATAATTTAATAAGTTACGACGAATTAGACTATTTAGAAAATTATGATGTATGTTTATTTAATAAATCAGAACGGGGTGTAGAACGTGTAAAAAAGTTACTACCACAATTAAAATTAAATCATTTAAATAACATTTCCCCTCCCCTCTGGATCTTTGAGCAGTACAGACGTGTTATATGTTGTCATTTTAATTTACTGATTTATTAAATAAAATATTAAATAGTTTGCAAATAATTTGTGTTAAAAAAATAGGAGTGCATAAATCAGCAAGAGATCGCGTCGTGACCGGTACAAGGAAAGCTTGCGCGTGAGTCCCTACACCAATCTACTAAAGCCCCGCCCTACATTCATACTTTGCGGCAACTCATCAATGAACCCTGCTGCTACTTAGCCGTTGTGTATGCTGCCGCCGCGCGAGTGAGCGAGATAAACCCACCTCTGAGAGTGAGACCTACGGGAGTCGAATTGTACTGGACGGAAAGCTGTTTTTGACTGAATCGTCGATAGCGCCCACTATAAGTTGACCTCAGAGCTATCTACTGAGGGTTTCTGCGAGTTGTAAATATTGGTATTTCTCATTGCGCTAGTTGCCTGGTACTTAAGTAATATGCCGCTCAAGCATTCCCCACCGCCCTCCGCCAAAAATCAGCAGCTGACCAGCCCTACGGAAACTTTTGGCACTCCACAGTCTATGCTGGACACACCACATAGCGTTTCTGAACCAAACCTGAATGCTAATCCTCAGTTGCCTTCTGTTAACACTTCCTCTGCAAGTATTTTCCGGAACACAAAACGGAAACGCCTAGAACAGGACGGTGGCGATAGTAAATTAACCGCTTTTATCGTCGACATGAAGGACATGTTTCGTGAGTTTAGGGAGCAGCAACAAGAAAAATATGATCAATTGTATTCTTTGGTGGATGAAATTCGCGAAAGCATAGATTTCATGTCTACTAAATTTGACCAACTTGCCTCTCGAGCGGAGTTCCTCGAGAAGGAGCGCAAAGAAAGCACCTCCTACATAAAGAAGTTGGAAACAAAATTGGAATATTTCGAGCAAAGTGCTAGATCCAGCTGCCTCGAATTCCGTAACATCCCTGTCAGCGCATCAGAAACTAAGGCATCGCTGCTAAATACGGTGATACACACAGGCAGTATTATTAACCATAAGATTACGCCGCTTGAGATAAACGACGTATTTCGTATAAAATCGAAAGACCCGGCAAATAAGACCATCATCGTGGATTTCACTACGGTCCTGCGTAAGGAGGAATTTCTGGTAAAATTCAGGAAACACATTAAGGAAAGTTTTAAGATTACCACAGAGCATCTCAAAATAGCTGGCCCGCCGAAACCGATATTTATATCCGAAAATTTATCCGCAAGGAATAAAAGGCTCTTTTTCCTCGCTCGTGAGGCGGCCAAATCTTATAACTACCAGTTCTGCTGGGTGAAGCATGGTAAGATATACATTCGAGAAAAAAATGGCTGCAAGCATCTAGAAGTCAAATGTGAAGCTGACCTTGCAAACATCCAAAGAACAGCATGACTAATCTTAATTATTCTAAATAATTATCAGAACTGTGTACTGCACTATTTACTGTATTTTTTAAATATTTCTCATGAAAATGTCGCTCCTTTTGTCACTATTACTTGTTGCTTTGTTTATTTTTTATTACTCATAGTCACACTCTACAGACACAATTACAAGAATATTATTTTACACAACCTTCAATTAAACACTTCTCAACATCTACAAAAAAAACATCCATGTTTGTACCCTATACATAAATTCTACGTATCTATCGAGTATCTCTGTGTTCGTGTATTGTATCTTTATTTGCACTTCTTTGTTTGGACTAATAGCTGAAAATGAATGATCAAAATTCCATTAGCACTGAGATTGAGCAAATTTCTGTCTCCAACTCCTACATTTCCTCGCCTGAGATTAGCAGTGATTACCTTAAAGACGAAGCTTCCGCATTAAAAATACTCCACGTCAATATCCGTAGCATCAACTGTAATTTCAACCAACTCTTGGCACTTATGTACCAAACCCGTGTATGTAAAGCCTTATCGGCTACCGCAGTCGTTGAAGTCAGAAATTAATAAACAAGTTCAAAAAATGCTCGATGATGATATTATAGAACCCGCAAATAGCGAGTGGAATAGTCCAGTACTATTGGTGCCTAAAAAAACGGAAGGTGAAAAAAAATGGCGTTTAGTTGTTGATTACAGGAAGGTTAATGACTCGATACAGGATGATAAATTTCCGCTACCCAACATAACCGAAATATTAGATTCGCTTTCCGGAAGTAATTATTTTACCCATTTGGACCTGTATCAAGGTTTTTTCCAAGTCAGCACAAAACCAGAGTGTAGAAATATTACTAGCTTCAGTACAAGTACGGGACAATATCAAATGAAACGTTTACCTATGGGGTTGAAAATCAGTCCCAGTGTATTTTCCAGATTAATGTCAGTAGCAATGTCAGGACTTACTTATGAGCAGTGTTTCGTCTATTGTGATGACCTCATAGTCTTTGGCAGAAATCGCGAAATTCACAATAAAAACTTGTTAGATGTATTTGAGCGACTCAGAAAAATGAACCTTAAACTCAACCCGCATAAGTGTGATTTCATGAAAACGCAACTGTTATATTTAGGACATGTAGTGTCAGGTAGTGGTGTGTTACCTGACCCTGATAAGGTTGCAGTATTGCAAAATTATCCAGTACCAAAAAACGCGGATGAGGTCAGACGATTCGTGGCATTTTGTAATTATTACAGGAAATTTATACCTTCATTTTCAGAGATAACACTACCGTTAAATAAATTATGTCGAAAACATCAACCATTTATTTGGACTGATGAATGTCAAAAAAGTTTCGAAAATCTAAAAAAGCAATTAATTTCACCTACCATTTTACAATATCCGGATTTCTCTAAAGATAACACGTTTGTCCTTCAGACAGACGCATCGGGTATAGCAATAGGATCTGTTTTATGCAACAAAAACATGAGGCCGATAGCCTATGCTAGTAGGCCACTAAATAAAGCGGAAATAAATTATCCCACTATCCAGAAGGAACTTTTAGCAATTGTTTGGAGTATAAAATATTTTAGACCCTATTTATATGGGAGAAAATTTACCGTAATGACTGATCATAAACCGCTAATTTACCTATTTGGAATGAAGGATCCCCCTACAAGACTTTTAAAATTTAGACTACAACTAGAGGAATACGATTACAATGTTATTTATATAAAAGGAAACGATAATGTAGTGGCAGATGCTTTGAGTAGGGTGTCCATAAGTTCGGACGAGTTAAAATCATTAAATGAAAAAGTAACGATGGTAATGACTAGAGCGCAAAAGACTAGAATCGATCAGGAAAATAAAGAAAGCACGAGGTCTTCTAATATAACTGCAGAACCGAGGTTTGGCCAACCAAGATTCGCAGAGATATTAAGAAAGCCGAGTGACTGTGTAGAATTAAAGTTTATAAAAAAAGATAAATTATCAAAAGCATCTATAACTTATGAAAAAAAATGTTTTGTTTATTTAGACGCAGAGAAAACTTTATACATAGACACCAATTATATGTCGCATTTTACGCGAGTCGAATTTGCGAATAAATTGAGTAGTTTTTGTAATGATATAAATATTAAAGAAATATGCATTGTAAAAAATCAATACAATGATAATTTTATCAAAGAATTAATAAATGAGATAAAAAGTAGAGAGAAGTGGTCCGGACCACACATAAATATTTTAAGAGGAGTTAAACGAGTCCTAGATAATGAAGAAAAGACATACATACTACAAGACTATCACGTGCTGCCTACGAGTGGACACGCAGGAGTACGACGTATGATAAATAATATTAAAAGTAAATATTTTTGGCCAGGTCTAGAAAGCGATGTAAGAAGGTACGTTAGCAAGTGCCAAAAATGTCAGATGAATAAGTACTCTAAAAATATTATAGAACCCATGGTTATAACGTCTACAGCGACTAGCGCTTTTGAAAAGGTGTATTTAGATTTAGTGGGGCCCCTAGATAAGGATTTAGAAGGTAATGTTTATATTTTAAGTTTACAATGTGAGCTGAGCAAGTACGTCGAGGCGTATCCAATTCAGCGAAAAGATACGGTGAGTGTAGCACGATCTTTTATTAATAATTTTATACTTAGGTACGGTTTGCCAAAGGCTATCACAACAGATCGTGGCACGGAATTCATGTCAGAAACCATGACAGAGGTGTGCAAGTTACTACAAATTGAAAAGATGAACTCTACTGCTTATCACCATCAGACATTGGGTGCGTTAGAAAATACGCATAAACATTTAGCTGCTTTCTTGCGGACCCAATGTGATGGACATTCGGAAACTTGGAGTCAGTGGCTTCCGTTCTGGTGTTTCTCCTACAATACCACCGTACATACCGAAACTAAGTACACACCCTACGAACTAGTCTTTGGAAAACCATGCCATTTGCCGAGTAATTTATCTAATACTATAGTAGACCCTCTATACAATCCAGATAACTATGCACTCGAACTAAAATATAGATTACAGTTAGCGAATAAAGAAGCAAGAGAAAATTTAGTTACGTCTAAAATAAAAAGGAAATGTTATTACGATCGCAGAAGTAATCCAGTTAAATACCAAAAGGGTGATTTGATATTGATAAGAAATGAGTCTGGTAAAAAATTGGATAATTTGTTTGATGGCCCGTACCAGGTAATAAGTGAAAATGAGCCCAATGTAATAGTACTTAAGAATGGTAAAAATGAGACTGTCCACAAAAACCGAACAAAACCATATGTACACTAGTTTAGTATTAGCATTAAGTATAATAACATTGTAACAATATCCGTACGATAAGCAAGTGGACAATATTATAACATTACATACGTGTGTCAATTTCATAAACATAACTTTGTTAATAAATAAATGTACTTAGAAGTAAAATTACATAGTTTAAGCATCAACATAATGATTGATAAATGGAAAATATTTGTCTAATTGTATGTGAAAAAAAAAAACCTTGTTTATGTTTTTTTTTTTAATACAACCCCGTAGATGTAGTGGTGTTAGTAAGTAAGTATCGATGTAAGGTAAAGTAGTCAATAAACGTCTCATGAGCAGACTAGACGTATATCTTATTTATCGCTCCGTTCCCGCCACATTACAGATTAGTTGCCAACACTTGCCTGAGTATAGAGCTGTAACTCATTAGTGTAAAGATGATACGCACACTGAAGTTCGGTAGTAATAAGATCAATAAAGATTGAGAACAAAAGTGGGGATAATATACCGCCTTGAGGGACGCCAGAAACAAGCTCACACCAGTTAGAAGACGAATCTCCCGCGAGAACTGCCTGCTGACGCCCCCGAAGATACGAGGAGAACCAATCCAGAACCTCGGAAGAGACCATAAGATGGGAAATGATGCATAAAAGGACTTCGTGACTAACGGTATTAAAAGCATTCGAAAAATCGATCAGAACTAAAACGGAGACTTTAGTGTCTTCCATTCTCAGCCTTATATCGTCAGTCACTTTAAGCAAAGCAGAAACAGTGCTGTGGCCAGACCTGAACCCGGTTTGGAAAGGACTAATGAGGGAGTTTAGCTGAATGAAGTGGGAGAATTGCTTATGGACACAGGCCTCAAGCACTTTAGACTAAAAGGGGAGGATAGATATGGGACGGAAGTGGCCAAGAAGGGTGGGATTTGAAACTTTAGGCAGAGAAAAAACATGAGCTTTCCTCCAGAGCGAAGGGAAGTCACCAGTAAATAGAGAGAAGTTATTAACATGGGAAATTGCAGGAAGGAGCGGGTCGAGAGCCGTCACTATCATGTAGCGACTGATGTTGTCACATCCTACGGCTTTAGATTTAATAGATACGATAATCTTCTTAATCTCTTCCGGGTCAACTGGGGTGAAGATAAAGGGGGTAATATTGGGGCGCGTCAGACCAGTAAGGTAGTGAATAATTTGACATTTAGTATGGCTATCAAGAGTAGGGACAGTGGCAAAATGACGGTTTAGATCGTCCAAACTAAATGTATTAGGCAGGTCTGAATGCCGCGTTCTGCCAATAGAGAATTCTGAATCCAATTCTCTAGAGTTCTAAAGAATTTCCAAATATCGGCAGAAGAGGAAGTGATATTATCAAGTATGTAGCGGCGTTTAGCGTTGCGTATCATCTGGTTACAACGGTTGCGAGCAGTTTTGAAGAGAGTCCAGTTATCGTCCGACCTATCTCTTTTACATTTCCGGAACGTGCGGTCCCTACGCCGCATCGCCATCCGAACACCTTGATTCATCCATGGAGCAGGCGGCCGCTTCAGCTTTACTTTCCTAATGGGAGCGTGAGTATCGTACAGTTTGACAACAGCTAAGTTAAAAAGATTTACCTTGTCATCAACAGTAGTAGCTTCCTCCAAGGGCGTCCAGTCAATATTTGCAGGATCATTTATTAGTTGTTCAGTGTTCATCCGCGCAAAGGCACGCCTGTACTGGAATTTAGGTTTTGGTTTTGGGGGTTTAAGGACATAGGACCGAAAAATAAGGTCGTGATGAGAAAAGCCAGCAGCGGTATGTTGACAAGTGAGGAAACTAGGGAAAGATTAGAAATGAGGATCAGGTCGAGACAGGTATCATCACCGACAGTGTTGTGATGCGTTGCTTCCAGAGGCAACCCGTCCATACTAGCTGACTCAACCAGTTGTAGGAGTTTCCAGGACCGAGTGGAGTTATAGGCGAGGAGGTTGGTATTGAAATCTCACATTATTATGTGATGTGCGTACCCCGAACCAAAAGATTCTAGGACCGATTCAAATTCGGTGAAGTAATCAAGGGAAGGGGGACAATATACAACTCCAAAACTCCAATGATGGTTTTAATTCCTTTAACACAAACCTCGAGAAAAAGAAATTCAGCAGAACTATTTGAGGGAGAAGTGGCAAGAATTTTAAAAGGAAGATCAGCTCGAAGGTAAATTGCTACACCACCCCCTCTCCTACCGATTCTATCATTCCGTAGAAGAATGAATCCTGGAAGAGAGTAAGTATGTGGAGGAACGAAGTTCTGGTTTTAACGAGGTCTCAGATATCAGGACAGCATGTACGTAGTTGTTCGCAAACGTGTCGTATAGCTCATTATAATGGCTCGGAATACTCTTGGCTCGGAATACTCTGGGCATTGATGTGACAGATATTAAGTCGACGGTCAAAGTCTTGATTAAAACGCTGACGCAAAAAATCACCAAGTGTCTGTGACAGAGCAAAAACTATCACCATCGGAAGTGGCAACAAATTCATTGGCAGAGAAAAAAGACTCATTCTCAAAAGGTGCCGACATAAAAAATATATATATAATAAAATAATAATAAAACAGAATAAAATATAAATACCACAAAAAAAAGCAAGTACAGGTCTCCCAAAATGATAATGCGCATAGAAATCTTCGTCACTGTTCGGCAACGGTCGTATTCCCCGAGCGTTCGGAAGAAGATATGTATATAGAGTGGTGCTCTTAACCACTTTTTATGCACTTAACCACTCGGAACTCGAACGCTCAGGGAATACGACCGTTGCCGAACAGTGACGAAGATTTCTATGCGCATTATCACTTTGGGAGACCTGTACAGCATTTGCATTACTGCACCACCCGCCAGCTAACAAACATAATACGATAAAAAAAATATTACGGTGTTCGGAACGTACCCCAAGTACCCTTCATTAAGCTATAATATTGACATCGTGATAGTATCCGAAGACAAAAACATTTGTCATGACATAACATAATTACCCATTGTAAAATGAAGGTTATGTTATGATTTATTGAACTAAGAAAAAAGGAAAACTTAATGAGGGTAAACAGACTACTCAATCTAAAAATCATCAGTTATCTCTCAGGAGTGCAAATGTGAGAGGTTTGTGGTACGTGAACACGGTGATTTCCTTGCCTTCAAACATTTTCGGAAGTGACGTATAGTTAGGTAAATGGCTAGCAGTTTTCGGTCGTATGTGCTATATTTCCTTTGAGCGTCGTTCAGCTTTATCGAGAAAAATCCAAGTGATTGTCATCTTCTTTTTATGTACTGCTATAAGACTGGGCCGATACTGGTGTTAGATGGGTCACACATGAGTGAGATCGTTGCATGAGTAGATGGGTGTGACAACATAACGGTGTTTTTACATACTTTTTATTAGCTTCACTTGTATATTTGCTTGTTTGTTTGTCCTACTAACTCTTTGAACTACGAGTGAGCGGCTCATTACTGTAAAATGTCCCACCGTTTTCAATACGTTCGTTGGCAGAGCGGTCTAAGGCGCGCGTCTCCAGTGACGTCAGCGTTCGTATTCAGCGATCGTGGGTTCTACTCCCGGCCACGCCGAAAATAAATAGTTTTATTTCGGCAAATGCTAAGATTTTTTTCATACATCTAACTGTAAGCGATTCTGAAAAACTTTACCATTTCTTTGTGATTCTGCAACTTCAAATAGTTACCACAGATGGTAACAGATAGCGTCCGTAACTCGTTTCACTATGATAAGCAGTATCAAAAACTAGAACGGAATTGATTATTTGAAATGATACCATCCATAGTAGAGACAAGAATGCTAATGAAATGTATAGTGCCCTTTTTAATGTTGTGCAAATAGAGTACCAAATTATTTTCAAGACCAAAACCATTAAGCTTATTGGATCGTCTGTTGGATTTAACCAATGGGCTACTCCGGGTATTTATAAAACTAGAGCGAGACTATACGAGCTATATGGTATGAAAAAATACAGGTTTGATACTCCCTTTCTAGAGTATACAGGGTGTAAGGAGAACGCTTCCGAAGCCAGAACGTAGATTATATACAACCTAAATGCAAACGGATACCAATAACCTTTCGCTTTAAATTGATTATTTTCAAGACTTCATATTTCGTAAACAAGCATTGGATAGCGTACGAAACGTGAGGTCACTGACACGCAAGGCGACGTCGCACTACCGCGCCCGCGCTTATCAGCCGCCGAAAAGAGCCGATTTATACGCAAGTTACAAACATCACTTTCAAAATCGCAATTGTAGTCCATTGTAAAAAGCTGACAGAGGCATTTTAC
The DNA here is from genome assembly GCA_037179545.1 of Sesamia inferens. NCBI lineage: Eukaryota > Metazoa > Arthropoda > Insecta > Lepidoptera > Noctuidae > Sesamia > Sesamia inferens. Next base: position 21,056,560 of record CM073946.1, read on the forward strand.
GTACCTGTCGAAATCCTTTGCGACCTTATGAGGTTTGGCTCGAACTGAGTTCCATTCATTTCAATACAAAGCCGGGCCCGTCGCTGTGTCGATCCGTGAACACGAGGCCTCAGTATTCCTCAACACATTCTTCACGTAGTTTATTAAAAACACTCACTATTCTGCCCCGCATTTCATCAGCACTGTCACATTCCCGATCAAACACTCTTTCTTTCACATACCCCCATAAAAAGAAGTCCAACGGCATTAAGTCGGGTGAACGAGCCGGCCAGGCGTGCGACCCCAGCCTTCCGATCCAGCAGTCATTAAAAAGCTCAGTGAGACGCTCGCGGACGGGACGCGTAACGAGCATGGTTCCATCGTGCTGGAACCATGCTCGACGAAATTCAGCCACAGACACATTGTCTAGCATATCATTTAAATGTCCATTTATAAAATTAAGATATGCTGATCCATTGAGGCGCTGCGGTAGAAACACTGTTCCTAAAATTCTTCTCCTAAACACATCAACATGTTGCCGTATTCACGAGCACTGTACACGTATGCCTCAGGCATTGTTTAAAACAACAAAAAGTTATAACTAAAAAGAATAAAACAGCACTAAAAACGTAACAATACCTAATAACTAAACACACTAAACACAAATTTAAAACTAACAAAACAATAATTAAATAATCGGTTAAAAACGTAACGCACAAGCTCACGAACCGAGTCGGCAAGGAACTAACGAAGTACTATGAAGATCAAACAAGCCCGCGCGGACGTCGACAAACGCTTTGGGGACGTCCCCGCGGGAGCGTAGGCAAAAGCGGTGTGTTTACAGAGGCGAAAATGCTAAAAGAATAATTACGAGATCAGAAATCAATTCATTTTAATTGTTAGGAAATTGTACTTATGCTTTATTACAAACTGTTTTCATTTTCTAACTTTTAAATAAGATTTAACTGGTTTCTTAGATTCAATTAATTTAATTATTCACTTTAAATTGATTAGGTTTACTTACTAAATGAAGGATCCAGTTCTTGCAATAAACGAGCACGCATCGTGTGACTTTAATTACATTGTTATAAAGTTCAAATTCAATTGATTCACGGGCGCAACTGTACATGCGATGAAAATTTTTTAGTCAATTACAGCTGATGTCAGCGATCTTTTACTTTATTTCATTTACTATCGATTATCGACATAATACAAAACTGTTATTAATTGCATGTGCATCAATTTAAAACTGTTGACGCCTCTGTAATGTTTATTTTTCTTTATTTTAGCGGCGCTTTACAAAGGATTTTTATGGCCTTACAGCCACGCCGCCGGCTGTAGGTATCTAAGTACTTACGAAACTGTCGCGATGTCGGTGACCGCACGCGGTCTTTGAACCCGAGTTTATGCGCGAGGGTCAGCTGATATTTATTTACGAATACATTGCTTGTTAGAGTTGTAAAGAAAAAAAAAATGTTTAATCGCAAATAATGGTTTCATTTAACTCATTTAACTGTTCCCACAGCATAGTGTACGAAAAATGCTTAAGTAAAATTGTTTAAAAAATCCTCATTTTTTTATGGTATCGTATCGAGAATCACTAGCCTTATCACCTGTCTTCGTTTTCGGAAGCGTTTCCCTTACACCCTGTATAAAAAAATATTCAAAATTATTCAAAAAAATGTGTGTATCTGCTAAATCAAAATTTCTAAGCGATACAATTAAAAATTCAAATAATAAAGTAAAAACCACTTGGAAGATTATTAATAATGAAACTGGGAAATGTGTTTAACAGGATAAGCAACTTGAGATCATGGTCGACAACAAATTAGTTCATAAGGCCGCTGACGTAGCTGAGGCATTAATGAGTTTTTGCTAACATACCAATAGCTACAACTCGCTCCTTAAATTCATCCCTATCTAAAGCTGAGAATCTTTAGCATAGTAGTGTATCCAAGTGTAGCCGTCTGTTTCCCTATTTTTATCTATTTTTAAAACACTTAAGCCTAAAAACACCGGTGATTACTGGGACATTTCCATTAAAGTATTAAGTAATATAATAGACTTCGTAGCCCCCTATCTAGCTGTTAATTTTAATAAATGTCTTTAAAACCTAGGGATTTTTCCTGATTTAATGAAGAAAAGTAAAGTTATGCCATTATTTAAATCCCGTAATAAAACCGATGTTGGTAACTTCAGACCCATTTCTACCTTACCTGCATTCAGCAAAATATTAGCGCGCTTTACCATCAACGATCGCGTCACTGCTTACCATCAGGCGGGATAGCGGTCAAGCGCTGGTTTATAATTTATAAAAAAATAATAATAATACTTAAGCAGTTGCTGAAACATTTTAATTCGACTATGGATGCGGGTGTTGCTCTACTGAAACTCATATTTAACGCATGGGAGAGGTCGCAAAATGCTATTCATCATCATCATCATCAACCTTTTTATCGTCCCACTGCTGGGCACAGGTCTTCTCTCAAACAGAGAAGGATTGAGCGTAATCACCACGCTTGCTCAATGCGGGTTGGCGATTTCAGACTTATAAAAGTTCAGGTTTCCTCAAAATATTTTCCTGCACCTTCAGTCAATGGTGTCCAAGACATACTTAGAAAATACATATAACTTTAGAAAAGTTACATTGGTACTTGCCTGACCTGGAATCGAAACCGCGCACTCATACTTGAGAGGCTGGTGTTTTAACCACTAGGCTACCACGACTTGACGAAAATGCTATTGGTGTGTAATTTTTTGTGATCTCTCCAAAGCCTTTGATTGCGTGCACCATGACATACTTTTGCGTAAACTCCGCTATTACGGTGTCGAAAATGAGGCTCTCAATGTGATAGGTTCTTATTTACATAATAGATTACAGTGTGTAGATATTAACGGTGTGAACTCTTCCGGGCTACCAGTTCAGTTAGGTGTACCGCTAGCCTCAATACTGGGTCCATTCTTGTTTTTAGTATACATTAATGATTTACCATTCTATTTAATTTTGATGAAGTAAATAGTGCACTCTCAACAGTTACGGATTGGTATACGTCAAATAACCTAGTCATCGAGCTGCCTCACTTCGAAAAGCAATGATTGTACAAAGACGGCATCACAACAGTTCAATGATCAAAAGAACTGTCAAAATTTTAGCAGATTACCGCATATGTAAGTCATTGATTTGTCATTTTGAACAAGATTACCGTTTTATGCCATTTCGTTCAGTGATTGACCACTTGGCACGCCATTTTGTTAGTAGATTACGGATTTTGTCAAAATAGGCCATTATGACATTAAATATCGTCAATTTTGACACTATTGCAATTGCAGACTAGGGCCCCTGAGCTACAGTACAGAGATTTAGTAATATATTTGCAACATTTGGAATGCCTAGATATATAATATGTAGTTAGTGACAACGGGTCCCATCTGAAGACTATGAACGTTTTTGCCAAGGGTCTGGCATTACACATGTAAAAACAACGCCCTATCATCAAAAAACCAACGGGTTGGCAGAACGCGCAGTGCGCATTTCCAAAGAACATATGTTAACCAGTGACAGAAGAACTGATATACACCAAAGGCTAAACAGTTTACTTCGGGGATATCGAAATACCCCTCGACGATCGACACAAAGGTCGCCCTAAGAATGAAGTTCGGAAGGCCGATACGCACCTCGTTTGTTCTTTGGAACCTTAACGTAAGGTGAAACATGGAAAAAACACGCTTTGCACTGAAACAAATACTAAGGCCAACCAAGTAGTCACATCCCCAACATACAAGCCCGCAGATAAAGTATGGGTAAACAATCCTATTGGAAAAGGCTAAGATTCGAACAAGTGACTAAGGCAGCTATTGAAACGAGACAACCAGCTTTCAGACTTGTAGTTGAAACTAAACGATCAGAATCTGAGTTTGCCCCGAGAACAACGACCAAAACTGGGAGTTTTACCTATTACAGACGAAATCTTTTCTTTTCTTTTTTTTTAACGGGGATTTTTCTGTAGAGAATATGTCACCCCGATGATTGAATACAAATACATAATTATGCAATAACTAACCTACCCGCAACCTTATACCCATAATTATAATTTTAAGAAGTGCTCTAGCCTCATCTGACAATGGAGAGGACAGGATGCTATTGAAAAAGCCTACATTAGCATTCTTTCCAAAGACTTAGCACACTCCGCAAGGATGTGATGTACATCTTCGATAACCCCACATGTAGCACAGTTTGGTGAATCTACCTTGCGCATCATAAATCCGAAGCTATTTAGTGGAATGTGTCCGGATCGAAGCCTCAAAGCCGTCACTACCTCTTGCCTGCTCATCCTACCCTCGCTGAACCAGAGTCTTCGAGGAAGAGATGGCTGAATCGTTTTGTACCAGATACCCTTAGTTAAAGACCTTTCATTCAAAATATTCAGCCCATGATTGAAAACATCTGTCTCTAACCATGGGTAAGAGCTCTGTGTGCCAGGGAAAACAAGGATATATTTCTCCATCAGACGCCGCTTCATTTGCCAAACGATCAACCATCTCATTTCCCTCTAGTCCAACGTGAGATGGAACCCACTGCAACATAATTATTTTATGCATGGCAACAAAATCAGTTACAATTTTTAATATAGTGTAAGCCAAGGGAAGGTCCCTAAAAGGTGAATATCCTGTACATCTCGTCAGATGAAGCAGAGCACTTTTTGAGTCTGTAAAAATTACAAATCGATTACCGGCCAAAGATTCGACATATGCCAAAGCTTCAGCTATAGCAATTAGCTCTAAATGCATTATTGAAAGTTTGGATTCAATTTGAAATTTAAAAGAGGTACCTATTTGTGAATCAAAAAAGGCTGCGCCATAGTAATTCTCGTGTTTAGAACCGTCTGTAAACACCCAGTAAAAGTCAGAGTAAAGTGCATTTAGAGATTTACAACATATTGATCTAAGGTCATTTACATTATAACGATGCTTTGGCTTATCTACTGAATCTAAACTAGGCTTAACAGTATTTGATAAGTCTATATTGCTGACCCAAGTGTCCATGGAGAACATACCAATTTTATTACTGCAGTACATTTCTTCTTGCTTTAGATCATCGTGAGACAAAACTAAAAGAGGTTTTTTTTCCCCTCCAGTAAGGATTATTGTTACAAATATTATGTAGCTTATCTAGTAAATGGATTAAAGGGAAATCGTAACACTTCGATTTTAAATAAAGTTTACCAGCTAAATATCGGCGGCGAATATAAAGGGGAGGCAATTTTAGTTCCGCTTCCATCACGTGAATGGGAGTGCTTTTGATAAACCCACCAATTAATCGCAAGCAAATGTTTTGTAATCTGTCTAGTTTGGTCAAATGAGTATCGGCGCTATTGTCCAGTAAAAAGCTACCGAAGTCGATACGACTACGATTAAGGGAAATATATGTCGGAGACAGCGACGGCAGAGCGGTAGGTTCGACAGCATATTGGTGTGGTGGTACAGGTTCCGTTTCGTAGGTGAGTTTTGAATTGAAGCACGACGTGTAGATATACCCTCCAATCTTCATAATAACAATTTGAATAGGCAAACCGACAGTTTCGGTTCGGAGATGTGCCTTGGTCCGCGTCTCGATGCAAAGTCCTCGATTGACCAACCCCACTTTCCAAAGCGACTCTGTCCATGTGACGCCATCCCAAAATAACGTCACAAGCGTTCGCCCCTCTACTACGTAAATCAAATCAGCAACTTCTTAAAATTAATCGACGATCTCCGACACGGCCAGCCTGACTAGTTGCACGTCCTCGTGCATCATCTTCATCATCATCATCATCCCAGCGCCAATCCCAGTCGCATCCGAAGCTCCCTCAGCCCCGGAGTCCAGGATCCGGTTCACCAGGCCAACCGCCGATTCCGGCCAAACTTCGATATTTCCCGTTGCACGTCCTCGTGCATGTCTGTAACAAATTAAAAAAAGGCACAGAAAACAGACTTTGAAACATTTTTGAGAGCTCGGCCAACCTGACCGTCACACGTCACGTTTAATTACAATGACTATTAGAAAACCAAACTTAATTATTTTAACAACTTAAACACAAAAGCTTCCTTCAAGCCTCATAATTATCAAATTTCAAAAAGAAAACACAAAAGGTTCCTCCAAGCCTCATAATTATCAAATCAAAATCATAATCTTCAATAAGAAAACACACCATGGTTCGCTACCACAGTAGCTAGTGACAACTCCTAGTTGACACCCATATCGTCATCACCTCTTGTGATACGACCAACTCTTAGAGTCCACGACTCCCAGGTCAACACATGACCGTACAACTAATAGTCTCCTCCGAGACCCAGGTCCCCACCACACCACCATCTGCCCATCGTGCCCTGACCAACTCCTCACTGAGTTTCAGTCACGACAGCAGACTAGTGCATGCAGTGTGACCATATCTAACTAGGTCCCCGCCACACCACTAGCTGCCCATCGCCCCCTGAACAACCCCTCACTGGGTTGCAGTTACGACTACAGACTAGTGCATGCAGTGCGACCATACCTACTAGTGTCCGCGCCACACCACTAGCTGCCCATCGCGCTCTGAACAACCCCTCACTGGGTTGCAGTTACGACTACAGACTAGTGCGTGCAGCGCGACCACATAGCCATGATACGTGTTCCATTTTGCTGGCGGAGGCACCCTCCTTGCCATCTTCTACATTATGAAAATCTAACTCAGCAGACATTACTTGGAGAAGTCTTTCGTATACGATCATGGGGGTACTAATAAGTTCTGTTTCCAATAAACGATTTCAATAGGTAACGATCGCCATTATCGCCATCAAACAACTCACCATTATTAAATTTCATTACTTTAGCACACTTCTATCAATTTTAGATTTTTCGTAAATAGCAAACATTTCTATGTTCGTCACCGCTTGTTCTCTTGAGAAGATTTAATAGTCTAGCCACACATACTATCAGAATCTCAAGTGAGCTCGTAACTATAGGTCACAGTGAACTTTAGTTTTGAAATAAAGACAAACCAGACATCATAATTTTAAAACTCTGATTAAAAATTTCTCAGTCCATTATAACAAAGAATACGGGTAGTACAAGGAATAAAATTTGCAAATAACTCTTATTATAATATCAAACGAAATTGTTCAGTACACAATACACTGGCACAACCTTGTACACTGTATATATACTGGCGCATGTGTACGTACACCAATGAGATTACAGATTGTTTGACAAGAGAACATTCAGCACCGAAATCAAAATAAAAATAGTACGACTCACCGGATTATGGCAACTTCCCACAAACACCAGCCACTTGGCAGTTGTCAACCGTTGCACACCAGACATCTCTGAGCTCTCATAAAATCCCATTACGTTACCACAAACATTTTGGGTATTTTGAAACCTTCTCATCGCCTGCAGAGTAGATACTGTCCTGAATTCTTCTCATCGCCTGCAGAGTAGATGCTGTCCTGAATTCTTCTCATCGCCTGCAGAGTAGAGGCTCAAGTCTTGAAACCTTGGGCGTTCCGCAAAGTGCACGCAGCTCCGGCGGCGCCGCAAGCAGCTCCAGCAGCGTCACACGCCATTGATGCGATTCACCAAGCAGCTAGTAGCGCGCTCTGCAAGCGCACCTTGCATGTTCCGCAAGCGCACCTCGCTCACCAAGCAACACCCAGCACTGTCGCGCGCCAAGGATCAGCCAGCACTGTCACGTGCCAAGCATCAGCCAGCGCTGTCGCGCGCCAAGCGTCAGCCAGCACTGGCACGCCTGCAGCGCACTCTTGCAGCGGACCATCACGCGGAGCGATCTCTGCGCCAGCAATTGAACGCACCTCGTAACTTGACGTTCACCTCCAGCCTCACTGCCAGTACATCCAGTATTTACAGAAAGTCATACAAAGGCAATATACAACTACCACACAAGTAATCACACAAGTACTATCAAAATATTGGCAGAAAGTGACTGTTATTCTGTTCCTTGATTTATAACGAGATTGTGAGCAGTGTAGTTCTTTATCCCACTTCTGATGTCGCAGACAGCGACGGCAGAGCGGTAGGGTCGATAGCATCTTGGTGTGGTGGTACAGGTTCCGTTTCGTAGGTGAGTTTTGAATTGAAGCACGACGTGTAGATATACCCTCCAATCTTCATAATAACAATTTGAATAGGCAAACCGACAGTTTCGGTTCGGAGATGTGCCTTGGTCCGCGTCTCGATGCAAAGTCCTCGATTGACCAACCCCACTTTCCAAAGCGACTCTGTCCATGTGACGCCATCCCAAAATAACGTCACAAGCGTTCGCCCCTCTACTACGTAAATCAAATCAGCAACTTCTATTAAAATTAATCGACGATCTCCGACATATATAATTTTCTTAAGTGGTTTGGATGTACACCCCACCCTGGTCCCAATAATACTCTAAAAATATTAATCAATTTAACTACTCGCTCACGGACCTCATCAACATGCTTCTTCCATCGGAGACCCCTATCCAGCCACAATCCTAAATATTTGACGTGATCTACTACTTCTAACAAAGTTCCGCTCAACCGTACTTCTATCACTGGCCTTCGAAACCCTCTACTAAACAGACATATTTTACTTTTATGGGGAGATATATCTAGTCCTAGAAGGGTCAACATGCTGTTAATGTGATCAAGTGCAGACTGTATCTTGCGTTGTCCCTCACTGATATTTGAACACTGCACATATAAAGTGAAGTCATCCGCGTACTGGGATATACAAATATTGTTTTGGATACGTTTACAAATTTCTGACGTGACTATATTAAATAATATTGGAGATAAAGGATCACCCTGAGCTAAACCATTACCTGAATGTCTACTAAAAAAACTGTTACCAAATTTTATTTTGAGAACTCTTTTGTGGAGAAAATTCCCTAGGTACCTACATATAAGGGAACCAACTTTAAAACTATCTAAAACATTAATTAAAACATAATTATTTACATTGTTATATGCGTTATTAATATCTAAAAAACAACCCAACGTAGTAGAACCCGTCGAAAAACCAGTTTGAACTGAGGTAATTAGGCAACTTAAGCCATCCAAACACGACCTACCCCTACGGAAGCCAACTGTGTTCACCGAGAATGAGTTGTTTTTTTCAAAGAACCATTCCAATCTACGATATAAAACATAATGGAAAATTTTACATACGCATGATAGTAATGATATTGGTCGAAGTGAAGAAACGCTACTAAGATCGCGACCCGGTTTTGGAATAGGGACGATACAAATGTCACGCCACTGAGAGGGGACAAAACTATCTTTAAAAAAAGTATTAAATAAATAAAGTAGTACTTTTTTACCTGCATCAGGTAAATTTTTAATCATAGAATAAGATATATCATCACATCCAGGAGATGTATCCTTAGATTTGATACATTTATCTAGCTCCGGAATAGAGATCTCACACTCTAATGTAGTGTTATTATGGCGAATGATAGGGGTTGGCGGGCAAACATAATCGGGTGTTAAGCAATTATGGAGATTTATTGCACTTTGAGTATCTACGTACTGTCTAGGTGAACGGTATCCTTTCAACCATCTCATTTTGCGCCACATTTCACTTGGCGATGTAGTATGATCAACTGAAGAACAGAAATTTTGAAAGTTATTGTTTTTAGCCTGGCGAATTAGCCTTTGGGAAATATTTATCCTATTCTTAAGACTCTCTAGATTTTGGGGTGTGGGGTTACGTCTAAATTTGGATAAAGCTAACCTGCGATGAGCCACAGTTTGTGACAATTCAGCAGTCCAATGTGGTTTCGGAATGAAATTTGAACTAGGGTTTTGATTAAATTTAAATATTGGGATAAATTTATTAGCAGCTTCGTTAAGAATATCTAAAAACAAATTATAAGCTTTTTGAGGGTCATTTGGTAAACATAGGTTTAAACACTTCTCTTCGAGATATTTTTTATACAGAGTCCAATCAGCTTTACCAAAATTTCTTTTAATAACTGTAGGAACGCAGGAAGTACACACAGTTGAAATTTTAATAATCAAATGGTCGCTGCCTAGATTTTCATTTAAGGTGATCCAATTAAACTTTAACGCAATATCTACAGAAACTAACGAAACATCTGGGGAAGACCGTTGTAAGTTGTTATCAACTAAACGAACTCTTGTGTGAGTTCCATCGTTCAAAGAAATAAAGTTATTGTCTATTAGTGAATCATGAATAAGACTGCCTCTGCGGTCGGTTTTGTAAGACCAAGTAGCGTGATGGCCATTAAAGTCACCAAGAATTAAAGTTTTAGTTGGGCAATATGAGAATAGACTATCCCAATCTTGCTGAGTGGTTACTATTCTAGATGGACAATAAACAGAAATAATATTCTCAAGCGGGTCACAATTGAATAATTGCACACATACTACCTCCATACCGTTATTATGAACGAGAACGCGGCGCATTTGCGACTTAACAGATTTGTGTACTATAATAGCTACACCGCCGTATGAGTCATCCCGGTCCACACGATAAACATCATAACAACTAATTTTAAGATTACTGTCTGGTTCAAGCCATGTTTCACTCAGTGCAGCAATATGTACTTTTTCCTGGCACAATAGTTCATAAAACGATGCTAACTTTGGCTTTATACTTTGGGCATTCCATTGCAAGATATTTAATTTACATGGTTTGTTAGCCATCACAGGGAATTATCCACGGCCACTCTGCAACAAAACTTACAACAAACTGACAATAGGGTTAACCATTCTACGCACAACTGAAAAACACACTTCAACTTATCATTTAAACCTGTCTTTTTGAGGTATATAACTTCCTTTATTCTGGAACACAATTCTCTGAAAGAGAGACATTTGTTATTGCCCTCTTCCTCAACAGGCAGTTGATGAACGTCTCCTTCTGTATCTGACGACCAAAACATCCTGTCTTCTTTATATGTGTATGTAGGGTAACACTTTAATATTTATGTCATAAACACGCACTGATACTGGTAGATGATCACCTTCAAAACATAGTCGAAGACATTCACTAGGGCACCAACCACCTTCATTCCTGTTACGACGGTCTAACCTTTTAAAAGATAAAAGTTTTGCAGGGGCTGGGCATAACATATTTTTGCGGATCTCTTCATCAGTCAAATCGATGTCTACATACTTGATTATGCCGTAGCAGACAGACAGCTGCATAGCCTTCTGGAACCTCCATCCTTTTTCCAAAAGCTTCTCACATGTAAGTAGGGTTTGGACTGCCGATTCACATTCAAATTGTAAGCGAATTTTAAAAGGGTTTAAATACTTAACTTCGCTTATCTTAATAATGTTATTTTCTCTTAAAATACGTGCCGTCGCAAACTGATTCGGAAGACGCTCTTTATGCGAAACGTATATCTCATACTTTTCTTCTTTCAAAGAATTTCTATTACCGTGACATATCTTTTTCTGACTCGACTTCACTTCTTTCCAACCCACTTCATCATCAGCACTGTCCTCTCGAACCCTCTTTTCCGGTCTTGTCTGTTCCTCATGAAGATTAGTATCTTCATCAATACCACCCATGTCCGACGAATCATTCAATAAACTTTCAACGTTATTGTTAAATACGAGCGTATTACAGCGCGGCGAAATGTTTATTTCATCAGTCATGATATAGTCCTGAAAGGTAGGTGCAGCCGGACGGTCCGGCGCACACCTCTAGTACGTGACAATGTAATGTATAAACAAACTTCTCGGTGGGGGAAGCGATTAAATCCGCGGCAAAAACACAACCAGACCGCACGAGTGCCGGTACGGGAATGTAAGACGAAATCTTAACACACGTAAATAGAGCGGCGACCATGGCGAACAGCCGGCCCCAGCGGCGCCCATCAGCAGGGGACATCCTGCTATGCTGATGGTTCCACGTCGTCGCCGGCACCTGTCGCTTCCACCAGCAGGGATCACCAAGACAACGCTAACATTCCAACATCACCGTCTGTCCAACTGGATACACCGTCGCCGGGCCGATTGGGACGAAAGACAAAACCACCTGCATGATTCGGGTTTTTTGGGTTTTAGACCAACTTAATTAAGGGGGGCAGTAATGTAGTATTATGTATATTGTATAACAAGCTTTATTTACCTTTTTACAGGATATTATGTTCCGGACTTTATGTTAGAACATATTTTGAAAAATAGCCTTGTCATTCGCTTTCACTTAATAACAACAAGATTAAAAATTCAGAAATATTAATTCTGTTTTAATGCAACAATCCGTGTCTCGTGAGTAACACGCCAGGCGACAGGCAGCTACCCAGCATCGTCCGTGTATCGTGAGAAATACGCCAGGCGAGAGGCAGCTACCCTGCGGCACCCGCGTGCACCGGGTGGGTGCTGGACAGCGCCCCGTCGAACACCACTAGAAATGATCTGTTGGACATGTAAGACCAACGTATAGAGTGCTCGCTCCTTTGTAAAACGAAACACCCGCCTTGCAATTCCAACAATTCTGTCCAATGCCGCACGGAAGTGCATCGTGTTTCCTTAATAAACACCAAAATATGCTAAATCCAATAAGAGTTATTAGCATTATAAACGAAATCAAATAATACAAGAATAATTGCCATAAATAAACAATGACAATATCACAATTATGTCGTGGTGGTCCAGTGGATAAAAGACCAGCCTCTCAAGTATGAGTGCGCGGGTTCGATTCCAGGTTAGGCAAATACCAATGTAAGTTTTCTAAAGTTATCTGTACTTTCTAAGTATATCTTAGACACCAATGACTGAAAGTGAAGGAAAAACATCTTGAGGAAACCTGGACTTTTAAGTCTGAAATCGCCAATCCGCATTGAGCAAGCGTGGTGATTACGCTCAATCCTTCTCTGTATGAGAGGAGACCTGTGCCCAGCAGTGGGACGATTAAAAGGTTGATGATGATGATGAATATCACAACAGATACACTCATATACAATACAAATTTGCGAAAATAGAAAAGATTCTTAAAATTTGTGTTCCTTCAATTACAAACCACAGTGTGCATAAATATTACTAGACGACACTAATAGAAAGAAATACCTACATTGTGAATGATTACTAAAAGTTATCGAGTTTGTTAGTTTTGTAACTTGAAGAAGGAAAAAACATTAATATGTCGGAGATCGTCGATTAATTTTAATAGAAGTTGCTGATTTGATTTACGTAGTAGAGGGGCGAACGCTTGTGACGTTATTTTGAGATGACGTCACATGGACAGAGTCGCTTTGGAAAGTGGGGTTCGTCGAACGGGGACTTTGCATCGAGACGCGGACCAAGGCACATCTCCGAACCGAAAGTGTCGGTTTGCCTACTCAAATTGTTATTATGAAGATTGGAGGGTATATCTACACGTCGTGTTTCAATTCAAAACTCACCTACGAAAAGGAACCTGTACCACCACACCAAGATGCTGTCGACCCTACCGCTCTGCCGTCGCTGTCTCCGACATCAGAAGTGGGATAAAGAACTACACTGCTCACAATCTCGTTATAAATCAAGGAACAGAATAACGTGAGGCTGGAAGTGAACGTCACGTTACGAGGTGCGCTCAATTGCTGACGCAGAAGTGATCGCTCCGCGTGATAGTGCGCTGCAGGAGTCCGCTGCAGGCGTGCACGTGTGGCTGGACGCGGCGCTGTCGTGAAAGTGCTGGCTGTTGCTTGGCGTGCGACAGTGCTGGCTGATGTTTGGCGCGTGACAGTGCTGGCTGATGCTTGGCGTGCGACAGTGCTGGCTGATCCTTGGAGCGCGACAGTGCTGGCTGATGTTTGGCGCGTGACAGTGCTGGCTGATGCTTGGCGTGCGACAGTGCTGGCTGATCCTTGGAGCGCGACAGTGCTGGCTGATGCTTGGCGCGCGCCAGTGCTGGCTGTTGCTTGGCGAGCAAGGTGCGCTTGCGGAGCGCGCAAGGTGCGCTTGCGGAGCGCGCAATGTGCACTTGCGGAGCGCGCATGGTGCGCTGGCGGAGCGCTCTGCCAGCTGCGTGGTGAATCACATCAATGGCGTGTGGCGCTGCTGAAGCTGCGTGCGGCGCAGTCAGAGCTGTGTGCGCTTTGCGGAACGCTCAAGGTTTCAAGACTTGAGCCTGTACTCTGCAGGCCATGAGAAGATTTCAGGACAGCATCTACTCTGCAGGCGATGAGAAGGTTTCAAAATACTCAAAACGTTTGTGGTAACGTAAAGGGGTTTTATGAGAGCTCAGAGATGTCTGGTGTGCAACGGTTGACAACTGCCAAGTGGCAGGTGTTTGTGGGAAATTGCCTTAATCCGGTGAGTCGTACTATTTTTATTTTGATTCCGTGGCCGAATGTTCTCTTGTCAAGCAATCTGTAATTTCATTGGTGTATATACACACGCGCCAGTATATATACAGTGTACAAGGTTGTGCCAGTGTATTGTGTACTGAACAATTTCTTTGCGACATGATAATAAGAGTCATTTGCAAATTTTATTTTTTGTACTACCCGTATTCTTTGTTATAATGGACTGACTGGTTTGTCTTTATTTCAAAACTAGCTTTCCGCCCGCGGCTTCGCCCGCGTTAACTTCGGTTATATCGCGCGTTTTAGATTTCTCTCGGGAATATCAATTTTTTTCGGGATAAAAAGTACCCTATTATTTAATCCGGACTCCGACCAGTATGGGTAGTCCAGTATGGGTGGGTTATGGGTAGTAGAGGTAACAAACATATAAATAATTACACTGTTAGTAGCCCGCCCGTGTTAATTTAGATCCCACGGGAACAGATAAAAGGTGTCCTATGTCCTTTCTCGTTCCGCAGACTATGTGTATGCAAATATTAAATATTATTAAATAATTATATTGTTATTTCTTGCCCGTGGCTCCGCCCGTCGTTGCTCCGTCCGCGTTAATTTCGATCCCACGGGAACAGTAGCTACTTTCTTCCGGGATAAAATGTGATATCCTTCCCCGTACCCTAGACTATGTGTATGCAAATTTTCGTGATGATCGGTGCAGTAGTTTAAGCGTGAAGAGGTAACAAACAAACAAACAAACAAACACACTTTCGCATTTATAATATTAGTTGGGACTAAAGTTCACTGTGGCCTATAGTTACGAGCTCACTTGAGTTTCTGATAGTATGTGCGGCTAGACTATTAAATCTTCTCAAGAGAACAAGCGGCAACGAACATAGAAATGAGTGCTATTTACGAAAAATCTAAATTTGATAGAAGTGAGCCAAAGTAATGAAATTTAATATTGGTGAGTTGTTTGATTGCGATAATGGTGATCGTTACCTATTGAAATCGTTGATTGGAAACAGAACTTATAAGTACCCCACGATAGCATAGGTACGAAAGATTTTTCCAAGTAATGTCTGCTGAGTTAGATTTTCAAAATGTAGAAGATGGTGAGGAGGGTGCCTCCGCCAGCAAATAGAACACGTATCATGGCTGAGTGTTCGCGCTGCTCGCACTAGTCTGTAGTCGTAACTGCAACCCAGTGAGAGGTTGTTCAGAGCGCGATGGGCAGCTAGTGGTGTGGCGGGGACACTAGTAGGTGTGGTCGCGCTGCACGCACTAGTCTGTAGTCGTAACTGCAACCCAATGAGGGGTTGTTCAGAGCGCGATGGGCAGCTAGTGGTGTGGCGGGCACACTAGTAGGTATGGTCGCACTGCATGCACTAGTCTGTAGTCGTAACTGCAACTCAGTGAGGAGTTGTTCAGGGGGCGATGGGCAGCTAGTGATGTGGCGGGGACTCTGGTAGATATGGTCGCACTGCATGCACTAGTCTGTAGTCGTAACTGCAACTCAGTGAGGAGTTGTTCAGGGGGCGATGGGCAGCTAGTGATGTGGCGGGGACCTGGGTCTCAGAGGAGACTATTAGTTGTACGGTCATGTGTTGACCTGAGAGTCGTGGACTCTAAGAGTTGGTCGTATCACAAGAGGTGATGACGATATGGGTGTCAACTATAAGTTGTCACTAGCTACTGTGGTAGCGAACCATGGTGTGTTTTCTTATTGAAGATTATGATTTTGATTTGATAATTATGAGGCTTGGAGGAACCTTTTGTATTTTCTTTTTGGAATTTGATAATTATGAGGCTTGAAGGAAGCTTTTGCGTTTAAGTTGTTAAAATGATTAAGTTTGTTTGGTTTTCTAATAGTCATAGTAATTAAACGTGACGTGTGACTGTCAGGTTGGCCGAGTCGGTTTTCTGTGCCTTTTTTTTAATTTGTTACAGACATGCACGAGGACGTGCAACGGGAAATATCGAAGTTTGGCCGGAATCTGCGGTTGGCCTGGTGAACCGGATCCCGGACTCCGGGGCTGAGGGAGCTTCGGATGCGACTGGGATTGGCGCTGGGATGATGATGATGAAGATGCACGAGGACGTGCAACTCGTCAGGCTGGCCGTGTCGGAGATCGTCGATTAATTTTAATAGAAGTTGCTGATTTGATTTACATAGTAGAGGGGCGAACGCTTGTGACGTTATTTTGAGATGACGTCACATGGACAGAGTCGCTTTGGAAAGTGGGGTTCGTCGAACGGGGACTTTGCATCGAGACGCGGACCAAGGCACATCTCCGAACCGAAAGTGTCGGTTTGCCTACTCAAATTGTTATTATGAAGATTGGAGGGTATATCTACACGTCGTGTTTCAATTCAAAACTCACCTACGAAAAGGAACCTGTACCACCACACCAAGATGCTGTCGACCCTACCGCTCTGCCGTCGCTGTCTCCGACAAATATAACAAAAATAAAATAAATAAATATAAAAATATTAATATAGATTTTATTTTTATCCTGCATTTGTAAGTAGCTTTTACAACAGCGTGTGTATGAATATGCTGTGTTAAGTTTATCTTTTTACTAAAAGTCCGTGAACACACAGAGTGGTACTGACCATACGACAATAAATGAAAACACGAACAATGCTGGTTCATAGGAATAATCCTACAACAATGAAAAACCCCTAGCATCAAAAATAAAAAAAAATCAAAATTTCAAACAAACCAAATCGCATAAAATTGAAAACGGAATAGAACATCCTTTAAAAATATTGGTTCACTGACTTCCGATCGGCGCCAGCGCGATCCTGTATCGACTTACTTTAGACTGAGAATGTGTTGAGGTACACGATGTTTAATTAATTGTCGTATTGTCAGCACCACACTGTATATCACACTTATAAGTGTGTGTACCCATATGCATTGTTAAATTCTTCTTTATCCTAAAATTACGTTGACAAATATCACACTGATAAGGTTTTTCATCAGTGTGTGTACGCACATGGGTTATTAAACTACTCTTTAGACTAAAATTACGTGGGCATATTTCACAGGGATAAGGTTTCTCAACAGTGTGTGTACGCACATGGATTGTTAAGTTACTCTTTTGACTAAAATTACGTTGACATATTTCACACTGATAAGGTTTCTCACCAGTGTGTGTACGCACATGGATTGTTAAACCACTCTTTTGACTAAAATTACGTTGACATATTTCACACTGATAAGGTTTCTCACCAGTGTGTGTACGCATATGCCCTGTTAAAACGATTTTTGTACTAAAATTACGTTGACATATTTCACACTTGTAAGGTTTTTCACCAGTGTGTGTACCTATATGCATTGTTAAATTCTTCTTTGTAGGAAAATTACGTTGACAAATATCACACTGATAAGGTTTCTCATCAGTGTGTGTACGCACATGGGTTATTAAATTAATCTTTTGACTAAAATTACGTTGACAAATATCACACTGATAAGGTTTTTCATCAGTGTGTGTACGCACATGGGTTATTAAACTACTCTTTAGACTAAAATTACGTGGGCATATTTCACAGGGATAAGGTTTCTCAACAGTGTGTGTACGCACATGGATTGTTAAGTTACTCTTTTGACTAAAATTACGTTGACATATTTCACACTGATAAGGTTTCTCACCAGTGTGTGCACGCCGATGCATAGTTAAATTATCCTTTCGCCTAAAATTACGTTGACAAATATCACACTGATAAGGTTTCTCTCCAGTGTGTATACGCACATGCCTTGTTAAATGGCTCTTTGTACTAAAATTACGATGACATATTTCACACTGATAAAGTTTCTCACTAGTGTGTGTACTCACATGGGTTGTTAAACTACTCATTCGACTAAAATTACTTTGACATATTTCACACTGATAAGGTTTCTCACCAGTGTGTGCACGCCGATACATAGTTAAATTATCCTTTCGCCTAAAATTACGTTGACAAATATCACACTGATAAGGTTTCTCTCCAGTGTGTATACGCACATGCCTTGTTAAATGGCTCTTTGTACTAAAATTACGATGACATATTTCACACTGATAAAGTTTCTCACTAGTGTGTGTACTCACATGGGTTGTTAAACTAATCATTCGACTAAAATTACTTTGACATATTTCACACTGATAAGGTTTCTCACCAGTGTGTGCACGCCGATGCATAGTTAAATTATCCTTTCGCCTAAAATTACGTTGACAAATATCACACTGATAAGGTTTCTCTCCAGTGTGTATACGCACATGCCTTGTTAAATGGCTCTTTGTACTAAAATTACGATGACATATTTCACACTGATAAAGTTTCTCACTAGTGTGTGTACTCACATGGGTTGTTAAACTACTCATTCGACTAAAATTACTTTGACATATTTCACACTGATAAGGTTTCTCACCAGTGTGTGCACGCCGATGCATAGTTAAATTATCCTTTCGCCTAAAATTACGTTGACAAATATCACACTGATAAGGTTTCTCTCCAGTGTGTATACGCACATGCCTTGTTAAATGGCTCTTTGTACTAAAATTACGATGACATATTTCACACTGATAAAGTTTCTCACTAGTGTGTGTACTCACATGGGTTGTTAAACTACTCATTCGACTAAAATTACTTTGACATATTTCACACTGATAAGGTTTCTCACCAGTGTGTTTACGCACATGCCTTGTTAAATCGTTCTTTGTACAAAAATTACGATGACATATTTCACACTGATAAGGTTTTTCACTAGTGTGTTTTTTTACATTATTAGAACTACTCCGTTTACATATGTAAGGCTCTTTGAAATATGTGCCAGGCTTGGATGTCCATTCCTGAGTAGTACGGATAAACGAATCTGATTTGTCTTTTGTGGTTTGCTCGACTGTTATTGCATCTTTTTCTTGTGTTCCTCGTGTGTCCCGTTTTGGTCGCCTCACAATGGTGTCCTCTGTAAGTAAACCTAGTAAGTACACAATGGAAGATTTGAATGAATTTGAAGAATTGTCGTTTGAATTTGTTTGCGTCTCCGAAGCACTGGGTGTGCTACAGCTACCTAAGTCTCATTGCTGAGAGCTTGGTAAGATCATCTATTTATGGAACGCTGGACAATATTCTGCTGTCTTGACTGGTGTTCTACGTAGCTATTTTAAATTCAATTTAAATATAGACGCTTCTAATTACACGTATATGTTGTGTGTACAATAATTATTGTTATATGAAATAAACATATTGTTCAGACTTCGTCTTAATAGATGAACTTGGCCTTAAGAACTGGAGCTACCATCTCCTTTACAGCAATTGGTCGCCTACGCATGCGATCGACCAATAGCCACCGAGCTACGCGTTAACGATTTTGTTGTTAAAATAAGTTTCTTCTAGAACTACTACTGCATTGTACGCGCTACGTATCACATATACTTCACACATTATTTTATTGTAACACTCGAAATACAGCCAAGTTTAAAGGAATTCCTGGTGTCGCCTACTCATTTCAAGCCCTCAATCTCCTAACACGCAGCAGGGCTTGAGAACGAAATATTGGACCTTCGAGCCGAACGTTGGACTCTCGAGTGCTGTACGTATAATACTGAAAACGCGCATATCAGGTACGGCCAGCCAATCTGCCCAGCCCTATTCATCTCCATTTCAATTGTGTGATACCGTGCTATTTACTCAATTTCAGTGAAATTCTGGTGTGAAGTTGTGCGCTGCCAGCGAATCTCATCGTAACCGTCAAATTTAAAAGTGAGTACCCCTTTCTCTCTGCTTTCCACCAAAATGAGTCAGCCTAGTGTGTCAGAGATCTCAGTACCTAATAAACCTCGTGATAAATTTCCTTTCAAATACAATCCAAACGACGATTGTCTACTTATTAGGGAACTGGTTTAAAAACGTGGCATAGTAAAAGGCAGATTGTCACAATTCTCAAATTTCTTGTCTAGCATTGCTGAACGAGCTTTGTCAAGTTAAACACGTGTAGGTCTCAAATTACGGATTCAGGGAGCCGCTAAATTGTTCGATGAATTTAGTGACATACAAAGACAAATCGAGGAATCTGTCTCCGACATAGATGAGCAATTAACGCAAAGAGAACTAATGGAAAATAGATATTACACTCTATTATCTCAAGCTTAATGCCTTTTAAATTCGAGTGAGGTTACTGACGGTTCTACTAAATGTAGTAATCACCACAGACCGGCCGTTAAATTACCCACAATTTCTATGCCCACCTTTGACGGTACATACGAGCGTTGATCAGAGTTTAGGGATACTTTTCTATCATTGGTGCACAATTCTAATGATTTAAGCAATATCACTTAAAAGCACTCAAATTCAGCAAATTTAGCAAATTTAGTCACTCAAAGGGCAATGGAGAGGGCTATGCTTGGGGTTTCACTGCGCGATCGAATCAGGAATGAGGAGATCCGCAGAAGAACGAGAGTAACCGACATAGCACGTAGACATTGCCACACATTTCCCGTAGGACCGATGCCCGATGGGGCCGGCGGGTTCTCAAGTGGCGACCACGAACCGGAAGACGTAGTGTGGGTAGGCCCCCGACAAGGTGGACCGACGACCTGGTGAAGGTCGCGAGACACCGCTGGATGCGGGAGGCGCAGGACCGGTCGTCGTGGAGAACCTGGGGGGAGGCCTATGTCCAGCAGTAGACGTCTTTCGGCTGAAATGATGATGATGATGATGAAGCAATATAGAAATGTTTCACTACCTTACACTACCTCATTGAAGGGAAGCGCGTAGCTGGTAATTAATGCCGTAGAATTGTCTAGTGCCAACTACCCAGTTGCATGGGATTTACTTCTCAATCGGTACAATAATAGCGAATTGTTAGTGCATAATCACGTCATGTCTCTGTTCACGTCACGTCACGTCAAGTAATATAATAGACATCGTAGCCCCTATCTAGCTGTTAATTTTAATAAATGTGTTGATCTAGAGATTTTTCCTGATTTAATGAAGAAAAGTAAAGTTATACCATTATTTAAATCCGGTAATAAAACCGATGTTGGTAACTTCAGACCCGTTTCTATCTTACCTGCATTCAGCAAAATATTTGAAAAATTAATACTTAAGCAGTTGCTAAAAAATTTCAATTCATATGGTAAATAATTTCATTGTTGTTGCATTTTATCGTGTTCATCACTATACGTAGTGTTGTATAAAGTCATGTGTTTTTTTTTTTTAAATGAACAGACAGCTGTGCTGCTGGGGAGTTTTTTTTTAAATGAACAGACAGCTGTGCTGCTGCAGCGAAAGCACTAGGATGGGTCGATGGGTGGGCGTTTTAGGGGACTGTCTTATGTAATATTGACGTTCAAAAAGTGCTGATTCTCAGCCTAATTTAAATAAATGACTTTTGATTTTGTTCACTATGCCGAATTTGAGCAAGGAATCGCCCGATTTAATTCGACAGTTAATAGATACTGTGTTAAAGAATTTACGTGCATTAAACGTGCTTGACGAACGAACATGCCGCAACACCGCATGGGATACATTAATTATGTTTAAATTTAATGCGTTCACGGAACAATGGGAACAATACAAACGCGCACAAGGATTATCTAGAAATGGGGATTCTGGACCTAAGCGAAAGTTTAAACTGGATGATATTATGATGAACTTTCTTATAGACCGAGCTGACCTGCTGGAAACATTGCACATGGCACATAGCAAAACAAAATAAAGATAATAAAAATCAAAACACTAAAATTAATGAGTCTAAAGTTCACTGCAATGTTTCTACCAATGAGCCACTGGGTCAAAAGTCACAAAAATCCACAAAAAATAAAAGGCTTTGTTTATTGTGCAACTCAAATCATCCACTTTACGCGTGTCAAAGATTTCTTGATTATAATTTAGATTCTAAACTTAATTTTGTTCACGAAGAGTGTTATGAAACCGGTTCTACTATTGACTGCGTTAGTGGAGGTAGTTGATATTTGTAAGAATTATCACTTAGCACGCGCATTCCTTGACAGCGGTAGTGAACGCTGTTTCATAACTCAAACTTTATGCAATTTAATTCAAGCACCAGTAATGCAGTCCACTCAAGAAATTCGTGGTGTAGGGAACTCGGTCACAAAATCCACGCAAATATGTCACATCGAGTTGTTCTGCCTAACATTACGTTGGCGTTGCCTGCTTCGTCGCAGCCTAGCGGACAGTTCAATATATCCGACCATATTGTTTTGGCAGACCCGCATTTTAATCTCAAAATATAGATATCCTAATCGGTGCGGATAAATTTTGGGATTTAATTAATTCTAATAAAATAATATTACCTTGTGGGCCTTTCTTATTGGACACCAAATTGGGATGGGTTGTTTCCAGCCCAATTTGTTCTCCCAAGCGTTATGATGGGTACATTCAGTGTAATTCTTCTCATTCTATCGATTCCCAGCTACGCAAATTCTGGGAGTTGGAGGACATGTCTACGTATCGGGATACGCGCACAGATGAGGAGCGTTCTTGTGAATAACATTTTGTCAAAACTACTACGCGCAACAGTGACGGAAGTTCAAGGTTCGCATTCCTTTTAAATCATCACCCGATACCTTAGGTGAAACTTACTCACAGGCACAACACAGGTTTTTGCCCTTGAAAAACATTTAGAACGCAACCCTAAATATAAAAAAACTTTATGCCGATTTCATTCACGAGTACATCCGATTAGGTCACATGAGTGGTGTTGAGCGCGTCGGTAGACCTAACTATCTCCTACCGCATCATGGAGTATTTCGTGAGCACAATACCACGAACAAGCTACGCGTGGTGTTTGATGTCAGCGCCGCAGCAAGCAATGGCATTTCGCTCAACGAAATACAAATGGTAAGTCCACCGATACAAGCCGATTTGTTGTCTATCTTAATAAGATTTAGGCAACATAAACACACGGCTTGCGCAGACATTGAGAAAATGTATCGGCAATGTCTTATTCACGAAGACCAGCGTGATCTTCAGCTGATATTGTGGCGTGATGAGCCGTCGCAGCCACTGGATGTTTACCGACTGAGCACGGTCACTTACGGCACCGCGTCCGCACCGTTCCTAAGTTGTAGGTGTCTTAAACAGCTGGCAGCTAATTGCACGGATCGTGACGTCACAAGAATCATTAATGAATACTTTTACGTTGACGATATGATTACGGGTTGTGATAATAAACAGCACCTTTTAGATATTTGCAAAAACGTTGCAGACGTTTTAAAGTCAGGTTGTTTTCCACTTCGCAAGTGGATGTTTAATTTCAACATTGAAAGTAATGAATCCGACTTAGTCAAGGAATTATCATTAGGCGATAACGTCCATGCTAAAACTTTAGAATTGGGTTGGCATAATATGAACGATAATTTCTATTTTAATAAACACAATTTAAGTAAATTAAATGTCTTCGCAGATAGTGATGGCATTTTACTAGTCGGTGGACGAATAAAATTGACATCTGACTTAAATTATGATAAGAAAGACCCTGTGCTAATTTCTTCCAACCACTGGTTTTCAGTGCTATTGGTGCGACACGAGCACAAGCGACTGCAGCACGCTGCGCCGCAGACATTACTATACAACATACGCGAGTCCCACTGGCCAGTGAGGGTAGGAACTTGGCTAAGCGCATTGTCCATGAGTGCGTTATGTGTACACGGTTGAGAGGCACATCTTTGTCTCCTATCATGGGCAATTTACCGGAAGAGAGAATCACTCCAAGCGTTCTTACGTACCGGTGTAGACTACGCTGGGCCAGTGCTCGTACTGAATCGTAAGGGTAGGGGCTCTAAATTAATTAGAGGTTATATTTGCTTATTTGTTTGTTTAGTTACACGCGCAATACATTTAGAGCTTGTCAGTGACCTTTTTCTGATGCTTATCTACTTGCGTTAAGGAGATTTATTTCCCGACGTGGTAAACCTGACGAAATAATTTCGGATAACGGTAGAAACTTTGTAGGTCTCGCAAATGAATTTTCTAAATTTTTATCCGCATGCTCCTCCGATTTAATTGAATATGCGACTAGTCAGGACATTAACTTCTCTTTCATCCCGCCTTTTGCACCTCATTTTGGTGGATTTTGGGAAGCGGGAGTAAAGTCGTGCAAGCACCACTTGTTACGAGTCGTAGGCAGTGCACACCTAACATTCGAAGAATATAGCACTGTGTTATCGCAAATCGAAGCTGTCCTCAACTCCCGCCCCATTAGTCCTTTATCCACAGATCCTAACAACTTCCTTCCTTTGTGTCCCTCTCACTTCCTGATTGGTCGTCTCCTAACAGCGCCTGCCACACCACAGCTGACTGACGTCCCTGCTCACCGAGTGACACGCTACCAGAGGCTTGAGCAGCTCAGACAACATTTCTAGATACGATGGTCTAAAGAGGACATATCAGAAAAGCAAACCCGGACCAAATGAAGACAACATGGGCGTGATTTGAAGCCAAACACATTGGTCGTCATCAAAGAGGACAACACGCCACCACTGAAATGGAGCTTGGGGCGGATCATCTCAACAATACCAGGAAAGGATGGAATCTCTAGAGTGGCTGATATTCAAACGAAGTCAGGAGTCATCAGACGTGCATTTCCTCGAATCTGTTCCCTATTCAATGATGAAGATGAAGAGAAGGTGTTGGACGTCGGTACCTACTTCCAAGCCCGGGGGCATGTTCAGAAATGAAATGAAATGAAATCGTTTATTAAGCAAGTAGGATCACCGATCACTTTTACACGTCTGTTTTTTTTTTTATTTTTTTTTTTTAATTTAGATGAAGCCGGCATTTCCTAACTGACTACCTCTGAGAAGAAATAGCCGAAACAAACTCAGGGATCATCGTCTTTTTTAAAGTCCAGACATTAAAAATGAAAATGTTTACAATAATTTACGTTATAATTACGCATATTGCTTAATAACAATGCTTAACAGAGCGAGCAGCTCAGTCCCAAGCCTCTCTATCCTCTAAATAATCTGAGATTTTATAATACCCCTTTTTGCAAAGTTTGGCCTTTATATAGGTTTTATATCGTTTAATGGGTAAGTTTCGAATGCCCATGGGAAGCTTGTTGTAAAAGTGTATACATTGACCCATGAACGAGTTGCCTACTCTGTGGAGACGAGTGTGATGTACAGCAAGATTGTGTTTGTTCCTGGTATTTATATTATGAATATCGCTTATTTTCTTAAAATTAGATATATTTTTATGTACATACATAAGATTTTCAAATATATATTGCGAAGCTACAGTCAGAATGTTCACCTCTCTGAATTTTTCTCTAAGAGAATCTCTAGGACAAAGGTTGTAAATGGCTCGAACAGCCCTTTTCTGTAAAACAAAGATGGTATTGATGTCCGCACAAGTTCCCCAGAGAAGAATCCCATAAGTCATAAGACTATGAAAATAACTAAAATAAACTATTCTGGCTGTATTCACATCAGTTATCTGTCTAATTTTCTTAACAGCATAAGCGGCAGAACTGAGTCTACCCGACAGCTTCTCAATGTGAGGACCCCATTGTAACTTAATAGTCAATCCAAGAAAAACTGTCGACTCGACAGGGATCAACTCTACTCCATTCAGTTGAACATTGGTACTTAGCTGCCTGACATTTGGCGTAGAAAATTTAATGAATTTAGTTTGTTTTTCATTCAAAAGAAGGTTATTTACATTAAACCAATGGACAAGTTTCGAAAGTGCATTGTTAACTTCGTCAAAATTTGCTAGCTGACGCTTGACTTTAAAAATAAGAGAAGTGTCATCCGCGAACAATACTATGTTGTGATTATCCCTCACGTGATGAGGTAAGTCATTAATATAAATTAAAAACAAGAAAGGATCTAGAATTGAGCCCTGCGGAACGCCCATGGTGACCTCAGATCCTGCAGATTTGTTGCCATTAACATCAACCCTCTGAATTCGATTATTCAGATAAGAAGTCAGAAGGTCGAGAGCTCTGTCCCTTAAACCATAATGGTACAATTTCCTAATAAGAGTATCATGATGTACGCAATCAAAGGCCTTGGACAAATCACAAAAAAGACTTCGCCTTAATAGATGAACTTGACCTTAAGAACTGGAGCTACCATCTCCTTTAAACAGCAATTGGTCGCCTAAGCATGCGATCGACCAATAGCCACCGAGCTACGCGTTAACGGTTTTGTTGTTAAAATAAGTTTCTTCTAGAACTACCACTGCATTGTACGCGTTACGTACCACATATACTTCACACATTATTTCATTGTAATACTCGAAATACAGTCAAGTTTAAAGGAATTCCTGGTGTCGCGTACTCATTTCAATCCCGCTTGAGAACGAAACACATATTGAATTGAATTATACTACGATGGTATCTGTAACTTTCATCTGCATGGCGATCTGGTAACTTTCGTAGGGTCAACATGATTAGAGATTTGCAAACGGAATAGAACATCCTCTAAAAATATTGGTTCACTGACCTCCGATGGGCGACAATGCGATCCTGTATCGAGTTGTTTTTTTCGCGCCATTATTATTAAAGTTTGGTACCGCAGGATGCGGCGGTCATTAACCTGTAAGCGCTTCCTTATCAACATGTACATCATGTAGAAAATGTGAAAAATATTTTCCTGTGACTAAACTATGGGACATATTTATATGATTTTTATGGGTAGACTGAGAATGTGTTTAATTAATTGACGTATTGTCAGCACCACTCTGTATAAATGGTTAAATAAATATAAGTGTGACAATTGTTATTGAAGTGAAACTTCTTTACGCACGCTTGACTTGGGGAGTAAGCTGGCGAAAGCGTTACGGAAATTGATCAGGCAAGGCGAACGGAAGTTAAGTGGGAGATATAAGCACAGAGGCGCCCGTGGCGCGAGCTTGGTACTACAAGGTCCACAACTAGTTTTTTTTTTTCAATAAAAATAGAAGATCTATGCAATTTTTTTTTTTTAATTTTGAGACACGGATACACTTATTTATTTATTTATTTACACTTATCACTATACATTAAACTTTATGTTGACTGACAACCATTAAGGGGTATTATATTATTAGTATTATATTAACATAAAATTTGGTACCGCCTACTTCACAGTCCCTCCTTTATCCCTCTCCCTTACTCCCCCCCCCCCTCACCCCTTAATATCCCCACGAAACTACCTACGACTACGAGCGAAAGAAGTTTCACTTCAGTCGTGTGGTCATAAGCACACTCGTTTTTTTAAATAATGCAGTTAACAACTAAACTAAACACTGCCACACGCAGTGGAATGGAATGGTTTATTAGAACATTTGTTCAGCCTATACGATATTTAAAAAAACCCCGTCCGATCCAAAAGGATAATAAAGGTTAGGTAAACACATGATCAAATAAAATATGAAATTTTACATAATCATCATAGTAACAATACTAATTAATTTTGAAATAATCTTTTTTTTTTTCGTGAATTAATTCGAACTTCCCCAAAATTTAACATTTTTTTAAAAAGGTGACAACACCATTTTACACAGTATTAGTATGAGTGATGCGACCACGTGCCGCGTACCCTGCCCCCCCCCGCCCCTTCACCCGCGCATGTATCCCTACCGTGTTGCCTACCGCACACGTGTTAAGTTACCTCGCTTTTTCGTAACAATATTTATTTTTTAGGGGTTTTTTTATGTTTAGCCCGCCTTTGTAGCTATTATTAGAATCAGTTATTGATACCTAACATTTTTACTCAAAATATAGCGGACCAATCGCAAGCGAGGTAGTAGTTCGCAGGCCCGTCTGTGATGAGTCGCTGCTGTCGTGGAGGCGGCGATCGTAAGTAGACATGGTTAATATAGAGCATAGCGCCATTCAATAGCACGCTATTTCCTCAGCGCATAGCGCACGCTATGTAGGTGGACGTTACGATGCTATGACGCTATTCACGCTATGAATGAAAATGATCGAATAACTCGCAGTCATCGCGTGAGCGCTGTGGACTATACAGTATATTAAGAAAACCCTGTCCGACCCATAAGGATAATAAACGTTAGGTAAACACATGACCAAATATAATATAAAATTTTACGTAATCGTGCCACGCTTTAGGCGTTTCGCCTTTAATAATGACGGAATTAAATAGCTTCCGAAGCGCTTTAAGAGCCGGTTTACCACCCGCTTTCAGAAGCTCAGCCGTAATTCCATCATCACCAGCCGCCTTATCGTTCTTGAGCTGTTTCAGGGCCATACTAATCTCGTAGAGGCTGAAGTCCGGGATATCATCGGTGTAGTGTCGGGTTAGTCTGGCTCTAGGATCATTAGCCAGGCTTACAACAGGTGCGTGTGTTGATGTGTATAACTCTCCGTATAATTTCTCAATCTCACCCAAAATCTCGGACTTGGAAGTGACGATCCTAGCATCCCCAGTCTTCAGCTTTGCAAGTAGGCTCTGTCCAACAGACAAATCTCGTGCGAACACTTTGGAGCATTTGTTCCACTCGATAGCCTCTTTAATACAATTTGTATTAAATTTGCGTATATCGCGAGTCAGAGACTTTGAGATTTGTCTGTTAAGGCATCTGACACACGAAGCGTCATCAGGGGATTTTAAGACCACCTCCCGTCTTTCTTCCATTAGCCGACGGGTGGGACCGGAGATCTTCTTCTGTCCTTTTGAACGGAGGGTTTTGTAAAACTTGGACCCTTCCGTTTGGAGAGTTTCCACAAACCTGTTGTTATAGTCGTCCACATCTACGCATTCACCGAGGCATTCGAAGCGATTTTGCAGTTCGATCTGAAAGCTTTCGAGGTTTTGGAGTTGGGTTGACGCTGGACGGAGCGTAGACTTCATAAGTCGAGAGCGTTCGAGCCTAATGTTGAGGTTCAAGATGCCTCTAACAATACGGTAATCTAAATAAATAATGATTAACACCAAAGGAAATCAAAGCCAAAATCAGCAAAATTATGGATAGATAAATACAAAATATTGATTGAAATATGGAAAACTTAAAAAAAGTTTAAAGATTGTTCTTAAACGAATATATTACATTATATTCCTAAGGTTCCTTCTAAGAAGACTGAAAAATTATGTGCGTCCAAATAATATTTTTATGATTGTTATGAGACTATAAATTGATTTAATCTATTTGGGTTGGTTTTATTTTTTTAGTTTTAGTCATATAGAGTTCATCGCAAAATTATTACAATGACGGATTACACTTGTTTTATTTTTAATTATATTTTCATTAGTAGGCATCTAATCTCATTAATGTTTTAAATAATTTCATTAGTGTAACAACATCACTCATTCGTGTCACTCTGATTTCAATTTTTCAATAGTTCTATTTAAAAAATCATTAATATTTTATTTAACTTGTGTTAATATAACCCCATAGAATGAGCTTATACCATTAATTACCCAAAAAACGGGTATTTAAGAAATCATGCAAAAAAGTATAAATTTAATTCGAAATTTGAAATCGACCCCATCGAGACATTGTACTCTCAACCGCTAGAGCACATTTAAGGAAATGAAACATGTATCCAGTAAATGTTAGCTTAATAACAAGTAGGTACACAGTGTTCACGCGTGTGCAATTAAACATTAATGAGAAATTGCCTCCATATGCATTATATGTAAATATAGTTTTTTCCCGTGGTATCTCTAATTAGTTTATACTCCCCTGTGGAGAAGGACCAGCGTTGAGCCAAGCATTTTTGTTAACGACGTAATACTTTTAACGTATAATATGCTTGGCGACAGTGTGCGTTTAATACAAGGTTTAAATTTCGATCAATTTAGTTTCGAGCAGGAATTTTATTGTAACATTTTAAATAGTACATACTCCATGAAGGATGAGTTTACTTTAGCAAGTCTGAAACAGGATCAACTAATAGGTCCCTATTTCTAGCTCTATAATTATGTCTTTCAGTTCTTTTACAGAAAAGATTTTTTTTTTTATGTACAGCTTCAGACGACAGCACATCAATCTACTACAATGAATTTTAATGGGTTTTCAACATCGCTAAAGCATTAATTCAAGCTCTATGTTGATCGAGATAATTTGACAGTATCAGGTAGCTTGGCCTGCTGTCGTCCGGACATGATATTTTCATATATTTATTCAAAAGGTACCATATATTAATATATTTAAACAATCTCGCCTGCGGAGACCATCTACCAGGAATAAATACTCCTGTAAAGTGGGTACGTGTACAATCATTTAAGACTCGCATAGTGGGCAGGTGGGGGCAGCTGGCCCAACTTTCACTTTTTTTCTTTTTTTTTTTTGCCGGGGTGGAAATCCTCATAGGATGCCCGCCGCCCTGGGGTGGGCGACGGGGTATGTCAGACTTTTACTGACTAAAACCACCCCGGTGTGTCTTCTATCACGAGCGCGCGTGGGGCCGCGGGAGTCTAAATTCTTCCACGGCCCCATACCCTCGTGCAGGCCCGGTCTGTCTGGGCCTCGTCTCCTGCACGGGGTAGTGGGGTGTTAAACTACCCCGTGCATCGCCTCAAAGGCGCGCGCCGACACTCGCCCCTGGACCCATTCATGGGGGGCGGAAGAGGGCGTTATCCGCCCTTCCTCGGCGCCCGGTGCGTCTTCTGCGGCCCGGGAGGGGAGTTGATATCTCCCTCTCCCGTTCCGCAGCTTCCTTCTGCGACATCACGTCCTCGCAGAAGGACACCACCGCGTCCCACGACTCTGAGCTGCCGACCATCCTCCGCACTACTTCCGGCAGCGTCAGGTCGCCTCCTACTTCATTTGTGACCCAACTTCCACTGCCCCAAGGATACGACAATATCTTCATTGACTAATCGGAGACGGTAGTTTGAGTACCGGAAGCCAGTTGCAAAGTCTTAAAAAAATTACACAAACAATTATATTAAAATCAAAAGCTAACAATACCATCACTTTGATATTCCTCCATTGGCTCGATACCATCATCTAGTCCGTCACTAACAGCTGGTAATTCTTCTTTGACAGCAGTATTTCCTGTTTCACATTCATCATCTATACTTATGTGGAATATTGGTGAAGTAATAAGCCCACTACAAAACTCTAATCGGGCTTGGTTTATTAAAGGATTGACCTGTGAAAGAAAAAAGAAAGATCAGAAGGTTGTGTGTTTAAATCAGGTCAGGGTCACCAGTATAGCAAAGGTATGAGCAACAGGGTGTAGAGCTCCCTCATCCTAAATAGAAAAGGGAGGATTGTCCAACCAGACGGGTGTTGTGTTTGATGTTGGGAAGCTGTCTGAGTGCTTGTTACACGGTAAACAAACTCTGTTTATGCAATGAAAGGTTTGCGTGACGTCAGTATGACGCGGACTTCGCATGTGGTGTTGTAGATACCGCTACAACTATTATAATATTGAGAAAATTAAAATGGAATGTTGAAAATCTTTCTATGTGAAAATTACTAAGACAATCACCCAAAACTCCGGCCGTTCGCCACGTCCTAGTGCTTTCGCTGGGAAGAAGAGAGGAACGAACTTCCCAGCAGGAGAGCTGTCTGTTCAGTTGATGGCAACTAGCCATGCCACTATACATACCAGCAAATTACATATACTAGCTTGACTTGACTAGTTAACTTTAAGCAGCGTTTATGATTAAGGGGGCTTGTGCTAGTTACTTTTAGGAGCATCCTTTTAAACAATTAATTTGCTTGGGTTAGGATGCTCCGCACTCCCTATGTTATACAACACTAAATGGTTATTTAAGTAAACAAAAAAAATAGAAAACCAAAAAAAATTCCAGAAAAAAAGGAAAAAATACAAATTGGATTAATACTTCGCATGCTGGAGTGTGGTACGGTTTTAAACACTATAAATATGAACTTGAGAGGAATCACTTTCACATTCTACTGAAATTATAAATTATAAGAATAAATGGCTGTGAAAGAATATCTTACCTCATATTTATCACTCATATTCTGAACGAAAAGCTCTTCGGCCTTCAGACATTGTCGCAGTAATCGGTAGGATTGCTTTAATTTAGCAAAGCAGAAGACACAAGCAAGCAGCGGTCTACTATCTTCAGTTATAAACTGCAACAACATTTGTCATGTATTTTGATTTTATTATTTATTTATTTATGTGCACACACAATCCATCTTATCTTTTCACCACCTGTGGTTGACTAGTAGAGAATGCCTAAGGCATTAAGTAAATACATAATACTAAAATATGTAAATATTATTATATATATTATATTATTTATCATTTATACCCAAGGATGAGGAATATTCATATTAAACAGCTACCAAATATCATTAAGGTATAAACTTGTGCTATCATGAGTCTATCTCAATATCGCAGTAGACAGTGGAGCATTATATATATATATATGCATTATTGTAGATACAATTAATAACCTCTTTAGGTCTTTAAAGATATTTTCCTATTTTTATGTATAATATATAAGGTAGACATGATTGTGTCTCCATTTAATGTAACCAGTAGTTTGCTCAACATTCTCATTGTTGGCACACTGTGTATGAGGACTATTCTTGGAAACTAACAGTTTCTAAATTAAATAAACTTAGTAACAAACTAAAATTAAAGCAAATCCATGTGACTTAGTTAATGAACACATGTAATACAAGTCTCCCCCATATAATTTGTTAATAATGTTCTAAGTTTTATTGAAAACATTTCTCAAAAACAGAATACAATTTTTCACTTAGAATGAGAAACACTGGTTACAAACATAAACATTTCTTGAAAAGAGAATCTTTTGAATTATGACAACACAGTCTGTGCAATGAAATTGCACCTATAAAGAACAAATTTGTATGACCTACAGGTACTTGCTCCGGATCTATTTGAGTATGTGAGTGTAAATGTTTGAAATTACACCCACAGTACAGAGGGCAACATTTAAAGAAAATTAAGAGTGCAAGTCAACCTGTGATGGAGCATGACAACTGAGTAGAGCTGGTGTTATGTTGAATTGGGTAACTAAGTCATGTAGTTTTTTGCTTAACTTTAGTTTATTATCTAAACAAATGGAGTCATAAGACGAGATAAGTTAACTACCCAAGAATAGACTGTTCTAGAGCTGTCTTAAAGTTGATACACTGGTGCAAAACTATCAACATTATTGGTCCCTAAGAACATAACAACTTTAAAAATAACAACTTACTGGAATATTAGTCAGCGTCTCATATAGTTTGTGCAAGTTCCTGCTGGCCACTATACACAGGCGGACATTCTCCGCTGAACATATCCTACACATTGGTAGTCTATCCATTATTAGCACAGAGCAAGTAATCACTACGTTATTAGCTCAGAAAGTATCGATTCAATTCAATTACAAGATTATTCTAAGAGTAAGACGCGAAGATTATTAAAAGGCCATTGTGGAATTTAGTGCGAACCACAGACTAGTGCGAACGATTATTAAATTAGGGATGGGCAAAATAACATCGATATTTTGTGTGTACTGATTCGCATAGCGAGCTATGCGAATCAGTACACAGGTGGTGGTATAGTTGGTGGAGTACCTACCTAGGAACGTGCAACATTAGCGTCTGACGAGTATGCGGTAGGGGAGTCTTAAACTTTATCTGTGCGATCAACTCCGGACAATGAAGGGGTCCATTAATTATATCTAGAGATGGTTAATATAGCGCATAGCGCCATTCAACAGCACGCTATTTCCTCATAGCGCATAGCGCACGCTATGTAGGTGGACGTTACAACGCTATGACACTATTCACGCTATGATGAAATTGATCGAATAAATCGCACAGCGCGCGACGGCGCTTAGCAGGCAGTCAGTCATCGCGCGAGCGCTGCGGACTATTGTATGCTTGTTATCCCAGCACGCTATTTTCGTCGCGCGCGATCTTTCTTGTTATTGTGTAAATATTATTATAAAATTCTGTTGCATTGCAAAACGAACTAGTGACGATAATTTAGTGTGTGCAAAGGTATTGTTAGTGTGTAGATATTATAGTACAGTCAATCTGCAATTTGAGCTCCGAAAAATGACAAACCGGAATTTGACTTGATGAATCGTTAGAGGGGCGAGTAATAAACTTAATGTTAGATTTCCGAAGTCCCTCCTCCTGCTGTTTTTGAGAAAATCCAAAAATATTTTGAAATTGATTTATCTCAGCAACTATAAGGGCTAGCGACCTTTTTTTTTTTAAACTGTTAAGGACACTTAGGACTACATTTTCTTTCATTGAAGTAACATCGTCCGACTTAAACTGCAAAAGCTAGATGGCGCTAAAGTTTGAAAAAATTGGTTTTTTGCCATTTTCATTATGAAATAACAATTTTTTTACAATAATGTAAATGAGAAAGTTGTTTGTCACAAAATTAGCTACAACTTTTGTTTAAAACATTTTTTCGTAAAACTTACCGTTTCCGAGCTATATAGGTGAAGAAGTGCAGTGAGCAGAACAACGGTTCTTTTGTCACTTTCACCGAATACGTGGGCATAGTTTGGACAATGGACCGGTTTCTAACATCTGCCAGATGCTCTAAGAAGCGTACAAAAAAAAAAAAAAAAAAAATTAAAAATTATTAAAAATTGAAAATTATGTAAACATTTCAATTCATTGATCTATCCATGAATTGTGTGACAAACACCCTACTACAGCAAGGCACATAATGTACGATTTGTACACTTCAACAAGCTTCAGCTCGGAAACGGTGAGTTTTACGAAAAAATGTTTTAAACAAAAGTTGTAGCTAATTTTGTGACAAACAACTTTCTCATTTACATTATTGTAAAAAAATTGTTATTTCATAATGAAAATGGCAAAAAACCAATTTTTTCAAACTTTAGCGCCATCTAGCTTTTGCAGTTTAAGTCGGACGATGTCACTTCAATGAAAGAAAATGTAGTCCTAAGTGTCCTTAACAGTTTAAAAAAAAAAAAGGTCGCTAGCCCTTATAGTTGCTGAGATAAATCAATTTCAAAATATTTTTGGATTTTCTCAAAAACAGCAGGAGGAGGGACTTCGGAAATCTAACATTAAGTTTATTACTCGCCCCTCTAACGATTCATCAAGTCAAATTCCGGTTTGTCATTTTTCGGAGCTCACGGCTTTTTTTTCGACATATTGACTGTACTATTAGTATAAAATTCTGTTGCAAAACGAACTAGTGACGATTATTTAAATACGCGTATAATTATTAAAATTAATGTTAGAATAACCTTTAAGTACCAATTATAGACAGTCCTAAGCCTGAAAAGTATGAAGGAGAGTTCATTGATATCTTTTATATTGCTTTTTTAATGTAATGTAACGCGCTACGAAATTTAGCGTGTTGCAATAATAATCGCGCCTGCTTGACGCCCACGTGCTTTCTTATTTATAGCGCGCTATAACATAGCGCATTTAATAGCGTGTTAGAATTTAATAGCATATAGTCCATAGCGTGCTATTGTTTTATAGCCGTTTTGAACAACTCTGATTATATCATAGAGCAAGCACATTTCCATCACTTTACGCCTTCCCTCGAGCGTTAGCAGACCATAGGATCTACAGCTATCTTTGAAAGCCATCGGAGGTTTACAAAGGCGATAATTAAGATGGTTAATTTTTTTTTTTTTGGATTCTTTCTATTTGACTTTTATAAATTACTAGCTTTCCGCCCGCGGCTTCGCCCGCGTTAATTTCGGTTTTATCGCGCTTTTTAGATTTCTCTCGGGAATATCAATTTTTTTCGGGATAAAAACCCCATTATTTAATCCGGACTTCTAACTTTCCGTCTGCAAAATTTCAAAGCAATCTGTTCAGGAGTTTCGGCGTGAAAGTGGTACAAACAAACTCACTTTCCGATGTATAATATTAGTAAGGATATATTTGGTGTACACATACAAATATTCCAATAATCTCCCTTGGTAACTTGGTGTTTTTTTAGAACCAAAAGTAGCCTATGTTACTCTCCATCTTTTCAACTAACTGTATGCCAAAAATCAGGTCGATTGATTGCTTAGCTACGGCGTGAAGGAAGGACAAACAAATAAACAAACACACTTTCACATTTATAATATTAGTATGGATATTTGGTGTACACATACAAATATTCCAGCAATCTCCCTTGGGAACTTGATGTTTTTTGGGGACCAAAAGTAGCCTATGTTACTCTCCATCTTTTCAACTAACTATATGCCAAAAATCAAGTCGATTCGTTACTTTATTAGGTTATATATATGGACGATATTTGATGTACACATACAAATATTCCAGTAATCTCCCTTGGGAACTTGATGTTTTTTGGGGACCAAAAGTAGCCTATGTTACTCTCCATCTTTTCAACTAACTGTATGCCAAAAATCAGGTCGATTGATTGCTTAGCTATGGCGTGAAGGAAGGACAAACAAACAAACAAACACACTTTCACATTTATAATATTAGTATGGATATTTGGTGTACATATACAAATATTCCAGTAATATCCCTTGGGAACTTGATGTTTTTTGGGGACCAAAAGTAGCCTATGTTACTCTCCATCTTTTCAACTAACTGTATGCCAAAAATCAGGTCGATTGATTGCTTAGCTACGGCGTGAAGGAAGGACAAACAAACAAACAAACAAACACACTTTCACATTTATAATATTAGTATGGATATTTGGTGTAGACATACAAATATTCCAGTAATCTCCCTTGGGAATGTAATGTATGTTGTAAGTAGGTAGTGTTACAAAATGTTTCAACATTGTACCCTCAACATTATGTGTGTATCGATCGCTGTCCTCTCAATAAACGTTCGCCAGTCGACCATATACTGCATTCAAGGAAGTCGTATTATTTCTCCAAAACCCCTATATACAATATTTGGCGACGAGTTGGACCATAGCGTGTTATACTGCGGTTAATACAAGATGTCTTTGGGAAAATTGGAAGTTTTTGACGTCGAAACTGATAATTGGACTTTGTACATTGAGCGGTTGGAGCAGTACTTTTTAGTGAATGATGTGAAAGTGAATTTAAAAGTACCAACATTGATAACGGTCATGGGAAGTGCGTGTTACGAATTATTAGTCACATTATGTACGCCGAAGAAGCCTTCTACATTAAAATTTGATGAGATTGTTACGATACTGCAAAGTCATCTTCAACCGAAACCAAATGTACTGGCCGAGAGATTTAAATTCAGACAAAGGAAACAGTTGAAAGGGGAGAATATCGCAACTTATGTAGCTGAACTGAAAAAGTTGACGAAGTTCTGTGATTTTGGGGAAGCTCTGGATAATAATCTCAGGGATCAATTTGTTTGCGGTATTGAAAATGACGTCATTCGGCAACGCTTGTTCGAGGGAGAGGTACCGACGTTCAGTAAGGCGCTCCAGTTGGCAGTGGCGATGGAGGCGGCGGAGTCTGACGCGGCGATGGTAGAACCTCGGGCTCGGGACCGCGGTCAGTGCAGTGACGTCAGAGACGCGGCGCAAGGGGCAGCGACGCACTATGTTGGCGCGGCCGGGCGAGGCAGCGGGCGGTCGGGGGCTCGCGGCCGTCGGTCAGCGGAACATAACCCGCAGCAAGACACAAAGTGCGCGCCAGCGGTGAGTCAGCGTGGGGGCCGCGGTGCACGAGCGGCGCCGGCCGAGTCGAGGCAAACGCAACTAGCGGCAAGTCCGTGTGCCGCTTGCGGAGCATACCACGAGAAGAGTATGTGCCGTTTTAGAAGATATACGTGCCGTGTATGTAATCTGGAAGGTCATTTAAAGAAGATGTGTCCTAGACTGAAAAAGGACAGAGATCTTATGTGGACACAAGTGAGGGACGAAGGGGAGGAGTCAGCCAGTAATAATGATTATTTCGATAACCTAGAACAGGTAAATTTAAATGTACTTCAATTAGATAACTCGGTGAAATATAAACCTTATTATATTGGCGTCTCAATAGATGAAAAAAATGTTTCTATGGAGGTAGATACAGGTAGTAGAATTTCGTGTGTAAGTTACGAGTTTTATAAAAAAAAATTAAGTACCCTGCCTTTAATAACATGCAATTTAGTACTTAACTATTATACTGGCGAAAAGGTGTATCCACGGGGCAGAATTAAACCCTATGTACGGTTTGGTAATACTTGCAAAGAGTTAGATTTATTTGTAATAGACCACGGTAAAGAGCCGTTATTGGGTCGAGAATGGTTATACGAATTGAAAATTAAGTTAGAAGTTATTGATAAACTCAATCAACAATGTATAAATAATATGACTAGTACTAAAGTTTTTAATATTAATGAATTGCGTTACAGATACTCTGAGGTGTTTTCTGACGGTCTCGGCTGTTTTACTGGTGGTGAAGTGAGTTTGCGTGTACGACCCGATGCGAGACCGATATATTTGCGAGCGCGACCACTAGCATACGCGCTGCGGGAGCGTGTGGAGCAAGCGCTGGATCAGCTGGAGAGGGACGGTATCATCACACCTGTCGAGACGTCAGACTGGGCGACCCCGGTCGTACCAGTCATTAAGAAAGACGGCTCGCTACGATTGTGCGGTGACTATAAACTTACCTTAAATAAGTGTTTAGAGGTTGACCGTTTTCCCCTACCTAGAATAGATGATTTATTAAGTAAATTACATTCGGGGCATAAATTTACAAAGATTGATTTATCTCAAGCATACGCACAATTTTGTCTGGATGAACCATCGAAATTATATACTGTAATCAATACACACCGGGGGTTATATAAATACAATCGTTTGATATATGGTTTGTCATCAAGTCCAGGGATATTTCAAAGAAAAATTGAACAAATTTTTGAAGGTATGCCTAGGGTAGGAGTTTTTCTTGATGATGTCATTTTGACAGGCCGGGACGAGGCAGAACATATGGATACTTTATTTAAAGTTTTCGATAGATTACAGCGGTACGGGTTAAAGGTCAAGAAAGAGAAATGTACGTTTTTTGCGGATGAGGTATCTTATTTAGGGTTCATAATTAGTAAAGATGGAGTAAAGACATGCCCAAGTAAAGTAGAAGCTATAAAAAAGGTACCTATACCGTCCAATGTATCCGAACTTAGATCGTTCTTGGGTATGGTTATGTACTATGCCAAGTTTGTTAGGAATATTAGTATGAGGCTAACCCCCCTTTACGAGTTACTAAGGAAGGATAATAAGTTTGTTTGGACAAAAGATTGTACGGAAGTTTTCAACAGCATTAAAAATCTGTTGTCTTCTAGTGAGGTACTCGCGCATTATGATCCGCGTATGCCGGTAACACTGACGACGGATGCGAGTGCGCAGGGGGTGGGAGCGGTCATAGCTCATGTGTGGCCCGATGGAACCGAGCGTCCGATCGCTTACGCGTCGCGGGTTTTAAACGCATCGGAAGCAAATTACTCGCAGATTCAAAGGGAGGCGCTTGCTATTATTTTTGGAGTAAGGAAGTTCCATCAGTACTTATACGGGCGAGAGTTTGTTCTCAAAACGGACCACAAACCACTAGTTTCTATTTTTGGGGATAAAACGGGCATTCCAACGATGGCAGCAAGTAGGCTACAAAGGTGGGCGGTAGTCCTCTCTGGTTATCAGTATCGAATTCAATACGTACCTACCGATAAGAATGGTGCAGATGCGTTGTCTAGGTTGCCAGTGGGTACAAGGAACAAAGAACAGAACGAAATCACATATATAAATTTCGTACAGGATTTTTTACCGATAACCAGTCAAGATGTCAGTAAACTGGGGAATATGGATAGTGTTTTGAGAAAAGTCATGATATATATAAGGTCAGGTTGGCCTCCTTCATGTCCCGATGCGGAGCTACAAGCTTATTTTGTTAGAAGGAATGAGTTGTATGTCGAGTCGGGATGTGTAATGTGGGGCTATAGAGTTGTGATACCAACGGAATTGCGAAGTATTATTTTAAAAG
This sequence comes from Sesamia inferens, assembly GCA_037179545.1. Classification (NCBI taxonomy): domain Eukaryota; kingdom Metazoa; phylum Arthropoda; class Insecta; order Lepidoptera; family Noctuidae; genus Sesamia; species Sesamia inferens. Next base: position 21,096,626 of record CM073946.1, read on the forward strand.
AGTTGCATATCAGTCACATGGGCATTGTTAAAATGAAATCAATGGCTCGTAGTTACGTTTGGTGGCCTGGTATCGATGCAGACATTGAACGCGTTTGCCAGGAATGCAATACATGTCGGTTGGAAGCTCCAGCTCCACCGAAAGCACCCCCTCAACCCTGGCCCTATATCTCAGAGCCGTGGAGTAGGTTACACGTTGATTTCCTAGGCCCTTTTCAGGGTAAGACGTTTTTTGTCATAGTGGATTCGTCGTCTAAATGGATCGAAGCTTTTGAAATGAAAAGAACGACCGGAAAGGAAGTTCTTAAGGTATTAAGGGATGTTTTAGCTCGGTTTGGGTTACCAAAAGAGATAGTATCGGACAACGGACCTCCTTTTACAGGTGTTGAAATAGCAGAATTTATGCGTGTTAACGGTATTAAACATATTTTTACGCCAGTTTATCACCCTGCATCGAATGGAGCTGCAGAGAATGCCGTTAAAATTTGTAAAAATGCGTTAAAAAAGGCTTTTAGGGACGGTATAGAGGTTGATACGGCATTGAAGTCGTACCTATTTATGTATAGGAATACCGTGCATAGCACGACGGGAGAGTCACCGGCGAGGTTACTGCAGCATAGAACGTTAAGGTCTCGCCTAGATCTGTTGAATATGGGCAATAAGGTTCAAGGCGTTAAACAAAGAGTGGAAGAGGCTCAACAGAAACAGGTCAAAAGTGCGGGTGGTATAACGCGTACCTTAGAGATAGGGGATGACGTGTGGGCTCGAGGTTTTGGAAGGGAGGATAAGTGGATTAGAGGTAAAATTGACGGGAACTTAGGATCTCGTTATTACTTAGTTAGTAGGGAAAATGGTCCACCTTTAAAAAGACATATAGATCAAATTTGGAGAAAGTCTCCACGGTCTATGTTAACTTGTCCACTCCCAACTGACGTTGGCGAACCTGATAGTGGAGTAAGTTCACTGACACCACCACCACCACCAGCAACAGCATCCGAGACCCGAAGTAAACGTGTAAGGAAACCGGTCATAAGGTACCAACCATGAATAATGTACTTAATTGTAAATTAGTTGTATAAGAGCAGTTTAGAATAAGTGGTAGGGTGTAATGTATGTTGTAAGTAGGTAGTGTTACAAAATGTTTCAACATTGTACCCTCAACATTATGTGTGTATCGATCGCTGTCCTCTCAATAAACGTTCGCCAGTCGACCATATACTGCATTCAAGGAAGTCGTATTATTTCTCCAAAACCCCTATATACAATAGGGAACTTGATGTTTTTTGGGGACCAAAAGTAGCCTATGTTACTCTCCATTTTTTCAGCTAACTGTATGCCAAAAATCAGGTCGATTGATTGCTTAGCTACGGCGTGAAGGAAGGACAAACAAATAAACAAACACACTTTCACATTTATAATATTAGTATGGATATTTGGTGTACACATACAAATATTCCAGTAATCTCCCTTGGGAACTTGATGTTTTTTGGGGACCAGAAGTAGCCTATGTTACTCTCCATCTTTTCAACTAACTATATGCCAAAAATCAAGTCGATTCGTTACTTTATTAGGTTATATATATGGACGATATTTGGTGTACACGTACAAATATTCCAGTAATCTCCCTTGGGAACTTGATGTTTTTTGGGGACCAAAAGTAGCCTATGTTACTCTCCATTTTTTCAGCTAACTGTATGCCAAAAATCAGGTCGATTGATTGCTTAGCTACGGCGTGAAGGAAGGACAAACAAATAAACAAACACACTTTCACATTTATAATATTAGTATGGATATTTGGTGTACACATACAAATATTCCAGTAATATCCCTTGGGAACTTGATGTTTTTTTGGGGACCAAAAGTAGCCTATGTTACTCTCCATCTTTTCAACTAACTGTATGCCAAAAATCAGGTCGATTGATTGCTTAGCTACGGCGTGAAGGAAGGACAAACAAATAAACAAACACACTTTCACATTTATAATATTAGTATGGATATTTGGTGTACACATACAAATATTCCAGCAATCTCCCTTGGGAACTTGATGTTTTTTGGGGACCAAAAGTAGCCTATGTTACTCTCCATCTTTTCAACTAACTATATGCCAAAAATCAAGTCGATTCGTTACTTTATTAGGTTATATATATGGACGATATTTGATGTACACATACAAATATTCCAGTAATCTCCCTTGGGAACTTGATGTTTTTTGGGGACCAAAAGTAGCCTATGTTACTCTCCATCTTTTCAACTAACTGTATGCCAAAAATCAGGTCGATTGATTGCTTAGCTATGGCGTGAAGGAAGGACAAACAAACAAACAAACACACTTTCACATTTATAATATTAGTATGGATATTTGGTGTACACATACAAATATTCCAGTAATATCCCTTGGGAACTTGATGTTTTTTGGGGACCAAAAGTAGCCTATGTTACTCTCCATCTTTTCAACTAACTGTATGCCAAAAATCAGGTCGATTGATTGCTTAGCTACGGCGTGAAGGAAGGACAAACAAACAAACAAACAAACACACTTTCACATTTATAATATTAGTATGGATATTTGGTGTAGACATACAAATATTCCAGTAATCTCCCTTGGGAACTTGATGTTTTTTGGGGACCAAAAGTAGCCTATGTTACTCTCCATTTTTTCAGCTAACTGTATGCCAAAAATCAGGTCGATTGATTGCTTAGCTACGGCGTGAAGGAAGGACAAACAAATAAACAAACACACTTTCACATTTATAATATTAGTATGGATATTTGGTGTACACATACAAATATTCCAGTAATCTCCCTTGGGAACTTGATGTTTTTTGGGGACCAGAAGTAGCCTATGTTACTCTCCATCTTTTCAACTAACTATATGCCAAAAATCAAGTCGATTCGTTACTTTATTAGGTTATATATATGGACGATATTTGGTGTACACGTACAAATATTCCAGTAATCTCCCTTGGGAACTTGATGTTTTTTGGGGACCAAAAGTAGCCTATGTTACTCTCCATTTTTTCAGCTAACTGTATGCCAAAAATCAGGTCGATTGATTGCTTAGCTACGGCGTGAAGGAAGGACAAACAAATAAACAAACACACTTTCACATTTATAATATTAGTATGGATATTTGGTGTACACATACAAATATTCCAGTAATATCCCTTGGGAACTTGATGTTTTTTGGGGACCAAAAGTAGCCTATGTTACTCTCCATCTTTTCAACTAACTGTATGCCAAAAATCAACTCGATTGATTGCTTAGCTACGGCGTGAAGGAAGGACAAACAAACAAACAAACAAACACACTTTCACATTTATAATATTAGTATGGATATTTGGTGTACACATACAAATATTCCAGTAATCTCCCTTGGGAACTTGATGTTTTTTGGGGACCAAAAGTAGCCTATGTTACTCTCCATTTTTTCAGCTAACTGTATGCCAAAAATCAGGTCGATTGATTGCTTAGCTACGGCGTGAAGGAAGGACAAACAAATAAACAAACACACTTTCACATTTATAATATTAGTATGGATATTTGGTGTACACATACAAATATTCCAGTAATATCCCTTGGGAACTTGATGTTTTTTGGGGACCAAAAGTAGCCTATGTTACTCTCCATCTTTTCAACTAACTGTATGCCAAAAATCAGGTCGATTGATTGCTTAGCTACGGCGTGAAGGAAGGACAAACAAACAAACAAACAAACACACTTTCACATTTATAATATTAGTATGGATATTTGGTGTAGACATACAAATATTCCAGTAATCTCCCTTGGGAACTTGATGTTTTTTGGGGACCAAAAGTAGCCTATGTTACTCTCCATTTTTTCAGCTAACTGTATGCCAAAAATCAGGTCGATTGATTGCTTAGCTACGGCGTGAAGGAAGGACAAACAAATAAACAAACACACTTTCACATTTATAATATTAGTATGGATATTTGGTGTACACATACAAATATTCCAGTAATCTCCCTTGGGAACTTGATGTTTTTTGGGGACCAGAAGTAACCTATGTTACTCTCCATCTTTTCAACTAACTATATGCCAAAAATCAAGTCGATTCGTTACTTTATTAGGTTATATATATGGACGATATTTGGTGTACACGTACAAATATTCCAGTAATCTCCCTTGGGAACTTGATGTTTTTTGGGGACCAAAAGTAGCCTATGTTACTCTCCATTTTTTCAGCTAACTGTATGCCAAAAATCAGGTCGATTGATTGCTTAGCTACGGCGTGAAGGAAGGACAAACAAATAAACAAACACACTTTCACATTTATAATATTAGTATGGATATTTGGTGTACACATACAAATATTCCAGTAATATCCCTTGGGAACTTGATGTTTTTTGGGGACCAAAAGTAGCCTATGTTACTCTCCATCTTTTCAACTAACTGTATGCCAAAAATCAGGTCGATTGATTGCTTAGCTACGGCGTGAAGGAAGGACAAACAAACAAACAAACAAACACACTTTCACATTTATAATATTAGTATGGATATATTGGGGGGACAAAATTTGACACGCATATTCTAAAATGCTGCGCACATATGCAAAATATACAGATTTCATAGCTTGAATGTTTGTAAATACCTTACATGACCTAACAACAGACCCTATGTTCTTGTGAGCTTTTGTGCTAATGTGGTCTATATGATCTAAGAACACCAATTTACCGTCAAACAGAACTCTTAAATACCTAACCATTTCAATTTCATTTATGACAGTTCCTTCAAAATCATATGAGTAGGTAAACAATCGGGTTCCTCCTACGTGTGTAACTGTTACATTGACATTTTGCAACATTAACAGTGATCTTGTTTCTGGAGTAATAATTGTTTAAGCGATTAAGATCCTCTTGAAGAGCCTTACAATCATCGGTTGATCTTATTTTACTAAATATTTTTTTGTCATCAGCGTACATTAAGTGAACAGAGTGTTCAAAACAATCAGTGATGTCAAATAGATACGCGTTGTAAAAAAGAGGTTCCAAATGAGATCCCTGGGGAACACCACTAGGAATTTCAATAAAGTTGGAACGGTAACCTCCAAGAACGACTGCTTGAGAACGTTTAGATAAATATGACTGTACCTACCCATCGTAAAAGATTACCACGTATACCTACCCAGTCTGTACAGTTTACCGAGCAGGATGACGTAATCTACACGATCAAAAGCTTTTTCGAAATCTGTGTATATCACGTCAACCTGCCCCCCGCCGTCTGGTCTGTATTCTCAAGAACAAAGCTTGAGAAATTAGCTAAATTCGAGACGGTCGAGCGTTTCTTTAAAAACCGTGTTGATTGCAGGAGATTCCTTTGATAATATATTGATAGATAGCGTTGTGTTACGGAATTAAACGAATAACCATGAATTATGGCTCTTATTAACTTATAAAAGTTACATAGGAATGACAGATAGATGATAGAGTTTTAATAAATGCTAGGGCCGACATGTGTCAACTATACAGGAAACATTCAGCCAGTAGGTATACCGCCTCATTCTTCCCCAGTAGTTTCCATCCCCCATTATATAATCCATTATATAATCTTTAAAACGAGATGGTAATCTTCGAACACGTTTCCTGCTTGTATCCGGCTGTGTAGTGTCCGACTGTGAAGTTTCCGGCTGTGAAGTGTCCGGCTGTGAAGTTTCCGGCTGTGAAGTTTGGGGCTGAGACTCGGTCGGAGGTACATCGCCTCGTACCTCTTGCTCATCTAGGACATTGTCTTGCTCTTCTATTTCTCGCTCCTCGCAATTTGGGAAGGGTGCCAGTTGCCAATTTGACACCGTCGTGGTGCTACCATCTGCGCGTCTTATCAAAGAATAATAAGGACTGGTTTCGATAAGTTCGGCTTCCTCCACCAGGGGATCTGACTTCGAGTGGCGGACATTCTTCTTTATCAGGACCGGCCCAGGGGAAGACAGCCATGACGGTAAAGAATCCCCATTAGGTGATCTTCTAGGGTACGCAAAAAGTCTCTCATGAGGGGTGGCATTGATCGCTGTACACAATAAAGAACGGACGCAATGAAGGGCGTCTTTTATTACTGTTTCCCAATTCTCCGTAGCAAGTCCTTGGGAGCGCAATTTGAGCTGGATTGTGCGCCAGAGAGTTCCATTTAAGCGTTCTACTTGCCCGTTACCCTGTGGGTTGTACGGTGTTGTTCTTGAGGATGCAATATTTGAGTCCCTTAGAAAGTTTTTAAATTCTTCTGACATAAAACAAGTGCCTCTATCACTGTGTATATATAGTGGTTGGCCGAAAGTGAGGAACAGATCCTTTAGACACTTGATGACAGTGGAGGAGGTCATGTCTTTGCACGGATAAGCGAAGGGAAACCGACTGTATTCATCTATGATTGTTAATATGTATTTGTTATTAGTATTGGAAGGAAGAGGGCCTTTAAAATCAATATTTAATCGTTCAAATGGTGATGTAGCTTTAATTAGTTTGCCCTTTACCTTCAAAAATCTTGGCTTTATCTCAGCGCAGATCTTGCAGCATGCCGTCATCGTTTTGACATCGTTAGCTGAATAAGGAAGGTTTTTAGAGCGTACCCAATGGTACATCCTAGCAACACCAGGATGACCCAGGGCGTCGTGGAGTCCTTTCAATTTATTAACATTCATGTAAGCGCTGACTCGGGATAGAGCGTCTGCTGCCGTGTTTTGAGACCCAGGTCTGTAAATGATATCATATTTGTAACAGGATAACTCTAGTCTCCAGCGCAGTATCTTCTCGTTTTTGATTTTGCTATTATGATTTTGATTAAACATGTAAGACACTGATTTCTGATCGGTAATGAGAAGGAAGTGTTTCCCAATGAGATAGTGTCTCCATTTCTTGAGACTCTCGACAATTGCGCAGGCTTCTTTCTCTATCGATGAATGTTTGCATTCTGAGTTAGACAGAGTTCTTGAGAAAAAGGCGACGGGGCGTCCTTTTTGAGTCAGTGTCGCCGCTATGGCAAAATCCGATGCGTCTGTTTCCACAGTGAATGTGTCTCTGTCGTCAATCGCCATCAGAGTTGCCTTTTTAATGTCGTTTTTAATATCTTCGAAACATTTTCGTGCAACCGAAGTCAATGGAAATGTGCAAATGCCCGTCAGCGGTTTTATTTTCTCAGAAAATCTCTCTACCCATTTAGCATAGTGAGCGAACATGCCTAAAGCGCGTTTTAGTTCGCTGTTTTTGGTGGGAATAGGCAGTTCTAGCAGCGGTTTTAGTCTATCGGCGTCTGGTTTAATAGTGTTATTCTCGACGGTGTATCCGAGTAGATTAATTTTTGTTTGATGGAAAACACTTTTTTGCTCATTCAGCGTCAGATTGTACTTCTTAGCAGCTTCCAAAAAGCATCGTAGATTCTCTTTATGTTCGGTTTCGTTTTTACCACATACTGTCACGTCATCGAGGTATGCGAAATTTCCCTTTAGTTTCTCTTTCGTAATGATGAAATCTAAAGTCCTTTTAAATGCTGCCACGCCGTTGGTTACACCAAACGGGATTCTTGTAAATTGATATAGTTTCCCACATGCTTCAAACGCCGTATAAATTTTTTCTGTCATTAGAATGGGCACTTGATGATATGCAGATTTTAAATCAATCTGGCTGAATATTTTATATTTTGATACTCTTGACACCACGGTTTCTATTTTCGGTAGTGGAAACGCATCTAGCTCAGTAAATTTATTGATAGTCATAGAATAGTCTATGACAAGACGTTTTCTATGAGCCCCGCCTCCTGCAACGAGAACTTGAGCTCTCCAAGGTGAGTTGCTCGTTTCTATGACTCCGTGCTCTAACAGTTTCGATATTTCCAATTTAATAAAATTTTCATCCTCTTTGCTATAGTGTCGACTTTTCACGGCGATTGGACGAATCCCCGGAGATAGATTGCTGAAGACGGAAGCCGGCGGGACAGAGGCCTGCATCACGCTACAAATTTGTAATGGTTCATTCGGACCTCCTAATTGGAATTCAATTTTAGAATGCTCCTTTAAGATATCGTGACCGATAATCACATCGGCGCAGAGGTTGTCCACAATGAGGAGTGGTGTTTGTTTGTAGTTGTACTTGTTGAGGGATATGGTGGCGAAACAAATACCTTCGACAGGCGATATCTGGTTAAGCGAAGCTAAATTCACAGACTGCGAACATGGTTTCCTACGTAAAGCCATCAAGCGTGCAGTTTTGCCATTAATGAAGCTAACGGAGCTCCCTGTATCAATGAGGGCGTCGGCTTTGTATCCGTTAACTGTAATTTGAACCGTGGTACCTTTGAGACTAATAGGTGAAGCAGCAGATATGGCGCAATGGGATGGTCCATCTTCATCAAGATTGGTTGAGTCTTCGGTCGAGATAGAGTTACTAGTAATGGCACCTGCGGATCTGCATACGTTAGAGAAGTGGCCTCTTTTGGAACATAAGTTGCAAGTAGCACGGAAAGCTGGGCATTTGATCCTTTGGTGGATGCTCCCACCACAGAAATAGCAACGCCTTGCTGGTCGCGTGGATGGTTGGATAGTGGCTTGCGAGATGGGACGTCGTGCTGTTGGTGTCGTTGCCGCTAAGGTTTGTGAACTTTGTTCTGAGAGGACGGCACTGGAGTGAGGATGTGGTAAATCACTAAGTGTATGTGAATCCTTTTCAGCTGTCTCGAGCGCTATAGCTTTTCCAATTGTTTCAGTCAGGGTGAGATCATTGGTTTCTAATAGACGTTCTTTGATTTTGCGAGAAGCCAGCCCGGAGATTAGTACACTACGAATAGCCTGTTCTTCGTGTTCATCAGCAGTTACCGCATTAAACGAGCAGTCTTTAGCCGATAGGCGCAAAGCTCTAACATAATCGGCAACAGTTTCATCGGCGCGTTGCCTTCTGTTGAAAAGCATATGTCGGGCTAAGGTAGTATTTTTAGTTTTGATGTACATACCGTTTAGCGTCTTAATAACATCTTCATAAGTTTTACAAGTTTTGACGTGTTTGTATATGGACGCTGACAGATGATTTATTAATAGTTTAAGCTTCAGGGTACCTGGGATTTCATTGGGCTTAGCTTCTTCCGACAGAAAGCTTTCGAAGGTCGTCATCCAATACAGCCATTGAGAGTCCGCCTCTACAGCATCAGGTTCAATATCAAATTTGTCAGGGCGTAAATATTTGGCGAGAGATGAGATCGCAGTTGATTCATCTTTAGGCATTATAATATAAGTTAATAAAATTGTTACGGAATTAAACGAATAACCATGAATTATGGCTCTTATTAACTTATAAAAGTTACATAGGAATGACAGATAGATGATAGAGTTTTAATAAATGCTAGGGCCGACATGTGTCAACTATACAGGAAACATTCAGCCAGTAGGTATACCGCCTCACGTTGTATGCCAGTTTTCAAATACTTTACCAATAATATTTAATATAGAGATACCCCTATTTTTTTTTTTATTATTGTCCGTGAACCTGTAGCAGCCAGCCGCTACACATATTCTATGACCCGCTGTGAAGGGTTGGCTATTAATTACACTCGGATCACGGAAGTCATGGCGGTCGTCCCAACCGCCTATCGCGAAGTGCCTACAATTCTCACCCTGGAAGCACATCTGTTGACCAACGGTTGATGGGCATGAGAACCATAGCGAGCTGTCTTGCACGTGAACTGTGAATTGGCGCGCTCCCTACACCGACCAATCACACACCGCGGCCTCCCTCGATCAACGAATCAACATCGAGAACGCACGCGACACCGCGTGAAGATCCGTAGGCCAGCAAGCTGCTTTCCTATTGGTTACCCCACTATTGTTTAGAGATAGCTAGTACTTAAGTGAGCGCATAGCTTGTAAGAGACATTCTGTTCGCATTTCTATTAACATTCTATTTCTTTCCACACTCTTGTACATAATTATCTTACATTACGTTATTGTACAGTGTACATGTCGCGACTTATCGCGAAATCACTCATAATATTGTAAGAGAAGACATTCTCGCAAGATCATAGACAAATTTGCACAATGTAATAGACAATACCATAACTTGGTCATTTATAATCTATGGTTATTTTACCTAACGAACCAACGCAACAGGTTCATTCCTGTTCAGCGTCGGTTGCCGCCATCTTCATCAGTAATTTAAGTAATGAAATATAATTAAAGTATTGTTCTGAGTGTTGTGCGAGTGCCGGGACAGCTGGGAGGACTCCAGTTGACGAAAGCTAAGTGCCTAGGGTTAATTCATTAACTATCTAATAGCAATCTAATTATCCGGGAACGTGATAGTTTGATCCGAGCAAAAGCGACCGAATTCATGTAACACTAAGTATCTTAATCATTGTATGTCCTATAGAACTGTACGTAAAATCCAACGCTGTGAGTGTTGGGCCTCTGAATTGAGGTGAACTAAGATCGTCGCTGAGGGCGAGATCCTGTATGTAAAATCCAACGCTGTGAGTGTTGGGCCTCTGAATTGAGGTGAACTAAGATCGTCGCTGAGGGCGAGATCCTGTACATAAAATCCAACGCTGTGAGTGTTGGGCCTCTGAATTGAGGTGAACTAAGATCGTCGCTGAGTGCGAGATCCTTCTGAGTGGAGCACAGCCCGACGCCAAGTGCGTGGGTCCTCTGACTCAAACTAACGAACTCGAGGCTGTGGGCTCGAGTCACACTATCCAGGACATCCAATGTTAAAGCCAATTAGTACGACTCGCTATGTCGTAGCGCACGGCAGGGCATTAGACCATCCCTCCTTTGTATATTTAGAGAAAGATATCTATTAATATGAAATTAATCAATATAATATAATGTCAGGTTGGCCCTGTGCACTTAGTTCCATAACAAGCAAATGATGATTGCTTAATCCCTACAGACTAAAGAATGGAGAGGTTAACATCGAGCGTGGGCTTAACACGGAGGGCCTACATCGTGTCACAAAGCGAAGCAGATCATTACATCCATTACGCCCCAGTTGAAACAGGATCAACCTAGGTAAGTCAAGGCATGCATCTTCTGACTCCCATAAAATAAAACCTTTCGTCGAGTGGCGGTTTGAGGCACAGATTCCCGCTAAGAAAGTATGCGAAGAATCACACGTAGGCCACTCGCCGACATGGTGGAGATGCTGGGATGTGATTGTACTGAATCCTAGGGTCTGATGATGCTTGCCTTGGCTTGAAAGGTGTAAATTGTTTCATGTTGAAAGGTTTCAATTTATTTAAAACACGGATGGCCGTGTTCATTCTAGAAACTGATTCCGGCGCACTCACTCACTCATTCAGTCATTTTGTTGGTAAAGCTGCATGCATATGACGTTTTTATTTTATGTTTATGATCAAGCTATATGAATATTATTAATAGCCATGGTGAAAGTCGTTTCAGCTTAAAAGGGTTATAATTGCTAAAACGTGTGTTGTTGCTTGATTGTATTTGTACGCAATGGCGGGACAATGTTCCATGTGGTACAAAGCCGTGGTAGCTACGTAAACAACCATCACAATTGTTTTAATGAAGTAAGGATTCCATAGGCCTCACCTATTAATTGCTGGAGCTTAAGAGAAGCTTGGAGGCAGTCAATGGTGTGAAAGCGTCTGAAATTCGTTTTCGCTATGAGTCGAGGTTATAACAAATATGTTCGCTATCGACAAAATTGTCATTGTTGTTTTACTAATACTATTGTCATGTTGTCACGGCACAGTTACTGGAATATTCATACGATTTTAGGTATTGAAATAGTACAATATATGTACCGGAAATGAAAATGATACTTCGAAGAAAAACGTGACTATGTGTACGCTGCCTTATCAAGAATGACGCTTCGTTTTCGTTCATATTCGTGTCAACGTTCAAAGTTCGACAACGGACGCTAACCAGACGCCATTACGTGGAAAACTTTTTCAACTACTCAAGAAAGTTGTTAATACTTGCTGTAAACTCGTGTAACCTGTGAAATAACCACTAAACGAGTGTTCAATCGATCTAGTTTTGGATCTGTGAATTAAGGTATGAAAAGTAATTATTCTATGCGTAGTACGTCGAAGGTACCGAATTTCAAATTTTATAGAATTTCATGGCCATGTGGGAATACCATGAGGATTTAAACAGTTTTAATTGATACTTACGGTGAACAAATTACAAAATTACGGAGTCTAAACAGTGAAATACATTGTTATTTAATAATTTTTTCTTCTCTTCTCAATGTACCTACTTACACACTTGAAAGAAAAGAACTTGCTTCTTATGTTAATCTGAAAGGGAGATTTATTTGGCTACCAATACTTATTTAAAGTTAAACCAAGTGAAGGCATTATAATGCACTAGGTATAGTTGGACAATAGTTATTATTTAAAAGTGCACTCAAGAGAAACTACAACATCTACTCTCATATTACTTTGGATTGAAATTCTCATAGGAAAATCCCTATGAAATTTTAAGATAGTCAATTAACTTATTTGTCTTGAAATTCTTCCATTTTTATTACTTACTTGGCCACAACTTTAATTATAATTCAGCTATTGACAGCAATATGTTTGGTATATTGCCTGTTCCTTGAAATTAAACTAGATTAAATTAATCAATGGTTAGAAAATTAAACACATGCATACCTACATATGACAAAAGCAACTTCAAGAAAGTTTTAATTTTTGTCCTAGAATCAGAGTTTAAATTAAAGTTTGAAAGTATTGGTACTTTCATAAATATTAAACAGGTATTGGCTGTTTGGATATGATTGTACATGAGTAAAGTTTAAAGTAAAATAATTATGCTTTAATATTAATTATAAAATAATACTGTAAACTGTTGTTATTTCAAGACAATAAGATTTATATTAAACTGCATGTCGGAGAGCAATGACAATTAAGATGCATATTTTATGAAGATGTTGGTAAATGATAATTATGAATTGAAGAACTATTTATTAATGAGTACTCACCTAGTACTTACTTGTAAACAAATATTTTATTTTTTTTCTTCATTCTTTAATAAGTTTTCAATTGAAATTTAAGGCCAAGTGAATTTTAAATGAAACCAATACTTAAGGGAGAGTTACATTTTTGTTAAATTAGTAAAAGTAAATAATTTCCAAATGAAATGGATATAGTTAGATTCATAACACACATATTGGTATATAGGGTTATAGTAGTATATAATAGTCATATGGGTATATAACTTTGCAGAAAACCTGAAATGGAAGAAATATTAATGAACCGTTTGACTAAAATTGCCGATGAAATCAAAACCATCTCTGCACTTGCATATGATCTATCCACTAATTTAAATGATGACAATTTAGAGGAAGCAAAGGTACAACTGGCTAAACTCAAATCATTATTATCACGATTCTCATCGGAGTTGTATAATTTTTTCAATATTTCCACGAATCCAGACCCAGATGAGATCTCAAACTTAACAACATACCAACTAAATGGGGAAGATATTGTAGCCGAACTAGACACAAAGATTAAGTCTAAATGTGAAAACAACCTTCCAATTAAGTTACACTCACCCACTTACAGCAAACTCCCTGACCTTAATCTACCTCACTTTGAAGGCGATCTTTTAGAATGGTGTTCCTTTTGGGATCAATTTAACTCTAGCATTAATCAACGGTCACTCACTGATGTAGATAAATTATTATACCTTAAGAGTTCAGTAAGGGGCAATGCTCTTAAACTGATAGAAGGCTTAAACACAACAAATAAAAATTACCATATTGCGGTGGAAATCCTGAAGGCCAGATATGGAAAAGAACAAGAAGTAATTCATGCGCATCATAGAGCTATTAATAACATAAAACAAGCAGTAAAACTGGATGAATGCCGAACCACATTGGATGAAATTCAACGTCACTTGAGAATACTTCAATCCATGGGAGAGAATACTGATACGAATCAAATGAGGTTTTTAATAATGGAAAAATTCCCTACTGACCTAATCTATGATACCAAGATGAGACTTGGATCTGACGATGCATTTACTGTGGAATGCATTTTAACGCATCTATCCTTGATAATATCCACTAAAGAAGACGCTATAAGGATAACTCAACAACCTTGTACAAGTAGTGCTGTTGAAAGTCTATACACTACAGAAACTTTGCATATAAAGGCTGCTGCTAATATTGAAAGAAGGAGACCTGCAACGTCAAAGAAAGTTTTCACATATAGTAAAAGACCATTGAAAGGATTTCAACACAATTTCAAACCTAATAATGACAGACTGAAGAGAAGATTTGATCCATATACAACTAAAGAAAAGAGGTTCCACAATTCTGATAAAAGAAAGAAGATCTTCCATTGCATCTTCTGCAATGGTGACCACTACAATAGCAATTGTGAAAAGTTTAATACTCTAGAAAAAAGGAAAGCAAGACTTCAAGATAAATGCTTTATTTGTTTTAAACGGGGGCATCAATGTGCTCAGTGCCCTAATAAAAGAAGATGTCACTTCTGTGGCGAGCATGGAAGACATAACCAAGCTTTATGTCCTACCAAAGTACAGCCGAAGAGTCAAAATAAAAAAGAATCGACAAATGTAATGCATGTAAGCGGAAAAGGGTCCACAATATTACAAACAGCCGTTGTCACAGTACTAGGTCACAGTAATAGCCGAAGAAACTGTAGGATACTGTTAGATACAGGAAGTGAGAGAAGCTATATTACAGAAGCTATGGCTAAAGAATTGAATCTTCAAGAGGAAGAACGAAATAACCTGGCAATATTTACGTTTGGATCTCAACTCCCTAGAGAGATAACAAGCTCATTAGTGAGAATAGATATTATGACAAATCATAATACAATCAGGTCAATATTTGCCAACGTTATACCATCAATATCCCCAGGAGTACCTTATCCAGAGGAAAATTTACTTGGGTGGAAGAACCCTGGTGAATATCTGTTAGCTGATGATGGGTCACTGCTTGACCGAGTTGACATATTGATAGGCAATGATCATTATTATTCTATAATGGCAACTGATAAAATACAAATAGGACAAGATTTGTATTTGATATATTCTGAATTTGGTTGGATAGTTTCTGGTAGAATAAACTCTACCAAAAGCAGGCAACGTTTATCAGTACTTACATACTTTGAAAATTCTGGTAATGACAGTTTCAATCAACTAGATCCACCATTACACAGAGAAAGCTTGAAGTGTTTATGGGACTTGGAATCCATAGGTATAACAGACTCACCTAAAGCGAATAGGGATGAAGAAGCTATCAAGCATTTTAATGAAACTACAGAGTATAGAGATCACAGATATTATGTCAGCTGGCCATGGAGCGATAGTCCATCCGGATTGCCATCCAACTTTGGGCTGGCATTTGGTCGGCTCAAAGGCTTACTTAAAAGATTAGATGTAGTTACACTCACGTCGTATGATGATATAATCAAAGATCAGTGGAGTAACGGAATAATTGAAGAAGTCCCTAAGAGACAAGTAAACCATGCAGTACATTACCTTCCTCATCACTGCATCACTACATCAGGGAAAGTACAACGTATAGTCTATGATGGATCAGCACATGTCAAGGACAGTAAAAGTCTGAATCAGCACCTTTATTGCGGACCTCTGTTATTGGAAGATTTAATAGGACTTTTAATTAAATTCCGATGTCACGCAATTGGAATAGTAGCAGATGTCGAAAAGGCTTTTCTTCAAATTGGGCTTAAAAAATTAGATAGAGATGTGACAAGATTCTTATGGTTGAAGAACCCTCATAAACCAGTCACCGATGAAAACCTCATCCATCTAAGATTTACTCGTGTTCCATTTGGTCTTACAGCATCACCATTTATACTAAACGCTACAGTCAAACATCATCTAAAATGTTCAAGATTCGAATATATAAAGAAAATCGCTAATGATATTTATGTAGATAACCTTCTGACTGGATCAAACACTGTTAATGAAGCAGTAATGCTATACCATAATTTGAAAAATACATTTGATGAAATTTCCATGAATCTAAGACAGTGGAGTTCAAACTCTAAAGAATTCATAAAACAGATTCCAGAAAGGGATATATGTCCTAACAGTACGATAAAATTACTCGGTATAGAATGGAACTTAGATCAAGATACATTAAGCTTAAGAGCAAAGGTAAATGAAAATAATAAATGCACAAAAAGAGGAGTTTTGAAAACGATAGCAGCTGTATACGATCCGTGTGGATTTAGTGTACCCAGTATGCTATCTGCAAAAATTTTCTTACAAGATCTATGGAAGAAAAAAGTAAAATGGGATAGTCCATTAGACATTGATGCTAAAGAGCGTTGGATAACCATTGTAAAAGACATAAAGTATATAGAGAATATTTGCATACCTCGTAGAACTATTAGCTCTATCGATGGGTTAGCTGAACTACATTGTTTCTGCGATTCTTCACTGCAGGCTTACGCTGCAGTAGTCTACCTAGTACAGGGAATTGATATACATTTCATAATAGGAAAATCACGACTCGTACCGATAAAAGATCAACAAAATTTAAGTATACCTAAATTAGAACTACTCGGTGTACTTATTGGAAGTAGACTGATTAAATATGTTCTCAAGTTTTTACCAATACAAATCAATAAGCAAACCTTGTGGACAGACAGCCAGATTGTGATAGACTGGTATAATTCTAACAAACTACTTACACCATTTGTAACAAGAAGGTTGTAGGAAATAAAACTGAATAGGAATTTAGTACTTAGACATGTTCCATCACATCAAAACCCTGCGGATGCAGCAACGAGACCATATGCTTCGGAAGAGGAAAGGTCATGTTGGTTACTAGGACCAGAATTCTTAAAGTTGGACCAATCGGAATGGCCACTTGTTCCACTAAATACCATTACTTTTTTAGCGGGGGAGGATCTGCCAAATGCAGAAAGCCTACAATTGAATATTACTCAAGATGAGGATATGTCTGAAAAGGTAGCTGAAGAACCCCAGCTACAAGAATCACTAGATCATTTGTCAGAAGAAATGCACTCTGGAAACAACATATTAAAAGAAATTAAGAAATTACAAGCTGAACATTTTGGAGACGAATTGAAAGGAAAGGAAACTAATCTTAGTCGAAATCTAGGTCTCTTTAAAGATATCGACGGTATACTGCGTTGCAAAGGCAGACTGAAATATGCCGGTTGGGCATTTGATAAAAGATATCCGATAATCATACCGAAAGACTGTGAATTCACCTCTAAGGTAATCATAGATACACATGAAAGAAATTATCATGTGGGCGTCAACCACACATTGAGTATAATTCGTGAAACTTACTGGATACCTCAAGGTAAAAGCCAGGTTAAGAAAATATTGAGTAAACGTTTCCGTTGCATGAAACATGGTGGGGGACCATATAAACTACCATCCACACCAGCATTACCTCCTGAAAGAGTGAACTATAGCCAACCATTTACTTTTACTGGCGTTGATTATTTAGGTCCAATATTAGTTAAAACAGATAACGGCTCAAGTAAGAGATGGATATGCTTATTCACTTGTCTTGCTGTCAGAGCTGTACATCTCGAAGTGGTTGAAGACCTCTCAGCTGAACAAGGACTACTTGCTTTAAGACGAATGATTTCAACTAGAGGAATACCCACACTTATAACTTCAGACAATGCTTTGTATTTTAAGTTGATTTCCGACATAGTAGCAAAGGCGTACTGTGTTGTGAATAAGATAAAATGGCGTTTTATACCTGAACTCGCACCATGGCATGGAGGTTTTTATGAACGCTTAGTTGGATTAATAAAGCATTGCATGCGAAGAACATTTCAAAAACATCTTTTAAGAGATAGTCACTTGGTAACAATGATAAAGGAAATAGAAGCGGTGGTCAATTGTAGACCATTAACTTGTGTTGATACCGAACTCGAACATATTTTGAAACCATCCGATTTTCTTCAAATTGGCAGATGTGTCACTCTTGAGAGTGTAAAAACTGACGTGATGATACAAGGATCTTCCACAAAAACAAATTTAATTATGGGTTGGAAGAAGTCTAGAATTATACTAGATGAATTCAAAGAAATGTTCCAAAACCGCTACTTACCTAGCTTAAGAGAAAGATACAGCCATTCTCCTAAACAACCACGATAGACCAAACGGAAAACTGAGAAGCCAGCGTGAGGCCGCAGTCCGAGCCCTTGAGAAAATAAGGGAGTGGACGCAGAACCTAATGATTACCTTCTTCTAAATGTTTCCGGCGGGAGTGTCGCGACTTATCGCGAAATCACTCATAATATTGTAAGAGAAGACATTCTCGCAAGATCATAGACAAATTTGCACAATGTAATAGACAATACCATAACTTGGTCATTTATAATCTATGGTTATTTTACCTAACGAACCAACGCAACAGGTTCATTCCTGTTCAGCGTCGGTTGCCGCCATCTTCATCAGTAATTTAAGTAATGAAAT
The DNA here is from genome assembly GCA_037179545.1 of Sesamia inferens. Classification (NCBI taxonomy): domain Eukaryota; kingdom Metazoa; phylum Arthropoda; class Insecta; order Lepidoptera; family Noctuidae; genus Sesamia; species Sesamia inferens. The sequence continues at coordinate 21,115,049 of CM073946.1, forward strand.
ATAATTAAAGTATTGTTCTGAGTGTTGTGCGAGTGCCGGGACAGCTGGGAGGACTCCAGTTGACGAAAGCTAAGTGCCTAGGGTTAATTCATTAACTATCTAATAGCAATCTAATTATCCGGGAACGTGATAGTTTGATCCGAGCAAAAGCGACCGAATTCATGTAACACTAAGTATCTTAATCATTGTATGTCCTATAGAACTGTACGTAAAATCCAACGCTGTGAGTGTTGGGCCTCTGAATTGAGGTGAACTAAGATCGTCGCTGAGGGCGAGATCCTGTATGTAAAATCCAACGCTGTGAGTGTTGGGCCTCTGAATTGAGGTGAACTAAGATCGTCGCTGAGGGCGAGATCCTGTACATAAAATCCAACGCTGTGAGTGTTGGGCCTCTGAATTGATGTGAACTAAGATCGTCGCTGAGTGCGAGATCCTTCTGAGTGGAGCACAGCCCGACGCCAAGTGCGTGGGTCCTCTGACTCAAACTAACGAACTCGAGGCTGTGGGCTCGAGTCACACTATCCAGGACATCCAATGTTAAAGCCAATTAGTACGACTCGCTATGTCGTAGCGCACGGCAGGGCATTAGACCATCCCTCCTTTGTATATTTAGAGAAAGATATCTATTAATATGAAATTAATCAATATAATATAATGTCAGGTTGGCCCTGTGCACTTAGTTCCATAACAAGCAAATGATGATTGCTTAATCCCTACAGACTAAAGAATGGAGAGGTTAACATCGAGTGTGGGCTTAACACGGAGGGCCTACATCGTGTCACAAAGCGAAGCAGATCATTACATCCATTACGCCCCAGTTGAAACAGGATCAACCTAGGTAAGTCAAGGCATGCATCTTCTGACTCCCATAAAATAAAACCTTTCGTCGAGTGGCGGTTTGAGGCACAGATTCCCGCTAAGAAAGTATGCGAGGAATCACACGTAGGCCACTCGCCGACAGTACACGTCATAAACATTGTACCTTCTTTTAAGGATATATTAAAAATAGTACTAATTGGCGATGCCCATGATTTTGCACAGTTCTTTCAAAATACTGGGAGTACACCGTCACATCCAGGGCCTTTATCCACGACTAAGGCACTCAACGATTTCTCCACGGTTGACGAAGTGAATTGGAGGTCGGAAATTATGTCAGGGCAGCGATCTCTTTCTCCCGCAGTCAATGAATCAACGAGGCTGTAGTCGTAGTAGAGATTCGCCAAATACGCCGTGAAAGAAGCTACTGAAAGCCTCACATATATCCCGATCCTCAGAATAACTGATGTTATTATGAGATAACATTTTTGGATAATTGGAGCCCCCACGCAAGTTTTTTATGCACGTCCAAAACATATTTGGGTCATTTTTTAAAAATATTGGTTCACTGACCTCCGATCGCCGACAGCGCGATCCTGTATCGACTTGCTTTTTTCGCGCCATTGTTATTAAAGTTTGGTACCGTAGGATGCGGAGGTCATTAACCTGTAAGTGCTTCCTTATCAACATGTACATGATGTAGAAAATGTGAAAAATTATAATTTCCTGTGACTAAACTAATGGATATATTTATATGATTTTTTCTGGGTAGAGTGAGAATGTGTTGAAGTACACGATGTTTAATTTATTGTCGTATTGTCAGCACCACTCTGTATATTTTATAAAATAGTCAATAAAATCAGACTGAGACGTTTGGCATTGTTTTACAAATTTTAAATGAGGATTTAGAAACACGTTTGGGACTAAATTTTCTGCATAAGTAAATAGAAAAATAGCTAAAATAATATAAACAGTATGTGTAAATTGTGTTGGTATCATATGACAAAAAATAGAAACTAATTTATGGTCCAACTGTCAATATTATCTGAACCCACGAAAGTTCCACGTTGTAGTCAAAGTACCCGATTGACCGTATTCCCTAGTTTAGGAGGCAGGATTTATTATTTTGTTACATAGACAATTACTTTCATTAATTTCTCTCTTCTTGTGTCTATTGTTAGTTTTTAAGTCTTGGCTTGTACCTATAAACTTTGTCTATGTTTTTTCCATTGCTGACATAATATATGAAATTCAAATGTAATTTAATTCAGTGTCTTAGCTGTAATTGTGTAAGTTTGTGTGTATTAGATTCTTGTTTAAGAATACAAAATGGCTATGTCAACTGATAGAAAAACATGCAGCGCCGACCAGTGGCAGTTGGGAGCAGGAGAGAGATGCCTATAAGTAGACGAAATAAAACGCAATGATCTATATCGATATTTTATTTCATAGCTTACCCTAAAGTCGACGCGTGCGCAACACACGACGAATGGAGTCAATACACAACACAGCCGACGAGCTAGTTCACTGTAGTCGTGTTACGAATGGAGACGGTACACAACACAGCCGACGAGCTAGTTCACTGTAGTCGTGTTACGAATGGAGACGGTACACAACACAGCCGACGAGCTAGTTCACTGTAGTCGTGTTACGAATGGAGACGGTACACAACACAGCCGACGAGCTAGTTCACTGTAGTCGTGTTACGAATGGAGACGGTACACAACACAGCCGACGAGCTAGTTCACTGTAGTCGTGTTACGAATGGAGACGGTACACAACACAGCCGACGAGCTAGTTCACTGTAGTCGTGTTACGAATGGAGACGGTACACAACACAGCCGACGAGCTAGTTCACTGTAGTCGTGTTACGAATGGAGACGGTACACAACACAGCCGACGAGCTAGTTCACTGTAGTCGTGTTACGAATGGAGACGGTACACAACACAGCCGACGAGCTAGTTCACTGTAGTCGTGTTACGAATGGATACGGTACACAACACAGCCGACGAGCTAGTTCACTGTAGTCGTGTTACGAATGGAGACGGTACACAACACAGCCGACGAGCTAGTTCACTGTAGTCGTGTTACGAATGGAGACGGTACACAACACAGCCGACGAGCTAGTTCACTGTAGTCGTGTTACGAATGGAGACGGTACACAACACAGCCGACGAGCTAGTTCACTGTAGTCGTGTTACGAATGGATACGGTACACAACACAGCCGACGAGCTAGTTCACTGTAGTCGTGTTACGAATGGAGACGGTACACAACACAGCCGACGAGCTAGTTCACTGTAGTCGTGTTACGAATGGAGACGGTACACAACACAGCCGACGAGCTAGTTCACTGTAGTCGTGTTACGATTGGAGACGGTACACAACACAGCCGACGAGCTAGTTCACTGTAGTCGTGTTACGAATGGAGACGGTACACAACACAGCCGACGAGCTAGTTCACTGTAGTCGTGTTACGAATGGAGACGGTACACAACACAGCCGACGAGCTAGTTCACTGTAGTCGTGTTACGAATGGAGACGGTACACAACACAGCCGACGAGCTAGTTCACTGTAGTCGTGTTACGAATGGAGACGGTACACAACACAGCCGACGAGCTAGTTCACTGTAGTCGTGTTACGAATGGAGACGGTACACAACACAGCCGACGAGCTAGTTCACTGTAGTCGTGTTACGAATGGAGACGGTACACAACACAGCCGACGAGCTAGTTCACTGTAGTCGTGTTACGAATGGAGACGGTACACAACACAGCCGACGAGCTAGTTCACTGTAGTCGTGTTACGAATGGAGACGGTACACAACACAGCCGACGAGCTAGTTCACTGTAGTCGTGTGTACACAACATAGTACCTACTAATGTGACAGGATGTCACAGAGCTGACGAGATATTACATACGAGGGACGGAGCGTGACCTCGAGCTAGTCGCGAGAGAGAACTATGTATACACTTGGGCTTTATTCAACGGCAACTTATTAAAAAAAAATATTTATAATATTATAAACTAGTGCCTGTACGCAATCCTGCCTGATGGTAAGCAGTGGTGCAATAGTTACGGTAAAGCGTGTTAGTTTATTAAGCCTATTCATTTAAAAAACCTGAGTAAATAGGAAGGAAGACTGCAGTTGAGCGAGGTGATGTGCACGTGACTGGAGAGACACCGGGGTGGTTTTCAGTCAGTAGGAGTCTGACAGACCCTGTCACCCACCCCAGGGCGGCGGACATCCATTGAGGATTACCCACCCCGGAATAAAAAAAAAATGTTGCAATATAACGCAACACGACTAACGACGCTGCGTCAACTTCTTTAGCGAGATTGAGCAGTTTTTGGATGGGGAAAAGCGTTAAATTCACGTCACCGTGACCGACCCGACACTGTGACCGCTACAGCGAGATAAACAAATGAATACCGTATGTACAATGGTACAGACAGCGTCAAATTAATAATATTAAATCTATAATTAATAAATGCAAGATAATGACCTCGGTTTCACTTCTGTTGATCGGTCCCCACAACCGATAAATAGGGATGTAATCAAGATATGAAAATCAAAAAAATAATAAGTCCGTCTTATAGATAATAAAAAAAATTAAGACCCGTATTTTATATTTTGTCAAAATTACCAAAAATTACTGAGATATAGCGTATTAAAGTTACGGAGTGGGGGCTAATAGGGTATTTGACTAAAAAAAAACTAATTAGTCCGTTAGTCAGATTTCCAAAAAATACCAGACACGTATTTTTTGTTTTATCAAAACAATAAAAATTGACAAATATAAAAGGCATCAATGATTTGGAGTGGTGGCTGGTGACGTCACTGGTCCCTAAAGTGTAGCGTCTAGTGACGTCACACGCGTTTTCAATGGACTGTGTAGTCTTCATTTTTTGTTTATATGAAAAAAGAAAAAATACGTGTCTAGTATTTTTTGGAAATCTGACTGACGGACTAATTAGTTTTTTTTTAGTCAAATACCCTTTTACGTCACGCCGTGGTATATTTAGTACCACGGCGTAACGTAATGCGAGATTTCAAAAATCAATATATCTTCCTAAGTATTTGAATGAAAGGAAAAATAAAAAATACGTGTTCAATATTTTTTATAAATCTATCTGATGGACATTAAATTATTTTTTAGGATACAACACAATTTAAATTAAATGTTATGTTATTATACAATATGTAACAAAAACCCTGTTTCCTTCAACCTACGTTTTAAGAATCGGCATACGGACGTAATAAAGCATGTAATTTATAAAAATTGTTCAAAAAATAAATTAAAATAAATGTTTAATAATTAATATTTATAATCCTTAACTCATTTCTTAGCTCTGCAATTCTGCATGAAGAAACTAGACATAAGTAGAACGTTCCCGCCAATTTATTTAAAATTCAGATATTCTAAAAAAAAAATCGAATTTGTCGGTTTTATTAGGTATTTGATTATGACCCCTCGACTTATGACTTTCAGTAATGATTACTGTTTTCTAATTATGACTTCATTAATGATGTGTTTGTAGGTGAAATTATATGTCCCTGAAAGGAACAACAGGGTTTTTGTTACATAGTGTATAGTATTTTTAAACGCATACCTTTATGTAATGTATGAAAAAATCACGATTGAAAGTAATGACATAGTTGGAGCTCGCGACTGTAATAAAGTTAATTCTGAGAGAGTCAAGACGAAGCTGACATCCACACTGCGTCTGAGTTGGACGAAGTTATACGAGGCTCGTCCCGAATCTCGGGACGTTGTACACTTGCAATAGCGTAGTTGACTAAAAAAAACTAATTAGTCCGTCAGTCACATTTCCAAAAAATACTAGACACGTATTTTTTTATATAAACAAAAAATGAAGAGGACACAGTGCGTTGAAAACTCGTGTGACGTCACTGCACGCTACACTTTTTAGCGAGCAGTGACGTAACCAGCCTTCACTCCTGATGCCTTTTATATTTGTCAATTTTTATTGATTTGATAAAACAAAATATACGTATCCAATATTTTTCTATAACCTGAATGACGGACTAAAAGGAAATCATTTTTTTTAACCCAGGAAACATCTCTGTTAGCGCACTAGTTCAATCAGCCGTTTAATCAACCGCCTGACCTATGGGTCTTGCTTCACTCTCTCGGCTTGAACACAGTTGTTTGGAGTGCCCTGGCTTAGTTACTGCGACCAATTCTGTTTTGTTACAGTTTCAACTTAAACTTATAACATATTGAATATCATTCAGGCCGTTAGTTGAACTGCCGCCGTTTAGTTGAAGGACTAGGCAGCTGACTAAATGGCTAATATAACCAAATGCCTGCAACAGATTGATTCTACAATACTTTCTCCAGTGTTATACTAAGAGGAGCTTAGATAGTTGCTAACATTGTCTTCAAAATAGTGTTGGAAGCAGCCCGCGCGGGATACTGGAGTAGTTCCAGTTGGTGCGTCCCGCATCCCGCGCGGGATCACTCCACAGCTAACAGACTGCATGTGTACTTCACATCTTTCCACTATAGAAGACCAATCGTATTTAAAATGTTCAAAATCTACTCAAAAACTCATCTCCTCGACAACCAAGTCAAAAAATCTATTTAAACTAAGAGTTATTCCCCTTATTATAAACGTTGCTTAAACTTAACTAGTGATTAGCGATTCTCTAACCATACATTTTTGACCTTTTAACATCTACTTAACTTTAATCACTAGTTAACTTAAAGGAGCGTTTATGAACAAGAAGGATTTTACACATATACTGTATGTTAAGAAAACCCTGTCCGACCCGTGAAGGTGTTGTTAGGTATCGATAACTGATTCTACTAATGGATACAAAACCGGGCTAAACTTAAAAAAAAAAATATTATTTCGCAAAAAGAGGTAACTTAATAAATGTGCGTAACCTTTCCGCGGGCGGCGGGCGGCAGGGCACGCGGCACGTGGTCGCATCGCTATTCGCTCATAATACTACTGGTGTTGTCACTTACCAAATTTCGGGGAAGTTGGAATTAATTCGCGGGAAAAAAGATTATTTCAAAATTCATTTGTATTGTTACTATGATGATTACGTAAAATTTTATATTATATTTGGTCATGTGTTTACCTAACCTTTATTATCCTTATGGGTCGGACAGGGTTTTCTACACATACTGTATAAACAGATCAGAGTGTGATAGTCGTGTTGTCCCTCTCGTCACTTGTCTCGCTCGCACACACACGGTATCTAATAGTTATAATCTTCTCCGTTGGTGTCCTCAGGGTTGTATTTGTTCTCATCCTCGTTGGGCTCCTGTTTGATCTGAACGTCCAAAGGCGCCATGCTGAACTCGGGGTAGTCTGTGGAGCGGACAAATGGTGGCATTAGTTTATTACATCAGTAGCTATCCGCTCGCGGCTTCGTTATATCGAACTTTTTAGATTTCCCTCGGGAATATCAATTTTTTGCGGGATAAAAAGTACCCTGTTATTTTCTCGGTGGTAGGCCATAACATCGGCCGCCGGCAGAAGTTACCACCCACCAGACAAAGTCTTGCTGCCAAGCGATTTGTCGTGTTCCGGCATGATGTCTGGTGAAGCCGTACGGAGGACGGGTCTGAGCAGTTGTGTTGCGATGTGTGCCGGGTACGATGCGCCTAATGTTGTTGTGTTGGGAGTTTGGTCGTGGAGGGTCTTCAGATCAATCTCCCTTTGGCGCAGCATCGTTGGGTTTAACATTGCATCACCTCGCTCAACTGTCGTCTTCCTTCCTATTCGCTCAGTTTTTCTGAGTGAATAGGCTCTTAATAAACTAGCGCGCTTTACCATCAACGATCGCATCACTGCTTACCATCAGGCGGGATTGAGCCGGATGGACATCCGGCCGAATAAATTGAAAAAACTGGATACGAGAAACAAATTTTTGAGTAATTATTTGCTTTATTTATTTAATATCACTTTAATATAATTAGTTATAAGTTTTATATTTTTAATCACACGATAGTAAATTAATGTAATACAAAGAAAATGAATTAATTAGTACTCATAATATAGTGTATTATGAGTACTAATTAATTCATTTTCTAGTTATAGTGCAAGTTATAGTGAATGAATACTAATTTCTCTGCATTGGGAGGTAGCAGGCGGTTGCGTTTCTCTTCATAAATAAGGCCAGCTTCAGAAAAAAAAGTCTTTCGCTCTACACACTGCAGCAAGGTGCAGAAAGGTAGATAGATTTTAGCAAACTTTGTTAAATTTGGGTATTGTTTAGCATTAGCTTCCCACCAAGAATAAAGATCGCAATGGCGATCCATTCGCACTGACTTGAGATAAAAATCCAGCTGACAGGTCATCGTAAGTTTAGACGGATATCCGGTATCCGGTCAAACTGTTATCCGTTACATCTCTAGTAAATAATTCATAAAGAACATTGAAATATCGCAGCATAGTGGCCACATCATGACATTGCCTCAAACCTCCCTCATAGACGATTCACGCGGCCGTCTTTTTCGACTGTCATTGGCGATATCCGTCATTATTATGTTATTTCATAAGGTTGATATTTGGAAAAATAACTGTTGATCGTACTGTAGTCAAAAGGTACCTAGTCGCTTTACGACGAGCAAGCGACTTTCGACCTTATGATGGGCACAGCTACATATTAAACAATTAGACTCACCATCAACAAACTCCTTGAGGTCTCCTTGCTTGACTCTCGCGTCTGTCCGGCAGCGGTCAAGGTGCAAAGTGTTGTAAGTAATACATTGTGAGGAACATCAAAGGGATGATATTTACCAAACTCACCGTCCATGGGCTCCTCCTTGATCTTGATGTCCTCGGGCTTGACTTTGGGCTCCTTGCGCTCCTTGTCGCGGCGGGAGCGTTTCTTGTCTCGGTCGCGGTCTCGCTCGCTCCGCTCTCCGCGCTCGCGCCGCTCTCGTCTCCGCTCGGAGCGCGAGCGTGAGCGACGCCTACGTCCGGCCGCACTGTAATATAATCATTTATAACTCGCGCAGTTCATATCTACCAATTTAATTGCAAACCGTCATGAATAAAATGATCTAGTATTTGGACGCTTTATCATCGAAACTATGCTTTATTATAGTAGTTCTGTTTCACGATCAAGGTTGTACAATGGTTGTTGTTAGCGGTGCACATCAGTGGCGTACACAGAGATTTTGTTGAGGGTATGCATACATATACCTACTACCCATATCTGTGCTTATACAGTATGTTAAGAAAACCCTGTCCGACCCATGAAGGTGTTGTTAGGTATCGATAACTGATTCTACTAATGCATACAAAACCGGGCTAAACTTAAAAAAAAATCCCCCTAAAAAAAAAATATTATTTCGCAAAAGGAGGTAACTTAATAAATGTGCGTTGACCACCCTTCGCCTGCCGCCCGCGGGACGTGGTCGCATCGCTATTCGCTCATAATAACACCGGTGTTGTCACTTTTTAAAAATTACCAAATTTCGGGGAAATTGGAATTAATTCGCGGGAAAAAAAGATTATTTCAAAATTCATTTGTATTGGTACTATGATGATTACGTAAAATTTTATATTATATTTGGTCATGTGTTTACCTAACCTTTATTATCCTTATGGGTCGGACAGGGTTTTCTTAACATACTGTATATGGTAAAACTTAAAAAACGTAACGTAGACGTAGTTTCAATTTAACATAGTCGCGTACTTTTTCGCATGTCAACATTGAATTGATGTGTGTGCGTGGCTACAATGAACATCTAAGTATGTGATTGAGGTCAGACGGCAGTCGCTTCACGGAAAATATCGAAGTTTAGCCAAAATCAGCAGTTAGACTGGTAAAGCGGACCCCAGACTTCAAAGCTGAAAAGCTACGGATGCGACTGGGGTTAACGCTGAGATGATGATGATGACTTTTTCACAGAATTAACTTGTTTGTGTGTGAAAGGACGAATAGTGTCTTGTTCAATTGTCGTATCAAAATGACGCAATAGATATCGAAAATTTTGCTTGTTTAAACCTATTGATTTTATTACTATGATTATAGTAGTTTATGAAACTGTTACATAATGAGGGATATTATGGACGAGTGTGAGTTTAAAAAACGAACGAAGGGAGTTTTTTAATAGTATCACACGAGTGTGTAATACCTAATTATGTACAGTTTCATACACTACTTTATGTAATCTCATATGTTTTAAGAAACAATAATAATCATGTGTCCAATGAAACACAACAACGACTCGCAAAGCAAAGAAACGTATTTGGCGCCAAAATTCTGCACCCTGCATCAAAGCGCACGCAGCCACAGATAAAAAAATGAAATAGTGCTATCTATGGTTTGTAATCTGTACGGTAATGAAAAAAAAATTTATTATAACATTATTTTGTTAGAGAAATAATGTTATAATTTAATTTTTTAATTTCCTTTCAATATACTATGGGTAAAGTACGTCAATATAAACTCCTTTTTAGTTTTATATTTTTAATTTTTTGATATGAGAGTAGATAAAATACTTTATAATACAAATTTCCTTTTATTTACAACATATTTTCTAACCATGAAATATTAGGAAATATTTAGCGACTTCTAGCGGATTTTTTATGAGTCTTTTTTATTCAAAATCTAGGAACTTCTGTTTCGAGGTCTAGGGACTTTATTTTCCTAAACGGCAACACTGAGCTAAGTCACGATCGCGACGCGGTCCGAGTCACTAGTGTATTGGATTCCGCGCAAAATAAGTACCGTTAGCAAGGCAACTAAACGCAAATAAGTCATCCGCAGTGAGGTAACTTTTTTTTAATTTACAATTAATTTGGAATTTCTCGGTGGTAAGCCATAACATCGGCCGCCGGCAGAAATGACCACCCACCAGACAAAGCCTTGCCGCCAAGCGATTCGTCGTGTTCCGGCATGATGTCTGGTGAAGCCGTACGGAGGACGGGTCTGAGCAGTTGTGTTGCGATGTGTGCCGGGTACGATGCGCCAAATGTTGTTATGTCGGCAGTTTGGTCGTGGAGTGTCTTTAGATCAATCTCCCTTTGGCGCAGCATCGTTGGTCGTGATGTTGGGTTTAACATTGCATCACCTCGCTCAACTGCCGTCTTCCTTCCTATTCGCTCAGTTTTTCTGAGTGAATAGGCTCTTAATAAACTAGCGCGCTTTACCATCAACGATCGCATCACTGCTTACCATCAGGCGGGATTACGGTCAAGCGCTAGTTTATAATTATTAAAAAAAGCTAACATCGCGTAGATTATTTAAAGATGTGTTGCCATAAAACGATGTAACCCGGGCTGCCCTTATTGTGTTAAAGCGAGTTGACAGCTGTGCTACTTTAGGAGCAATACTTCTTCCAAGCTCCAGCATTAGGAAGTGCGGGCGTACTGAAATACTGGCGCCGATCCTCCTCTTTTTCTTTTTATTAATTTATAAACCAGCGCTTGACCGCAATTCCGCTGATGGTAAGCAGTGACGCAATCGTTGATGGTAAAGCGTGTTAGTTTATTAAGAGCCTATTCACTCTGGCCTTGAAGACAGTCAAATTGTAGTACGACGGAAACACTGCCGCTGACAAATTGTTCCAGCACCTAGATGTACGCGGTATAAAGGAGGAAGCAAAACGCTTCGTCCGGATCGCAGTGGTGTTAACAACGTAAGGGTGGAAATTCGCCGTACGACGGGTCGTCCGATGGTGGAACGGAGATGGGGGTATTAAATCATGCAATTCCCTCGCACACTCACCAGAATGCATCCTATAGATTATTTCAAAATTCATTTGTATTGGTACTATGATGATTACGTAAAATTTTATATTATATTTGGTCATGTGTTTACATAACTTTTATTATCCTTATGGGTCGGATAGGGTTTCCTTAACATATTGTATATTGCTAGGAATCATTTATTCACGCCTTTTCATTGCGGGGTCTCTTCCATACTTCAATTTATCTCTGTCGCAGTGGAGCGACGTAATGTTATGAGTTGTAGTTATGTATGGTGTGTGTACTGACCGCTCGGCGTCGTCCGGTTCCCGTTCCCTGACGTCGCGGTCCCGCTCCCGCTCGCGGTCCCGGTCCCGGTCCCGGCGTCGCGGACGTAATGTTATGAGTTGTAGTTATGTATGGTGTGTGTACTGACCGCTCGGCGTCGTCCGGTTCCCGTTCCCTGACGTCGCGGTCCCGCTCCCGCTCGCGGTCCCGGTCCCGGTCCCGGCGTCGCGGACGTAATGTTATGAGTTGTAGTTATGTATGGTGTGTGTACTGACCGCTCGGCGTCGTCCGGTTCCCGTTCCCTGACGTCGCGGTCCCGCTCCCGCTCGCGGTCCCGGTCCCGGTCCCGGCGTCGCGGACGTAATGTTATGAGTTGTAGTTATGTATGGTGTGTGTACTGACCGCTCGGCGTCGTCCGGTTCCCGTTCCCTGACGTCGCGGTCCCGCTCCCGCTCGCGGTCCCGGTCCCGGTCCCGGCGTCGCGGACGTAATGTTATGAGTTGTAGTTATGTATGGTGTGTGTACTGACCGCTCGGCGTCGTCCGGTTCCCGTTCCCTGACGTCGCGGTCCCGCTCCCGCTCGCGGTCCCGGTCCCGGTCCCGGCGTCGCGGACGTAATGTTATGAGTTGTAGTTATGTATGGTGTGTGTACTGACCGCTCGGCGTCGTCCGGTTCCCGTTCCCTGACGTCGCGGTCCCGCTCCCGCTCGCGGTCCCGGTCCCGGTCCCGGCGTCGCGGACGTAATGTTATGAGTTGTAGTTATGTATGGTGTGTGTACTGACCGCTCGGCGTCGTCCGGTTCCCGTTCCCTGACGTCGCGGTCCCGCTCCCGCTCGCGGTCCCGGTCCCGGTCCCGGCGTCGCGGACGTAATGTTATGAGTTGTAGTTATGTATGGTGTGTGTACTGACCGCTCGGCGTCGTCCGGTTCCCGTTCCCTGACGTCGCGGTCCCGCTCCCGCTCGCGGTCCCGGTCCCGGTCCCGGCGTCGCGGACGTAATGTTATGAGTTGTAGTTATGTATGGTGTGTGTACTGACCGCTCGGCGTCGTCCGGTTCCCGTTCCCTGACGTCGCGGTCCCGCTCCCGCTCGCGGTCCCGGTCCCGGTCCCGGCGTCGCGGACGCGACGTGGAGCGACGTCTTGAGCGCGAACGTGAGCGGCGTCGCCCGCCTGCTGCTGGAATATTTATACACAATAGACTCGTTACTTAATAACATAGCAAAACAGCTGAACAATAAACTTAAAGTTGCTTATTCCTAGATCTAAGTTCCGCGTTTGATACCGTAGAACATTGCATTCTGGTGGTTAAGTTGGATTTGCATAAGGGAAAATGTTTTAGAAAAAAGAAACTTCTATGGCACATAATGCATACGTCAAAACGGACACATCAAAATGTTTTAGAATATTATGAATGTATATTTACTTTTTAGGGTTCCGTACCTAAAACTAAAAATGGAACCCTATTCATGAAACTTCGCTGTCCGTCTGTCAGCAGGCTGTATCTCAAGAACCGTAATAACTAGACAGTTGAAATTTTCAGAAATTATGTACAGGTCTCCCAAAGTGATAATGCGCATAGAAATCTTCGTCACTGTTCGGCAACGGTCGTATTCCCCGAGCGTTCGGAAGAACTTATGTATATAGAGTGGTTAAGTGCATAAAAAGTGGTTAAGTGCACCACTCTTAAAAATCCAAATTTTTAGTTAAAGAAATAAACACGAATATAAAAAACCGGCCAAGTGCGAGTCTGACTAGAGTGGTTAAGTGCATAAAAAGTGGTTAAGTGCATAAAAAGTGGTTAAGTGCATAAAAAGTGGTTAAGTGCGCCACTCTATATACATATCTTCTTCCGAACGTTCGGGGAATACGATCGTTGCCGAACAGTGGCGAATGAGGGGCACCGCGCGGGGAAGCGGGAGAGGGGACGTATTCCAGCGAAGTGCACAGTTAACTGGCGCGAGTTGTATTCCCAGTCGATTGTATCACCCTCTAACATTCAATATGGGAACACTAACCGGTCCGGTCGGCGCGCGCGTCGTGTCGGGGTCGGTCGTCTCGCTCCCTCTGCTCCAGACGGTATCGCTCCCTCTCCCTCTCGTTGTCCTCGCGGCCCGAGTGCTTGATGTTGACGTCGGCGCCGCCTCGCCGAGTGCCGCCGAGTCCTCCGCCTGAGAATCACAGTTCATTAATTTTTTTTATGGATAATTAAAACAGTACAACACTTTACACAATATACAGTATGTAAATAAAACCCTGTCCGACCCATAAGGATAATAAAGGTTAGGTTAACACATGACCTAATATAATATAAAATTTTACGTAATCATCATAGTACCAATACAAATGAATTTTGAAATATTTTTTTTCCTGCGAATTAATTCCAATTATCCCGAAATTTGGTAATTTTTAAAAAGTGACAACACCGGTATTATGATGAGCGAATAGCGATGCGACCACGTGCCGCGTGCCCTGCCGCCCGCCCCCGCGGGCGGCAGGCGAAGGGTGGTTCACGCGCATTTATTAAGTTACCTCTTTTTGCGAAATAATTTTTTTTTTTAAGTTTAGCCCGGTTTTGTATGCATTAGTAGAATCAGTTATCGACACTTAACCACCACCACCGTGTTCACCTTCACGGGTCGGACAGGGTTTTCTTAACATACTGTAGAAACGAACAATTATATTAATTAACTTAAAAACTACTACTAAAACTAACTTGGAACTGTGGACTCTCTCGCATACTTTCTTTCACAGAAGACCAAACATACACGCATAAGTTTATTCCATTCATCCTGAAACAAGTCACATTCAGGGTTGACCATCAGAAGGTCATTCAGCACGTTTAGAGCACGACAAACCGGGGATTCAGCTCTGGCTACAGTTTTTGCTGGGAGTTGCACAAACAGATTGTGCGGCGACTGACGCAAAACGCTTCACTACAGTTTGCCACGTCATTATCGTGGAAAATAATAAATTGAAAAATAGTGTCTTTCTGTATGTCTGTCCATGCTATTTCTCATAAAAAGTCCTAGCCAGATAGAGAACTAAAATTTTCATAGATGTACAGGGTGTATCTGACATCGTAACGCAAACTTCGCGAAAAGGCTACACCGCATGCCACTAATAAAATTATGATAGTCATTTATGTCGTTAATGAGCGGTTACAGAAAAAGAGTGTTTAAAAAAAAAGTGTCGACTCGGTCTGTGAACGTTGCAAGCGTGCCGCCGTGCGTGTTTGTAGTTATGACGTTGACCCCTGATGCGAATTCTATTAAATCAGGTGATAGGATAGTTTTTCTAGTATTGTGCACATTGCGCTTTTTTGTGTAATTAACGAATTAATTAATTTTTACTTTAAAATCTTATTGGGTTATATAAGCATAGCAATAATGAAAGTTCTAAAATGAAAAAAAAAAAACTGCATATTATTATTTTGACGTGACAACGTCTATTAAATTGGTACGGCGTGGAGTCATTCTCAAAAACACCGTAACGGCCGAATCTGACGCCACACGGAGTCCACGCCTACTTTACCCCCACCCCTAGAGCGAATAGACGTTGTCACGTTCAAATATCGGCAGTAGACGGAGTTCTACAGACAACCAATTTTTTAATCCGGAAAAAGCCGGAATTCCACCACTGGGGGGTTCAGAATCATGTACTGCACATCCATGGTACTCGTTTGTGCGTCGATGTCAGATACACAATTTATTTGTGTTGCCGCTATAACAAATGAAAAAACACGGAACAAATATTTGTATGACCTACAAGTAGTTGTTCCGGGTCTGGATGTTTGTGTATGTGAATTTGTATGTTTGTAAACGCACCCACGATACTGGAGAAATTCTTAATGTGAGGGTCGTTTTATATATTAAAAAAAATCCTTTTCTTAATGCAACAGCAAGTAAAAGATAAAATGAACTTTTTTATCTATTGTGTCCGGGCATGGACTAGCAATACTACCGTGGCGCAGCGGTCAACACGCCTGCCTGCGACGTGGAGGCCCCGGGTTCGATCCCCAGCCAGGTCATGATGGAAAACGATCTTTTCCTGATTGGCCTGGGGGTCTTGGATGTTTATCTATATATGTATCTATTATAAATATAGTATCGTTGAGTTAGTATCCCATAACACAAGTCTCGAACTTACTTTGGGGCTAGCTCAATCTGTGTGATTTGTCCGTATATATTTATTTACACTTTTTCTACACTGTACATGACTAATGTTGCCCAATATTGATATAGTAGTTATCCCTGTATCATGAATGAGTTTATAAATGTTTAAACTCACACACACGAACTGCCAGACATAGAACAACTACCTTTAGCCTGTAGGTCATACAAAAAAATATTTGTTGTCATGTGCGGGAATCGAACCCGCGACACAGATGGTGAACAAGGCAATCGGCAGCGCTATCAAAGTAAAATTATCATCTCAGCGTTAATCCCAGTCGCATCCGAACAGCTTTGGAGTTCGCTTTACCAGTCTAACTGCTGATTTTGGCTAAACTTCGATATTTTCCGTGAAGAGACTGTCGTCTGACCTCCACAACATGAAGGCGATATCGAAGCATTGCAGCTAGACCAATTGTTGGACTTTTGAGGGCTCCAACAACCTGTAACGACTGCCATTAGATATTCGTATGGCAACCGGGACCAACGGCACCAGACCAGTGCAAATATTCATATTCTTGCATACAAATAACTGCCGCTACGCTAATATAAAAAAAAGTAGTGTCCGACCGAAATTTCGGTTTTGGTTTCGGCCAAAAATCAAGTTTCGGTGGCAGTTTCGGTTTCGGCCAAAATAGGCCGAAACTTTTGCCGAAACCGAAACTTATTTCGAAAGTTTCCGCACGATCGCGTTCGCCAAACTTCGTTTCCCGCGGCAACGCCTTGACGGACGCTGCCGGTCGGCCCTGTTCGGGAATTGTGCGCCGTTCGGATGGCTCTCTGTAGCAATAAAACTTAGTGCGTGTGCGCCCGACGCGACGTAAACATTGATGGAACTGATTACAAGTAAGTTTTTGTTTTGTTTCTATACTTAAATGGTTTATATAGTAACTTAATTAAATATTGAGTCAGTAACTTTGTATTAACAAATCAAGTCACATGTAAAAAAGAGATTGTAAATGAAACATAATTTCAAATTATTGTGAAATGATTAAAATTTTGCTATGAAAACTTAATTTGTCGAAATCATAAAAATGTTTTTAATAGATATATTTTTTTATATTATGTTAAATAAATAATTACAACAAACTTAATATACTGTGTTGCCATTTCATGCCCTAATTAATGCAAAATAATAGGTACTTAAAATTCTCCAAACTTCTGTATATTAAGAAATTTTATACTTAGACAACATAGTTTCGGTTTCGGTTTCGGCCGAAACTGAAGCCCTGGCCGAAGATTCGGTTTCGGTCGGACACTAAAAAAAAGTAAGTTATCTCACCCAGTCTCCTCGGCAGCCACCCCTTCACAGTGCGAGCTCGCTCTACGTCGACGAGAACTCGCTTCCCATCAATCTTCTTGCCGTCCGCGTGTTTGTATGCAGCTGTAAGCGGACGACGGTTGTAGGTAGGCTCGTAAACGACAGACACATGCGGTTCGAATCATTTGTGGTGCTTATTTTTCGTCATCTACTTCTTCCCGGTCATGTTGTAACTCACGTGGCTACCATTAATAGACTCGACCGTCGATATCGAGCGCGTTTGATTGGCCCGCTTCAAAGTTATAAGAACTCTCAACCAATGAGAGCGCCAAATGTCGATATCGACGATCGAATCATATGATAATACCCCTACTGGCTGTCTAACTTCACCTGTGAGAATCGTCTAAGATTCTTTGTTTTCTTGTAGCTGTTTTATTGTTTTTGTCTGTTATCCCCATGGCGGGAATCTAATTACTTTGAATGAGACGATTTAACGCAAAAAATATATATTATTTTCAACATCAACGAAGGCAAAATGTGTTGAAAAAATTGGCATTTGTTTAAAATTAAAAACAAACAAATCGTCATTTTTTTTATTTTCGAAGTGTTGTGATGCATTCATGTTTACAGTTAAGAGCGTTGGTTTATGATATTTTGACAGTTATTTCATATAAACACTGTCAAAATTTAATTAACATTTTGACACATTTAAAATAATGTATTTCAATAAATGATGATGTCTTTAATTAATCCGTGTAAGTATCTTCACCATTAAAATATAAGATTTTTTTTAAATATCTTACGTTAGATATTTGCGTTGATTTTTTCAGTTTTAATTCAGAATTGATTACAAGAAGATGAAAACCACATTTTTTTTTAAATCTCAAACCACGTGCATCTGTCTCTGGATATTTTGTTTCTTTTATGCGCACCCACAACACTTGACAAAAACATATTTTTTTTAGTATTCAAAATGTACGAAAAGCTGTATGTAATAAGACTTTCAAATCACTTCGGTGTTGTTTATGTATTGTATAGAATGACCAGTCATTAACAACACTGACCGTTGTGGGTGTGCACAAACGAAATTTATTAGTGTAAATGGGCGGTTAAAATTATGATTTTATTACCTATATCATGAGGGGTGGTGTTTGTCCAGGTTAAGACCATTGCAACTTAAATATTTTTAATGTCTGTGTCCAAACAAAGTCTAATACAGAACAAACCTGAAAGGTATGATCATAATTCAAAGTGTGGTACCGACTACTACACAAACCAAACAACTGTCTCCACGGAACTATCATTGCTATCACGAAAAAATAATCCGCCGTTTCATACATTTGGGTCGAGATATTTAAGTTTTGTATGGAACAATTGAAAATTGACTACAATGTCGGTCCTATAGAGAAAGTTTTACAGTTTGCCCGTTTGTACAGCACCTTGAAGTACGACCACATCTTTCAGAAAGACGCTGCATTAAATAATTTTTAATTACTTTTCTTAATTGTTTAATTGATCTTTTTTTAGACACGGAATACAATACCATTGTTTTGTGTTATAAATAATACAACCTGCAAAAGATATTCACATTTCCGCGTAGACCAGTCTACAGTAGACAGATACCGTCCAAGAGTTACCAACTTTCACCGGACAATCACAAAAAGTGCCCAGTCAAAGTGAATAAACAATATTAATAATAAAAAGATTGTGTATACCTACTTTCAGTATACCTACCGATCTTGCCGAGTGACCAACGTTATTGAAATACTATAATATTAAAAAATCATACCCACCATTGAATACCTACCGTTTGAAAATTTACCTTTTTTTTTACTTACGAAACCCCGCGTTTTAATCCGTTTTACAGCGAACACAGTTACCTGGTGCGCCTTACTTACGTTATCCGTTGCGCAAAATCATTATAAAACTAGACACTTATCTCAATTAAAAGCTACGTTCTTTCCACGGTCATTCAAAAAATTAAAAACAAACTAAAAACATCGACAACTACGATTGGGCGAATGTTTTTTTGTAGATTAAAAAAAAAAAAAAAAAACTTAGCGACTCGGCCAATTCTCGCCCGACACCACAATGGCCCATCCGTGTACACAATGGGCCACTGTTGCCTATTTATTTTTTTGTATGTATGTTGGCATCTTACCACATACAAACCTATGGCAGTTAGCTCGAATTGTAGGTCTACGGCAAGTCTGGTCCGGAAAGAAAAATTACTCGTTAATCATGTACAAAGTTTTATGTATACCGCAAGTGTGGCCGCGCCTTTATAACGTACATTCTCGGAGGAGACAGCTGACGTGCTAGGAAGAGTAAGTGAATGACCTTTGCCTTAGCTTCAAAAATATTCTTAGAATTTGAGGCCTGACATTTAATGAAACAAATTTACAGAAATCATAAAGGTGATTTTTTTTTTCTTTCTTTCGCTGCTATACTATAATAACTACAGTCTAACTTAGCCTGGCATTTACAAATGCCTTTTCATGCTAAAATTTCTCGGTTTTTTGTTTTTGTTTTAGATGGACAAATAAGTTTCCGCCGTTTTTTGAACATTTTGACGAGCTATCATGTAGGAGAATAATTTTGTCAACATTTGTTTTTCCTCTTCCTTATATTTTCCTAAAATAATACTTCAAATTCCATGTCTTCTTATGATTTCGCTCTTAAACCACGTTCTTTGCCTTCACAAGTTTCTAAACTTTTGAAACCACTACAAATTCTCTCTCTTAAAGCAGCTTCACTAAGCTTCTACAAGCAATCGACGGCCGTCAGCTGCGAATTTCTTCTAATTAAAGAAGTAACAAAAGTTCCCACAAATGAAACACAAATTCGGCACAAAACTTGTAATTTTTGCACAAAAATAAAAATGTATGTGATACAGTCTTATAGTCGTGGTGGCCTAGTGGTTAAAACACCAGTCTCTCAAGTATGAGTGCACGGGTACGATTCCAGGTCAGGCAAGTACCAATATAACTTTTCTAAAGTTATATGTACTTTCTAAGTATATCTTGGACACCAATGACTGAAGGTGAAGGAAAACATCTTGAGGAAACCTGGACTTTAAGGCTGAAATCGCCAACCCGCATTGAGCAAGCATGGTGATTACGCTCAATCCTTCTCTGTATGAGACGAGACTTGTGCCCAGCAGTGGGACGATAAAAATATTGATGATGTGATACTGATACAGAGTCACTAATAAAAGTGTTGTTGTGTATGTCATACCAGATGTCCGAACTTACGATATCACATTTAAGATCTAACAATTTCAGCGAAACCTCTTAGTGAGGATATCTTTTGTTAAACCGCGGAAACTTATTTGTAGTTATAATAAAACAAATAGTATTACATACAAATTTAAACGCATCGTGATATAAATAAATAGTACCGAAGCTTCATATCACATCGAGGACACCTGCGTCCAACAGTGGGACTAGGGGCTGATAACACTACATAATGTTTACTGAAATATTGAGACCATCTCCTCCGAGAATGTCTCACTGCACGAATATCACCATTACAACTTGTATAAACTAAAGAATTTTTATGGTAGAAAAATCTACCAAACATTGGTAGATCTTCTTATTGGTAGAAAAAACTACCAAATATTGGTAATTATGGTAAAAAATCTACCATACATTGGTATTTTTATGGTAGAAACAATCTACCAAAAGTTGGTAGAAATTTAATCAAAGATAATGGTAGAAATAAAAAAAAATGTTATTATTTAGCATTTCTCTTCTCTATAATGCACTGTTATAATGGTGATAGTAAAAAAAAATATATAATTATTAACAGACTGGATGTGTTGGTAGCGTGGTTTAGTAAGCGGCGATCAGACTAGTTTATATTACCAAATGTTCTTCTAATTTGACTTTCATGCATTTTGGAAACAATATATTTAGAATAAATCTTTTTAAAGGGTTGTAACCCTCGGATTATGGAGACCGAGTACTCGTGGTTTTTTAAGGAAAATTTAAAATGACTGACACGTCCTCTGACCCAACGAATTGGCTAGCAAGCATTGGCATTGTCGGGCATGTTCGCTTTGGCGCGAGTGGATAAGTATAATGCCATCATGAGGAAGAAGGTGGCCTCGTTGCTAGGTAGAACTAGGACCAGCGCTAACAGCATCCTAGAAATCATGGCCGACAAGTTCGATGCGACGGTGCTTAGGCACTGGTTAGCATTGCTTGTGAATTGTATTCTCACGGTTGCTTCACAGTTCATCTTAGCCATCATCTTATATGTTAGGCAAAATATTCACGTGTACACCAAAAACTGTGATATTCATAATATTAACACCAGAAATAAGGACAAACTGCGAGCCCCTTTTCACCGACTTCAAAAGGTTCATAACTCTTTTGTTGGGCTTGGTATAACTTTTTATAACAAGATACCCTCTGCTTTGCTAGACTTGCCTTACAATGCATTCAAAACACAAATTAAATCCAAGCTTTGTTAAAAGGCATATTATTCCGTGAATGATTATTTAAATGATGATAGCTGGTCGCTCTGATTAACTCAGGACAATGTTTGTGTTCTTTCTCGGGAATTAGCTTACTGACACGTTATATGAGTTCATATAATTTACTTTTTTACATTACATAAATATGTAAGCTGTCACGCCGTTTATGCCTGGGGCTTCTTAGTTAAGCAATAAGTTTTTAGTTAATTACATTTTCATTTAAATATAAATATATTGTTTTGCTTTGCTGGTATTTTGGCGTGGTAGCTGGCATATGGTAAATAATTTCATTGTTGTTGTATTTTATCGTGTTCATCACTATACATAGTATTGTATAAAGACGTGTTTTTTTTAAAAATAAACAGATAGCTGTGCTGCTGGGGAGTTTGTTCCGCCACTTCTTCTTCCCAGCGAAAGCACTCAACCCTTCTCTGTATGAGAGGAGACCTGTGCCCAGCAGTGGGACGATAAAAAAGGTTGATGATGAACTACCCACACGTGTTTAGATTTTTTTTTTAAATCTGACTGACGGATTAAAACGTATTGTTGTATGTGTTGTTACCTACTTGAGTTTGTCATCGTGTGAGTGTGTTTACCGTCGCTGAGCTCACAGCCCCACACTACCAACATCACCGCCTGTGCGCGAACACAATTACATAAACACTTACAATGCATATCCCGTTCATGTTCATACTCGATAAAAGCGTAGCCGCGCGGTTTGTTGTTGTCCTTATTATATATCATGCATATCTGTGGGAGAGACAGAGAGGGCAATATAATAGCGATAATTTCAACAGCTTCTAAACTATTGAGTAAGCTATAGTGGAGCGCCGTAAGATTTATACCTCGGAATCCAGGGCAAGTCAATGAATCTTCATATAAATTTTTGAAATGTGTTTTTAACAGCATAAAGAAAAATATTAAAAAAATTATTTTGTCGGATCTCAATTTTTTAATTATTAAAATAAATAATTATTAATTTTTCGGAGTTTTCTTTTATTTTCATTAGTTTAAAGTTATATTTGGAAAAGGAGAACTATTACAAACTTGTCCTTGGGCCTCAAGGGACTGCAGGTACAAAGGTGAGGGGTGGGGGAAATTATAGAAGGGACAACAGCAGCTGTTGGGCATTGTTGACGCGGTCCCTAACAAATTAGTACACGTTGCACCTAGCTAGGCTAAATACGTAGCTATTTTTGTGCGTTTTGAGAAAAAATATTTCTGATTTTTGTTTATTTGCAACTTATGTATATTTATTATTGTGCAGTTCATGCGATAATAGTTAATTAGGTACTCAACATAATTGTGTTTTACAAACTTTGAAAATAGTGGCATAGATAGTAAGTATTTGTTTTTTATTTATATTACTCACTTATAAAATAAATTTTTAATACTTAATAGTTTATACTATAATAAATCGATGATGAAAGTTATAATGTTATAGTAAAATTCAATAACATTATTTACTAATCATTATATGAACGTTAGTTATTAATATTACTAATATTTGTTACAGCTTCTTATCAAAATGAGTGAACCATCGAATAGTGATGATAATCAAAGTAATGATTGCCTTATTTGCGACAAAATCGGATCTAGTTCTCAATTAAGCTCCAAACTAGGAGATATTGTAAAGGTAACTAGAGGAATATCAACGCTGAAAGCTGCTTCTGCAGAAAGAGCGGATGGATTGTCTGAGTATTTAAATACTCGCGAATTTGTCTACGTGCTTTCAGTATGCAGACAAAAATATATCAATAAAGGATGTATCAGTGCTCATTTAAAAAAAGCAAACGTCACATCAGTATGTTCTCCACCTAAAAAAAAGCTTCGAACGGCTACTTCAATTGACTTTGATTGGAAAAGTAGATGTTTTTTATGTGGGGAAGAAGCGGATGAAATGAAGGAAAAAAGGAAGTCCAAACTGTCAATACAACAAATCAGCTATGTAACGACCTCTGATTTCAAAAAAAACATCCTAAATTTGATAAGTGAAGAGAAAAGTGAATATTGTCGCAATATTCATAAAATAATTGTAGGCGTGTTGGATTTAGTGGCTCAGGGAGCTAAATATCACGCCAATTGTTACGTACATTTGAGAAGTACCATAAAACAGACCCAGAGGGAAAAAAAAATTCATCCAATAACAATTCAAGTAGACGCAGCAATGGATCAGATTTTTAAATACATCGAAGAAAACGATGACTGCCAGTTTTCACTGACAGAATTAAAAAGTATTATAACGACTGAGCATATTCCTGACGACAAAACAATAAAAAAGAGATTAATGAACCATTACGAGGATAATATTGTATTTTCCAGTAAATTTGGGTCCAATACAATAATATGCTTTAAAAACAAGCAATACGAAATATTGTCCGATAATTGGTACAATCAGAGGTCGAAAGATGATGAAGAAGAAGAATATCGAATTTTGAAGGCTGCTGGTGAAATTTTACGACGACATATCCGGACACAGGTTTAAGATAATAAAATTTATCCGGCGAGTGATAAAATGTTTGACAATGTTCATGAGACAATACCGAAATCCCTATCATTTTTTTTATCAGAAATAATTCTTAATGACAAAAAAGGTAAACCGGAATGTATTCATTATTATGAAACGAAATGCACCTCAATAGCTCATGCGATAATATCTGCAGTAAGGCCTCGTTCATTCATATCACCACTGCATGTGGCATTAGCTGTTACTCTTCATAGAAAATTTGGCTCCAAAAAAATAATTGAAATATGCAACGCTTTAGGCTTTTGCGGATCATACAAAGAAGCTAAAATCTATGAAGCTTCGGCAACATTTACAAGTCCTGTGAAAATAAAGACCGGTACTTTTATTCAATTTGTACACGATAATGCAGATTTTTTGACCCAGCTACCCGCTCCAGAAGCCTTACTGAAAATGATTTTTTGCACATGCAAAACAGGATGCGGAGCATCTTGTGGGTGCAGGAAAAGTGGACTAAATTGCACTGTAGCTTGCTTAGAATGCAATGGTAACAGCTGTACAAATCCTTCACCCACAATCCACATCAATGAGATCGATGACGATGACGACGACAATAATGAACAATAATGTAGAAATGAATATAGTTGATAATAATTTTATTTTTGTAACTCTTTATTTTTTGATAAATATTAATAAATTGATATTCAAGTTACTATGCCAATATAATTTATTAGGTATAAAATTGAAACCTTTACTGTAAACATTTTTTTTACTCTTGTCCCTCTCATTTTTCAGTAAATTGTTGTTATAAATTGATATAATCGAGATCGGCCATTTTTTTTTCACTTTTTTATTTGAGCTTTCAACAATGCAGTCGAACAGTTTTTATGAAGATTCATTGACTTGCCCTGGATTCCGAGATTTTACAATTTTTATGCCTTACGGCGCTCCACTACTAGTGTTACATCGGAAAGCCGTGTTCGGCACCATTCCCTTGTTGTGAACAACTATATTAACTTCAGTACATATTTTTCTTTCTATTTTCCCCGGCCAGGTCATAATGGAAAACGGTCTTTTCCTGATTGGCCTGGGTCTTGGATGTTTATCTATACAGTATGTTAAGAAAACCCTGTCCGACCCGTGAAGGTGTTGTTAGGTATCGATAAGTGATTCTACTAATGGATACAAAACCGGGCTATACTTAAAAAAAAAAATCCCCCTAAAAAAATAAATATTATTTCGCAAAAAGTGGTAACTTAATAAATGTGCGTTCACCCTTCCGCGGGCGGCGGGCGGCAGGGCACGCGGCACGTGGTCGCATCGCTATTCGCTCATAATAATACCGGTGTTGTCACTTTTTTAAAAATTACCAAATTTCGGGGAAGTTGGAATTAATTCGCGGGAAAAAAAGATTATTTCAAAATTCATTTGTATTGGTACTATGATGATTACGTAAAATTTTATATTATATTTGGTCATGTGTTTACCTAACCTTTATTATCCTTATGGGTCGGACAGGGTTTTCTTAACATACTGTATATGTATCTATTATAAAATATAGTATCGTTGAGTTAGTATCCCATAACACAAGTCTCGAGCTTACTTTGGGGCTAGCTTAATCTGTGTGATTTGTCCATATATATATTTATTTATTTATATATTGATTTCGAACCCTTAGGCTGGTAAAACCGCAGCTATTGTAGAAATAAAAACAACTTACTTTTTTAATAGCTCCATATCCTTCGAACTCTCTCCTTAGCTTAGATTCTGACGTGTCATAATTCTGTGAACGAATAATATTCAAAATTTAGGGAGGACCGCAGTTATATACCATGCACAATGGTCCACTGGAGGGACTGACTGCGGAAACTAAACCCATAACATAGAACCACAATTATATTTTCAGAAAATGTATACCAACATTGTATTTTTTTAACATATTATTATCATCACATAACAAGCTAACACTTGTGCTTCGCTACGTATAAAGTGAAATAATAAAAACAAATTTATTGGATCATCAAAATTATTTATTCAAACATAAGCTATTTTTTTTGAAGTGAAACTTCTTTATCGGCGTTGGAAAAAAAATTACCGTCACATTTTTCGGTTACGCGCCATCTTTACTATATTTACCCACCTCGAAGTCCTTTCCCATATCCCTACCTAAAATCCCGGATATCTCGGAAACGGCTGGGAATTTCAAAATTCTGACAAACTATGGTATATCAATTGGAATCATAGGGATACGCGGTATAAAAAAAACTTCTCTTTTTGATATACCAGTTAAAATCGTAGCTTCAATTAAATTTGGCAATAAGTTTTTCACTGCCAATCTGGTGGCATTACACAGTTTTGGTGAATTACATAATTACAAAGGAAGTGGCATTGATTTTTATATATATAGAAGAGATGATGATCCACCGTTCATTAAATTCATTTATTACAAAAAAATGTGATAATTGAAGAACCGCTCGACCGATTCTGTTCAAACTACACATAAACCACCTACTAATTAGTCAAAATAAAGCCTAAACATTTGGTTTGGATGGTGAGTCCGTTCTTGAGTTATAAAATTACAAAGAAAGTGGCATAGATTTTTATATACAGTATGTTAAGAAAACCCTGTCCGATCCGTGAACGTGTTGTTAGGTATCTATAACTGATTCTACTAATGCATACAAAACCGGGCTAAACTTAAAAAAAAAATCCCCCTAAAAAAATAAATATTATTTCGCAAAAAGAAGTAACTTAATAAACGTGCGTTAACCACCCTTGCGCGCCGCGCCGCGGGCGGCGGGCGGCAGGGCACGCGGCACGTGGTCGCATCGCTATTCGCTCACAATAATACCGGTGTTGTCACTTTTTTTTAAATTACCAAATTTCGGGGAATTTGGAATTAATTCA
The DNA here is from genome assembly GCA_037179545.1 of Sesamia inferens. Classification (NCBI taxonomy): domain Eukaryota; kingdom Metazoa; phylum Arthropoda; class Insecta; order Lepidoptera; family Noctuidae; genus Sesamia; species Sesamia inferens. The sequence continues at coordinate 21,142,117 of CM073946.1, forward strand.
CGGGAAAAAAAGATTATTTCAAAATTCATTAGTATGATGATTACGTAAAATTTTATAATATATTTGGTCATGTGTTTACCTAACCTTTATTATCTTTATGGGTCGGACAGGGTTTTCTTAACATACTGTATAGAAGATAGAAGACCATAAATATTTAATGAAAACAAGCCAGAACGTAATTTTTTTAAGCCCAATGAATCCGTCTGCATCATCATTGTCTGCTATCCGTAGGATAAGTGCCCAAAAGGCTGGCAGCATTACCACATTGGGTGGCAATACGGATCTTTAGGTTAAAATTAACAGAGTTAAAAACTTAAAACTGCAGTTGAATCAAAACCTATTTTTTTTTAAAGATTAGAACAATAAGTTTTATTACTGATTATAATTATTATATCATAAGTAAAAAATAAGTATGATCATTGCTTCCCAGTATAGGGTAATTGACAAAAAAAAAACTAATTAGTCCGTGAGTCAGATTTCCAAAAAATACTAGACACGTATTTTTTGTTTTATCAAAACAATAAAAATTGACAAATATAAAAGGCATCAAAGATAAGGAGTGGTGGCTAGTGACGTAACTGGTCGCTAAAAAGTGTAACGTCTAGTGACGTCACAGGAGTTCTCAATGCACTTTGTCGTCTTCATTTTTTGTTTATATGAAAAAAGAAAAAATACGTGTCTAGTATTTTTTGGAAATCTGACTGACGGACTAATTAGTTTTTTTAGGATAGGGCTGTTAGTTCATACTGAAAATCTTTTTAGAGTTTGAGGCTGTGTTCATTACATTCAAAATGCACAGAGCCTGTCACATTCAATACAGTAACGCATTCAGGATACTGATGGCCTTGATACTTATAGGGCACCAGCACCCACCAGCTGTCGCCGATCAGAGGTCAGTCAACCAATATTTTTAAAGGATGTTATATTATGTTTGCAATTCTATGCGATTTAGATTGTTTGAAATTTTCAATATTTTTGTTTGTTGATGCTAGATTTTTTCTATGGTTTAGGATTATTCCTATGAACCAGCATTGTTCGTGTTTTAATTCATTGTCGTATTGTCATATTTTTGAAATTTTGTGCATAGATTCTTTACTTAATAATATTGGAGACGTGTTTTGGGATTCGCATAAACAAAAATTTATGTTGTATCTTACGAACACGCTCGAAATAAATTTAAAAATAAATAAATTAATGTAGATACTCGCAATCCTAGCCACAAACAGTGTCTTGAAAGGATCCATGGTCGCCCTCGCATTGGTTGTGGGGTCCCACAATGCAATCTCTTGCTCCAACTTGTACGCTGTCTGTTCTGCTCTCTCTCTGCGTCTCCTCTCCATGCGTTCCTCTCTCGTCTCCACTCGCGTGGGAGGTGGAGTTTCTGAGGGATGCTGTAGAAAATATGATGGATTTTATTATTTACTAGCTTTTCACCCGCGTGGACTTCGATTATATCGCGTTTCCAAGAGAAATCTTCATAAGTCCAGAATCAAAATTATCCTGTTATTTCTCAAGGTCAACTCTATCTTTATACCAAATTACAATAAAATCAGTTCAGTGGTTTAGACATGAAAGCCTAAGGGCAGTAGCGCACTAGCGGCCTGGCCGCAGCGGCCAGGTCGCGCGGCCAGGCCGCAGGGATCGATTTGCAACGCGGCCAAAACCACGGCTACGATCGTCAGTTGCACGTACAGCGCGCTTCAAAATGGACGTTGAGGAAATAGCAGTGCTGTTGTATAAGTAAGAAGCGGAAAAAGAAAAGGAAAAAATATTGGGTTCATCCCTTGCTTCGTGAAAGGCGAACAAAAGGATTATTTTATATTTACGGATGAGTAGGTCTACGTTTGAAGAACTGTAAAGACCATCTATCACCGGCACCGTCACACATTATCCTTTTTATATCTCGGTTGGCATAGTCTTCACAGGACATGTCCCACAATGCCCTCCTCGTCTCGATTTCTGTTATAAATCTTTCCGTGTCGAAAGACATCGCGATAATTACAAATCACGCTGTAGCTCTACAACACGTGCGGCCGCCACGGCTAGTGCGCGCACACTGGTGATTTTACTACAATATTATAGATCTCAGTGGCCGCAGCGACCAGCGACTGAAAACTGGCCGCAAACGCGCCGCTCCGATCTCGCTGGCCGCTGCGGCTGAGTGTGGCCGCTGGTCGCGTGCGACCAGGTGCGCGCGCTCTGTGTCGATTTCATACTAAGGTATCTATCTCGATGGCCGCCGCGACCTGGCCGCTGCGGCCAAGCCGCTAGTGCGCTATTGCTCTAACAGACACAGACAAATAGAGTTACTTTCGTATTTATAATATTAGTAGGGATTCACAGGCACTTTTTTAAAGGGTATGATTTTTATGTTTCAGGCACTTGATGTCCATCTAAACAGTGTGGTTGTAATTAATGTGCATGAGTGCTTTACTATTCAAAGGACAGGACAGGACTTTACTATTCAGACAGCCAGACTGAAGTGCGAGTATCATGGACAGAGCGCGCAATGGCCAAAGATCCTCACTCAATGGATGCCTAGGGCAGGGCAATGTCTTCGAGGTGGTTCCAAAACAAAAGTGCTGTGATGATCTAACAAGATTCACATGTCAAACATGGATATAGATTATTCAACACAAAAGATTTGTCAGGAAAAAAGCTTGCCACAATAGAAGCCAGTGCACAGCAATGGAACAAAAATAGTATAAGTCAAGCACACTTAAACAACTCAGCTCCCATCTGCAATATAGAATATAATTCAAATATGGGCTTTACAATGATCGAAAATGGTAACAATTGCGAAAAGCTAGAGCAGTCGACAGTTGGGCAGCCGGCCCGTCTGCTAGCAGTCTCCGCGTGGACTGCTGGGTGCCTGCTAGCTGTCGCCGCGTGGACTGCGAGCAGTGTTCTTAGGTTAGGGAGCAGACTTGTTTAAGTGTGCTGTGACCTTAATTGTCCTCATACACCCACACATCCCTTTTCACCGTTTGTACCTACAAACACGGTGCATACACTTCTGCATACACAATTTATTTGCCAAAAATGTAAACAAATATGAGTTTGTAGAATAACAGGTTTAACTTTAAGCTACAACTTCAAGTGGATTTTGCGAGGCCCTTGCAGGAAAAAATATTTCTAGTCCTAGTAGATAGGTACAGCCATGGGCGTATCCAGCTTCTGGCCTAGGGGGTGGCAAGTCAGACCTAAGGGGGGCAAGTCAAATTATTTGAGTGATTGCATTGCATGCTGTTTTTTGGCAATTACACCATATATTTTGTTAGTATCTACTGAGTGGTTTATTTAAAAGTTAGAGATACACCCTTGTTTATACTTTGTTTAGTAATCAGGGAGGTTCATACAATCATGATCTTTGAGATCTGCTCGCACGAACTTTTAGGCTGCTGCAGCCCGTTTTCATATGCATGTACGGGCCGGAGAACAAGTGGCGTGGAGCCACCGGAGAAACAGTGGAGGGGCTAGCCACTTATGTGGTGAGGACGGAGAGCTGTATCGGCGCCATGCAGACCAAATAATAGCTAGACGACCGGACACAGCTGTTAATGGGTCACTTGTCTTTAAAATCGGCCAGACAGAGTCACAGATTTCACCACCTGAAGTATGGCCAGACATTACAGGGATTCCTAATGAATGACTTCAGTGATTGCTATACTAGAAGTAAATGTTTTACTTTTCTTTTTTCTTTTTTTTTAATAATTATAAACTAGTGCTTGACTGCAATCCCGCCTGATGTTAAGCAGTGATGCAATCGTTGATGGTAAAGCGCACTAGTTTATTAAACCCATTCACTTAAAAAACTTAGTGAATAGGAAGAAAGACGGCAGTTGAGCGAGGTGGTACAATGTTAAACCCAACAACACAACCAACGATGCTGCGCCAGAGTGAGATTGATGTGGAGACTCTCCACGACCAAACTCCCGACACAACAACACTTGGCGCATCGTACTCGGCACACATCGCAACACAACTGCTCAGACCCGTCCTCCATACGGCTTCACCAGACATCATGCCGGAACACAACGAATCGCTTGGCGGCAAGACTTTGTCTGGTGGGTGGTAACTTCTGCCGGCAGCCAATGTGGTTTTATTGATTTTGTTCTGTTATATTTATGATGTATGTATTGACTATTGACCAATGAATATGTGGGAAGGGTATGTTAAGTTTGAACCTTGCTGATTGTTTTCATTAGTTGTCAATGGTATGATTTATGTAATGAGGGTAAAAAGATAATGAAACAGTTTGCTTCCTGATCTAGATTTGGTTGTATCTTTTAGTTAACATAGTTACTCCTACATGTAGAGTGTTGTACATGGGCCACTCCAGCAGTCAGTGGCTATTCCAACCAGAATGTCTTAAAAGCTTATACTGTTTATAGCTTCATGTATACCAAGAATATTCAACAATTGGCCTCCATATCGGTGTTCAAAATATCATTATTCTACCCTTATATATGATATTATCATCAGGAGTTAAATAAAGATATTTTCTCCCTTTACCAATGACAAAGTTAAACGTAAACGAGCACTTTTACACATGACTAAGTATTTCGCATATTAAATAAGTACACATAACAACAGAATCAGCCTATGTTTCCACTCCAAGTGTACATGCCTCAAACAAGAAACCGCGGCCCTGGCCGTCGCACAGGCAAGTGAAGAAACTCGGGTGGGTTTTAGTCAGTAAAAGTCTGACACACCTTTCCGCTCTGCCCAGAGCGGGAGAAGTCATTTGATGATTTCCCATCCCAACAAAAAAAAAAAGGTGTACATGCCTCCTCTTGGAGAGGCAGTGGGCCGTAATCTACCACTCGAGCTCAGCGCAAGCTGTTAGATCTCAAATGTCTTCTAAGTTTGGGTTCTAGGACACTAACACTGATTAAGTATGCAAAATGAAAATACCGCAAACGTAAAAATCGTTAAAGTACCACTAACCTCAAAAACGTTGAGGAAGGCTACGACCCCATCATAACCCTTTTGTTTCTTCTCATGAGGAAGCTTTGCGGCAGGTGGCAAGTATGGGATAGGTTCCCTTGCCGCAAATAATGCTAATAAATTGGGAGGTAAAAACTGCGTCATTTTGCCAAGCCACTAATGTCCATTTATTTTAACACCCTAATACACACTTAAAACACATTATATATTACTACCATAGCAAGTATATGTCCTAAATTATAAATTAAACACTATTATATTGCTTTTCAAATGAAATTTCACTTAATTTTATGATGAAAATATAACACGCTCTTGTCCGCCATTGATATTAGCTCAAGCAAAGACATTTTTTTTCTCAGTTCACTTCTTTCCGTTCGGAGGAACGGAAAAGGCAAAGGCATAGTACGCCATACAGCCTAGTCTTAAGTAACTTTTTTCTTCAGTTTATATCCTAACTTATCCTAATTTATCCTTTTTTTTTTTTTTTTTTTGCCGGGGTGGAAATCCTCATAGGATGCCCGCCGCCCTGGGGTGGGCGACGGGGTATGTCAGACTTTTACTGACTAAAACCACCCCGGTGTGTCTTCTATCACGAGCGCGCGTGGGGCCGCGGGAGTCTAAATTCTTCCACGGCCCCACACCATCCTAATTTATCCTAGCTTAACTTAACTTAACCTATCTCCTTTCGATTCCCACGTGAGGCCGACCAGGAGGGATTTGGGGTAAAGACATGTGACCACTATGCTACAATATTTCACTGTTATTTATGAATTATTCACTGAATGCACTTTTTACTAGATAAATCACGCATTTTTATTTAGGAAACGACATTATAAATAATTTAAAAGTCCAATGAAAAATGAGCGTGGCACTCATGTTGGCTTTCCCGCCCAAAGAATTTGTATAAATACCTAGAACGCTGACGAACCGGCAAAGGCGTTCCTGAAAGAGAAACGTACGAATGACCCCTGTGTCCCTTTCTAGTAGGGTGTACACAGTTCATAAGAAAATTGGGACATTTAATAAACTTCAAAATTGTTTTGAGTAAAATACTAATAACAGTAAGAGGTAGCTACAAAATAAAACATGAACTATATTTTATAGTATAGTATACTAGCGACCCGACCCGGATTCGCTCGAATAAATGTATTATATAGGTATATATAAATTTTTCTTGAATCACTATCTATTAAAGAAAGCGCATCCAGTTACTTAGTTTTAAAGATATAAACATACGTAGGGACACTTACAGGCTCGCGTTGCCCCTGTGCGCCGCAGCCTCTGTGTCTCTGTAATATCTTCGAAAATATTTATTAAATTACATGCTGTAAAAGGCAATATTGATATATATAAAATGCAAAATGAATTTAGTGAATAAGGTCTTCAGTACGTTGACTTAATAGAAACGCTTGGAACGCAAGTCATAACCATGCGCCTCAATTCGGGTGCCCTCTCGGTACGCTGCGTAATATAATTAAAAACTAACAAGAAGCCAAGTTCAAGAAATCAACACATTTATTTATACTAAGCGTTACAGACGTAAAAATTACAATACACTTTTTCTACGACCATTTGGTAATTTGCTTAATACATAACCATAAGTCATATCTCAATAGTACTCATTCCTGCTAAGTCGTGTTACAATGACCATTTCCACACGGGTAAACCGTACTACAATGAAACTTTTTAATAATTTTTTTTTATGGCTATGGCATCAAAAAATCAACATATGATTATGCCAAAATGCGGGCGTATTTGCATCACGATTTATCATCGCATGTTATTAGGCTGTATAGAATAGCCTTTGCCTTTCATTTGTGGTATTATAACAACAAAACAAGTAACAACATTGCGCGCTATTGTTAACTTTTATCTGCATTTATAAATAAAATTGTTTTGAAAATGAGTGATATAAGTGATAATAGCGAAATGGACAATATCTTAACGCCTCCTGAAATGGGAGAAATAGCTATGAAGACCACAAAAGAATTGCTACCACATAAATCAAGGAAATGTAAATTACATACTATAATTCCTAATAAAATTCAACATTGACGGTTTTTTGTATTTATTTATTTCAAGATCGTAGAAAAACTTGTGTAAGCCACTATCGCAAACAGCTATTGTAATACTCATGCTGATCTATTGTGCCACTCAGCTTCGCTTTGTGGCACAAACTATCATTCGTATTACAATAGCTATCATTGCTTGACAGTGGGATAAATAACTATTGAAAGACAAAAAATTGTCAACCCTATTAATTTAAGATGTCATGCCAGTGTTCTTATTATATGTACGACAACACATCAAGGTACTACAATCTGTAAAATTTCCTTATTAGATTTTCAACTTTATCTGTAAGTATTAAGGCTCAAGGTTGATTGGGAATATCTGACAGTTTCGGGTAGCTTGACCTGCTGTTGTCCGTACATCTGGACTTTCTATTATATATCTGGACATCATATGGATACCACAGGTCCATACAACGTTGTCCAATACTCTTTTGTGAACGGACTCTTGATAAGGGACCATTTAAACATCATTAGTTATTTTGTATAATAATTAAACATTGTTAAACAAAATAGTTTTATGCAGTCGCTGACGCAACGTGGAGCGCTGCCCTATTAATTCTAAATTTTTTTGTTTGGCATGGCTAAATAGCCTTAAATCAAAAAATGATGATCAACATCATGTGAATCTTCGCAACTAATTGATTGAGTAGGGTGATTAAAATGGATAATCAAAGAGTTATACCCAGGAACAAAAAAAAAATTGTAGCACTAAAAGAATTAATCTTTTTTAATTTATTTAGTTGCGTTTCAATTAAAAATATTTTTTCGGAATATTTTATTACATCAAATGTAAATTTACTAACATATTTTAATTTACCTCTATCAACAAATGCTGTAAATGACGAGAATTGACAAATATCAATGAAATATATATGATCTGATTCATATTTGTCGCTAAATAATACATATATACAGTGTTTACACTTAATTTTTTTTATTAATTTATTTGCTATATATCCAGCAATATAATATAAAATATTATTCTTGAAATCCGAAGTAATCGTACTATTGCGTTTTTACGTGTAAAAGTGTAAGGTAAGTATAGCTAATACAGATAGTTGACATACACTGATATGCTGTTTGTTAATTTTCTTTAGTACATATTAGGCATAAAAAATATTTAAGAACATATACAATTTGTTTCTAGAAAGTCTATACTTTTTAAACAAACTTAAAAAAGGAGAAGGTTCTATGTTCAGCTGTCTTGTTTTTACAGAACATTATACTCATCCTACACAATATATTTTGTAAACAAGCTGGTAAACACTTACCTAAACATTGAATGATCACAACCGGGGTAATAATAAATATTACATCCTCGCACACAACAAATTCTTGTCATTTTAAATTCGATTTTTACCTCAACCTTCGAAAAAATAGCGTGATACCTTAAAAATACGACAAATAAAAATTTGCATCGACTATATTGATTATTTAACCCAATATGTCGTCGGTGTTGCCATTCTATAGATTATACTATCTGCTAATATTGTTTTATTTTTATTTATTGTTTAATCACAATAAATGCATTAATTAAATGTTGAGCTAAGCAGTTAGTTATTTTAATGCTTAATCAATCACGAGTCACTGATATAATATTGTATATCAGCGTAAATAACAAAACGAGTGGATGAAGTTTATGTATCAAATTTACCATATGGTAGTATTATTTCGCACTGGCAGTCTGCGGGAAAGGGACACAGGGGTCATTCGATGCCTCTCATTCGGTACTTTAGGTATTTATACGTAAGCTTTGTGGCAATATAAGCTTTATGTGGTAGGATTTAGGTTTGTTTTTGAATGTTGTTGTTTAGATGTTATTATTACTCGTAATAATTCTATCTATTTCAATTTCTTTGTTCCCGCCAAACTCCCTCAGCCAAAGACATTTTTTTTTGTTTATTTCTTTCCGTTCAGAGGAACAGAAAAGGCAAAGGCATAGTACGCCATACAGCCTAGTCTTAAGTAACTTTTTTCTTCAGTTTATATCCTAACTTTTGCTAATTTATCCTTTTTTTTTAAGCTGTGGGAATGCTTTGTTTACGCACCATACCCCGAAGGGCGTGTGTGTGACTCACCCAGCCGAAGCCGGGAATACCCACTAAACCCGAACAGCGACACACCGACATCGCCTTAGTGGCGGGGTCATGGGAAATAGCAAGCCTGCCGACCAATCCCGCCAGCGATTACCCCCCGAAGGCAGGCCCTCCATAGGGAGGGGCCCGGCTAGGTACGTCTTCTTGTGCGAGAAGACGCAGCAGCCAAGGGTTTTTTAGCGAGGTGTCCTTCCTCTTAGCCCCACTCGTTTGCCCGGAACCAAACGGGGCCTCCAGCTCCTCTCAATGAGGAGACCGGGTTGCCCGACGGTGACCCGGAGTTCGGGTCAGGTCAGCCACCTGGAGTGGTAGCCGACCCGACGCACGCCGCCGCCGCGGGTGAGGCGGTCCCCACTTCTGGTTTTGGTCCGCGCCGGTAAACCGGTAACCCCCATGTCTGGTGGGGGCCGTTCCCCTATCCGCCACCTGGGGACGCGTCCGATGGCAGGCCAGAAACTGCACACGGAATCCTAATTTATCCTACCTTATCCTAGCCTTTTTTTTTTTGTCGCTGGAGAAAATGTCAATTACGCATCCCCGCCCGTCGGGGGACGGGAGGGGTATGTGGGACTCCACGGGAGAGAGCCTCCCGGTATACCCACTAAAAACTCCAGCGCTACTCCGGCATCGCCATAGTGGCGGGGGAGTGGGAAACTAGCGGAGCCTGAGCTACCTCTCCTCCGCCGGCGAACCCCGCATATTGAGGCGGGCCCTCATTTGCCCCTCTTAAAGAGGGGCCGTGGCTCCCGCGTGGTGAGCAGTGCAAGGCGGGCGCGGGCGCGGGCCCCGTGCCTCACGCCCGCCGCTCACCTCAGGGCGGGAGAAAGCGGGCGAAATCCCGCCTTCTCCTGCCCCTACGCCGCCTGCGGAGAGCCGGAGCGAGGGGATCCTCCTCTCGCTCCCGCTCCGCTGCCTCCTTCTGCGACATCACGACCTCGCAGAAGGAGGCCATCGCCGCCCAGGCCCCCTCGCTCCCCACCATCGCTCTGACGATGGCGGGCAGCGAGAGGTCCCCTCCTACCGCCGCGACAAGATCGCGGCGCGGCACGGCCCACGACGGGCACACCGCGAGGGTGTGATCCGCCGTGTCCTCCGCCGCGCCGCAATCGGGCGTCACCTTATCCTAGCCTTTTTTTTTTTTTTTTTTTTGTTGTCGCTGGGGAAAATGACAATTACGCATCCCCACCCGTTGGGGGACGGGCAGGGTATGTGGGACTCCCCGGGAGAGAGCCTCCCGGTATACCCACTAACAACCCCAGCGGCGCTCCGGCATCGCCATAGTGGCGGGGGAGTGGGAAACTAGCACAGCCTGGGCTTCCTCTCCCCCGCCGGCGAAACCCGCCTAGTAAGGCGGGCCCTCATTTGCCCCTCCTAGGAGGGGGACCGAAGCTCCCACACATGGTGAGCCCTGCAAGGCGGGCGCGGGCACCCCCGTGCCTCACGCCCGCCGCTCACCTCAGGGCGGGAGAAAGCGGGCGAAATCCCGCCTTCTCCTGCCCCTACGCCGCCTGCGGAGCGCCGGAGCGAGGGGATCCTCCTCCCGCTCGCGCTCCGCGGCCTCCTTCTGCGACATCACGACCTCGCAGAAGGAGGCCATCGCCGCCCAGGCCCCCTCGCCCCCCACCATCGCTCTGACGACGGCGGGCAGCGAGAGGTCCCCTCCTACCGCCGCGACAAGATCGCGGCGCGGCACGGCCCACGACGGGCACACCGCGAGGGTGTGGTCCGCCGTGTCCTCCGCCGCGCCGCAACCGTGGCACGACGGCGTCTCCTCTCGTCCTACACGGTGCAGGTACCTGCCGAAGCAGCCGTGACCGGAGAGTACCTGCACCAGACGGAAGGAGAGGAACCCGTGACGCCTGTCGAGCCAGTCCCTCAGGACTGGCCCGATGGCGTCGAGGGTGCGACGGCCGAATACCGCGGAGGCGAGGTCGCGCGTCCAATGTTGGACGATGGCGTCCCTCGCCTCCCGGCGGACGGCCTCCCTCAACTCCGGGGCCGGACGCTCGCCCAGCGCCCTGCGCCCCGCCGTCCACTCGTACACTCTGGCGAGCACCCAGGCCTCGAGCTCCCAAGGCGGGGTGCCCGCCAGAGCGCATGCCGAAGCGAAGCCTACCGTGCGGTAGGCCCGCGCTGCCCGCTGGGCGATGGCCCTTTGGGGCGCCCGAAGAGCGGTAACGTTCTCCCTCCTGTGGAGGGAGTCCGCCCAAATGGGCGCCCCATACAGGGCCATGCTCCGCAGTATGCCGGCGTATAACCGCCGGCAACCACTGCTCGGCCCTCCCATGTTCGGCATGAGCCATGAGAGGGCGTCCGCGGCTTTCAGCAGGCGCGTCGATAGCCCGCTGAAGTGCGGGCCGAAGCGCCACCTGCTGTCAAGCATGAGGCCCAGATATTTTATCTGGGCCTCGACCCGGATCCTGACGCCCTCCACAAAAATGTGGGCGTCAGGTGGGGGGCGCTGCCGGGGGCCGTGAAAGAACACGGCCTCCGTTTTGTGCAGCGCCACCCTCAAGCCCAGACGGCGGATCCTCCCCGCCACCAAGGATCCGCCCGCCGAGGCCAAACTGGCCGCCTCCCGGAAGGTGCTCCCGCGGGAAGTGAGGAGAGTGTCATCTGCTACGCAGATGACACTCGTACCTCGTAGGAGGATTCCCCGCAGGAGCCAGTCATAACCGACGTTCCACAGAAGAGGCCCTAGAACGGACCCCTGTGGAACGCCGGTTTCTACGCCATACCGCCGGACCTGGCCAGCCCCGTCCACGAGGAGGACGGCACGGTCCTCCAAGTAGCCGGCCAGGAGGCCCCGCAAGTAAAGGGGCACACCGTGGAACCGGAGCGCCTCCAGGATGGTGGAGTGGGGGATGGAGTTGAAGGCGTTGGCAATGTCGAATGACACAGCCAACACACCATCCCCCACCCCCACCGCCTCTGTCACCTGGCCCTTGAGAAGGGCCAGGGCGTCCACTGTCGAACGCCCAGCTTTAAAACCGAACTGGGCGTCCGACAGGTCCGGTCCCACGTTCCGCAGATGGCGCTTCAGGCGGGCGGCGATAATCCCCTCAAACATCTTACCGGCCTCGTCAAGCAAGACGATGGGCCGGTAAGCCGAGGGGGAGTCCGCCGGCCGCCCTTCCTTCCGGAGGAGGCACAGTTGGCCTTGCCGCCAAGGTTTCGGGAACCTCCCCGACGCGAAGCACGCGTCAAAGAGGTCCCGAAACCTTCCCTCCATCTCGGTGACCGCGATGGCCACCACCCTGGCGGGAACGCCGTCCGGGCCAGGAGCCGTCTTTTTGGCGCGGAGACGGAGAGTCGCCGCGCCAAATTCCTCCTCTGAAACCGGAGGAGGAGGAGCTTCCTCCTCCGGTTCTTCCCTTGGCGGGCCCATCACTGGTGGGGTGAAGTGCGGATCCCTGCGCGGAAACAGGGACCGCACCACCCCATCCAGGAGCGCTGGTTCCAGGGTCTCGGCAACCGGGGGACCAATGCGACGCAGTTTGTTCCGCGCCGCCTTATATGGTCTCCCGACTGGGTTGTTGTCGAGACCCTCCAGCAGCTCAGCCCTCGCCGCGTCCTTGGCGGCGCCGATGGCCGACTTGAAGGCCGCCCTCGCCCCCACGTAAGTGGAGTAGAGGCGGTCCTCTTCGGCCTCGTCCCGTCGGCGCCGCCGACGCGATCGGGTGTAGGCCCGCCGTGCCGCCACGCAGGTGGCCCGCAGCCCCGCCAACTCCTCCGACCACCAGTACACGGCGCGTCGGGGAGGTGGGCGTCTCGACCGAGGCATGCTGGCGTTGCATACCTCGGTCAATGACCCACTCAGTCGGGCCGCCGCCGCGTCCACGTCCAGGACGTCCACGCCGGGACCTGGCCAAAGCCAGTCCTGGACGAACGCGGCCTCCCGTGCCGCCTCCCGGTCAAGGTGGGTCAGAGCCCACCTTGGAAACGGGGAACGGCCCGACGATGAGGGGGTGCTGCGGCGCCCCCGTGGATTCGGGGGGAGATCTCGAATCGCACGTAGCGATGATCCGAGATCGTCTCCCCCAGTTCCACCCTCCAATTTCGAATGCGGGCGGCCAGTGCGGGCGCGGCAAAGGTGAGGTCCACTATGGACCCGCCCTGCCGCCGCACGCACGTCTGGACGCTCCCCCTATTCAAGAGGGAGAAACCAGACGAGGCCGCCCACAATTCCACCGCCCGCCAGCGGGCGTCGGTGGCCGGGTTTCCCCAGACCACCGACCATTCAGGTCTCCCATCACGGAGACCTGTCGTGGCGCCGTCCTCCCGATGACCGCCGTCAGGACCCCGAGGAAATCCTCGAAGTCCTGGAGAGGGCGGTTTGGGGAGAAGTAGACCCCCACAAGGGCCAACCCTACCCACGCGGCGGCCACGTATCCCGGTCCCCTCTCTAAGAGCGAGAGGGGAGGGGAGTCCGAGGAAGACCGCGCCACGATTGCCACCGAGCCGTCACTATCTCCCAGCCAATTGCTGGGAGTATAGTGCGGCTCGGCCACCACTGCCACATCCACCAACCACTCGGCCATTGACTGCACCAGCAGGTCCTGGGCAGCCCGGCAGTGGTTGGTGTTTGCCTGCAAGATGCGATGGTCGGTACCCTTTATTCGACCATCGCATCACCCTCGGCCACCGCCGCTGATGGGACATCAGCGGGAGTGGTGGCAGCAGCGGCAGGACGGCTTATAGCCGCCTGCGGCTTGCCCTTCTTGGAGGGAGGACGGCATGACGTCCCCCCCATGACGTGGTCGGCGGGGCGACCACTGTCGGCGCACGCAGCGCAGTGCGGCTTGGCGGCATCGCACGAGGCCGCCATATGCCCCTGCTTCCCGCAGCGGAAGCATGTGTCCGCCCTGTCCACGGTGGACGGACACATGGCTCGGGTGTGGCCGATGCCAAAGCACTTGAAGCAGCGCAGCGGCGCTGCCTCAAGTACCCGGATCACGGCCCGGCTGAAGCCCACCAGTAGCCGCCCCTGGCATTTAGCCTGGGCGGCCAACACTGCGGCGACTGGGCACACCAGCCGGATAGTGCCCAGTCCACCGCGGCCGGGCCTAATTTCCCGAGCCTGGACCGCTGCGGGGTCGCAGCCTCCTGCCGAGGCGATGGCGGCCACCACCTCCTCCTTGGTGACCGAGTCATCAAGACCGGTCACCTCAATGGCCGTGGACTTCACCGGCCTGGCCACCTTCGCCACATCGGCAAGGGCCTCCCGCACCTTGCTGGCGAACAAATCGACGTTTCTGCCGCCGTCCTTCCCCGGAAACTCGAATAACCGAGCTCCGGTTTGGGTCCGACGGCAGGCACCGATTCCCAGCTGGGCGGGGTCTGCGACGGTACGAGCCCGTCTCAGGACGGACTCGTACGTTACCCCCTTCTCCGCGGCCTCGGGCACGATGGTCACCTTGACCGCCGCGGTTTTGGGGGCAACCAACTTCGGCGCCTTTGTGGTCACCGCTGCAGCTGCCGGCGCAGCCGCCGGGGCAGCCGCCGAGGCAGCCGGGGGCTGGGACGCCTTCTTCTTGCCCCTTTTCACCACCTCTGACCACGGCTGGTTGGACGGGGTGGTGGATGGGAGGAGGGTGTCTACCTCTTGAACCTGCGGGGCGGATGCCGCGATGGCAGCCGGCCCCGGTTTGGCGCCCGCACTCGTGCCGGGGCGAGACGGGGCCCCCGCTTCTTCCCCTTGCCTTTGCCCTTTGAGGGCTTCGGGGCCTGGGGAGACGCTGTCGGCGCCTTGTCAGCCGCTAGCGGCGGACGAAGCCGCTTCTCCGGCAGCAGGCGGTCCTCTATGCCTGCGAAGCAGGCACGAGTGAACGCCCTCTCCTCCATGACCACCTTGCGGAACAATTCCTCAAGGTTGGAGGAGGAGGGGGCGGGAACCGCCGCTGCCGGCGGGGCCGCTGCCGACGCGGCCGCTGCCGACGGGGCCGAGGCCGACGGGGACGGGGCCGTAGCCTCAGCCAGCTTCTTATGAAGCTGGCTAACCTCAGCTTGCAGGCGATCGACCCTCGCCTGCAGCTGCCTCGTCTCGTCTGACGCAGTGCGCTGCGTCAGCTCCATTATTATGCCTTGCAAGCTGGTTGCACGGCATTTCAGCGCCTTCTGGAAGGTCCCCTTGAGGTTGGAGGACCTGGAGGCGACCTCGACGATCTCCTCCTTGTCCTCCTCCGCCAAGCGGACCAACTCAGCCACTGACAGGCCGTCGAAACTGACGAGGGCCGAACCATAACCGGCCCTCGCCTTGGCTGCGCGCCTCTCCTTGGCGGCAACCATCTCCTCCAGTTCCAGCTCGGCCTCGGCCCGTCTGGCCAAGCCGAGCTGGCGCTGGGCGACAGCCAGACCCACATCGTGGGTGCCGGCCTGAGAACAAGTCGAAGGCGAAGCAGATGTCTGCTTCGCCTTCGACTTCCTCTTGGGCTTACTCTTGCCCGAGTCCGAGAAACCCTCGGACCCGAGCTTTAAGTACGCCCTCTTCAGGCTGCTCTCTGCAGCCACCCCACATACGGACGAGTCCAAGGCCACGGACTCGACATCCGAGTCCGAGAACTCGTCTGCCACGCTCATGCAGAGGCTCGCCACGGATGGTGCGCGACTGGCCTCTGAGGCCGAACACTCGCCTTTGGGTTGGCCCTGAGAAGGGCCTTTTGGTTGGCCCTGAGAAGGGCCGTTTGGTTGGCCCTGAGAAGGGCCTTTTTTGGCGAAACGCCCGGAGGCATTCCGCAATGGTTTCGGCATCGCGTCCACCAAACAACAACAATAAAAAAAAAAAAACCCTCAATAAAATCGAATAAAAACCGCAATAAAATCAGAATAAAACCACAATAAAATCAGAATAAAACCCACCAACCTCCTTATCCTAGCCTAACTTAACCTATCTCCCCTCGTTTCCCACGTGAGGCCGACCAAGAGGGGTTTGGGGTAAAGACTATCTGTCTTATTCATAAAAAACTCGTTAATCACTCATAAGCGACTATTTAGCTAACCATTTAGTTAGCTCTTAATCAATGCTTAACTTTTCTTTATTCATAAAAGCTAGTTAGCAGATGATTAGTAGCGATACGAAAACGAAACTATGAGTCCGGCACAGATTATAATCAAAATAGTTGACTAAAAATGGAATTTTTAGAATAAACTTGTCAAAACTACGATTTTTTATGTGTCGTGTTTGGTAGAAAAATGTCAGAAATTTCATCGGATAATTTGAATATAAATAAAATGATTTGTTACATTTAAATAATTGTATTTGTGGTCATAGTAGTGAAAATAATAAACTCCAATAATATTATAGTGAACAGAAAAAGGTATTTACCTCTGTATTTATATGAAATTACTAATCTAAACTGACGAAATTAATGTTAAAGCAGTAGCCGATAGTAACTGTGTATTTTCCTGCTCTTTAATGCTTGTAAACATCCATTTACTATTTAAGAAATTTAAGTGGGTTCTTGTGTATATATTACATTACTTCCTACTGCGTTTGTAATGTTTTTTAAAGAATTATTATACTTGTTTACAGGCATACGTTTTATTGCTATAAACGAAGCCACTATTAGCACCTAGCGGCAATATTATTCAACCTCGCAATGACGGCGAAGGAGAAGACTATGCTGAGTGAAAAAGATGAGGAATGAGGGTCGCGTGCGTCAAGAATGGCTCTCATGTTTATGGAAGAAAAGTATTGGAAAACAAAAACAATGAATTATTTTTAGAACAAAAATGTAAACAGTTTTATTGCGTATTAAAAGAAAATATTTCTAAAAAAAATTCTTATTATTTGTGTATTGCTGCCACAACAAGACCTTTTTTAGTCTTGTGCCTTAGATATGGCATAAGATAACACAAGGAAACATAGTGCAGCACCTAAAATTAGCACTATCTTTTTTATTACTGCTTTTATAAACCAGCGCTTAACCACAATTCCGCCTCATGGCAAGCAGTGATGCAATCGTTGATGGTAAAGCGCGCTAGTTTATTAAGAGCCTATTCACTTAAAAAAACTGAGTGAATAAAAAGGAAGACGGCAGTTGAGCGAGGTGATGCAATGTTAAACCCAACAACACGACTAACGATGCTGCGCAAGAGGGAGATTGATCTGGAGACCCTCCAGGACCAAACTCCCGACACAACAACATTTGGCGCACCGTACCCGTCACACTTTGCAACTCAACTTCTCAGACCCGTCCTCCGTACGGCTTCAGCAGACATCATGCCGGAACACGACGAATCGCTTGGCGGCAAGGCTTTGTCTGGTGGGTGGTAACTTCTGCCGGCAGCCTATGTTATATCCCACTACCGAGTAAAGCTTGTAAGTCAAAAAAGTTAATATAACTTTACTGCGTCGTTTTGTAAATTCAAAAAAAGGTTTTCAACATCCATATTTACGCACTATTCGATATTATAAACAAAATAACTTCGAAGCATAATGATCGTATTAAATCAATCAGCTGATTCAAATAAAATCCGCCATATTGTTGCCTCTAACCATCCTCTTAACAGCGGTCCGGTGATGTTTAATTTTGACAGCTACTAATCAATCAATTGCTGCATCCTCTTAGCGTTAAACAGCTTTTATGAATAAGAATTTTGCTAATCAGTTGCTTAGCAATTGATTAAAGTTTTATGAATAAGACTGATGATGTCACCACTATGCTACAATATTTCACTGTTCTTTGTGATCAAGCAAAGACATTTTTTTTTTGGTTCTCTTCTTTCTTTTTTTTTCTTCTTTGGCTTCGCACGGTTTGTGCGTTCAGCCAACGTCAAGGGATTGTTAGGGAGTAAAGGTAGGGAAACGGATTTCAAATTTTACGGAATTTTGGAAGGGACGGAGATATATGTAGGATCAGTTTTTTTTTTTTTTTTTTTTGTAAAATGGTGTGATGTTTACAATGGCAAATATTTACAACTTTATATTATTTAAGGTGATGAATGAGACTATACATTTATACAGTATGTTAAGAAAACCCTGTCCGACCCATAAGGATAATAAAGGTTAAGTAAACACATTACCAAATATAATATAAAATTTTTACGTAATCATCATAATACCAATACAAATAAATTTTGAAATAATCTTTTTTCCCCGCGAATTAATTCCAACTTCCCCGAAGTTTGGTAATTTTTAAAAAAGTGACAACACCGGTATTATTATGAGCGAATAGCGATGCGACCACGTGCCGCGTGCCCTGCCGCCCGCCGCCCGCGGATGGGTGCATAACGCACATTTATTAAGTTACCTCTTTTTGCGAAATAATATTTATTTTTTAGGGGGATTTCTTTTTTAAGTTTAGCCCGGTTTTGTATGCATTAGTAGAATCAGTTATCGATACCTAACGACACCTTCAGGGGTCGGACAGGGTTTTCTTAACATACTGTATACAGGAAAACTATTTGTACAAAGTAAAGATAGTATATTGAAATAGGAAAAGGAATATCAAGGGATAACAGGTTACAGAAGAAGGAAGAACGGTCATACAAGGGACAGGAGAAAAAGATATGGTTAAGTTCGCCTACATCTGTACCACAAGAGCAAATGGGGTCCTCAATAATGTGAAATTTGGAAAGATGGGATGGGGAACAAACATGGCCCTGTCTCATTCGTATTAGAATAGAGGTCTCCATTTTGCCAAATTTTGCCCTGCCAAACCATGTATTTTCCGGAATCTCGGGTTGGACAAGGCAAAAGTAATGTCCCTTTGATCTGCTACTGGTATCCCAGGCTACCTTCCAGGGGTCCCGGAGAAAACCCATAGACAGAGTTAAAAGATCATGATTAAAATTTTTATATGGGGCTAAGTCCCCATAATGCACCGCATCACCAGCTAGAGCATCAGCCACTTCATTGCCTTGGATTCCAGCATGGGCCGGAATCCATGCAAACTGTAGCGAGATGCCCTCAGTGGTCATTCTAAACGCAAATTCTCTTATAGACAAAATAATAGAGGTCTGCGACTTGTCTTCGTAAGGGGATTTATTAATGGCTAGAAGAGCGCTTCGAGAGTCTGTAAAAATAATTGCTTTTTTAGTTTTAAAACACGAATGTATTCTAAGGTTTTTAAAATTCCGAAATATTCCCCTGTAAAAACAGAAGTCTCTGGTGAAGCCGTACGGAGGACGTGTCGGCGAGTCGCATGTGTGTATTTGTGTGGTCTCGCATATACATTATTAGCGAGAATCCGTGCCTAAAACTGCGACTCGACGAAAATTCTTAGTAAGGGGGTCTGATGATGACTTGACTTACCTATGTTGATACTGTTTCAACCGGTGTGTAGTGAATGTAAGGATCTGCTTCGCTTTGTTACCCGATGTATGCCATCTACGTTTCGCCCACGCTCGATGTTAACCTCTCCATTCCTTAGTCTGTAGGGATTAAGCAATCATCATTTGCTTGTTATGGAACTAAGTGCACAGGGCTAACTTGACATTATATAATATTGATTACATTCATTATTAATCGATCGTTTTCTCTTAACCTCCAAAGGAGGGATTGTCTAATACAGCGCCGTGCGCACCGACATAGCGCTTCGTACCAGTCGGCTATAACATTGGATGTCCTGTATAGTGTGACCCAAGCCTTGACGGCGTCGGGTTCCGCCTCTTTTAAGAGGTCTTATCCGCTCCATGTTTCAGGAGACCCCGCTTTTCGGCGCCGGGTTCATATTCTGTTACCTCTGATGAGAGGAGTGGGAGATACGTTGCGAGTCACCCAGGCCTGACCCTTTCGGCCAGGTCTGTCCAAGCTTGGAATATTTTGCCCACGCTTGAAATACTCCCGGACACGGCGCGCACGCCTAGGCCCGACCCTTACGGTCGAGCCCTCCACTATGGGATGTCCAGCTGTCGACAGCACTGCGCGCGGCTACCTTAAGGTGCAATCATCTATTTTATATCGTTTAGGCTGCAGCAGCGCTACAGCCCCATCATGTTTCCTCACAGTTCTATAAGACATACAACAATTAAGATAATTCGTGTTACTTCAATTCGGTAACTTGATTCCGATCAAACTATCATGGTACATTATAATTAGATTGACAATAAATAATTAATTAACCCTAGGCACTTAGCTTTCATCAACTGGAGGCTTCCCAACCGCTCCGGCACTCACTCAACACTCATAACAATAGTTTTAGTATATTTTATTACTTTAGTAGGCTGATGAAAATGGCGGTAGGATTCTAACAGGAATGAACTCGTCGCGTCGGTTCGTTAGGTTCCATAGACTATAAATGACCAAGTTATGGTATTGTCTCTTACCTTGTGCATAGTTGTCAGTAATCTTGCGAGAATGTCTTCTCTTACAATATTATGAGTGATTTCGCGATAAGTCGCGACAGTCCCGCCGGAAACATTTAAAAGAAAGTAATCATCAAGTTCTGCGTCCACTCCCTTATCTTCTCAAGGGCTCGGACTGCGGCCTCACGCTGGCTCCTCAGTTCTCCGTTTGGTCTATCGTGGTTTTCTATGCTATTTGAAGGTTCTCTCAATTCATTATTAACCTCATTGTTGTAATCATTTCCATTAACATTTTCATTTTCAACATCTGTTTTATCAATAGCATCAATCGTTGTATCTTCTGTCATTTCCGCATTTATTTGTTTCGGTTCAATATCATTTGATGTTTCATTTGGAATAGTTTTCATTTCTGTGTCATCAGTAGGATTTATATCTATTGCCTTTTCATGAGCCTTTCCCGGTAATTGAAAGGGTTGAGAATCTTTTCTGGTTTCTTGCACTGTTTCATCATGACACTTGTCAT
This sequence comes from Sesamia inferens, assembly GCA_037179545.1. Lineage (NCBI taxonomy): Eukaryota > Metazoa > Arthropoda > Insecta > Lepidoptera > Noctuidae > Sesamia > Sesamia inferens. Next base: position 21,163,005 of record CM073946.1, read on the forward strand.
CTTCAACTTCAAAAGGATATAAATGTGCAATAAAGCGAGTGAAAATCGCATTTCCAACTTTGACTTTTGCTACTCTAACTAGATCATCAGAACCTTTCACTAATTACACTATTTTTCCCACTTTCCAGCCTTCTCTGTTCTTATTTTATTTATTTATTTATTTTATATCATTATATATTTCAGTCAGTTCACGCACTCGATCGAGCGCGCACGCGAGTAATTGTGTTCTGTGCGCACGCGACAATATCGTCGTAATGTGATGTGTTGATGTCTCACTGTAGAACAATGTCGGTAAATACGTTAAAGTGTAGTAGCTGTAACATAGTCGTAAATGAATTACTGGCGTTCCTGCGAAATGTCTTGGATGTCATGGATGAGGAAAGTATGCATCAAGTGTGTACTTCTTCTTTCACAGCAGAAGAAATAGTGAAGGCAAAGTCTTTGTTGTTTGAATCAATGCCGAGTGGGAAGAAAATGCCAATTCGAAGAAAAGAGGGCAAGAAAAAAATGTCAAGAGACCTAGATGATATGATTGGTCTGTTGAAGGGTTCAGATCCAGAACTCTTCCCCATTTTCGTGGCAAAAGATCTCCACAAGGTTCCTCCAGTGTCGTTCGACCATGTAGATGTCACGAGATTGTTAAAGGATATAGTGAAATTGCAGAAAAAGGTTAATGAATTGGAAGAAAAAGCTGTAACAATGGAGCAATTCGATACACTAAAGCTTGAAGTGAACAATATGAAGTACGCATCGTTAGCTGATAACTGCACGTTAAGTGCGAATGTTAATGTAAATAAAAAGAGGGGTGCGTGTTCCCAAAACAGTTTTATATTGGATAGTGGCCCTATAGGTTTGCACTATATGCCTGTAAAAGTTTCGACTCAACAGCTGACTCCACAGCTGATTCAAAATCAAACGGCCGGATGGCAAAAAATGTGTCGACCAATCATGAACACTGCGATGATAGTTGCATCTCTATTGCGCAAAATCAACAGAGTGCGACAAAGAATCGGGCTTGTGTAGTAGTGCTTGATCACGTAGACTCGCGGGCGCGGTGGCGGGCTCGGTCACGAAATATCAAACAAATGACGAAATATCAAAGTGTTCACGTATGAAACGCACGTGCGGTGTAAGTAGCGGGCTAGCAGGCGACCGGCGCGCGCGGCGCGCTCGCTACAATTACAAACGCGAGAGATGTTTGTGTGTGTTTACGTTAGTGCTTGTTCACGTAGAAACGCGCGGGCGCGGGCGCGGGTTCGGGCGCGGAGACGTTGCGAGTTCGTGTTCACATTAGCCGCCAGGCGTTTGCGCGATTTCATAAGTTCAAACTGGTTGATCTTACCTGACGTCGCGGGGTAATCGCGCGCTTTGCCGCTAGTTTAACGTGAACACACACAAACATCTCTCGCGTTTGTAATTGTAGCGAGCGCGCCGCGCGCGCCGGTCGCCTGCTAGCCCGCTACTTACACCGCACGTGCGTTTCATACGTGAACACTTTGATATTTCGTCATTTGTTTGATATTTCGTGACCGAGCCCGCCACCGCGCCCGCGAGTCTACGTGATCAAGCACTTAAACTAGCCGCAAAGCGCGCGATTACCCCGCGACGTCAGGTAAAATCAACCAGTTTGAACTTGTCGCTTGAATCGCAATCGCGCAAACGCCTGGCGGCTACGTGCTTGTTCACGTAGAAACGCGCGGGCGCGGGTGCGGGTTCGGGCGCGGAGACGTTGCGAGTTCGTGTTCACATTAGCCGCCAGGCGTTTGCGCGATTTCATAAGTTCAAACTGGTTGATCTTACCTGACGTCGCGGGGTAATCGCGCGCTTTGCCGCTAGTTTAACGTGAACACACACAAACATCTCTCGCGTTTGTAATTGTCGCGAGCGCGCCGCGCGCGCCGGTCGCCTGCTAGCCCGCTACTTACACCGCACGTGCGTTTCATACGTGAACACTTTGATATTTCGTCATTTGTTTGATATTTCGTGACCGAGCCCGCCACCGCGCCCGCGAGTCTACGTGATCAAGCACTAATGTGAACACGAACTCGCAACGTCTCCGCGCCCGAACCCGCCCCCGCGCCCGCGCGTTTCTACGTGAACAAGCACGTAGAGCGAGAGGCAAAACCAGATATGGTGAGTGCAAAAGAGACCGAGGACATGACAAGCAAAAGTACGGCGAGGAGCGGTGAACCGGTTCTGATACCTGCTACATACGAGATGTCTATAAGTGATCAGCAAACAAACGAACTAAAGGAGGTAGCGGTAGCTCGTGACGTTCCAATACCTTCGCCTGCTGCTACTTACGCCGCCGTCGCAGGGCTTGTAATGTCAACACCGCAAAAGAGTTTTACGGTTTCGAAGGTAAAGAATAACGACGAAAATAATGAAGGGTGGGTTTTAACACAAAGGAAAAAGAGGCTAAAGGATAGATTTATAGGAACTCGAGGGCGTGCTAATATGGGTGTGAATGCAAAGTTTAAAGCAGCCGATATAAAAGTGCCGTTGTTTATCAACAACGTAGACCGGAGTGCGTCATCGAACGACATATATAATTACATAGTGGAGAAAACACAAACTAGTGTGCAAATAGACAAAATAAATATGAAAAAACAGAAAGACTACGATGCCTATAAAATATTGGTACCGAGAACAAAATTGCATTTATTTTTGGATGACAATTTATGGCCGGAAGGTATTGTTTTTCGTAGATATGTAGACTTCAGGAAAGGAGCTGATGAATCTCACAAAAGTATCAAAAATGGATCAGAAAAGTAACAATAACATCTCTATCGCAAAACCCCGTACCCTTGTTACTTTCAATTGTAAATCTATTACCAGATCGGTAGACTATGTCAGGTTACTGTGTCAAACATCTGACATAGTAGCATTGCAGGAAACATGGCTGCTGCCTCATGATGTTCCGTTTCTAGGCAGCATACACTCTTTATTCGACTTTGTGGGCAAGTCGGCGGTGGATACTTCGAAAGGTATTCTACGGGGTCGACCGTATGGTGGAGTGGCAATACTGTGGCGTAAGAGCGCCTGCGACAGTGTAACGTCAGTGCAGTGCAAAAGTGTGCGTCTTGTTGCTATTAGAATAACAGTAGGCGGTAAATCGTTCTTAGTTTTTTCAGTATACATGCCAACTGAGTCGATGGATAATCTTGCTGAATTTGTGGATTGTCTTAGTGAGATTAACGCAATTATAGAGAGCAGCGGTGTGGATGCAGTGTTTATCCTTGGTGACTTTAATGCGCATCCTAATGGATTATTCGGCAAAGAGCTACTGAGTTTTTCCACTGAAGTACAGTGGCGTTGCGCTGACGTTAGCGTGCTTGGCAAAGATTCGGACACATACACGTACAATCACCCAAATTGACGCCTGAACACAGCAGAGGCGATTTTCCCTTGCATGTCCGTTCTACTGAGTGAGAAGTGATCCCGCCCCTTTTTTTAAAGTTGACCAATCACGTTTCATTGCTCAACAGAAATGAAAAAAAGTGACCATTTGTCTACAAACAAAAAGATTTTACTACTTACACGTGTTGTAGAAAAAACAAGATCAGGCGTAACGTTGGGTGATAGTACGTGAGTGATGCGCATGGTACTACAAGTTGGTTAGACCACTGTGTTGTGACTGATACGGCGTGGAGCTCAGTTAAGGACATTAGCGTAATGTATGACGTGAGTTGGTCGGACCATTTACCAATGGTTATAACATGCGATATAGGCATAATAAGATCTAAACTTATGATTGAAGTGCCAAAGTGCAACGGGGTAATTTGGGGAAACAGAGACTTGCTACAAATTGAGAATTTTGGTAAATTTTGTAACGATAAATTAAGAGATGTTGATTTTCCGGTGGAATTTACTAAGTGTTGTGAGAATCTATGTGGTAATAGAGGACACCGGAAAATCATAGATAATTTATATAAAGAGATTGTAAGTATTTTGTGTGAGGGTGCAGTTTCGTGTTATAATAGGGTAGTACGGCGCAAAAAAGGTTACGTAACTGGCTGGAATAAATACAAGTAAGTAAGTAAGTAAGTAAGTAAGTAAGTCATTTATTTTGCAAATATGGGTACAGTACATGGTGATAGAGTGATAATCGATAGGTTCAGCCACATTTTACCAATAGGCATGCAAAAATTATAATTTGAAGCTAAAGTTACTGGAAATTTATACTTAGACTGCATATACAATTGAATAATTTGATGTCATAGTTTGATAAAAATGACATAATAATGTTACAATATGCAGAAACCAGTTACAATTATTATCAAATACCTACACAATTTAGAGTCATTAACAATAAAAATGTCATATAATACAATTTCAAATATGATGTCAACGAAGTGTAAAAGAATGAAATATATAAAGGGGAAAAAAAGCAGTCACAATAAAAAGTAATAATAATAATTAGGACACAATATGATTAGAAAATGTCAAATATAATCAAAAATGTCAACTGTAATAAAAATGTCAAAAAATATGTAAAACAAAAAAATAAAATTAATGAAAATAGTAATAATAAACAATAATAAAAAAAAAAAAAAACAAAAACACTTTTACATACATACAGATCTCATAATATTTTCTCAAAATTTTTCTCAGTAAGGAATTCGCTGACAGTGTAGTATGCTTTATGCGTTAGAAAACTTCGAAGCCTGTTTTTAAACAATGGTAGTGGTAATTCTTTCCATTGCCTAGGTAATTTATTATAGATTGCCGGAGCCATACAGTAGACACTTTTCCGCATTAGTGCCGTTTTAGCGGGGTGGGAGCACAGTACATTATTGTCTCGTCTGTTACGCGGTACTACATCCGCCAGACGTTTAAAACGATTTGGGTTGGACTTCACAAACACAGCCACTTCCATTATGTACAAACTAGGTAATGTTAATATTTTATGCTGTTTAAAGTATGGCATGCAACTATCAGTGGATTTAAGCATAAACATCGCCCGTAAGCATCTTTTCTGTGTTTTAAAAACTGTTTCCCTTTCGGTTGAATTTCCCCAGAATATTATACCGTAACGTAAGTGGGATTCTACTATGCCATAATAGGCAGTAAGAAGTGCATCTACATCAATTATTGGGGATAGCGAATGTAGAGCGTAGGCGGACTTACTAATTCTCTTACATAAAGTATCACAATGTGCCTTCCAATTTAGGTTTTTATCTATTACGAGTCCTAAAAATTTTGTACTCTCCACTTCTTCTACGACTTCATTGTTATAATGTATTCTAGGGCGCGTGCTGGGAATCCGCTGACTAAAATGTACAGCTTTTGTCTTTTTTAAATTTATTTTTAAATTGTTTGCCTCTAACCAATTTACAACACTCCTTAAACACTTATTAATGTCCGATTCATACGTTACCAGATTTTCACATGGTATTGTCATAGTGCTGTCGTCTGCAAACAGTGTTATTGGGTGTTCAACCCATTTAGGTAGATCATTTATGTATAAAATAAACATGAAGGGTCCTAGTACGCTCCCCTGCGGTACACCATACTTAACTTTACGCTCTGAGGATCGATATATCTCTTCACGCTTGCTAACTGGATTAATTTGGTAAATTTCAGTTATTTGTTTTCGGTCTTTAAGATAAGTCTCAATAAGTCTAAGTAAATTACCTCTAATACCGTAAGCTTCAAGTTTATTTATGAGAGTAGGATAATCTACGTGGTCAAAGGCCTGTGTCATATCACAAAATAAGCCACATACAGGTATTCGACTATTGACATTCTGAATAACATTATATATAAAGTCAAATATAGCCATATTAATTGTTCTATTTTGTCTAAACCCTTTCTGTTCGTCACACAAAATGTTATTCTTTTCAATAAATTTGTATAATTCATTATAAATATACTTCTCAAATATTTTGGATATCACAGGTATGAGTGCGATTGGTCGGTAATATTCCATTAATTCTCTGTTCTGTTTCTTAAATATCGGCTTTATTATTGAGGTTTTTAAGGCATCCGGGAAGATTCCTGCGCTGATACTAAGGTTAATTATATGACTTAGATGATCACATATTTCCATAGATACGTGTTTGAGTATTTTCGTACTAATGCCATCATATCCTACACTATTTGTGTTACTTAAAGACATTATTATTCTATGTATTTCAGCAGGTACACTAGGCAGCATGAATAATGATTTAGAGCTTGTGTTAATCTTAGTGTAATTCGACTGGATGTCTATCTGTTTTGGTAGAATTTTATCAACAAAGTAGTTGTTAAACGCTTCAGCAATTGTTTTAGGATTTGAGACAATATGATTTCCAACCTTAATGTTAGAAATTATTTGTTTGGGTAAATTATGCTTTGCACGATTAATAATTTGCCACGTAGTTTTTGATTTATTTTTAGATAGTTTAATATTTTGATTATTTTGTACCTTTTGTGTCAGTTGTATAATTTTTTTGTGCAATTTTGAATATTGAGAGAATTTATTTTTACTATCTTTATTTAAGTTTAACCTCATCTGCCACAAAAGCTTTCTTTTGTTTCGGCTACACAGTTTAATACCTCTCGACAGCCACTTAGGTTTTTTAATGACATCAATTTTGATCAATTTAATAGGAAAACACAAATTATACAAGAGCTTGAAAGAGTCAATGAAGTTGTTATAAGCTATGTTCGGGTCGTCCGTTTCGTAAATTTCAGAAAAAGAAAGGTTTTTCATATAGCCTTTAAACTTGGTTATGTTTTCCATACTATAATCCCTTTTAGCCGCATACCAATAGTTTATTACAAATTTTGTTTGAACAGGACAGTGAAGAAGCTGTGATGTATGATCGGACAAAGCAAATTCAAGCACTTCAGTCTTACAAAATTTACTAAAATTATGCGCAAAATTGTCTATGCAAGTGTTGCTTGCCATGCGGGTAGGCTGTCTTAATGCCAATTTCAAATTATATCTCATTAATAGATATTCAAATGCATTTGTGTGGTTATTTTGTTTAAGAATGTCTATGTTAAAGTCTCCGGCAATAATAATGTTTTTATAACGTGCTCGTGATATTTCCTGCAATACAGTTTCGAGTTTGTCTAGGCAATAATTAAGATTATTTATATTTGGTACTCTATAGATACATATTACGATTATCTTATAATGCGTAAGTTCAATAGCACAGCATTCAAATATGCCTGAACAGGAGAAACTAGAAATTTTAGGTAATTCCTTCCATTTTAAACCATTTCTAGTTAGAATGCAAGCCCCTCCCCTTTTTCTTTCATTTCTACAGAAACAGGCAGCTAAAGAATAGTTTGGAAGATGTAACTGGTTTTGGTATCCTTCCATAATGAAGTGCTCTGTGATGCACAAGACATCCACTTCTATATTTTTGTCAGTGAGTTCATCTAAACACACAGTCAGAATATTAGATTTTGCTATTAAGCCTGCAATATTTTGATGTAGGATTTTCAGATATTTATTACAAATACGTAAAGGATGCACACGGGAGGGCTCGGCTTGATTTTCAAAACTGGTCTTTATATGGTAGACCTAAAGGTGGTTTACTATATGACAAGATGGTTGAATGTAGAAAGAATTTTAAGACTCAGTTAAAATGGTGTCAAAATAATGAAGAACAAATTAAAATGAATATCATTGCTAGTCATCACGACGCAAAAAAATTCGGTAGTTTCTGGAAAGCCACAAACAAATTGAATCCTAGGTTGAGCTTGCCCGTGAGTATTAATGGTGTCAGTGACCCCCATGAGATTGCTAACCTGTTCAGTGTGGCTTTTAGGGTGGATTCCCCTCTGCGTCCTTCGTCTGCTGGGTCGGAGGTGTTGGAGGGGGCTAGTGATGTGCCTGGGCTTATGAGGTTGCTGCTATAGTTTTCAAAACTCCTCTTTTTGTGCATTTATTATTTTCATTTACCTTTGCTCTTAAGCTTAATGTATCTTGATCTAAGTTCCATTCTATAACGAGTAATTTTATCGTTTTGTCAGGACATATATCCCCGTCTGGAATCTGTTTTATAAATTCTTTAGAGTTTGAACTACACTGTCTTAGATTCATGGAAATTTCATCAAATGTGTTTTACAAATTATAGTATAGCATTACTGCTTCATTAACACTGTTTGATCCGGTCAGAAGGTTATCTACATAAATATCATTAGCGATTTTCTTTATATATTCAAATTTTGAACATTTTAGATGGTGTTTGACTGTGGCATTTAGTATAAATGGTGACGCTGTGAGACCAAATGGAACACGGGTAAATCTTAGATGGATGAGGTTTTCATCGGTAAATGGTTTATGAGGGTTCTTCAACCACAAGAATCTTGTCACATCTCTATCTAACTCCTTAAGCCCAATTTGAAGAAAAGCCTTTTCGACATCTGCTACTATTCCAATTGCGTGACACCGGAATTTAATTAATAATCCTGTTAAATCTTCCAATAACAGAGGTCCGCAATAAAGGTGCTGATTTAGACTTTTACTGTCCTTGACATGTGCTGATCCATCATAGACTATACGTTGTACTTTCCCTGGTGTAGTGATGCCGTGATGAGGAAGGTAATGTACTGCATGGTTTACTTGTCTCTTAGGAACTTCTTCAATTATTCCGTTACTCCACTGATCTTTGATTATGTCATCATACGACGTTAGTGTAACTGCATCTAATCTTTTAAGTAAGCCTTTGAGCCGACCAAATGCCAGCCCAAAATTGTATGGTAATCCTGATGGACTATCACTCCATGACCAGCTGATATAATATTTGTGATCTTTATACTCTGTGGTTTCTTTAAAATGCTTGATAGCTTCTTCAACCCTATTCGCTTTAGGTGAGTCTGTTATACCTATGGACTCCAAGTCCCATAAATACTTCAAGCTTTCTCTGTGTAGTGGTGGATCTAGTTGATTAAAACTATCTTTACCAGAATTTTCAAAATATGTAAGCACTGATAAACGTTGCCTGCATTTGGTAGCGTTTATTCTACCAGAAACTATCCAACCAAATTCAGAATGTATCAAATACAAATCCTGGCCTATTTGTATTTTATCAGTTGCCATCCATTATAGAGTAATAATGATCATTGCCTATCAATATGTCAACTCGGTCAAGCAGTGACCCATCATCAGCTAACAGATATTCGCCAGAGTTCTTCCACCCAAGTAAATTTTCCTCTGGATAAGGTACTCCTGGAGATATTGATGGTATAACGTTAGCAAATCGTCGCTTAAGTTCTAACACCACGGATCTCAAAAAAATGGTCAAAATGTGTTATGCATGTCATTGGATAAAGAATCGAAAGACGCGTCATTTGACCAATCGCAATTAAGCGATTAAACCAATGATGGCGCGTTATTTCGAAAAAAAAAACAAACAAAACGAAATGTTATTATTATTTACAAACTTAGACAGTTTTTTTAATCTCCTGAAAAGTTCATTATTTTGAGTTACGCGGTGTTAGAACTTAAGCGACGAAATATTGACCTGATTGTATTATTATTTGTTATAATATCTATTCTTACTAATGAGCTTGTTATCTCTCTAGGGTGTTGAGATCCAAACGTAAATATTGCAAGGTTATTTCGTTCTTCCTCTTGAAGGTTCAATTCTTTAGCCATAGCTTCTGTAATATAGCTTCTCTCACTTCCTGTATCTAACAGTATCCTACAGTTTCTTCGGCTATTACTATGTCCTAGCAATATGACAACGGCTGTTTGTAATATTGTGAACCCTTTTCCGCTTACATGCATTACCTTTGTCGATTCCTTTCCATTTCGACTCTTGGGCTGCACTGTGGTATATGGTTATGTCTTCCATGCTCGCCACAGAAGCAGCATCTTCTTTTATAAGGACACCGATGAAAGCGATGCCCCTGTTTAAAACAATTAAAGCATTTATGTTGAAGTTTTGCTTTTCTTTTCTCTAGAGTATTATACTTTTCACAATTGCTATTATAGTGGTCACCTTTGTAGAAGACACAATTGAGCTTCTTTCTTTTATCAAAATTGTGGAAATTCTTTTCTTTAGTTGTGTTTGGATCAAATCTTCTCTTCAGTCTATCATTATTAGGTTTGAAATTGTGTTGAAATCCTTTCAATGGTCTTTTACTATGAGTGGAAAATTTCTTTGACGTTCCGGGTCTCCTTCTTTCAATATTTGTAGCAGCCTTTATATGCAAAGTTTCTGTAGTGTACGAAGTTTCAACAGCACTACTTGTACAAGGTTGTTGAGTTATCCTTATAGCGTCTTCTTTAGTGGATATTATCAAGGATAGATGCGTTAAAATACATTCTACAGTAAATGTACCGTCAGATCCAAGTCTCAACTTAGTATCGTAGATTAGGTCAGTAGGGAATTTTTCCATTATTAAAAATCTCATCTGATTCGTATCGGTATTCTCTCCCATGGATTGAAGTATTCTTAAGTGACGTTGAATTTCATCCAATGTGGTTCGGCATTCATCAAGCTTTACTGCTTGTTTTATATTATTAATAGCTCTATGATGCGCATGAATTACTCAAATTCATCATTTAAATTAAATATAAAGCTTATTATTCCATCAATGAGTTTTTAGATGATAACAGTATAAAATAAGAAAATGTTAACTTTCATGTCCAATATTGTTTTTAATTAATTTGCACGCCTTGCTAGCAGCGCTAAATTAGGCCTAAATCAAAACTGACTGGAAACTGAACGTTTTGTTAAAAGGTCATGGTAAGCCCCCAGGGTCATGGTATGAAATTCTATACAAAAAAAAAGGTGAACAGTTTTAGTAAACGTCAACGCAACAGGACTGTTGCAGGCCTGCTAATAAGACGTCATGGTACAGAAAACTAATTTAGGACTGTTTCTGCCCTGCTATAAGAGCTCATGGTAAGGCCCCTGGTCGTTATGTGTTTGGAGGTACACTCCTAAATAAAAGTCGTGGATACGGGAACAACAGTTTAATCACTATCACAATTATAGGCGTAACGTAACGTTAGTTACAATGGTAGGAAGAACACTGAGAATACTGAGATGAGTTATGAGAGTTAAGGTGTACTCTTTTATAACCGACTGCTTGTCGTAAGGTTTGTATACGTACTGCGGCAATGCAAGCCGCAAGCGGAGTTATGTGTATTTAATGTCGGAAACAATAAGTGTTTAGGGTTGTAACACATTAACTTGTGTTGTGACACAATACGCCACATGTTCATTGGCACAACTTCTAGCCAGATGATACTACAGAATCAAGCACTAAAGTACCCGAAAGCAAAGGTCAAAGACTGATTATAACTCACGCTGGGACGTCATCTAGTTTTGTACATAATTACCTATTGGCATTCAAGTCAAATAAAACGAGTGAATACCACAAGGAAATGAATTTTGTCAAAGGAGACGGGCGAAAGTTCATACAAAGTTCGGCCTGACTGTACAGCGACTGTACAGCAAAATTTAGTGCATTAAATCATTTCAATATTATTACTATTTAAAAAATAAAACTTTATTTAGAATGGCAGTGTGAGAGAATAAAGAAATAGGGTTTCATTAGCTTGCACAATCTCATTTGTTTTTTATAAGTTTTCTTACAAGCTGTCAGCGCTCTTATGGTATATTTAAGTAATTATTCAGACTTTGGAGACTAGATTTTATCAGGATGTATTTTTATGACATTAACACATCGTGAGTGTGGTTTCCAAAGGGCCGGCGGCGCTTAACTGCGTATTAAATGTTGCAAAGAAGGAGGATAAAAAAGAATGAAGAAAATCATTTACAATTATAAAAAAGAGTAAGCAAGAATAAAAATCACATTTCTCTTATATAGATTTACTAATCATCCAATTCATCATAAACAATTAATGCTGGCAAAGGCGGCGAAGCTCGTAAGGGAGCGAGACTCTCAGCGCCTTTACGCCTCTAGTCGAAGCAGAAGACGCCCTGGTCGGGAGATAATATCGAACTCCCGACCACCATAGGCGGGAGTATGCAGTTGCACAAAAAAAAAAAAAAGAATCAAAATCAAAAATCATTTATTCAAAATAGGCTGAGAATCAGCACTTTTTGAACATCGTTATTACATAAGACAGTCCCCCAAAACACCCACCCATCGACTCTTCCTAGTGCTTTCGCCGGAAAGAAGTGGCGGGATAAATTCCCCAGCAGCACAGCTGCCTGTTCATTAAAAAAAACTTGACTTTATACAATACTATGTAGGTAAAGTAATGAAGACAAGAAAACACAACAATAATGAAATTATTTATCATATGCCAGCTAGCCAAGCCAAAATACCAGCAAAGCAAAAACAAAAAATAAAATATCATTAAAATGGAAATGTAAATAAGTAAAAACTTATTACCTAAATAAAAGCCCCAGGTATAAAGGGCGTGACAGCTCACATATTTATGCATTGTGAAAAAGAAAATTATATGAACTCGTATAACGTGTCAGTAAGCTAATTCTGGAGAAAGGTGTCATTTGCGGAATAATATGCCTTTAAACAAATCTTGGATTTGATTTGTGCTTTAAATGCATTGTAAGGCAAGTCTAGCAAAGCAGAGGGTATGTTATACAAAATAAAACGATCGACTTCCCAAAAAAAAACACTACAAAGTGAAAAATAAGTAATTTCCGAAGTCTGTGGCAAAAAGGAATACATAATTATGTTTACGATCATGGTGTCTTTGGTTTTTGTATGTTCGTTTGTTAGATACATCGATATTAGACTGTGAAGTTGATTCATCATGTTCACTTGTTACATCTACTGTTGCTGAAGATCCAGATGGTCCAGTCAGAAAATGATGAGCATTTCTATTATCTCTCACCCAGCAACGATGACATATGAGAGCTCGAGCTCTTGAAATCTGGAAAAAAATTATATCATGAGTCTTTTTCTAAAAAAAGAAGTAATACATACATGACTCAGTAGTCTGTAAGCAATTCTGTAAGACCTAATATTTGTAAATAATGTAACTTCTTTGCTAGATACTAATTTAAATGTCCGCACTAGTAATAATTAATTATTGTAGATACACTGTTTGTTCCGGTCCCACAGACAAACCGTGAAAAGGGTTTTGCGATTTTGTGCTTTTATCTCAATGTATTGTACACTAGGTTAAGAAAATAAATAATAATAATAACGCAATCTCTTCTAATATACACCTTCGGAAAATACAGGCTGCAATATAATTATTTGTGTTTTTTTTTACTAAATTCACTAACTATATGATAGTAACCTTTGTTCCTTTTCCGTATAATTTTTCCTCGTGAATGTGACACTAATATACAAAAATGATTCTCTAAAGCTGACTGCTACTGCAGAGATTAGTGTGAAAAAAAAAGTAAAAAATAGTAAGCAGTATACATAGATTACCCTGTGGTAGTATAAAATACAAAACAACTAAATCTAATAAAAACTTACAGTCCGAGGCTATATTAATTCAGAAATGACTGCATGAATTCTTCTTTCACTTTCGGTGTTAATTTGCAATGAATGAGATCTTGCCCGCAACACTGAACGTCCACAGTTCACACATACGTGGCGATGTCCAGTCATTGGAGATGGAAGTTGCTCATCTGTGCCCAAGGCAGTCACAGCTAAATCTCTGCATCCTTGGCAAATGTGATGAGATCTATTGACCTACAATAATATTAGATTGTTATTTACAGCTTCCACAAATAATAATTACAGAATTAGGTATGATGCAGAACGTTGTATATATTTTTAGCACAAAATAAAAACTGTATCATTCAGAATTGCATGTATATTATTTCTTACTGACATCATGGTGTAACTAGGATTATATTATATTAATGCTTTCATATAAGGTCATTCAATTTTACTATTGTTTCATAGAATTCATAAGGTAAGTAGGTAATATAAAAAGAACTTTATAATCAAACTGTAAATCTTACTTGAAATTCAAATAAATCAAGTGCATTATAGTTATATATGTCGGAGATCGTCAGTATAATTTTAATAGAGGTTGCTGATTTGATTTACGTAGTAAAGGGGCAAACGCTTGTGACGTTATTTTGTGATGGCGGCACATGGATAGAGTCGCTTTGGATAGTGCGGTTCGTCGAACGGTCACTTTGCATCGAGACGCGGACCAAGGCACTTCTCCGAACCGAAACTGTCGGTTTGCGTATTTAAATTGTTATTATGAAGATTGGAGGGTATATCTACACGTGGTGCTTCAATTCAAAACTCACCTACGAAATGGAACTTGTACCACCACACAAAGATGCTGTCGACCCTACCGCTCTGCCGTCGCTGTCTCCGACATCGGAAGTGGAATAAATTATTATTAAAACTTACTTCAAAAATATACCTATATATTTTTGAAGTAAGTTTTACTGTACTCGAAAACTACCTATCACAGCATGAAGTTTTAATTAAATACATACGTTTTAAATAAATACTTACCACTTGAGGTGCAACTAGGGCTTCCATTACGTAATTACGGACTCATTTTAAAGTAGTTTTCGATTCCGTAACTGAAAATTTCAATTCCGTACTTACGTAATTATTGGTATCATAACTCAGTTAAAATAGTCAACCAATAAAAAAATCTATCTACTACGTATCATTTAATGCAGCAACACTATACGATATATCTACATCGAAACTATACAAACAGGGAATTACCCGCAGTTTATATTTTTATCGTTTGTTAAATCTTAAAAAAAAATAATTCTAAGATGTACAGAATAGACTTCAAAATATGTTAACTTGGCGAGTCGCGGTCGGTAGATCCGGGGAGTCCCTGGCGAAAAGTCCCTACGACTACGGGGAACTACTATGCACTTCACTTTCTTAACTAAAATGAAAGTGTAGTTTCATTGCTAAATTGTCGGTTGTTCAGTTCACAACTACACATCGCTGGACCTTCGACACAGTTGACACTTGATCAGATAACTTAATTAAAAGTTGGTGGTAAGTGCGCGAAAATATTAACAATTTGGAGCAGTTAATTCTTTAATTGTATCTTTATCGTGGGTGACTTTGAATGTGTGGATTATCTCTTGAAAGATGTAAGTACCTAGATCAAAGTTTTAATCAGTAAAAACCCCGGGGAGCATGCATAGTTCCATACAAAATAATTTATTATACAAACATTTTTTGAAGTGAAACTGCTTTACGCACGCTTGACTTGGGGAGTAAGCTGGCGAAAGCGTTACGGAAATTGATCGGGCAAGGCGAACGGAAATTAAGTGGGAGATATAAGCACAGAGGCGCACGTGGCGCGAGCTTGGTACTACAAGGTCTACAACGAGTTTTTTTTTTTTTTTCAATAAAAATAGAAGATCTATGCAAAAATATATTTCTTTTTAATTTTGGGACACGGATACACTTATTTATTTATTTACACTTAACACTATACATTAAATTTTTTGTTGACTGACAACCATTAAGGGGGTCAGTTAACATAAAACTTGGTACCGCCTACTTCACAGTCCCTCCTGTATCCCCCCCCTCACCCCTTAATATTCCCCACGAAACTACCCCCCCCCCCCCGTCCCTCCTCATTGATTACCTCACCACCCCGTGGATTATCTCGGGAACCAGAGGTCGTGGACTACCCGAGTTTGGGGTCCCCTGATCCAGGAGGAAGAGCCCGACCTTTTGGCCCCGTCGGAATCCGCTACCCCCTAAACGAAACCTCCCCCCCGACCCCCTTTAGTTACCTCACCTCCCCGTGGATTATCTCGGGAACCAGAGGTCGTGGACTACCCGAGTTTGAGGTCCCCTGAATCAGGAGGAGGAGCTCGACCTTTTGGCCCCGAGGGAATCCACTCCCCCCTCTCCCCCTCCCCCCGCAACCCCACGAAACCTATCCACCCCGACCCCCTTTAGTTACCTCACCCCCCCGTGGATTATCTCGGGAACCAGAGGTCGTGGACTACCCGAGTTTGGGGTCCCCTGATTCAGGAGGAAGAGCCCGACCTTTTGGCCCCGACGGAATCCACTTTTTTTTTTTTGTTTTAATAAAAATAGAAGATCTATGCAAAAATATTAATTTACCAATGAAACCATGAAATAAATTTAAATATTTATAGAAAATTAATATACACACATATACATACAGATGGTGCGAAAAAAGTTTCACTTCAGTCGTGTGGTCATAAGCACACTCGTTTTTTTTTTAATTATGGTGTGCAATAAAGGAATAAATACAGACATAATTTTCTTTAAGTGTATTTTTATTCCGATTTGATTTTAGAACATCTAAATTCCCAAATATACCTACAGGGTATCTACCTATAAGAAAATTAAGATATTTATCATAAATTTGAAATTATATAGCTCATCTCTAAATCAGGAATTAATTAACTAAGCATGCTCTATCGTTTGGCTACGAAATTTGTAATAGGTTTGACGACACGGTTTGAGTAATGGTTGAGCGATCGACTACTACGCAGCGTATCGCGGGTTCGATCCCCGCAGGCCGCACGGACGGAACAAATATTTGTAAAATCTGCAAGTAGTTGTTCCGGGTGTTTGTGTTTGAGAGACCAGGTAGAAATTTAGGAATCTCTTCCGGTCCTAACAAACACAAACACCAACGTGCGGCGTAACGTTTTATTTAAAAAAAAAGAAGTTTGTTTACATTTTATAATGAGTTGGCCACTAGGTTTTACCAATATCGTTATTATTAACCTAAACTCTTTTTATTTTATTTTTCAGGTCTTCTTCAAATAAGACTGTATACAAGGAGTTTTTGAACAAACGCACACAAAGTTCTATCTGGGAACATTTCTTGAGAGCTGATAATGGACAGAGTGTTGAATGTAAGCATTGCAAAAAAATTTTGAAAACTCCAGGAGGCGTAACTGGAGCTTTACATACTCACATGCGTGCCAAGCATATCGGAGAGATGCCGCAAGTGCAGGACTCGCAAAGGCCCAGTACATCAACGTCTAGTAGTGGTCTAATTCAAACACGAAAACGTACAAATGAACCTTCACAAAAGAAAATTAAACTCACTGATTATTTTTCAAATATGGAGGTTCGAGTGACGAGAATGGCAGCATTAGATGGGATAACATTGAGCACATTTTGTACTTCAGAAGATCTAAGATATCTTTTTAAGAACTCTGGCTACGACATACTGAAATCTTCTACGACTATAACAAAGATAATTCTAGATCAAAGTGATAACACAAAAAACCAATTGAAAAATCAATTGAAAATTATGAAGTCTGAAAATAAAAGATTTACAATTACGTTTGATGAGTGGACGTCTACCCGAAATGAAAAGGTATATGAATATAAATATCCACAAAAAAGACTTCGATATGGCCAAATATAAAAATTTGGGACTTGTACGGATACATGGATCAATGCCAGCTGAAGTAGGCACTCAATTATTACAGCAGCATTTGAGTGAATTCGGTTTAAATCTGGAAGACGACATTATTGCTTTCACAACAGATGGAGCAAGTGTAATGGTCAAAATGGGTAGAAATTTTGACGGCCACCACCAATTGTGTTTGACTCATGGGATACAACTAGCAGCCCTGGAAGTTTTATATAAAACACAAAAATCTCCAAAACCTGAAGTGGAGGAGGATGTCTCAAATACTGGCGCTGAAGAAGAAGAAGAAATTGAAGAAGATGAAGATGCGTTTATTTTAGAATCTACCAGAGTTCCAGAATCGGAGTTTTTATACAAAGACACTATAAAAAAATTAAGAGATCTAATAAAATCTTTTAAAAACTCTCCTTTGAAAAACGACTTGTTGCAAAAGTACGTTTTAGAAGAATATGGCTAAAATGTTGACCTACTACTAGACTGTAAAACGAGGTGGAACAGCTTATCAGATATGGTAGGCTGATTTCTCAAATTAAAATCATGCGTTTTTATTAGATTTGAAATAAAATCAAATGTAAAATTTACAGATGAAGAGATCCAAGACCTTCACGAAATTCATTACAGCTTGGACGTAATAAAAACTACAGTTTTGTCATTATGTCACCGTGATTCAAACTTATTGACGGCCGACGCTGCGCTTCGATTTATGCTCGAGAAACTTGATCTTCAGTCAAACGATCTCAGTGGAAAACTAGCCACAACTCTTAGAAAAAGAATAAAGGAATGGCGAACAAATGTATTCGGTGTTTTGCAATATTTGCATAACAATGAGGAATTTTTTAAAACTGCTGCCACAGAATATTTCACAAAACCATCGTCGGATGAGATACGTACGAATGTATATTGTGGCACTGTTGGAACGGTTGAAATATAATTCTACACAAAAATGTGTAGATTCACAGCCAAAACCTAGTACATCGGACGCAATTGCCACCAGTGACGATGATGATGAGGAGTTGACAATCGCACAACAGTTAGAGAAGAAAATAAACAAAGTGACTCTGAATAAACCAATTTAAACAGTAAACACAGATCTCGATTCCATTATTAGGGTAGAAATGTGCATTTACGACAGCACTGGCGGCGGTCGCCAAGTTTTTTTGATTGCAGCGTATAACTATTTGCTTTCAATAACGCCTACAAGTGTTGAAGCTGAGCGAGCCTTTTCATCTGCCGGATATTTTTGTAATAAACTTAGAAGTTCCCTGGGTGACAAAACTTTAAATGCCTTGTCATTTATGAGGTCATATTTTCAAGAAAAGAGATTGTATTCGGGAGGAAAAAAATGATTTGACTAAACTGATTAAAACTACAATGCTAAGTTCTTAAATAAATATTTTTTTTTTTTATTAATTATTGTGTTTATTTTGATAAAACCTTGAATTTGAGATAGTAAAAGATAATTGTAAATTGTAACTCCAATATTTACAAAAATTCATAGTCGATTAGGGACAAATTACGTAATTACGGAATTGGAGAAAAAAGTTGCGTAATTAGTTACGTAATTGATATTTCCGTAATTTTGGAAGCCCTAGGTGCAACCCATTGCTCTATAACTGAAACGTATATGATATACTATACCTGGTATAGATAGGCAACTGAGAGAACGTTTTTAAAGTTTAAACCCCTCCAATAATAGATGGCACTAGTGTTTACTTTTTCCAAGCGCCCCGATAGATGGCGCTATCAGTCATTACTTTTTTTAAAATATTTTGAATATTATTGAAAATTGGATTAAAACTTATTCATAAACGCTGTTTAAAGTTAACTTGCAATTAGCGATTCTTTAACCATACATTTTGTGTAATGTATGTTTAAACAATCGCTAATCACTAGTTAACTTTAGAAAGTGTTTATGAATGAGAGGGAATGTGTTTTAATCAAGTCGTATTTTTTATATAATTTAAAACCATTCATATCAATAAAAGTACATAAACTGATAACGATTTAAAAACACAAATTTAAACTCCCTTTTCACAGTTATTGTTGTACATGAAAAAGATTAAATGAAACACAAGGAATATTTTTCACTTTTTATTTTTGGATTGGATTTTATAATAATTATAGGCTTCTCGTTTTATTTTATCATTAAGATTGAATTGAAAGATTTTGCCTTTTAATATTTTTGTAACCCCTCCACACCAACTGTACAAGATTACATTAATAGAGTATGATATTATGAATTTTTTTTTAACAAAAAAGCGTGCGCTTCGCAGTTTATAATTTTATTCAGATCACAATAAATTTCAATATTACTAGTAATTAGATCGACGAAGTTGCGAGACTCCGGTGTTTCCTGTATGCACCTTTCAATTACGTAAAATACCTATATCTTTTATAAGGGTCATGAAATTAGCAGTTGGATATGTTAATGATTTTTTTGTATAATCTCTTTCGTAAATATAAGAAGACTCCACCCTTTCTTCTGACACTAAAGATTTGGTGCATACAGGACAGTTTTTAAAAACTTTTGCTCTTGCTTTGTTTATTACTGAGCCTGCCACATATAAGACTGCCATAATCCATTATCATCATCTTCACAATTGGCGTTTACAGAGTGAGGGGTTGAAAAATTATTAATTAATAAAGTTTTGTATGCATTAACAAATTGGTCGCAGGTAGGGTTAGTGTTTCTGAACCCATTGCTCCTAATCTTGCAAAAAAAAAAAAAATGTAAAGGATCTTGATTTATGTTCCTTGGTAAGAGGCTAGTAATATAACATTTTTTATTTAGTTATTGCCACATTTCTTTATAAACATTGATTATGTGGATAAAATTTTTAATAGATGGGACCTTTTCATAGGTGATACTACCATCTCTTTTTTTAGTTTCGAATCCCATAGAATTTAAAATTGGTCTGGCCTTTTCCCATAGAAGAAAGTGTGGGGAATTTACCTTTAAGCAACCTCTAAACTTTTTATTTTCCTCTGTATATGAATGTCCATTGAATGAGTCAAACAATTGGTCGATTAAAATTAGGACATCTGCTATGTCATTGCATTCTTGGGGAAGAATTTTATGTCCTGCAAAAAAAAGGGCAATTTATTTTAATGTACAATGGCATGGCCATCAGACACAAAATATTTTGTTTTGTATTATTGACCTAAGTAATTTTTACCTATATTCAAATAAATCAGTTGTACCTAAGTAAAATTATTAAAAAAAAAATTAAATTAAAAAAAATACAGTGTGCTTAAACCTTTTACATGTTACCTCTGCTCTTAAAAAAATAATATATTTTGTTTTATTTTAAACATCTATTGGACTATAAATGAAAGATAATGGAAAGATATATGTAATAGGGATGTATCCAAGGTATGAAAATCAAAAAAATAATTAGTCCGTCTTACAGATAATAAAAAAAATTAAGACCCGTATTTTTTATTTTGTGATAATTACCAAAAATTACTGAGATATAGCGTATTAAAGTTTCAGAGTGGGGGCTAATTACGTCACGCCGTTCTATATTTTGCGCCATGGCGTGACGTCATGCGACATTTCAAATCAATATATCTTCCTAAGTATTTGAATAAAAGAAAAAATAAAAAATACGTGTTCAATATTTTTTATAAAGCTATCTGACGGACATTAAATTATTTTTTAGGATACAAGCCAATTGTTAATAACAAACAACACGACATGCAGGGGTAAGCCTATCACCATTAGCCAGGCTACGTTCCACATTAGGATTTTCTCCTGTAGTGAGTACATTTTCTCTGACATATAATTTCACAATGCACAGACACCCAGACCGAAACAAACATTTGTTGATCACTAATTGTGCTGTCCTATATTACTAATGAAATAATCAAGTAACACTACCCAACCCAAGGATCGAACCCAGAACCTCATGGTTAGAAGTCATGTTTGTAATCAATTGACCAATGAGACAGTCGACAACACACATTATAAACTATTTTTTTTTTTTTTTTTTTTTTATATACGGACAAATCACACAGATTGAGCTAGCCCCAAAGTAAGTTCGAGACTTGTGTTATGGGATACTAACTCAACGATACTATATTTTATAATAGATACATATATAGATAAACATCCAAGACCCAGGCCAATCAGGAAAAGATCGTTTCCCATCATGACCTGGCCGGGGATCGAACCCGGGGCCTCCACGTCGCAGTCAGGCGTGGTGACCGCTGCGCCACGGAGACCGACAATAAATAAATGCCTATCCCGAATTAAATACAATTACATGCAATGTTTACTTGTTCATTTACTTACTTGCGCATAATTTAATGGCTGCTGTCAATTTTTGGCTAAATATCTGAGCTGCATATTTTACTTTCATTTTGGGTATTAATTCTTTTACAATGTGCAAATTATTCAATTTGGGAACTGATCTTAATTCATCAATTTCAACATCTTTTTCCATGAACATTCGAATATGTTCCCATTTAGCAATTTTAACAGCTCCATCTTGTATGTATCTCTATAGTTAATAAATTGTTTCTCATTCCTTTGAGAATATGTGGTGGGTCAATAAGGGGAAATATTTTGATGCCGTCAACCATAAAAGCAAGGCTCCGATATTCTTCACCCTTTCTCATGAATTCATGCTTTGTGTCATCAAGTAGACTGTTGATGGTACTCATATAAGTTGACGATTGGTCACAAACGGTACATAAAATTTTTAATCCCGTTGCTGTTACAGCTTTAATTGCTGTTTTTATAATTGATTTTAAGTCTTCCTTTTTTGTAGTGCTTTGGCAAAAATTAAAAAATATGGGCTGTTTATATTTCCCTTTCAAACTTTTAATTATGAGCACTAATGCATGGTCAGCTATTTTCGAAGTTTTTTTGTAGCCGAAAACTTCAAACCCAATAATTTCTTTGTGAAATTTATTAAAATATAAACCGGGAGACAATGCCACCTCATCAAATATTAAAATGCAAAGCCTTTTTTCTTCAGGTAATTTAGCCAGTCTTTTTTAAATTTTGCATGATTTGCTCATTTATTCCTGGCTTTAAAACTACAAAACTCAACAATTTTTGTAGAGTTCTCTTAGAGGGGAGAACAAAAAGTTTTCTCAAGAGATTATACTCCCTGGCACTTTGTTTTAAAATAGTTAGAGAAACTATTTTTTCTTTCATTGTGTATTTTCTTCCCCTCGGTTTTTTCGTATGTTGGTGTTGCAAATTAGTAAAAGTCTTAGCAGGTTCTGGAAACTTTTCAGTAATTTCCAAAAAAGTTTTATTTTTCGATAATTTACTTGACATTCGGATTTTTGATGTTTGTGTTTTGCATTTTTTTCTTAATTTAAGGATAGTCTTTTTAAGCATGTCAATCTTCTTCATGAAACCTAATAAAGAGAGTTTAATTTAGATAAAATAAAATATCCAACTGATAACGTTTTCTCCGTTGGTCCGTAAAACAATTTCTCTGTGGTTTCAGTGTACTCTAAGGGAATAAATCACCTGGACAAAAAGTAACCTACATATGCATTATGCAGTATGTAAAAGTTACTGAACAGATTTTGGTGGACCATACCAAACATAATATTTCCATCAAAACATCCATACATTCCTGCATCCTTACATACTTTTGCATTTATAATATTAGTAAGACTTACTTCTTAAGTTACCTAGTAGTAGTGAAAATGTAATCTTTTTTTTTAAAATTATTTGTAAAATAAAGAGATATAATAATTTTTGATACACATAATTAGATTTTAATATAGCCTCCAATATTTTAATATATTTACCTCTTGATTTATGCGTGCGTGTGACTTTATTGTGGAAAACCTCTTGTTTTGACTGTCTGCTCACATAATGAATCTGCAAATAATAATATTAAAACAAATAGTTTATGATTTAGCTGGTAGGTTATGATCTAAATATATTCAAATTAAAGCAATACAATGTCTATCTACTTTCAACAACTTTAAAAAGGAGGAGGTTCTGGTACAATTGAGCCAATTTTTACAACACAATAACAATGAATCTTTGGGAACAACGACTGAATTGGACAAAAGACTCGAACCTCATTCAAATGCTTAAAATAATGCTTTTGTATTCTGAAGTTGGTGCCACTTCTCAAACTTAGCTAAGCACTGAATGCAGAATCCAGAAGTGTTGTTCTAAACCTTTTAGTGGGGTAAGTCGGTCAAATTATTTTCGTAATATGTGATTATTGAACAAAAAAAACATACCATTAACATTTACTGTGGTAGCAGGATAGCTTGGAGCTAGATGAACAATTTTTTCGAAAAGCTTGTAGATGCTGCAGTAAGTAAGTAATATAGCTTCTTCATGTGTAGAAATTGGGATAGTTTCTAGGGCTTCAGTTGGAGAGCGAGCAGATGTTGAAGCAGTAATTAATGCAGCTTGCTCTTGATTAATCAGATTACTTGGCAATGCTGTAAATGTAATAAAACAAATAAATTACTATCCATTCATCATTTCCTTGGCATTCTAAGTGTTATAGCTGCTAACAAAACTGTTTATTAGTTTGATACCTCATTTGTCATTCAGACAAATTATCTATAGATATAATAAAATTGTAACAAGGTAAAAACCACACATGGCATGAAACTTGGCACAGAGGTAGATTGTAGTCTGAAATGCACATGGGCTACTTTTTATACAACTTCAAAAAAATGAGGATGAAAATGATTTGCTATGGTAAAATACCATTCGAGCAGAAGCTAGGGCTTCCAAAATTACGGAAATATCAATTACGTAACTAATTACGCAACTTTTTTCTTCAATTCCGTAATTACGTAATTTTTCCCTAATCGACTATGAATTTTTGTAAATATTGTAGTTACAATTTACAATTATCTTTTACTATCTCAAATTCAAGGTTTTATCAAAATAAACACAATAATTAATAAAAAAATATATTTATTTAAGAACTTAGCATTGTAGTTTTAATCAGTTTAGTCAAATCATTTTTTTCCTCCCGAATATAATCTCTTTTCTTGAAAATATGACCTCATAAATTACAAGGCATTTAAAGTTTTGTCACCCAGGGAACTTCTAAGTTTATTACAAAAATATCCGGCAGATGAAAAGGCTCGCTCAGCTTCAACACTTGTAGTAGGCGTTATTGAAAGCAAATAGTTATACGCTGCAGTCAAAAAAACTTCGCGACCGCCGCCAGCGCTGTCGTAAATGCACATTTCTACCCTAATAATGGAATCGAGATCTGTGTTTACTGTTGAAATTGGTTTATTCACAGTCACTTTGTTTATTTTCTTCTCTAACTGTTGTGCGATTGTCAACTCCTCATCATCATCGTCACTGGTGGCAATTGCGTCCGATGTACTAGGTTTTGGCTGTGAATCTACACATTTTTGTGTAGAATTATATTTCAACCGTTCCAACAGTGCCACAATATACATTCGTACGTATCTCATCCGACGGTGGTTTTGTGAAATATTCTGTGGCAGCAGTTTTAAAAAATTCCTCGTTGTTATGCAAATATTGCAAAACACCGAATACATTTGTTCGCCTTTCCTTTATTCTTTTTCTAAGAGTTGTGGCTAGTTTTCCACTGAGATCGTTTGACTGAAGATCAAGTTTCTCGAGCAACAAATCGAAGCGCAGCGTCGGCCGTCAATAAGTTTGAATCACGGTGACATAATGACAAAACTGTAGTTTTTATTACGTCCAAGCTGTAATGAATTTCGTGAAGGTCTTGGATCTCTTCATCTGTAAATTTTACATTTGATTTCAATTTCAAATCTAATAACGCCTTAAAAACGCATGATTTTAATTTGAGAAATCAGCCTACCATATCTGATAAGCTGTTCCATCTCGTTTTACAGTCTAGTATTAGGTCAACATTTTTACCATATTCTTCTAAAACGTACTTTTGCAACAAGTCGTTTTTCAAAGGAGAGTTTTTAAAAGATTTTATTAGATCTCTTAATTTTTTTATAGTGTCTTTGTATAAAAACTCAGATTCTGGAACTCTGATCGATTCTAAAATAAACGCATCTTCATCTTCTTCAATTTCTTCTTCTTCTTCAGCGCCAGTATTTGAGACATCCTCCTCCACTTCAGGTTTTGGAGATTTTTGTGTTTTATATAAAACTTCCAGGGCTGCTAGTTGTATCCCATGAGCCAAACACAATTGGTGGTGGCCGTCAAAATTTCTACCCATTTTGACCATTACACTTGCTCCATCTGTTGTGAAAGCATTAATGTCGTCTTCCAGATTTAAACCGAATTCACTCAAATGCTGCTGTAATAATTGAGTGCCTACTTCAGCTGGCATTGATCCATGTATCCGTACAAGTCCCAAATTTTAATATTTGGCCATATCGAAGTCTTTTTTGTGGATATTTATATTCATATACCTTTTCATTTCGGGTAGACGTCCACTCATCAAACGTAATTGTAAATCTTTTATTTTCAGACTTCATAATTTTCAATTGATTTTTCAATTGGTTTTTTGTGTTATCACTTTGATCTAGAATTATCTTTGTTATAGTCGTAGAAGATTTCGGTATGTCGTAGCCAGAGTTCTTAAAAAGATATCTTAGATCTTCTGAAGTACAAAATGTGCTCAATGTTATCCCATCTAATGCTGCCATTCCCGTCACTCGAACCTCCATATTTGAAAAATAATCAGTGAGTTTAATTTTCTTTTGTGAAGGTTCATTTGTACGTTTTCGTGTTTGAATTAGACCACTACTAGACGTTGATGTACTCAGCCTTTGCGAGTCCTGCACTTGCGGCATCTCTCCGATATGCTTGGCACGCATGTGAGTATGTAAAGCTCCAGTTACGCCACCTGGAGTTTTCAAAATTTTTTTGCAATGTTTACATTCAACACTCTGTCCATTATCAGCTCTCAAGAAATGTTCCCAGATAGAACTTTGTGTGCGTTTGTTCAAAAACTCCTTGTATACAGTCTTATTTGAGGAGGACCTGAAAAATAAAATAAAAAGAAGTTAGGTTAATAATAACGATATTGGTAAAACCTAGTGGCCAACTCATTATAAAATGTAAACAAACTTCTTTTTTTTAAATAAAACGTTACGCCGCACGTTGGTGTTTGTGTTTGTTAGGACCGGAAGAAATTCCTAAAGGAGACGGGCGAAATTGGGCCTGAACTGTACACAAATGAATTATATGTCAATAATTTTCATTTATTTTTTTGTTTTCAATCATTTATTACTAATTCTATTTTCCGCGTAATAAAAAAGATAATATTTAATGAAATAATACTGACTTTCTTTACTTTCACTTTTCAACAATGTTACCAGATGAAATGCGAATCGTTAATAAGTTATAATCGATAAATCAAATTATTACAAAGATAAAAAGAAAATTAAAAATGAATCAGTATATTTCTACAGATTCGGTTTAGAAAATCTTTTAATATAAGGTCTTAATTATATTATATATGACGGAGGAAGAACCTCCGTGGTGTTTTTAAAAAGTATGACGGCAGCATAGCTGACGTCACAAAGGTTATCTTCACGATGATCACTCATTGTGGATCTTCCAAAGGAAACTTCACAAATTCCGCAACAACTTCTTTTATTCAACAAACAACGTAGTGACGTCACAACTAGGTCCTTACTGTTCGGTGGCTCAGAACTGAATGCCCGAGTGCCGGTGGTGCGGTCGTATTTATAGTCGTCGCCCCCACTCTCGTGCAAATATTACAATAACAAAGATAGTGATTTGCTGTTTAACGTTAATTTGACATCGTAATAAACTGTAAAGTAATTAATCTACTGATTTTAGAACCATCAAATTATGAATGTTAATTATTTAAGTGATTAAATATTGTGATTGCGCCGACACGGCCATTCTGACAGGTGGTGCGCGCTCTGCACCAGCCTCGTTGATTCTCTGCGTGATATCTGTAAGAATAGAAAGAACTTCCTCTGAGTTGGATATCTGAGAACAACTTGCGTTGCTTTATATTAAGTAGTCATGTAATAACAGGCAGTCTAAGAATATCAATAAGGTAATGCAAGTTTTTGGAGGTTCTCGAAGAGGTCTCGGAGGGTCTCGGCAGGTTCTCGGAGGGTTCTCGGAGGGTCTCGGTGGGTTCTCGGAGGGGTCTCGGAGGGTTCTCGGAGGGGTCTCGGAGGGTTCTCGGAGGGGTCTCGGAGGGTTCTCGGAGGGTTCTAGGAGGGTTCTCGGAGGGTTCTAGGAGGGTTCTAGGAGGGTTCTCGTAGGGTTCTCGTAGGGTCTCGGAGAATCTCGTAGGGTCTCGGAGGGTCTCGGAGAATCTCGTAGGGTCTCGGAGGGTCTCGGAGAATCTCGTAGGGTCTCGGAGGGTCTCGGAGAATCTCGTAGGGTCTCGGAGGGTCTCGGAGAATCTCGTAGGGTCTCGGAGGGTCTCGGAGAATCTCGTAGGGTCTCGGAGGGTCTCGGAGAATCTCGTAGGGTCTCGGAGGGTCTCGGAGGGTCTCGGAGAATCTCGTAGGGTCTCGGAGGGTCTCGGAGGGTCTCGGAGGGTCTCGGAGGGTCTCGGAGAATCTCGTAGGGTCTCGGAGGGTCTCACAGAATATCGTAGGGTCTCGGAGGGTCTCGCAGAATCTCGCAGGGTCTCGCAGAATCTCGTAGGGTCTCGCAGAATCTCGTAGGGTCTCGCAGAATCTCGTAGGGTCTCGCAGAATCTCGTAGGGTCTCGCAGAATCTCGTAGGGTCTCGCAGAATCTCGTAGGGTCTCGCAGAATCTCGTAGGGTCTCGCAGAATCTCGTAGGGTCTCGCAGAATCTCGTAGGGTCTCGCAGAATCTCGTAGGGTCTCGCAAAATCTCGTAGGGTCTCGCAGAATCTCGTAGAATCTCGTAGGGTCTCGCAGAATCTCGTAGGGTCTCGCAGCATCTCGTAGGGTCTTGCAGAATCTCGTAGGGTCTCGCAGAATCTCGTAGGGTCTCGCAGAATCTCGTAGGGTCTCGCAGAATCTCGTAGGGTCTCGGAGAATCTCGTAGGGTCTCGGAGAATCTCGTAGGGTCTCGGAGAATTCCTATTGCATTTGTTAGGCTATTTGAAATGATTGAATTTAGTTACTTACCCCTTCTTCTGATGGGTGGTTGCTTGGTTGTTTTCGCAAGTTTCCTCGTACGTCAATGGTATAGGTTCTGCTGCAGGATCTCGATGAGTAGGCAGACTTTCATACGGACATCGAAATCCGTCCAGTTTGTACGTTTCGATCGCTTGATCGATATGCTGGCACCATTCTCGTAAACCGATGAGAGTATTTGAATCAAATCATGGTAGATAGACGTCCTTAATCCTTATTTTTGCTTCGGCTGGCGTAGTACATAAGTGCTTCGACATTATCTGCATCATTTCCTATATTTGCATCATAAATTGTGGTGGTATGCTGCCCATTTGCATTCCATGGTCGGTACATTTGCGGTCTTGATTGGAACACAGCTTCTAACGGTGCATTGGTAACCAACGCTCGCGTTGCTGGGTGATAGTTGGTTCCAATTGATCAGGTGGTGAACGGTCTGATGAGGAAATGGTTTGGGTAGGAGCTTCCTGCAATCCCACTTCTGATGACTTTGTTTTTAAAAAGTGTGACGGCAGCATAGCTGACGTCACAAAGGTTATCTTCACGATGATCACTCATTGTGGATCTTCCAAAGGAAACTTCACAAATTCCGCAACAACTTCTTTTATTCAACAAACAACGTAGTGACGTCACAACTAGGTCCTTACTGTTCGGTGGCTCAGAACTGAATGGCGAATGCCCGAGTGCCGGTGGTGCGGTCGTATTTATAGTCGTCGCCCCCACTCTCGTGCAAATATTACAATAACAAAGATAGTGATTTGCTGTTTAACGTTAATTTGACATCGTAATAAACTGTAAAGTAATTAATCTACTGATTTTAGAACCATCAAATTATGAATGTTAATTATTTAAGTGATTAAATATTGTGATTGCGCCGACATATATTATTTACTTATTTAAAAAAAACATCTTAAAACAAATTGATCAACGGATCGATTTGATAGTCGATCAATTATACTTTTTATTATACAGGCAACGAAGTAAAACTTCTGTCAATGTAACATCAACGTCAAACGAAACATACTCGTTATTGTATTCATGGTTTTATTTTCGTAAATTCGTGGGCTTTTAAACTTATTTTCAATGTATCAACTGCGGCATATCGCAGGATCCTCCTGTTGGGTTACGACAAATAGAAGAGGAAAGCATTCTTTCAGTTATAGAGCATAGTCAGTTAGAGATATGGGTTAAACCTCAAGTGGTAAGTACCTACATAGTTTATTTCATTAAAACTTCTTGTTGTGATATTTTTAAGTACCTTCCAGCAAAGATACCTATATATTGGTATATTATTGAAATAAGTTTCAATAATAATATACCTGAATCACTCTAATGCCTTTGATTTATTTGAATTCCAAGTAAGATTTACAATTTGATTATTAATTACGGAAGATAGTTCTTTTTATAAACTTACTTTAACAATTCAGCAATGTAATGAAACAATAGTAACATTAAATAACCATATTTTATTAAAGCATTAATTTACTATAATCCTAGTATTGCCATGATGTCAGTAAGAATCTACATAGATGCAATTCTGAAAGATGTCACTGTAATTATTATTTATGGAAACTGTAAATAACAAACTAATATTGTTGTAGGTCAATAGATCTCATCACATTTGCCAAGGATGCAGAGATTTAGTTGTGAATAGCTTCGGCACAGATGAGCAACTTTAATCTCCAATGACTGGACATCGCCAAGTATGTGTCAAATGTGGATGTTTAGTGTAGCGGACAAGATCTCATTTATTGCACAGACACCGAACGTGAAGGAAGACTTCAGATTCTTCAGTAGTCATTTCTGAATGGATATTGTCTCAGACCGTAAGCTTTTCTTAGGTTTACTTACTTGTTTTGTATTTTATACTACCACAGGGTAATTAATCTTGGGTCAGGGTTGCAGGTTGGTTAAAAAAGAAACCATGACCCTGGCTGTCGCACAGGCAAGTGAAGAAACACGGGTGGGCTGGAAGTCTGACACGGCCTTCCACTCCGCCCGGAGCGGGAGAAGTCATTTGATGATTTCCCATTACACAAAAAAAAGGATAATTATTCTATGTATACTACTATATTTATTTATTTTTTCGCACTAATCACTGAAATAGCAGTCGGCTTTGGAGAATCATTTTTTGTAATAGTGTCACATGCATGAGAAAAAAATATATGGAAAAGGAACAAAGGTTACTGTCATATAGTTAGACCAAAAGTTAGTGTGTAGTGTAAGTTAGTGTAATAAAACACAAATAATTATATTGCAGCCTTTATTTCACGAAGGTGTAGATTAGAAGAGATTTGCGTTATTCAGGGCTGTTCCTATAGTCATGTATGTATTACTTTTTTTTTTAAAAAGACTCATGATATATTTTTTTCCAGATTTCAAGAGCTCAAGCTCTCATATGTCATTGTTGCTGGGTGAGAGCTGATAGAAATGCTCATCATTTAATGACTGGACCATCTGGATCTTCAGCATCAGTAGATGTATCAAGTGAACATGATGAATCAACTTCACAGTCTAATATCGATGTAGCTAACAAACGAATATATAAAAACCAAAGACATCATTATCGTGAACATATGCATTCCTTTTTGCCACAGACTTTCAAAATTCGTTTATATTTCACTTTGTAGTACTTTTTTTTTTGGAAGTTGGTTGTTATGTTTGTATAAAAAACCCTCTGCTTTGGTAGACTTGCCTTACAATGCATTTAAAGCGCAAATCAAATCCAAGCTTTGTTTAAAGGCATATTATTCTGTAAATGACATCTTTCTCCAGAATTAGCTTACTGACATATGAGTTCATATAATTTTCTTTTTCACAATGCATAAATATGTGAGCTGTCACACCCTTTATACCTGGGGCTTTTATTTGGGTATTAAGTTTTTATTTATGTATTTACATTTCCATTTTAATGATATTTTATTTTTTGTTTTTGCTTTGCTGGTATTTTGGCGTGGCTAGCTGGCATATGATAAATAATTTCATTGTTGTTGTGTTTTCTGGTCTTCATTACTGTACCTACATAGTATTGTATAGTCTTGTTTTTTTTAATTGAACAGACAGCTGTGCCGCTGGAGAGTTTGTTCCACCACTTCTTCCCAGCGAAAGCACTAGGAAGTGTTAATGGGTGGGCGTTTTGGGGGACTGTCTTATGTAATAACGATGTTTAAAAAGTGCTGATTCGCAGCCTATTTCGACAAATTTATTTTTGATTTTGATTTTTTTTTTTTTTTGTTCACCCCGCATACCCGCGCCTATGGTGGCCGGGAGTTCGATATTGTCGAGGGCGTTTTCTGCTTCGGCTAGAGGCGTGAGGACGCTGAGAGACCCGCTCCCTCACGAGCTTCGCCTCCTTTTCCAGCATTAATTGTATATTAATACGATTAATAAATCAATATAAGAGAAATGCGATTTTTATTTCCGTTTACTCTTTTCTTTAATTAGATTGTAAATGGTTTTCCTAATTCTTTTTTAACCTCCTTCTTTGTAACATTTAATATGCAGTTACGCGCCGCCGGCCCTTTGGAATCCACACTCACGATGTGTTAATGTAGTAAAAATACATTCTGATAAAATCTAGTCTACAAAAAAGTCTGAATAATTACTTAAATATGCCATATGAGCGCTGACAGCTTCTAAGAAAACTTATAAAAAAGCAAATGAGGTTAGTTTTGTGCAAGCTAATAATACCCTATTTCTTTTTTCTCTCATACTGCCATTATAAATAAAGTTTAATTTTTTAAATAGTAATAATATTGAAATGATTTAATGCAATAATCGTTGCTGTACATTCAGGCCCAACTTTCTATGAACTTTCGCCCGTCTCCTTTCTACCTGGTCTCTCAAACACAAACACCCGGAACAACTACTTGCAGATTTTACAAATATTTGTTCCGTCCGTGCGGCCTGCGGGGATCGAACCCGCGATACGCTGCGTAGTAGTCGATCGCTCAACCATTACTCAAACCGTGTCGTCAAACCTACTACAAATTTCGTAGCCAAACGATAGAGCATGCTTAGTTCATTAATTCCTGATTTAGAGATGAGCTATATAATTTCAAATTTATGATAAATATCTTAATTTTCTTATAGGTAGATACCCTGTAGGTATATTTGGGAATTTAGATGTTCTAAAATCAAATCGGAATAAAAATACACTTAAAGAAAATTATGTCTGTATTTATTCCTTTATTGCACACCATAATTTAAAAAAAATGTTTGTATAATAAATTATTTTGTATGAACTATGCATGCTCCACGGGGTTTTTACTGATTAAAACTTTGATCTAGGTACTTACATCTTTCAAGAGATAATCCACACATTCAAAGTCACTCACGATAAAGATACAATTAATGAATTAACTGCTCCAAATTGTTAATATTTTCGCGCATTTACCACCAACTTTAAATTAAGTTATCTGATCAAGTGTCAACTGTGTCGAAGGTCCAGCGATGTGAAGTTGTGAACTGAACAACCGACAATTTAGCAATGAAACTACACTTTCATTTTAGTTAAGAAAGTGAAGTGCATAGTAGTTCCCCGTAGTCGTAGGGACTTTTCGCCAGGGACTCCCCGGATCTACCGACCGCGACTCGCCAAGTTAACATATTTTGAAGTCTATTCTGTACATCTTAGAATTTAATTTTTTTAAGATTTAACAAACGATAAAAATATAAACTGCGGGGAATTCCCTGTTTGTATAGTTTCGATGTAGATATATCGTATAGTGTTGCTGCATTAAATGATACGTAGTAGATTGATTTTTTTATTGGTTGACTATTTTAACCGAGTTATGATACCAATGATTACGTAAGTACGGAATTGAAATTTTCAGTTACGGAATCGAAAAATACTTTAAAATGAGTACGTAATTACGTAAGTGCGTAATTACGTAATTACGTAATGGAAGCCCTAAGCTGAACTGCGCGCAACAACTAGTACATTAATATAGCTGCACATCTGAGAGTATTGATTCAAATCTGTGTGTTATCTGTTCTTCATTTCACTAATACAACATTCAACTGTAATGAACATAGCTAATGTTTATATACTTACTTGTATGCAATTTAGGTACTGCATTTTTAGTTAGACGGTGACTCTGCAATTGAAAACATTTTTCTAAGTGTCTGTAGCAGATTCTAATGTTATTATATATGTGTTTGTTGTGTTTTTCTTGGGTTGATGGATTTAAAAAAGCTTTCCAAGAATTAAACTTTTCCTCGTGAGGGTACTTCCATTTAGGAAATCTATGTAATGGGCCTGAACCAAAATGATTCATTATTATGCTTATGCTCCCGACTTTTCTGTGTATATCTTTCTATGGTCTTCTATGTTCCAGCTAACATTAACACACATCCATAGAGATTCGTTTTGATCCTCGGAGAGCAGAAAGGAATAAAATATATTTACTTGGCTAGACTCAGAGACAGTTGAGTACAATAAAAAATATACATTTATATTATCTTAAAAACCTTAAAACAAATCAAATTTTCAAAAGTTTTTACCAAACGACAAATGTCAAAATTTTTCACAATGTTGCCAATTTGCAATAATAATGCCCTCCGTTTTCAAAAACAAAATTTAATTGTAAAATAAATGCACTTCTTTGTATGATAAATCAGATAAATTGATCATTAGACACTTATAGTACAGAATCTTGTATAAAGATTATAGGTATTCTGTTGTTATTTAATAAAATCAGTTATTAATAGTTTTTGTTGCATTTTAAGGAATGGTCACATTGTGTGGATTTAATTTGTTTAAATATATTAATAGCAACGATTATTGTATAAGTAAATAAATATAGATTTTTATATACGAGACTATTTTTATATATACGGTAAATAATGTTTTTGTCAACTTATCATACGGCTATTACTGCAATCTAGTTAGACAATACGACAATTCTATAAAAAAATGCTTCCCCTCCAATGCTAGAGGGCGCTATAAAATATGAAATTTTGACGATAGGTTTACTTCGGCGGTGACACCCCCATGAACTGAAAGAATGCTTTCCGCTTCTATTTGTCGTAACCCGATAGAAGCATTATTTGTTTGTTTCGAAATATGTAATTCGAATAAGGAAGATATCAAAGTCCGTTGTGAGAAATGCGTGGGTCATCGGTCAAAATAATAACCGTCAGAATCCTAAATGCGTAGCTAAAGTTGCAAAATAATATAATACCACACGAAAATACAACAAAATATTGCAAATTCAAAGCCGGAAGGGAATGATATTTGACGTTTGACGTCACGTCACGTTACCCCGAGTTTTACTTTGTTGCCAGTATAATAAAAAAAAGTATAATTGATCGATTATCAAATCGAACCGTTGTCAATTTGTTTTAAGATGTTTTTGTTAATAAGTAAATAATAGATAATATAATTAAGTCCTTATACTAAAAGATTTTCTAAACTGAATCCGTAGAAATATACTGATTCATTTTTAATATTATTTTTGTAAACATTTGATTTATCTATTACTTATACCTTATTAACGATTCGCATTTCATCTGGTAACATTGTCGAAAAGTGAAAGTAAAGAAAGTCAGTATTATTTCATTAAATATTTTCTTTTTTATTCCGCGGAAAATAAAATTAGTAACAAATGATTGAAAACAAAAAAATAATAAATGAAAATTATTGACATGTAATTCATTTGTGTACTGTTCAGGCTCAATTTCGCCTGTCTCCTTTGTTATAATAGAAATTATTCTTAAAACTTTTGTTCCTTCAATTACAAACCACAGTATGCATACATATTACTAGACGACACAAATAGAAAGAAATGCCCACATTGTGAATGATTAACACATGTTATCAAGTTTGTTAGTAAAGTTATAATGAAAAAAAAAACGAGCGTACTTATGACCACACGACTGAAGTGAAACTTCTTTCGCTCCATCTGTATGTATACAGTATGTTACAAAAACCCTGTCCGACCCGTGAAGGTGTTGTTAGGTATCGTTAGCTGATTCTACTAATGCGTACATAACCTGGCTAAACTAACAAAAAAAAATACCCCCTTAAAAATAAATAACTTAAATAAAATAAATAGGTAATTTCATGGCAACACAGGCACAGGTCATGACCTCAGTTGACCTCATGCATGTAGGTATTGGTAGTCTAACCACGTTTATCGACTCTAGAAAGAAACAATGATACATACTTAGGCAGCTCGTGAAAAGAGCTTTTTTTTAAGTAGGAAGGTCGTCTGACCCTCCGAATGTATCTTCGAATTTCATTCGATGAGCACAATGGCTGTGGCGGAGATGTTGTTCCATATTTCGTTCACTAAGAACGATACCGGCCTGGCACAGTCCCACGAGGTTAGCACGGTGTTTCACAACGTTAGTCCACTCCTACCAATCAACTGCTGGCCGAACTGATAGTGGAGGTACTCACGTACAGGTCGGCAAAAATATGGTGGGGCACCGTCATGCTGGAACCACATTGACCAAGAAGTAGTCACATCCGAATCGTTCAACACCTGATCACAACACAACACAATTGCAGTTTTACCTTAGGTACCTTCCATCAGCAGGTTACATTACGTTAGAAAACTATGTGATCACACAATAAACGATACGTCTACATGAACGCAATGTCTACGCGAAACTAATAAATTTAAAATAAAAATGATTTTTATTTCATAAAAATAGGTACTCTAACTGCACGGCGGTGCCCTTTGACTAGAGGTGTGAAAGTATTCAAAATATTTCTCCTATCGATTTTTGGTATCAATTTTCTATTTCAGAATTTCACGCATCGATTCAACAGCGCATGGCATTCTTTAGATTTTAGAACTTTCACATAACTTAAATCAGGTGAACTTAAATGCTTTACATTGTTTATAATATTCTCCTAAAATCGTATTTCATAAGACCTTTCTAGTTCCTATTTACTAATAATAGGTACTTGTGTTACAATATTGTTATGAATAATTAATCGATAATCAAAAAAAGTACTTTTACCATTAGGTAATCTGCGTTTTTACAACAAATCATTCGAGCAGGTTAAAGTTTGGAATAGTAGCGACAAAAACAAGACGTTATTACGCAAAAACTAGTACAGCTCTAATTATTCCTTTGCGCGTCGGCGGCTAGACACAATGACGCCGCCGACAGTTATAAGGTCTAAAATGGTGTTTACACTTTTTTAAATTTCCCGAATTTTGGGGAAGTTACAGTAAATTCGCTGGTAAAAAAGATTATTTCAAAATTCATTAGTATTGTTACTATGATGATTATGCAAAATTTTATATTTTATTTGGTCATTTGTTTACCTAACCCTTATTATCCTTGTGGGTCGGACAGGGTTTTCGTAACATACTGTATATATATGTGTGTACAATATATACATGTATACACATATACATATCGTCGCTTATGTTCTAACACCGCGTAACTCAAAATAATGAACTTTTCAGGGGACTAAAAAAACTGTCTAGGTATACAAACCTAGAAGTTTTTTTTAGTCTCCACCGCGTAACTCAAAATAATGAACCTTTTAACTAAAAAAACTGTCTTTTTTTAGTCTCCTGAAAAGTTCATTATTTTGAGTTACGCGGTGTTAGAACTTAAGCGACGATATATTAATTTTCTATATATATTTAAATTTATTTCATGGTTTCATTGGTAAATTAATATTTTTGCATAGATCTTCTATTTTTATTGAAAAAAAAAAAAAAAAAAAAACTCCTTGTAGACCTTGTAGTACCAAGCTCGCGCCACGGGCGCCTGTGTGCTTATATCCCCCACTTAACTTCAGTTCGCCTTGCCCAATCACTTTTCGTAACGCTTACGTCACGCGTTCGCCAGCTTACTCCCCAAGTCAAGCGTGCGTAAAGAAGTTTCACTTCAAAAACATTAAAATAATCAAGATTTTATTTTTATCCTGCATTGCTCAATCATAAGCTTTTAAGCCAGCGTGTGTATGAACATGCGTTGTTAAGTTTATCTTTTTACTAAAAGTACGTGAACATATATCACACTTATAAGTGTGTGTACACATATGCATTGTTAAATTATCTTTGCGACTAAAATTACGTTGGCATATTTCACACTGATAAGGTTTTTCAAGTGTGTGTACGCATATGCACTCTTAAATTCTCCTTTATACTAAACTTACGTTGACTTATTTCACACTGATAAGGTTTTTCACCAGTGTGTGTACGCATATGCGCACTTAAATCATCCTTTATATTAAAATAACGTTGACAAATATCACACTGATAAGGTTTCTCACCAGTGTGTGTACGCATATGCAGTCTTAACTTCTGCATTATACTAAAATTACATTGACAAATATAACACACTGATAAGGTTTCTCACCAGTGTGTGCACGCACATGGGTTGTTAAATCGATCTTTGTACTAAAATTACGTTGACATATTTCACACCTAAGGTTTTTCACCAGTGTGTGTACGCATATGCATAGTTAAATTATCCTTTCGACTAAAATTACGTTGACAAATATCACACTGATAAGGTTTCTCATCAGTGTGTGTACGCACATGGGTTGTTAAACTACTCTTTCGACTAAAATTACTTTGACATATTTCACACTGATAAGGTTTCTCACCAGTGTGTTTACGCACATGCCTTGTTAAATCGTTCTTTGTACAAAAATTATGTTGACATATTTCACACTTGTAAGGTTTTTCACCAGTGTGTATACGCATATGCGCTCTTAAATTCTCCTTTAAACTAAAATTACGTTCACATATTTCACACTGATAAGGTTTCTCTCCAGTGTGTATACGCACATGCCTTTTTAGATCGCTCTTTGTACAAAAATTACGTTGACATATTTCACACTTGTAAGGTTTTTCACCAGTGTGTATACGCATGTGAACTCTTAAATTCCGCATTAAACTAAAATTACGTTCACATATTTCACACTGATAAGGTTTCTCTCCAGTGTGTGTACGCACATGCCCTGTTAAATAGCTCTTTGTACTGAAATTACGATGGCAAATATCACACTGATAAGGTTTCTCACCAGTGTGTGTATGCATATGCAGTCTTAACTTCTGCATTATACTAAAATTACATTGACAAATATCACACTGATAAGGTTTCTCACCAGTGTGTGCACGCCGATGCATAGTTAAATTATCCTTTCGCCTAAAATTACGTTGGCAAATATCACACTGATAAGGTTTCTCTCCAGTGTGTATACGCACATGCCTTGTTAAACCGCTCTTTGTACTAAAATTACGATGGCAAATATCACACTGATAAGGTTTCTCACCAGTGTGTGTATGCATATGCAGTCTTAACTTCTGCATTATACTAAAATTACATTGACAAATATCACACTGATAAGGTTTCTCACCAGTGTGTACACGCAGATGGGTTGTTAAACTACTCTTTAGACTAAAATTACGTTCACATATTTCACACTGATAAGGTTTCTCTCCAGTGTGTATACGCACATGCCTTGTTAAATCGCTCTTTGTACTAAAATTACGATGACATATTTCACACTGATAAAGTTTCTCACCAGTGTGTGTACTCACATGGGCTGTTAAACCACTCTTTTGACTAAAATTACGTTGATATATTTCACACTGATAAGGTTTCTCATCAGTGTGTGTACGCACATGGGTTGTTAAACTACTCTTTCGACTAAAATTACTTTGACATATTTCACACTGATAAGGTTTCTCACCAGTGTGTTTACGCACATGCCTTGTTAAATCGTTCTTTGTACAAAAATTACGATGACATATTTCATACTGATAAGGTTTTTCACTAGTGCTTTTTTTTACATTATTAGAACTACTCCGTGTACATATGTAAGGCTCTTTGAAATATGTGCCAGGCTTGGACGTCCATTTCTGAGTAGTCGGGATAACTGTCGAGTCTGATTTGTCTTTTGTCCTTTGCACAGCTGTTATAGCATCTTTTTCTTTTGTTCTTCGTGTGTCCTGTTTTAGTTTCTTCACAACGGTGTCCTCTGTAAGTAAATCTAGTAAGTACACTATAGGAGATTTGAATAATTGTCGTTTTAATTTATTTGCGTCTCCGACGCACTGGGTCTGCGACATCTATCTAAATCTTATTGCTGAGAGCTTGGAAAGATCATCTATTTATGGAACGCTGGACAATATTCTGCTGTCTTGACTGGTGTTCTGCGTGGCTATTTTAAATTCAATTTACATATAGACGCTTTTAATTACATATATCAAACTTATAAGTGACAAATAGTAATAATTATTGTTATCGGAAATAAACATATTGAATTGAATTAAACTACGATGGTATCTGTAACTTTAATCTGCATGACGATCTGGAAACGTTCGCAGGGTCAACATGATTAGAGAATTTTTTTTTTTTTGGTGCAAAACCCGCCACACTTTTCCCATCCACTGCAAATCCTAAAAGCCAGAATCAACAGTGGAGACCGCCAGAAAAACGCCGAGCAATGAATCTCGACGAGTCCCGGAGAAACGATTCAACTGTCTTGGGCCCCGCAACGAAATTAATCAGAAAAGAATAGCGGAGGAGTAAGAAAAAAGATATTTTTTCCACTTCCCTCCATAACAAGCAGGAGACAGAACAGAACTAGGCCAATTGGCACAAAGGGACATTATTGCAACTGGGAGAAGCCCAGATTGCCAAGCACCACGGAATAAAATTTGATTAAGTCAATGGGTCCTAAGTAGGTATTATCTGTTACAATTGATTCCAATAATAGGTATGGCAAAAGCGCCTGAACGCACGGAAATTGGTTCTAGTTTCTACAAGGTCCGTATAATACATAAATGACTCCGGATGTAACTTGTACACTATCCAACATAATATTGCGTTCATTCTGCCAAAGAACACACTCCCACAAGATGTGATGTGCGGACTGTTCAAATTCACAGTTCGATGTAAAACACTGACACAAAGGCGAAGGAACAAGTTTAAAAGAATACAGTTTGCTTTTAAAGTTGCCATGAAGTCGTCAAAACCCAAATTCCATAAATAAGGACCGACAACTGAACCCTGAGGACATCCCATGGTTAGTGTTTTAGTACTAGAAAAATGACCGAGCTTAAGTACCGCGGAACCGTTTATAAAGTACGAGTAAACGAGATTATATATGTTTCTATAGCAACCGCGGGTTTTTAATTTTAACAACAGCATAGGCCACCAGGCGTTATCAAAAGCCCCAGAAATATCCAGGAAGATCCCACTTACGTACTTGTTTTCAGATTGGTTAACGGTTCTTCTGACAGAAAGCGCCGCGTCGACTGTAGATTTACCTATGGTGAAGCCATTTTGATTACTATGGAATTTTGGAATTGTGGATGATTAGAGATAGCACAACCGTGCGCGGGCGCTGTCTCTCGGTTACCCAGCGCGCCCTCCACCTACCTAGGGCCTGTAGCCCGTAAGTCGGTGAGTCACGCGCGCTCTGGTCTCACGGTGTGTTTCGCGCGCATACTCCGCTGCAGTTAACGGACTCCGTTTACGAATTGTGAATCACTTAAAAACGCACCAGTCACTATGCCCGACTACACGAACCGCGAGTTTTTCGAAATGTTGCGAGTGTACTTACAAAGTGGTGAAAGTTTACGTGCAGCCCGGAGACTGTATGCGTCGGAGAGTATACCTAGGATAAGAGCTGTAGGAATTGCAAACCCCACTGTCCCCAATGCAAGGACTATCTTAGCAATTACCCAAAGGTTGCTCGACCATGGACAGTTTCGCAACCCGAGCCACGCACAAGGGTCTGGCAGACCACGACTGGCGGTCGATATCGAAGGCCAAATTATGGAATTTTTCTAGCGAGATCCCAGATCCAGTACTTACGATGCGGCACGTCGCTTTGGAGTCAGAATGCAGTATGGAAGCTACTTAACACTTCTGGAGTACACCCATATCACTACCAGCCCGTTCAGAAACTCCATGACCCTGATCCAGTATCACGTCGAGACTTATGCGAGTGGCTTTTAAGTCATTGCGACGCCAAAATCTTGTGGACGGATGAAGCGTTGTTCACTTGTGTAGGCCTCTACAACGTGCACAACGATCATTGGTGGTCTTTTCATAATCCACTTTTGGTGCGAGAGACGAATCACCAAGTCCGTTTTAGTGCGAATGTGTGGGCATAATTAAAAATAAAATAATAGGGCCACGCGCCGAAATTGGATCGGTCGTGGTGGCCCTATACCGTGGCCTGCCATCGGATCTTACCCCTTGTGATTTTTATTTGTGGGGTGAAATATAAAGTCACGTGTACGTAGAAGAGGCTCAAAGACTAGGTGGCCTAAAATCTGGGATTATAAACGCTTTTGACGAAGTGAAAAATGACACTAGGGCTTTAAATAAACTAAATGACAATTTATTTAAACGTGCAAGTTTATGCCTACAAAGAGGTGGATTACATTTTGTACAATATTAAAAGGTAAGGATTTTTTTACTGTTTTTGATTGAACATTATTGTACATAAGTAGTTGATTCCAAATTTTTAAATACGCCTTAATGCAGAAGTATGGACGCCAGCAGGTCAAACTACCCGAAACTGTCAAATTTTCCCAATCAAACTTGAACCATAATTCTTTAGCGATACAGTTGAAAATCTATTAAAGAAATCTGACAGATTGTAGTAGCATGATGTGCGGCGACTGCGATGCGTTGACGTGATGCCAATAATGTGAATTCATTACATTTTTATTAAAAGCGCACTCACCAATTTTTTCGATGAACGCCAATCCTTAACGCGTTGTTCATAAGACAGTTTTTAAAGTACATTGCAGTAAGTCTCTAATTTTATATTCATAAAATTGTGCCTTATGAGCTACCACTAATAAGGAAAATAATCTCTGTTTGTTTATTGTTAATCGCGGCTTTATTTTCTGCATTTCGATGGTCCTAAGCCCATAAAAGTATGAAGGAAAAATTGGAATTACTCTGCAAATAACAGCTAATTCGAACCTGATAAAATAGCAATCCCTTAATATGAAAAATAAAAGGCGTTGACCTAACGTCACGGAACACGCGAGGGCGTAGGATACCTACAGGTCGCGTAGTGAACATGCGGGCGGCGCGGCAGCGCGGGATCCTGCGATGTTTCCCATTCCGCCGAACATGAATGAGACCGCGTGCGGTGACCATAACATCGATTTCATAATACACATCTTTCGTTATCAATAACTATTTTTTTTTTGTACTAAAACATATCAAAGTAATTGGATTAGAGGTAAAATTGACGGGAACTTAGGATCTCGTTATTACTTAGTTAGTAGGGAAAATGGTCCACCTTTAAAAAGACATATAGATCAAATTTGGAGAAAGTCTCCACGGTCTATGTTAACTTGTCCACTCCCAACTGACGTTGGCGAACCTGATAGTGGAGTAAGTTCACTGACACCACCACCACCACCAGCAACAGCATCCGAGACCCGAAGTAAACGTGTAAGGAAACCGGTCACAAGGTACCAGCCATGAATAATATACTTAATTGTAAATTAGTTGTATAAGAGCAGTTTAGAATAAGTGGTAGGGTGTAATGTATGTTGTAAGTAGGTAGTGTTACAAAATGTTTCAACATTGTACCCTCAACATTATGTGTGTATCGATCGCTGTCCTCTCAATAAACGGTTCGCCAGTCGACCATATACTGCATTCAAGGAAGTCGTATTATTTCTCCAAAACCCCTATATATAATATTTGGCGACGAGTTGGACCATAGCGTGTTATACTGCGGTTAATACAAGATGGGCTCAATGGGCAAGTGGGCTCGAGGTTTTGGAAGGGAGGATAAGTGGATTAGAGGTAAAATTGACGGGAACTTAGGATCTCGTTATTACTTAGTTAGTAGGGAAAATGGTCAACCTCTAAACATTTATTTAAGGTAAGTTTATAGTCACCGCACAATCGTAGCGAGCCGTCTTTCTTAATGACTGGTACGACCGGGGTCGCCCAGTCTGACGTCTCGACAGGTGTGATGATACCGTCCCTCTCCAGCTGATCCAGCGCTTGCTCCACACGCTCCCGCAGCGCGTATGCTAGTGGTCGCGCTCGCAAATATACCGGTCTCGCATCGGGTCGTACACGCAAACTCACTTCACCACCAGTAAAACAGCCGAGACCGTCAGAAAACACTTCAGAGTATCTGTAACGCAATTCATTAATATTAAAAACTTTAGTACTAGTCATATTATTTATACATTGTTGATTGAGTTTATCAATAACTTCTAACTTAATTTTCAATTCGTATAACCATTCTCGACCCAATAACGGCTCTTTACCGTGGTCTATTACAAATAAATCTAACTCTTTGCAAGTATTACCAAACCGTACATAGGGTTTAATTCTGCCCCGTGGATACACCTTTTCGCCAGTATAATAGTTAAGTACTAAATTGCATGTAATTAAAGGCAGGGTACTTAATTTTTTTTTATAAAACTCGTAACTTACACACGAAATTCTACTACCTGTATCTACCTCCATACAAACATTTTTTTCATCTATTGAGACGCCAATATAATAAGGTTTATATTTCACCGAATTATCTAATTGAAGTACATTTAAATTTACCTGTTCTAGGTTATCGAAATAATCATTATTACTGGCTGACTCCTCCCCTTCGTCCCTCACTTGTGTCCACATAAGATCTCTGTCATTTTTCAGTTTAGGACACATCTTCTTTAAATGACCTTCCAGATTACACACACGGCACGTATATCTTCTAAAACGGCACATACTCTTCTCGTGGTATGCTCCGCAAGCGGCACCCGGACTTGCCGCTAGTTGCGTTTGCCTCGACTCGGCCGGCGCCGCTCGTGCACCGCGGCCCCCACGCTGACTCACCGCTGGCGCGCACTTTGTGTCTTGCTGCGGGTTATGTTCCGCTGACCGACGGCCGCGAGCCCCCGACCGCCCGCTGCCTCGCCCGGCCGCGCCAACATAGTGCGTCGCTGCCCCTCGCGCCGCGTCTCTGACGTCACTGCACTGACCGCGGTCCCGAGCCCG
Organism: Sesamia inferens; assembly: GCA_037179545.1. Classification (NCBI taxonomy): domain Eukaryota; kingdom Metazoa; phylum Arthropoda; class Insecta; order Lepidoptera; family Noctuidae; genus Sesamia; species Sesamia inferens. The sequence continues at coordinate 21,207,320 of CM073946.1, forward strand.
AGGTTCTACCATCGCCGCGTCAGACTCCGCCGCTTCCATCGCCACTGCCAACTGGAGCGCCTTACTGAACGTCGGTACCTCTCCCTCGAACAAGCGTTGCCGAATGACGTCATTTTCAATACCGCAAACAAATTGATCCCTGAGATTATTATCCAGAGCTTCCCCAAAATCACAGAACTTCGTCAACTTTTTCAGTTCAGCTACATAAGTTGCGATATTCTCCCCTTTCAACTGTTTCCTTTGTCTGAATTTAAATCTCTCGGCCAGTACATTTGGTTTCGGTTGAAGATGACTTTGCAGTATCGTAACAATCTCATCAAATTTTAATGTAGAAGGCTTCTTCGGCGTACATAATGTGACTAATAATTCGTAACACGCACTTCCCATGACCGTTATCAATGTTGGTACTTTTAAATTCACTTTCACATCATTCACTAAAAAGTACTGCTCCAACCGCTCAATGTACAAAGTCCAATTATCAGTTTCGACGTCAAAAACTTCCAATTTTCCCAAAGACATCTTGTATTAACCGCAGTATAACACGCTATGGTCCAACTCGTCGCCAAATATTATATATAGGGGTTTTGGAGAAATAATACGACTTCCTTGAATGCAGTATATGGTCGACTGGCGAACCGTTTATTGAGAGGACAGCGATCGATACACACATAATGTTGAGGGTACAATGTTGAAACATTTTGTAACACTACCTACTTACAACATACATTACAGTAATAATATTTTATCTATAAAACTTATTTAACTATAAGTTGACAAAGTTTGCGCACTGGATAAAATTTTATCCTGTATAACCACCTAATACTTACTTGTCTCCCTGGTTTTTTTTTTATTTGATACTTTTTCTTCTTCCACTTCAGTTTTAATTAAAGGTATATTATCTTCTAAGTCTGACTCATAACAGTGTGGCGGTATATCTGCTACATCTAGACAGCTATTGTCTAAATTTACGTGGTCTAGCTCTGTAAATAAACAAAAACTGTCAAGAGTATTATTATCAACCAGTTGCGCCTGGTTTTACCTGCGTAAGTTTCAAGCCTGTGAGAATATCAGAAATAAAAGTAATAAACTAGTGCGCTTTACCATCAACGATTGGGTCACTGCTTACCATCAGGCGGGATTGCAGTCAAGCGCTGGTTTATAAATTAATAAAAAAAAAGCTTGCTATAAAAGTGTATACATTGACCCATGAACGAGTTGCCTACTCTGTGGAGACGAGTGCGATGTACAGCAAGATTGTGTCTGTTCCTGGTATTTATATTATGAATATCGCTAATTTTCTCAAAATTCGATATATTTTTATGTACAGTGGGCCAAAATTAAGCATTAGCACTTTTATTAAGCACATAAGAAAAATTTCGTGCGAAAGCGCGGCTAGTGAGAAATTCCGCCCCCTCCTTCTTCCGGCCAATGAGAGCCAATGTTTATTTGTGTGAGTGCAGGGCGCGCTCCAAAATAAAAACAAAAATTATAAGCCAGGTGCAATTTGCATTCTCCTAAGTCTTCACGCTTCCCGTTCTCGTCTCATTTATTACGACCTGTTTATCTACCGGACTGATTGCCTGCCCAACTGTGACTGTTGCGTTTATACCGGAATGTGATTGAAAGCCTCTTGTTGACCCTAGCTTGAACCCTGGATCTGTGTGTGTTAATGTTAATTGTGACTATGTCAACCCGAAACCTAAATCAAGACGAGAGGAATGAAATTATTGTCTTGCATAGACAGGGGTTTAATATATCCCAAATTGCGGTGAAACTGAATCGGCAGGCAAGTTTTTTTAGATATCTCTAGATAGAAAGTGTACGTATAAAATTGTTTATCCCAATTTGGATAAATGATAAATTTGCCATAAATTGCAATTTACAAATTAATATATCATTATATCTTATAAATAATTAATATTCCTTATTAATACTCAATATGACAGTTTGTTTGTGTGTTACGCATTCATAGTAAAGCGCCTGGACGTAATTAATTTCTGATTTTATTTATTTGTAGCTGATAATTAAGTTTTATCTTACCAGCAAACTTGGTAACACCATGTTTGTTGTTTTTAAATTCTTTATTATTGTAAAAAAACACACAAACAAGTAGCCTATGATTGTGTGAAGTGGCAGACTATGAAAGCTTTTCATATTAGACTAGCGGCTTATTATATTATAAATGGTATATCTGACATCGACGCACAAACGAGTACCACGGATCCAGTACATGATTCTGAACCCCCAGTGGTGGAAATTTTCGTCGGCCTTTCATGATTAAAAAAAAAATACACGCTGGAATTTTAATGGTTGTTTTCCCGCGGCAGAACGATTTGCTTTAAGGAGTACTTTCGATGAATAGAGTAAAAGACAAAAATAAAATGTTTGTGTTATAAAATAATAAAAAATAATTGAAAAAAAATCATCAACTCGAAAAAGTGAGAATAGTTAGTTACGCTAGATAGACCTTGTAGGTATTACTCTGAAGGGAAACGGCTTCAAAAGAAAGCAATGCATTTAATGTTCAAACCATAATAAGCTCCCGCGCAGGGGCGTGCACAAAGATTTTATTGAGGGTATGCATAAATATACCTACTACCCAAATCTCTGTGCTTATATATGGTAAAACTTAAAAAACGTAACTTAGACGTAGTTTCAATTTAACATAGTCGCGTACTTTTTCGCATGTCAACATTGAATTGATGTTTGTGCGTGGCTACAATGAACATCTAAGTATGTGATTGGTGATAAGAACAAGTCAAATAAATGATATACGTGGGGTGTTAGGTATTTTTTTTGCCCAAATGAATACAATGAAATCATCATCATCATCTCAGGGTTAATACCAGTCGCATCCAAAGCTTTGGAATCTGGGGTCCGCCTTTCCAGTCTAATTGCTGATTTTGGCGAAATTTCGACAATTTCCGTGAAGCGACTGCCGTCTGACCTCCACAACGCGAAGGCAATATCGAAGCATTGAAGTTAGACCAATTGTTGGACTTTTGTGGGCTCCAACAACCCGTAACGACTGCCACTAGATGTTCGCATGGCAACCGAAACCAACGGCTTAACGTGCTTTCCGAGGCACGACCAGACCAGTGCAAATATTCATATTCATGCATACAAATGCATGCATTAGTAGAATCAGTTATCGATACCTAACAACACCTTCACGGGTCGGACAGGGTTTTCTTAACATACTGTATATTTTTTTAGAAGACTATTAGGGTATGCAGAGCTTTTCTGCTTGTATGGAGCGCACGCGCCTGCTCCCGTGCATAGTGATACAGCATAAAATAGCTTGTAGGCAACAATCCATAAATTCAGCGCATTGCCGACAAAGGAAAAAAAAATTTCAAACCAAAAAAATCTGTCCTGTGCGTGTCATACGGTATAAAATAACTTACAATAAATTACCGGTAAGCGTTCAAAGGCGCGAAAGGCCGCTTTATAAATGTTCAAAGTAAAATAAGCTCTCGACTTCGAGCAAACGAGACTTGCGCGCAAAAAATACAAATGTTCTGTTCATTTTATTGCCTATCTATTGTAATTGTATCCATGCGGCGACAACCTACTTAGTAGTAGTAGTTTTCCCGCGGATGTCACACGTGTTATCTATTAGTAAAAAGTGCAACATGGATCGACATTATAACTACAGCAATTTGGAATATGTCGCTATGGTGCACTTTTATGCTAGGGCTAATTATGAATCTCATGCTGCAAGGCGACTTTACGCGGAATAGCAACACCTGCAGTCCCTTCGTCTTCGCGGGATTCAGAACCCCCAAGTTCCATCGCCACGGACCATCGTAGCGGCGACACAGCGGCTACTAGAACATGGTCAATTACAAACACCAGCACATGCACAGGGCAGAGTTCGATCGGCCGACAGCGCTCGACGAGGAGATCATCAAATACTTCGAACAGGATCCTCGTAGAAGTACGCGTCAGGCCGCGGCAAGGTTTAACGTAAGCCATTATTACGTCTGGAAATTACTGAACGGGGAAGGACAACACCCTTACCATTATCGCGGGGTTCATGCGGAGTAAAAATGACCCTCAAAACCGAATTGCCTTCTGTCAATGGTTGATCGACAATCAGGATAAAAACATTTTTGTGGACGGATGAAGCAACTTTTACGCGAGTTGGAATATTTAACCAGCGTAATGAACATTTTTGGGCTTTTAATAACCCACGTGTTATCCGTGAGTGTGCGCATCAAGTACGTTTTAGTGTTAATGTGTGGGTCGGGATAATTAATGGCCATCTCATTGGACCGCTTTTTGTGACAGGACACTTAACAGGTGGATCCTATCTGGAAATGTTACGTGGTCTTATCCCGGACCTATTAGTTCCATTATCAGTGCCAACGGAAAATCTTTTTTATCAGGACGATGGCTGCCCGGCTCATTATCACCGTGTTGTACGAGAGCACCTGAACTCGGTATTTCCCCAGCGCTGGATTGGACGCGCCGGGCCAGTGCCACGGCCACTAAGAAGCCCAGACTTCAAAAAAAAAAATACGTTCCGTGAATAACACTTTTATTTTCAACCATTAAAAATCGAATCAAGTGTTATTTTCACTTCTCATATACTCACAAAAATGCGCCAGACTCTCAGCTTTCATAATCAGAAGACAGAAGTAGTACTTTAAAGCAAGTTTGCTAAAACCGGTCTTCAAAAACAACAAGGTGGCATTATATTTTTAATTTCCTATACAATTACCATTTTCGTTTATGCGGTTATTCTCATTTAATAAGGCTAATTAATTCGTTTAATTATTAAAAATATCTGTAGGAAATTAAATTTTACATTTGGATTTTTAACTTTTTTAGTTTTGAGTTTGATAAATTTGATGTTATCCGTTCTCGTCGATAATGGGTAGTAAACGTGAGGACAACTTTCTACCTGCGCAAAGGCTATTGATAATGCAGGATAAGCGACCCTATTGCTATTTCTCTTACACTCGACAGCGTGAGAGGCTATCTCTCTTACGCTCGGTGGCGGGCTAGAGCAAAACAAGATCTACCACCGCCGATCAACCTCAGTCGTGCTCAACTGCTCATATACTCTGTTCACTGCTACACGTGTCGCCATTTTGTATTTTCGCTATGCTATTGGACTCCGCCGTTGCTTACTTATTGACTACTTCGCTCGTTTAATGGACTTTGTTTTGCTTTCTGATTTGGACTTGAGTTACAATGAGTTAAACTAACGTGTAACTGAGTGAGTATGCAGAAATGCATTATTTTTATGGAGTTACTCGAGGAAACGGCGCTGAAGCAGCCCATCTCTATTGCGAGCAGCTTCAACGCCTTGGTGGGCCACAACCTGAACGATATCCTGACCATCGAGTTTTTATTAACACCCATAATGCGATAATGGAAGGCCGTATTCCTGGCCTCGTGAAGGAATTCATCGAACGGATCCAGATCGTAGAGAAACTGTGATAGAAGCTGTTGAGAGAGATCCATCTACAAGTACGAGAGTTTTGGCCCATAATTTGGACATACCGAGAACTTCAATTCAAAGAATTCTCCATGAAGAAACAGTCGCCCGTGCTGTGTACGGACACAGCACGGGCGACTGTTTCAGCTGTTATGTCAGCGACTGGGTAGACTTCAGGCCATCTCGTCGTTCTGCCGATCATTGTCACACATTACAGTTTTCCATCTGATACAGGCAGTGGTCCAACGATGTCGATGTGAGACAAACGGTGAGCGGCGAGAAAGGCTTCGAGAGGTGATACGGTATGTGGTTGCGTTTTTGTTTGTTGACATGGAATGCAACTCCGTGTCCCGTTGTTTATATCGGGATTTCGTAATTGGATTGCAGTAAATAAAGTACGTCGTATTTGTAACGGTATATATGGTCGTGCGCTGTCTGTCGACCACTGGCATAATATTCCGTGACTTGAGTGGTTAGATTTTATGCGTTCAAATCTTAAGTTTTTGTTACGTATGACGTCTTTGATTTCGGTGTCAACTAGTTGCCTTGCCAGCTTGTCATAGTCGATCGGTGACGGTGACTTAATTATATCGATTCTTGATAGGGCATCGGCAACGACGTTGTCTTTGCCCTCGATGAGCCGAATCTTTGACGTGAACTGGCGGATGTAATGTAGATAGCTAGTTCGCATCGGACTCTCTGTTATCTCTCAGGAGTGCAAATGAGAGAGGTTTGTGGTCTGTGAACACGGTGTTTTCCTTGCCTTCGAACATTCTTCGAAAGTGACGTATAGATAGGTAAATGGCTAGCAGTTTTCGGTCATGTGTGCTATATTTCCTTTGAGCGTGGTTCAGTTTTGTCGAGAAAAAGCCAAGTGATTGTCATCTTCCTTTAATGTACTGCTGTAAGGACGCGCCGACACTGGTGTTGGATGCGTCACACATGAGTGAGATAGTTGCATGAGTAGATGGGTGTGACAGCATAACGGCGTTTTTACATGCTTTTTATTAGCTTCACTAGTATGTTCGCTTGCTAGTTTGTTTGTTTGACCGTCTCTAACTCTTTGAACTACGAGTGAGCGGCTCATTACTGTAAAATGTCCCATCGTTTTCAATACGTTCGTTGGCCGACCGGTCTAAGGCGCTCGTCTTCAGTGACGTTGTTCGGATTCAGCGATTGTGGGTTCTACTCCCGGCCTCGCCGAAAAAAAAATGTTTTATTCCGGCAAATGCTAAGATTTTATACGTACATCTACCTGTAAGTGATTCTAAAAACTTCACCATTTCTTTGTGACGCTGCAACTCCAAATAGCTATCACAGGTGGTAACAGATAGCGTCGGTAACTCGGCTCCCTATGACAACCAGTATCAACAACTAGACCGGAATTGATTATTTGAAAGCGAGCCAGGGATTCAACTTTTTAAAAAAATTTCAAGCTTACCTTACATTAATTTGTGCAGGTAAAGTATTTAGTTTAGATTTAGTTACTTGGGTAACGCATCATTACGAATTTTAGCACTTGCTATTCTGTCTGTTGGAGATCAAGAAAAGTTTAGTAAAAACAAAGGATTTGAATCTTTGAAGAATTCACTTAAAAAGAATATCGAACTCAAAAGTTGAAAATAATATAGTTTAAAAAAACTAAAAAGACATGCTTTCAAAGAATATCAAACTAAAAAGATAAAAATTAATTTATGAATAGTATATAAACAATACTAGTATAAATGAGATAGAAGGCTGAGGCGCTTAATAAACAAAAATTATGGCACAAAATGGAATGGTTTATTAGAACGTTTGCTCAGCCTCTATATACAATTCGGGTAAGTTTGAATTTTACTCAAAATATAGCGGACCAATCGCAAGCGAGGTGGTAGTTCGTTAGCTTATGCTCCCCTGTGGAGAGGGACCAGCTTTGAGCCAAGCATTTTTTTATCGACGTAATCCTTTTAACGTATAATATGCTTGATTTCGATTCATTTAGTTGCGAGTACGTGGCAGGAATTTTATTGTAACATTTTAAATAGGGCCTACTCCCTGAAGGATGAGTTTACTTTAGCAAGTCTGAAACAGCATCAACTAATCGGTCCCTATTTCTAGCTCTATAATTATGTCTTTCAGTTCTTTTACAGAAAAGATTTAATTTTTTTTATGTACAGCTTCAGACGACAGCACATCAAGCTAATACAGTGATTTTTAATGGATTTTCAACATCGGTAAAGCATTAATTCAAGCTCTATGTTTATCGAGATAATTTGACAGTATCAGGTAGCTTGGCTTGCTGTCGTCCGGACATGATATTTTCATAGATTTATTCACAAGGTACCATATACAGTATATTAAGAAAACCCTGTCCGACCCATAAGGATAATAAAGGTTAGGTAAACACATGACCAAATATAATATAAAATTTTACGTTATCATGATAGTAACAATACAAATGAATTTTGAAATAATCTTTTTTTCCCGCGAATTAATTCCAACTACCCCAAAATTTGGTAATTTTTAAAAAAGTGACAACACCGGTATTATTATGAGCCAATAGCGTTACGACCACGTGCCGCGTGCTCTGCCGCCCGCCGCCCGCGGAAGGGTGCTTAAAGCAGATTTATTAAGTTACCTCTTTTTGCGAAATAATATTTATTTTTTTGGGGGACTTTTTTTTAAGTTTAGCCTGGTTTTGTATGCATTAGTAGAATCAGTTATCGATACCTAACAACACGTAAAGTGAGTTCGTGTACAATTATTTAAGCTGCCCCCTGTTCCAAGGATACGACAATGTCTTCATTGACTAATCGGAGACAGTAGTACCAGAAGCCAATTGCAAAATCTTAAAAAATTACACAAACAATTATATTTAAACCAAAAGCTAACAATACCATCACTTTGATATTCCTCCATTGGCTCAATGCCATCATCTAGTCCATCACTAACAGCTGGTAATTCTTCTTTGATAGTAGTATTTCCTGTTTCACATTCATCATCTATACTTATGTGGAATATTGGTGAAGTAATAAGCCCACTACAAAATTCTAATTCGGCTTGCTTTATTAAAGGATTGACCTGTGAAAAGAAAAAGAAAGATCAGAAGGTTGTGTGTTTAAATCAGGTCAGGGTCACCAGTATAGCAAAATTATGAGCAACAGGGTGTAGAGCTCCCTCATCCTAAATAGAAAAGGGAGGATTCTTCAACCAGAAAAGTGTTGTGTTTGATGTTGGGAAGTTGTCTGTGTGCCTGTTACACGGTAAACTCTGTTTATGCAATTCAAGGTTTGCGTGATGTCAGTATGACGCGTACTTCGCATGTGGTGTTGTAGATACACCGTGTCGCGGCCCGGGAACGGGGGGAACGATCCGCCTTGGAGGAGGTAAGGCGGGTCCGAATAGCCGCTCAGGGGCAGGCCCTGACCATAATATCGAAATGAAATGAAATAAACATCTTTCGTTATAAATAACTTTTTTTTTTATATACTAAAACATTTGATGTTTAGTAATAATATTTTTATCTATAACACTTATTTAACTATAAGTTGACTGGATAAAAAATTTTCCCGTATCGTTATACAACATGCAATGGTTTAAAAACCAAGTACTATAGGTATGAGCTTGAGTGGAATCACTTTCACATTCTACTGAAATTATAAATTATAAGAATAAATGGCTGTTAAAGAATATCTTACCTCATATTTATCACTCATAATCTGAACGAAAAGCTCTTCGGCTTTCAGACATTGTCGCAGTAATCGGTAGGATTGCTTTAATTTAGCAAAGCAGAAGACACAAGCAAGCAGCGGTCTACTATCTTCAGTTACAAACTGCAACAACATTTGTCATGTACATATCTACTATTTTGATTTTATTATTTATTTATCATTTATACCTAAGCATGAGGAATATTCATATTAAACAGGTAGCTAATATCATTAAAGTATAAACTTGTGCTATCATGAGTCTATCTCAATATCCCAGTAGACAGTGGAGCATTTTATATATATGCATTATTATAGATACAATTAATGACCTCTTTAGGTCTTTAAAGATATTTTCATATTTGTATGTATAATATATAAGGTAGACATGATTGTGTCTCCATTTAATTTAACCAGTAGTTTGCTCAACATTCTCATTAGTGGCACACTGTGTCTAAGTTTTATTGAAAACATTTCTTCAGAATACAATTTTCCACTTACAATGAGAAACATTGGTTACAAACATAAACATTCCTTGAAATGAGAATCTTTTGAATTATGACAACACAGTCTGTGCAATGAAATTGCACCCATAAAGAACAAATTTGTATGACCTACAGGTACTTGCTCCGGGTCTATTTGAGTATGTGAGTGTTTATTAAAAAAAATAAAGAGTACAAGTTAACCTGTGATGGAGCATGACAACTGAATAGAGTTTGTGTTATGTTTAATTGGGTAACTAAGTCATGTAGTTTTTTGCTTAACTTTAGTTTATTACCTAAACAAATGGAGTCATTAAGACGAGATAAGTTAACTACCCAAGAAAAGACTGTTCTAGAGCTGTCTTAAAGTTGATACACTGGTGCAAAACTATCAACATTATTGGTCCCTAAGAACATAACAACTTTAAAAATAACAACTTACTGGAATATTAGTCAGCGTCTCATATAGTTTGTGCAAGTTCCTGCTGGCCACTATACACAGGCGGACATTCTCCGCTAAACATATCCTACACATTGGTAGTCTATCCATTATTAGCTCAGAAACTATAAATTCAATTCAATTCTTGATTAACGGCCCTTGTGGGAGAGACGCCACAATTTTGCCAAGAACACGTGCGAACGATTAATAAACCATCAAACGATGGAGATTTAGCGTGAATTAATTTCTTGTTAAGTTAAAATAATTCAATTTTTGATTAATGGCCTTTGTGAGAGAGACGCCACAATTTTGCCAATATCACGTGTGACGTGCCTACGAATTTTTTTTTTTAAGTTAAAATAATAAATACATACAGTCCTACCAATTTTAAATTTATCTGTGAACTAAGTGGTAGCGACACCTTCGCTTTAGTGTTGCAAATTAATAAAATTTACCCATGATTGGGTATGTCAGATAAGAAACTAGGTAAACATATAAACATAATTTTATTATTTTAAACAATACCTAACATTGTTTTATAATAATAAAATACTAATAGAAGTACTAAATAGTCTTCAAAAATAAGAAAATTAATGTAGGTAGATACATACATTAGCTTTTTCTCTGGCATTATGTAGGTACCCCACTTACAAACTTTTGCATAAGTACCTACTTAGATGGATTCAGCAGTTACAAGCTTGATAAGATGATACAAAAAACCCATTGTTTAGTACTAGCTACTAGCATATCTATTTAAACAAAACTCAAATATCTAGACACTCAAGATGTGTCCTGTATTACATGACCTAGTTAATAGATAGAATAAAACAAAAGTTTCATCATCATCATCAACCCATATACCTACGTCCCTACTGCTGGGGCACGGGCCTCCCTTAACGATGTGAGGGGTTAAAAAAAAAAACAAAAGTTTGCTTAACAATAATTTATTAGAATCCCGGTTTACAATAATTATGATCTTTTGATGAACTTGCACGCCCAACTTCATCCTGGCTGTGAGGCCATACGCCACTTATGTCCATGTCATCATTATCACTGTCACTTTCAGTTTCCGAATCACTTACCACTTCTATAATGAACGGTTTTTTTTTTTTTTTTTTATTAATGTATAAACCAGCGCTTGACCGCAATCCTGCCTGATGGTAAGCAGTGACGCAATCCAAGTACACATCATGCTTCAAATATTCTGCTTGTAACTTGAGAACATGATTACAATGCTGAGCCCACTCACTAACCGTTATACTTTTAAAAGCTTCTTGAACTAGGCGGGGAATCTCAGAATTTTGTGGTCAATATTTACATTAGCAACTATTCTTTTCATCGAGCTCCATATTAATTCTATGGGATTGAGATCACAATAATAGGGAGGTAAGTACAAGCATTTGTGTCCATTTTCTTCTAATATTTTTTCAGTTTCATACACAGGTTCTGGTTTATTTCTTTTAATTATTTCTAACAGCTGAGGTTTCGTCAACTCCTCTCCGTAGTGAATTTTATTTTGTGTCAACCATAATTGCATATCTTTCTTTAACTATTTTTGAAATTAGCCCTTGACTCACACCTGAAATATAGACAAAATTAATTAAGTATTTACATACTGTAGTTAAAATATTAAATGTAAGTATGAGTAATTATTTTTTTTGCGGCTTGCGTACAAATCGCATCACGTAAGAAGAATGCTGGAAGGCGTGGAGTGGAGAGAATTTAGGCTAAGCCAAACGTAGGTACCTATGCGGGAGAGCCCCTCAGATTATTCCAGCGTTCTTTTTACGTGACGAGAACTATAGGTAGTTGAATCACTCAGCTTTTATATTTTTTAAGTTACAGTTACGTTAAAAAGTAATCAATGAAAAAAAAATATCGGGTAATTTACAAAAAGAAAGTAGTCAACACTAACCTGTAGCTGCCGTAATTCGTTTGTATACTTGATTAAATGGAATAATCGGAGCCTCCGCCCGAGCTTCTTCTTCAAAAAAGGCTTTGACCTTAAGAATGATGCTTCGCGCATCACTTTTAATCGCTTTCGGCATATTAAACGCTGAATCTAGAAATATCACAACAGAAAACACAAAACACCCGAATGTATAATATATAGTATAATATATAGTAGACACTGACAATCGAATGACATTTCAACATGGCGGCCGTAGTTCCCATTTTCTCCATTTCACAGATAAGTTGGTAGGACAGTACGTTTTACTCTGTAGTCTGTGAAATAAACTATAGAGTCAACCATCGACTCGCCTTCAGTGTGACCAACCTTAAATTAGAGATTCTGCCCTACTTAGACAAGAACTGACAGATCCTGCCAAAACCAAAATCACAAAATGCCAAAACAATGCCAGTATAATCTAAAAGCTTAAAATAAATAAACACATTATTTTTAGAGGTTTTATTTAAAATAATTGTTTGCACCTTTGTACTCAGATCTTCATTTTGTTGTATCTATATGTATTTTATTGTGTGTACATAAATAATAAAATAAATAAATAAATAATTGATCTTAAAGTCTAAAAGTGAACTGAATTAAATTATGCATTCGTATTAGCATCGTATTTTTCTTGATCACTTTCTTTATACATCGCCTTTGTCATTTGTCTAATCATTTCTTTAGTAAGCTGGAATGAGACGCAGTCACCATGTACGCTAATGCCCTGTTTAACATGTACGAACGACAGCAGGCCAAGCAGATAGGCCAGCAGGACAGTTAGTCAGATATTCCCAATCAACATTGAGCCTTAACGCCTTACAGATAAAGTTGAAAATCTAATAAGGAAATCTAACAGGTTCTAGTAGCTTAATGTGCTGCCATCTGTACACTAAACAACATTCCAGATTACTTCTAGCAGCCTATATAAGCCTACTTGAATAGAGTATTATTTGAATTTGAATTGGATACTGAATCCTACTCTTTTTGTGGGCTGTAGCGGCTAGCGGCTATACTGCCAAATTTGTCAGCTTATATTTTTAATACTGCCAAATCCTGCCAGATTTCTAAAACGTCAAACAAAAGTGCCAGAGAGTATTCTATTCTATTCTATTCTTTATTATGGCAACTAAAGTCGATGGTGGTCGACTATTCTGCCAATGTCAAGTGGTTTGAAAAGGAAGAGTGTATGTAAAAAAAAAGGAATAGTTAAAATCAAAACTTTCGATGCTACAGTTGACCTTTGTAGATCTTGAGGAGTTAGTACTGGACTGAAACAAACAAAAACATAAAACTACATATTATAATTGTTAGAACATCAATAAAAACATATACCACAACCAAATATATAATATTTGAAGAAATTTCTTATAATTTAATATTATTGTGGCGGATGAATATCATCAACGCCACAAGTAATTCTGTAGAGGGATATGTTAAAAGCGAAGGGAAATTAATTGGAAGAGGGATTTTAAAATTGGGGAGACAACTATACAAATCTAGAGGTGGGATGTTGTTAGAGCATTCAAAAAATATGTGTTCCAGTGTACCCTCCTCCAACCCGCATTCGCAGAGAGAGGAGTCACGGACATGGATCTTATGCAAAAAAACGGGAGTGCAACAAAAACCTAGACGGATTCTACAAAGAACAGAAATTATGGTTTTCGATACTTTTTTGTGGCCGAAAAACCACGGTTTTGGCTTTATGGTCGGTTGTACAGCATAATAAAACCTGCCTTTTTTCCTGCTGGACATATTCCACTGCTCTTGCCAGGAACTCAGTAGGTTCAGTCTTGGAAGGGACAGTAGATCGTAACCCTGGTAGGAATTGTGCGTGAGATCTGACAGTAAAGATGAACAAGCATCTTTAGCCAAGGCATCAGCGCACTCATTACCCTTAATGCCACAATGGCTAGGTATCCAAACTAACTGAACATCCCTTTGACAATTAGCACAGGTAAGGAGAGAATTTTTAATTTTTAAAATAAGGGAACTATGCAGTTTGCTTTTAAATGGACTTTGGACTAAGGCTTGCAAACAGCTAAGGGAATCTGTAAAAATGACGGCCTTCTCAATATTAGTGTGTGACTCTATAAAAAGACAAGCTTCCAATATAGCCACACACTCACCAGTAAATACAGAAGATTCCTTAGGGCTTTTAAACTGCAGTATAATCTTGGAGCTTTGGTAATAGACCGCAGCGCCAGTATGGCTAAATTCGGTTTGTTTCGAAGCATCTGTGAAGAATAATTGGAAACCATTCCATCGCTCGCCCACCACCGCATTGAAAGCCGAATTTGCTGACGGGGATTTCTTGGATATACCAATATCAAAAATAATTTTTGGGATATAAGTTAAGACTTGGTAAGGAAAATTAAAAAGGGGTAATCTGGGAAACTGAACGATCAGGTATGCTAAATTTAGGGTAAGTCGAAAGGATACTATGGATAAAGGTAATTCTTTGTTTTTCCAGTAATTTGAGCTTCTGCATAAGGCATCTAACTCATTCAGTCTTCTTATAAGAGGGTAAGAGGATCTACATATTACTCTGGACATAAAACGGGAAGACAAATATTGGCGCCTAAGGGCCAGAGGAGGTTCAGCACATTCGACCTGCAATGCGTCGATGGGAGAGCACTTCATACAACCTGAGATGACTCGAAGGCTTCTGGCCTGAACTCTATCCAGCCCAGCTAAAGCACCTTTGTTGCAAGGAATCAAGAGAAACGTTCCGTAGTCTAAAACACTACGGACTAATGCGTTATATGCTAATTTCATGGTGAATGGGTGAGCACCCCACCACACACCCGCAAGTACTTTTAAAATTGAAAATATACTTTCACATTTTTTAATCAAATGATTTATATAATGTTTGCCAGATAATTTTGAGTCTAAAATAACGCCTAAAAATTTAACTTTTTTCACGACAGGGATATTATGGCCGAGACCGAGATATGCGGAATGATTCTTTTGCGAGAGAAGGTTACCGTCGAACTTTTAGAAGCAGATAGGGACAGCCCATTGCTTAAAAGCCACTGGTTTAAAGAATCCAGAGAGAAGCACAAAGATGACGCTGCGACAACTATGGACGGATCTGTCACATACAATACAATGTCATCGGCGTATTGGCTTGTATCCTAAAAAATAATTTAATGTCCATCAGATAGATTTCTAAAAATAATTGAACACGTATTTTTTATTTTTTCTTTTATTCAAATACTTAGGAAGATATATTGATTTGAAATATCGCATGACGTCACGCCGTCGTACAAAATATACCATGGCTTGACGTAATTAGCCCCCACTCCGTAACTTTAATACGCTATATCTCAGTAATTTTTGGTAATTTCGACAAAATAAAAAATACGGGTCTTAATTTTTTTTATTATCTATAAGACGGACTAATTATTTTTTTGATTTTCATACCTTGGATACAGCCCTATTGTAGTATCTGGCAATTGTTGTTTAGGCAGGACCCAATATCAGCCATATACAGATTGTAGAGTATGGGACTGAGGACAGAACCTTGTGGGAGGCCTCTCCATGTCTGCCTTGCATCGAAGTCCTCTCCCTGGACTCTCAAATCCAATGAGCGGGACGTCAGAAGTTCGCATATGCATTGTATCATCTTAGCCGGAAGACTCAGCTGTTGCAGTTTTTGCCTGAGTACGGGAAGAAGTACACTGTCATACGCTGAAGAAATGTCAAGGAAGGAGGCAACAACGGTTCCTTTTTACAGTACGCTATGCGGATATCCGCAAATAAAATACTAACACTATCCATTGTGCCTAGTCCTTTTCTAAAGCCAAATTGATAATTCGGCAATAGATCTCTTGATTCGACTATCCACTCAAGGCGGTTTTTAATTAGGTGTTCAAGTAATTTGGCTAGAACTGAAGAGAGAGCAATTGGCCTAAGGCCATTCGGATCGTCTGCATGTTTGCCAGGTTTCAATAAGGGAATGATAATTTGAAGTTTCCACTGATCCGGAATCCAACTATGACTATAGCAGAAATTTAAAATGTTTAAAAAGTAAGTCTTCGCCTTTTCACCTGAATGTGTAATGAATGAGTATGGTACCCCATCAATACCAGGCGCTGAGTCCCGGACATGCTTGAGCACCACACTCAGTTCCTCCTAGGTAAATGGCATGTCGAAAGGATCCTGAATTGAATTATATAAGGGAGCGTTTTGTAATTCGGATAAGAGAGGAACATAGGATGGTGCAATTCTGTCAAAAAAAAGTTCAGCTGTTTCCCTAGCAATTGGTGAAGAAATTGATGAGGAGCATCCAAGTCTAAATCTGTTTATGTGTTTCCAGACGACTGAAGCTGGAGTAGAGGGTGATAAGGAAGAGCAAAACTTAAACCAACCCATGCGTTTCTTCTTGCGTAGAAAACGTTTCGTTTTGGCACTAATGTGACAATATGTCAATAGATTTTCAGTGCTCATATTTGAATTGTAACGCAGCTCGGCCTCTTTCCTATCCCTGATTGCCGAAGTGCATTCATTGCAGTCATTCCACGGAGCTGAAGGGATTTTATTTCGAGCACTGTTTTTTAAGGGAATGCAGGAGTCTGCACTGGATGTAATCGCTGCCACAAAACCCTCATAACAGCTCTTGTCATGGCGGTGACCAAAAGGATCTAATAAATTTGAGTTTAAATTTGGAAGAGCATCAATTTTCTCCTCCAATAATGATATATACTTTGACCAATCAGGTTTGGCCAAATTATATTTCAAAAGTGGAGGGGAAGTTTTTTCTAAATAGGATTTATTATTTAAATATACAACTATAGGGTAGTGAACACTACCATGCGACAGGGCTGTGCACATCCACTGAGTTGATGCTGCTAATTCAACCGAACAAAAAGTTAAGTCTACGCAACTCTTTTGTTGACCTGGGAGAAATCGTCGTGTTGAGCAACCGTTATTTAAAACACAAAGGTCCATGTAAACGGCTACCAGGACTTGGGTAAAAATAAAACTAGGAGAACATGGAACTTTTAAAAATGATGTACTCAGTAGCGAGTCTAATACAGATGTGATAAAAATATGACAGGCCAGTTATTCTTATAACTACTTAAAACTATAAAAGGGCTTATCGATGCTCGCTGCTCCAACAAGTCCATCAGGCGCTCCAACATGCCCCCGGACGTTGAAAGATTCTCTTTCAACAAACATCAGCAGAGACGGGCAATGGGCAAATTCGGTTGAAGGCTCTTCTTATCACTCCAGCAGTAGTCCGGATGTCAGCCACACGAACGATGTCCTCTGATCCTGGATGAATGGCAACAATTCTGCCTAGCTTCCATTTGAGGGGGGGTAGGTTATCCTCTTTGATCACTACCAGCGAGTCCAGTTTCAAAGCATCATTACAGGAGCGCCATTTCGTTCTCTGTTGCAACTCAGAAACAAACTCCTTACTCCATCGACACCAGAAATGCTGACGGAGTTGCTCGATCCTTTGAAAACGAGTCAAATGATGAATGGGGTGTTCCTGAATGTCTCGCTGTGGCAGTGAAGTGAGCGGTCGACCAACAAGAAAGTGTCCCGGAGTCAGAGGTGTAAGATCAGCAGGATCAGTGGACAGCGGCGTCAATGGACGAGAATTCAAAATCGCCTCAATTTGAATCAGCGTGGTGTTAAGTTCTTCGAACGTGAGATTACAATTTCCCAACACTCGCTTTAAATGATATTTGGTCGACTTAAAACCCGCTTCCCAGAGTCCGCCAAAGTGAGGGCTATAAGCAGGGATAAAGTGCATCCTAACTCCGTCATTAGCCAAATTTGCACCTATGGAATCACAATTTGATTTCAGGAATTTAGATATGTCGTTGTATGCTCCAACGAATGAGGTGCCGTTGTCGGAATAAATATTAATGGGTTTTCCCCTTCGCGAAATAAATCTATATAGGGCCAGTAAATATTTATTACTAGTGAGGTCGCCTACTAGCTCCAAGTGAATAGCCTTGGTTGCAAAGCAAATAAATATAGCCACGTACACCTTTACTAGCCTACAACCGCGGCCTTGCCGACTAGCATACATGATAGGGCCAGCATAATCGACGCCAACACTTTCAAAAGGGTAACCTCCTGGCTGGAGACGCTGCTGCGGAAGATTTCCCATTAAAGGAGTAACCACATTACCCTTCATACGACAACAGCGCAAACAGTTACGGTAGCAAGCCTTAGCCAAATTTCTGCCGCCTATAGGCCAATACGTTTCTCGGATCGACGCTAATAACAGCTGTGGGCCTGCGTGCATTAATCTGTTGTGTTCAAAATTGAACAATAGTTTTGTAAATACATGAGTGGACTGTAAAATAATAGGGTGTTTTTTATTATATGGAAAGTTAGAATTCTCTAAGCGTCCTCCGGCACGCATTATATTATTGCTGTCTAAAAATATATTAAATTTGAGAAGGGCGCTCTTTGAATGTATACTCCGTTTATTTGCAAGTAATTTGTGCTCTGGAAACGATTCCTTTGACATCTTAAAATTATAACATTTAACGCTTCCTGTAGTTCTTCTTCTGTCAGAAAGTTACTAATTACGGGAAGTTTTCTACAAATTCTAACAAATCTCAACACATAAGCTACAGAACGAACAAGTCTTAAATAATTAGAAAAACGTTTAAATTCTATAAATACACTACAAGAATCACCTTCTGCAATAGTACTCAATAAAACTTGAGGTATTGTTTCGGCCAATGTCTCCGATTCTGAACCTTTAAGATGAGACGGCCAATGGGACTGGTCTACCTTTAAAAAGTCAGGGCCACACCACCACAGATGCAACCCTTGCAAAGCATCAATAGCCACGCCACGAGAAATTAGATCTGCGGGGTTCTTGCTAGTTGGAACATGACGCCAAGTACAGTTTCCTGTCTTGTCTAGAATTTCAGCAACGCGATTGCGCACAAATGGCTGAAGTTTGGATGGGAGCATTTGTAACCATCCTAGTACAATAGTCGAGTCTGTCCAACAAAAAACCTGATCAAACATTACTCGTAGTGATTTGACCACCTTCTCACACACGCGAGCTCCCACTACGGCACCGCACAGTTCTAACCTCGGAATCGTGGCGGGTTTAATCGGCGCCACACGACTTTTTCCTATCAATAAGCGGACCATGCATTCACCATTACTACCGACACTACGGATATAGGCACACGCACCGTACGCGCGTTCAGATGCATCCGTGAACACATGGAGTTCTAACGTCTGATACGAATCGGACATAACAAAACGTGGAATACGCAAATTACGTAGAAAAGGGAGATCCTTAACAATAGCCTCAAAGTTAGTGTTGAGTTCCAGAGTCAATGGTTCGTCCCATGAAAGTTTGTCTAACCACATTTTTTGCAACAACATTTTCATGGTCACTACAAAAGGAGATATAAGACCTAAAGGGTCAAAAATGCGTGCAATTACTGAAAGCAAATCACGCTTAGTGCTGCCCTTAGAAGGTATTTCAGAACTAATCAAGAAACCTAGTTCATCAGAGTTAGCAAACCAGTTAAGACCTAGTAATTTATTGGGCTCACTAGAACCTATACCTAAATCTAAGGCCGACTGTGAAGTCCCTGAAATTAAACCAGGGTCATTCGACTTCCACTTTCGAAGTGGCATGCAAGCCGAACTCAATACTTTGGTAACTTCATCGCGAATTTCTATCACTTCATTTAAATCATTACCACCGGTGAGTAGATCGTCTACGTAAAAATCATGTTTGATTATGGTGGCAATCTTATCATTACTGCACTCAATGCCTAATTGCTTGAGGCAGCGGGTCGCAAGAAACGGCGCACTCGCCGTACCGTATGTGACAGTGTTGAGTTTAAATACCTTCACCGGACTGGCCGCGTCTTCCCGCCAAACTACCTGTTGCAAGTGCCTATCAGATGAATGGACTACTATCTGTCTATACATCTTTTCAACATCGGCTGACAAGACATACTTGTGCTGTCGAAACCGAAGAAGTATAGACAGGAGGTCGTCCTGAACCGTAGGACCCACCATCTGTAAATCATTAAAGGATATCCCTGATGAAGTAGGGCAACTAGCATTGAAACTACACGTAGTTTGGTAGTGGTACTACATTCGCGTAGCACCCCGTGATGAGGTATGTAATATGAATTTACATCTAATTGCTTGTTTACGGTCATATGACCTAGTGATTCATATTCTGCCATAAACTCGTGATATAATTTACTAAAATCAGACTTAGCCTTAAGTCTGCGTTCCAAGGAATATAAACATTTTGAAGCCCTATTGAATGAGTCACCTAAGACTGAAGGGTCTTGCTTCATTGGTATACGGACACAAAAACGACCGTCCTCCAAACGGGTCGTGGTTCTAATGAAATGCTCCTCGCACATTTTTTCTTCTGGTAAATAATTAGAATGTTGCGAAGTGACCTCTTCCAGATTCCAAAATCGCGTTAAATCATCACGAATTGATTCAAAGTTATGATCATTATATGAACCAAGCTGAGTAAAATGACAACCTATATAGTTACTTAAGTTACTATTGTTATACAAAATGGGACCAGAGACGATCCAGCCTAACCTGGTTTCACACAACACTGGTTTCCCGAACCCTAGCTTTATTCTTTGCGAACCCAACAAGTCCCAGAATAGATCGGCACCAATCAAAAGATCAACGTCAGCGGGCTTGTAAAAAGTAGGGTCTGCAAGGCAAATATCCGTAGGAATATTCAGGTTTGATAAATCTAATTCACGATACGGTATTTCATTCGTAATTAATGGCAAAACAAAACAAAATACCTTAGCATCATAACTGTTATTGAGTGACGTCATCCTTACCCGACAAGTGTTACTTACGCGAGAGGTTGCGTTATTTATACCATAAATTGAGCTGTCTATCGGACGTATGACCAATTGTAGACGTTTACATAGTCGCTCCGTCATGAAGCATGACGTACTACCGCTATCGAGTGTCGCTCGCACAATGTGTTCATGGTTATTATAATCATATACTTTGATTAAAGCTGTTGACAACAACACGCCGCGCTCCTTTCTACTATCAACATCAGAAGGTGTAATGTTTGTAGATAAAGCAACATGGTTGGTATCAGTGTTAGCAGAGGGCGCGGGCGACGCAATTGACGGAGACGAGTTTGTGTTGTCACTACGATTACCGCTGGTGTCCGAAATATGAAGTAAAGTGTTATGCCTGCGCTTGCATAACTTACAACCCGGTTTTTTACATTTGTTGGAAAAGTGACCCGAACGAAAACAATTGTAACACAATTTAAAACTAGGTACTAATTTACGACGTTCCTCGTTACTTAAAGCAAGGAACTTTGAACAATTAGTTAAACTATGATCACCTTTGCAACTGGGACATAGCTTTTTTTTTTTTTTTTTTTTTTTTTTTTTATATATTATAAACCAGCGCTTGACCGCAATCCCGCCTGATGGTAAGCAGTGACGCGATCGTTGATGGTAAAGCGCGCTAGTTTATTAAGAGCCTATTCACTCTAGCCTTGAAGACACTCAAATCGTAATGTGACGGAAACACCGACGCCGGCAAATTGTTCCAATCCCTCGATGTACGCGGTATAAAGGAGGAAGCAAAACGCTTCGTCCGGATCGCAGTGGTGTCAACAACGTAAGGGTGGAAACTCGCCGTACGACGGGTCGTCCGATGATGGAACGGAGATGGGGGAATTAAATCATGCAATTCCCTTGCACACTCACCAGAATGCATCCTATAGAAGACCGAAAGGCTGGCTACTCTACGCCTGTGCTCCAGGCTTTGGAGACCGTTTCGAGTTAAGTCTGGGTCGCCAATCAGCCTCTTCGCACGCCTCTCCACCGAATCCAAAGCGGCAAGGTGACACTTCGCAGCACCAGCCCAAATGTGGCTGCAGTACTCCACACACGAGCGGACCTGTGCTTTGTATAAAATTAGAAGCTGCCCTGGTGTGAAGACATCTTCTTGCAGATCGATTATTTCCATTTGAAGTGATGGCTTTGGCAGATTAAATAACTTGGCAGCCACATCTGTCCATTCGGCTGCTGCATCAACTTCAAAGGGTGACTTAAGAAACAGAGATAGCTTGCCCATCTCTGCAAAGTCTTGGAATCTTGTGGCAAATTCGTTGCTAAGATCGGCCAAAAATTTTGTAAACACTGCAACGTCTTCTTCAGAGTTCTCCTTATTATATTCCAGAATTGTCGGAAAATGAACAAATTCTTGTCTTGCAATATCTTTTTCAAAGATGTCCAGCTTACGACGAAAAGCAGACACGCTTTGTATCAGATCACATATTAATTTTCCATTTCCTTGTAACTCTGTGTTGAGCGCATTTAGATATTTCAAAATATCTTTTAGAAAAGCCACAATCAACATATTGTGCTTATTTGTTACGAACTTAAGGTGCTTCTTAGCTGCCTGCGTATCTAAGTTTTGCAAGAAGGAGGCTACTTGTTCTTTTATTGACCAAAAACGTTCAATAACTTGACCCTTACTTAGCCAACGAGCATTGTTGTGTTGCAGTAAGTCAGAATACGCTGAATCACATTCAAAAAGAAACTCCTTGAAATGTCGGTGCTGAAGAGCGGAATGAGATCTTATAAAATTTATTAACTTCACCAAGCTGTCCATCACTTCTTTCAGTGTATCGCTAAGTTTTCCACAAAGGGCTGTCTGGTGGATTATGCACTGATATGATATTAAGCCTGAACTTTTATCCCTGATTCTCTTGATGACACCTTTTTCTTTGCCAATCATTGCTGGAGCCCCGTCAGTAGAAAGAGACACAATTTTGTCGTAACTGATGTTAGATTTAGTAATAAATTCATCAATTACCTTGAATAAATCTTCTCCTCGAGTGTTACCTTTTAACGGCAATATTGTTAGCAACTCTTTCCTAAAAGTTTTAGACTCAATGTCAAGAAATCTGACAAAAATTGACATTTGTTCATCATCAGTAATGTCACATGACTCATCAAGTGCTATGGCGTAGCAAGGTGCCTTTTGCAGAAGTTTGAGAAGAGTCATCTTAATATCAGCAGCTAAAATTTCAGTCCTTCGTGTATTGCTTCTTGCTGATAATGGAATACTTTGAATTCCAGTGATAACATCTTTTTTTTCTTCAAAAAGTGTTGTGACTACTGCCAACATACATTCCTTCACTATCTCCGAATCCGAAAATGGTTTTTGATGTTTATTAAGCGTCCAGCACACACGTAACGCTGCTTCTGTGGATTTTTCTTGGTCGCTCATGCAACGAACTAGTAATTTTGTGCTTTTATTGTAAGAACTGAGATGTGCCTGAAGTTTTTCTTTACGAGCCTCACTGCCAGGAGGGAAGTTTTTGTGGAATTGCTGATGTGTTGTTTCATAGTGTCGCTTCAAATTTCCACTTTTAACAATAGCAACAGTTTTATTGCATATAAGGCACACTGGAACTGCTTGAGGTCTATCAGGCAGCGTAAAACAATATTGTTCAGTCCATTCTTCTAAAAACCTCCTATTTTCGCTGTCCACTTTTCGTTTTTTAGGATCCATATCACGCCTAGGTAAAAAAATATTTTTTATTAAACCAACTAAAACGCAAGAAATCACAAAACAAATGAACTGTTGCTCCACGATTTGCGGCGCGACTGACGAGCGACTGAAAGTTTGCTTTCCCCCGCCCTCGCGTCCGGACCCCCGATTTCGATACTTGCTCGCGTTTGTTACAAAACAAAGTCGCAAGCGCGCCACAGTTCGCTAAGTACGCGAAATATGAAATGCTTTCCCTCATATTACCTTAAAAATTATACACTCAATCTGCTGATGTTTCGTAGCGAATGGCTAAATCACATTTACATACAATAACTAATTCGCGCACGCTGTTGCTAGTGCATGCCGTCTCGCTCTCGCTCGCGTCTTAACAAAACCCGCTCGCTAGGCAGCGCCCCTCACGCTCAGTTACAAGTGGTCGTCGGAGCTATAAGTACGTATGAAAAGAGCGCGCGCGGCGACTCGGCGGCGCGATGTTTTTGATCGATGTCGATATTGTAAGACAGATTAATTAGATTAGGTATGTACTCAGTTAGATTGGTTCAAAAATATTACGTATTTGTTTATACTTGACATACCTACAATTAACATTATAATATTTGGCGGTCCGAGGTTCAACCTTTCGCGGTCCGCAAACGGACCGCGGTCCGCCTGTTGCTGACCGTTGTTCTAGGGTTTCAACTAAATCAGCGCGTGTACGAATAAAATGGAGGAATGCATCGAACGTAATAGTGCTGTCCTTGTCAACACGGCCTTTAAACTCCTCCCATTCGCGATAAGACTTGTTGTCTAACTTACGAGTAACTAAATATATCAACAAAGTATCCCATTGCTTGACCGGTTCACCTAACGATTCTAGTGCTCGTAAGTTTTTATTTAATAAATCTATTAAACCTTTCAAAGCAGCTGAGGACTCCTTTGTGATAAGTTCTATATTAAACAAAGCTGACACATGATTCTGCACCAACAACCTTTTATTGTCAAACCGATCACAGATTAAATTCCAAGCTACAATATAGTTGCTGGCGGAAAACTGAATTGATTGAACAACCACAGCAGCAGATCCTTCCAAAGAAGCACGCAAATAATGAAATTTGTTAATTTCATCAATACCGTCATTATGATGGATGAGACTAGTAAAGGTGTCACGAAATTCTAACCAATTGCTATATAATCCATTAAATTTTGGCAATTGTATGGTAGGTAACTTAATTGGTTTATATCCACTACCACGACTACTTTGACCACAAACCGAAACATCATCTTTGCTCAATTTAACTAACTGTTGAGCCCGCGACAATGTCTTATAGTACAATGTCTCAAACTCATAACGCTCAGACAACTGGGCCTTCGCATCATCAACCATACATTCCAACTGCAACTGCACCTCATCGTATTGTTCGTACAACGACTCAATTTTGCCCACACGCAGCTGTAATTCCATGACATCACAACTGTTTAATTTGTTCTCACTTATTGTGTCCAGGTAATTGATGAATATTGTTAAGCGGCCTTTAAAACTAGCTCGCTTCTTTACTAATTCCCTCTCCTCGGACATACTGGGATTCGAGTGTTGTCGACCTGAAATGTATACAGTAACAATACGTTTATAAAAAGAAGTTATATAGGTACTAAGTTATGGTTAGTTTTAATGTGATGTATTAATAATATTATTATAATAGGTAATATTTAATGTAATATTTGTAACATAAAATAATAAATCTACCTACAACTGTGAGGATGAAAACTTTTTATTATAAACTCCTCAGCAATTAATCTGATGTGCTTAACTAAGCAACAAATTTGAAGTGCACTACGGTTTAATAAACTGACAATGCAGTGAATAATAGGAAATAATATCGCAACACTAACCACAATATACTTGTCTTACGAATACCTACGCATCAAACTTACACTTGCCTAACTGAATAGTTATCGCTCTAATGCAACAATACAAATTATAAATGTAGTGCTAATTACTACTATACTTATCTAAAGTATTATATAATAAGATTTGTCGCTAATTGTACGCATAACATACAAAAATAACGAAACAATTCAAAATGGTAGGTACTCAAAGAAGATAATTCAAGTATATAAAATGATACAAGTTAAAGCACTAACCTTTGCTTACTTATAATTAAAGTTAAATACAACCTGTACGAGTGTTGGGTGACGAAATTATCCAATATAAACTTAACACCGTGAAAATTATGTGCACTTAATCCTTATGTTCCATGTTGCGCTTGCGGCGTATAATCTCTCAAGTCCAGGTTAATTCAATCCGTCGTTATTATCGCTGATTTCATTAATCTTCGAACAAACTTGATGAATACCTCAATTCGACTCGATATTGGACCATGTAAACGGGTACCAGGACTTGGGTAAAAATAAAACTAGGAGAACATGGAACTTTTAAAAATGATGTACTCAGTAGCGAGTCTAATACACATGTGATAAAAATATGACAGGCCAGTTATTCTTATAACTACTTAAAACTATAAAAGGGCTTATCGATGCTCGCTGCTCCAACAAGTCCATCAGGCGCTCCAACAGTCCAAGTCATCTAAGAGCTCAACCAGGGCTATACCAAAGGCATCACAGCGTTCAGACCCCCATCTGAAATGGTGACAGTTAAAATCTCCCATAACCAGTATCGGACCATGAACAGCGGAAAAAATATCTTTTAGATTTGTTAAAAAGTTAAGTTGGGGATGTGCAATATAAATTGAAAATACTGTGATGCCCTCAAACGTCCCTGCGGTAACGCTCATATCACCAGTAAGTGGAGGCAAAGTAAAAGAAGCAAGTGGGACCCGATTATTGACTAAGAGGGCTGACCCTCCATAGCCATCTGATCGGTCACACCTTAAAATATTATATTGTGGCACACGAAAGCTAAGGCTTGGAGTAAGCCAAGTCTCAGCTATGGAACAAGCCAGTGGCTTGTATTTATTTAAAAGAAAGGTGTGGTCATGTTTTTTATGCCACACGCTCCTCACATTCCACTGAAGGAATACTTGGCGAGACGCCATTTTTAATATTGGAAAGAAGAGTAATGAGTTGTGCGGCAACGTTGGCCGGTGATTGAGTAGGAGAAGTAGAGGAAGAAATAATAATTGGTAAAAGTTTTATAAGTAATTCTATAATAGAGGAAATACTATTAGGAGAGTGAGTACTGTTATTACTGAGGGCGCAGCTATTAGGCTGTGAAGGTGGTGGGGAACTAGTTATATGCTGATGAGCAGCTTTGTCATAAGATGAGGGAAGGGGGGCATGGGTCTTAGGTTTTAGGGTAACAGTCTTGCGATAAGACTGGGAAATTGGAGTTTTTGCAACATTGGCATAATTGCGGGAAGCTGTAGGGATCATTTTACTAGCCTCAATATAAGGCATTGATTTTTCAGCCATAAGAACCTTAATAGCCTTCTGTCTACCATGCTCGAGGCATGACCTGCTGTTAGCAAAATGATCACCCGAACACATAGTACAGAAGGCCTCGCCCTCAGAAATGTTGCAACCATCACCGGGGTGATCGTGGCCACACTTGCTGCAGCGTGGTCTTGACCTGCAAATACTTGCCACATGCCCGAATCTACAGCACTTGCGGCATTGAATTGTGGGAAATATATACTGCTGCACAGGAAGAGATGTGTAACAACAGAAGATCCTCTGGGGTAGGACTTGTCCGTCGAAAGTGATTACACATGTTTCAGTAGGTTTCCACTCATTTTCACCGTCTTTCTGTATTTTCCTATTAATTTTGCGGACTTTAAGGATTTTCCCCACACCTGAAGGAACAGATAGTAATGACATTGCCTCATCTTCTGATATATCAGAGGGAACGCCTGTTACTACTCCCATCCTAGTAATGCTGAATGATGGGATGGAAGCAGTATAACTATATTTGGGTAGCAAAATATTAACTAAAAAAGAGTTGGCATCTTGAGGGGAAGCGAACTCGACAGACACTCTGTTTCTACCTACCCTTTTAACACCTCCACGAACAATGTTTTCAATGTTATTATTCATTAAAAAATTACCAAAATTGACTGGATGTAATGTCGTACCAGAGTTGGGTTGAGTCTCTATACGAGAAACGAGGGAGCCTTATCCGCTGTCGAATATTTAGAACGTCCGATTTGGCTTTTTTTTTTGTTTATTTAGGGGGGTTGGAGCGAGAATTTCTTCGGTACCAGATCGTTTTCGGGAAGATTGGTTGGGTTGTGTTACTTCCATATCTGTGACTCTAGAGACAAAGTCCTCGAATTGCGATAATGATGTCGAAGAAAATGGAAATGAAGGACTTGGAGTAGGACTTTGGATGTCGGGTGGATCAGGATCGGGAGGTTTGTTTTTAGCCATTTTGGATGGACTTAAGTAAAAATAAGACACACAATACACCTACCTGTTAACAAACACAATTACAACACACTTATGGATAACAAGACACAAAAAGGCCAACAATCACAAAAAAATAAAAACAACAAACTCTAGACACACGTGCTAACCAAGAACACCGCGGCGATAATCAATTGTTTACATTATACAACTGTCAAGGAAGCCAGAGAGTAAAATAAAGGACTAAACCTGCCAAAAAGGCAGGATCCTGCCACATATGGTCACACTGTAAAACACAGCACAAAGACAGTCGCCCCAAAGAAATTTAAATATAAATTTAATTTATGTAAATTCTACGCAGTCGCCCAGATAAAATTTGACGTGAACGTGAATGTTGCCATACTAGAAAAAATCTCCCATCGATTTTTATTAGGAAAACATCTTGCTTTCTACTGACAACCCTGTTAACCAGGACAGCTAGTATTTTACCTTTTACGCTTTGAAACAACACTTCTTATTCACTGCAGCGTTTAAAGCGGACGCTTTTAAAAAGTAAAGCGTATAATTAAAGGCTTTTAACAGTTTTAACCGAAGCGAAAGCATCTACTCCTACAACATTTATTTGCTCGTTAATAGTTTAATCTATGTCATTAAGAGGCTACATTTCTTTTAATACAATTGTTTTGTTCTTTCAACTACGACCCAAACGGTTACTTAACGAACGTTAAACATCATCCGTTATCGTAACTTTTTGACGTACGTATGTTACGATAACCAATGTTCCGTTTGAAACAATCCGCTCTAAATCTATCTCTTCAAAATGCTGTAATCAAGGATTACGTTGTTATGTCACAACAAAAACGCATGTTGACTAGCAATATGTTGTTGTAACAAAACATGTTTTTGTAATATTGTGAGGTATCTATAGCATAAACGATTAAATTATGTTAAAATGAAAATAAGGAAATACTATGCCACACTGTTAAAACAAAAAAAAAAAAACACTAAATTGTTATCTATATTGAATTAAATTTGGTAGCGAGTTAAAGATTTAAACTTTCAAATACGTTTTTCTCAAAATTTCGTTTTCCAGATTGCAGCGTTTTGTCCTAACAGGGCCGCAAGGTGAGTTGCTCGTTTCAATGACTCCGTGCTATAACAGTTTCGATATTTCCAATTTAATAAAATTTTCATCATCTTTGCTATAGCGTCGACTTTTCACAGCGATTGGCCGAATCCCGGGAGATAGATTGCTGAAGACGGAAGCCGGCGGGACAGAGGCCTGCATCACGCTACTTTACTAAAAGAATTAATTAGTACTGTACCAAAGACCCGTTTGTTAGTAGATAATCAGTCAGCAATTGCATTAATGAGGAATGGCGTGCTAAACAGAAGGAGTAAACACATAGATGTCCGCTTTCATTTTTTAAAGGAGAAATTAGATGAGCACCTTTTCGAAGTTGAGTACTGTCCCACAGAGAAACAGTTAGCAGATTTACTTACCAAAGGTCTAACGAGTGTGAAGTTTTTAAGGTTACGTGAACAATTGTGTTGTGTGGTTTAAGAAAGTGAACTTGAAACGTTTTACGGTATTTGAGTGAATAGTAGGATAATTAGATTGTAAGTTAGGTTAGTTTAAGGGGGTGCACTTAAGTTTTGTGATAATCAAAGATTTTTATTAGGGGAGGAGAAACATTGCGTTAGCACAGTGGAAGCGTGAGCATAATGATATTGGAATAGGTTTGTGAAACATTGGAAAAGGTTTGTGAACTTTTTTTTTTATGCGTTTTTTGACTCCTCTCTTTATAATAATTTTTGGTTTATAGGTACGATTTATGGGATTATGTATATGGTTTTTAGATTTATGTGGTTGTGTATGATTTGTAGTTTTTCTTTGTTAAGGTTGGTAGAGTGTTTAGTTTTTGTCTTATTGTTGTAAGGTTTAGGGTTAGTTTTGTGTTTGGGTTTGGTTGTTTAGAAAGTTTTTGAGAAAATGGTGTGTTGTCCAAAGTGTAAAAAAATAAATAAATTTACAGTAAGGCTTTCGAGAATGTAGTTAAGACGTTTAAAGTGGTTCTGGATGTTTTCTCTCCTAAGGGTTGAGATTAAGGGGGTGTGTTGGAAGTAATCTCAACTCCTTTGTGAGAATACTGGCCGGATCATGGATTGCGTGTTTTTAAATAGTGAATGTCAAAATAACTAGAAGGTTTGTACTGCGTCAAATTGACGTAGTTCACTAAAAACCACGTTGTCGTAAAGATGTCTAAATTGTAACAATTATTTTCTAGTTATATATATGAACAAAGGATGGCATGTAATAAAGGGGTTTGAGTCCTAAATTTTATCTTTCATTTGTGAGCCCTGCAAGAGACCTGTAAGGTTCAACAATTTGGAGGTACGGTAATTCTATGTGTGCTGTATGTATGTCGCTACAAACCATTTCAAAGGAGAATGCCCATTCCTGGGCCTACGCTGTACAGTCAACTATTATATTGGAAAATTATCGTCATTTTATCATAAAACAAATACACTAAAAAGAAAAACAATTTACAATTAGAAAACTGAGAAAAATGCATTTTATTGTTTTGTTTACAGCTCTCACTGGCGAAGTATTAAGAAAAACAATTTACAATTAGAAAACTGAGAAAAATGCATTTTATTGTTTTGTTTACAGCTCTCACTGGCGAAGTATTGATATGTAGCTAAAAAGACATTGTGTCAGATTTTAAAAAAATCCGTTATCTTTTTTTTTTCGTTTGTCAAACAAACTCAACTCAAACGTCACTGCATTCGCTTTGTTGTGCTTGCGCCGGTGAATGTGTTTTGCTACGAAATTCGTATTTTCTGTGATCTTACCAACTACTAGGCTTGTTTCAAGAATCTGACGAATATTGCTTTCACGGACGAACTCGGCTCAAACACGGACTCTTTATCTGCTACTCTGACTGACTACGGCTTGTTTCCAAGGACTTCGATATTTACAATCAGTATGGATAATTGCATTAATTGCGTTGCTCGTTGCAATGTAACGGGCAGACGGCAGTTGAATGAAGAATCCATCTTATCTATTGTACGCGCATGGGTTTCTCCGCAAACATTAAGTAGTGCCAAAATAGAATTATGTACTCGTTCCTCATGCGAATATTTCGACGGGTCCTAAGAACAAAATCGTATAATTATCGATATACGGTATGGGGTTTGTGTAATAACATGATACGTTTGATTGGTTATTTCAATAAGTAAAAGGATATTTAAAAAAAATAGTGCCATATAGTTTTTTGTATATGTGTGTGTGAATCCGTAATAGAATACATTTTGTCTTATCTTACTGTAACACTTTGTCCTTGGGACTGGTCGATGTATTTGTCTGTTCCTTTGGTTTGAAAATAAATTCTTAACTATTATTTATATTTAAGGTGGATCCCTGTCATCATCTCTGTCAAGCTTGCTGGGATTTGGCAGTTGATATGTTACTGTCAGTTGAGGCAACAGAAAAAATTCCTCCTCGAAGCCATATTCAAGTGTGTATCCATTGTGGACGTTCATTAAGGATTGTACGATCCCACCGTCTCCGATCCAATCCTGAATGAGAACAAAGAATACTAAATGTTATATCAGAATGGATTTTACCCCGGACTGTAAGTATTATTCAAATAACTACAGTTGTATTTATACATATGTCAGTTGTCTGTTTATCTTTAAAGAAACTAAAGAAAATAAACCCATCTTGCCTGGGTAGTGGACAATTTCCCTCCAATTGGAAGGCAAGCAATCCTACAATATTATTGTAACTGCATTGTTGGCAGACGTACAGTACCTAGGGTGTTGTGTACACATTATGTCCAAAATCTGGTACTTAAGTTGGGCTAGGTATCAAGACCATATATCACCTCCTGCACACTTTCTTGATAATATATTAATTGTTTATGAAGATGAATGAATGACAAAATAAATGAACTAAAAAAAAAACTGTTTATTTTTATTTTCAGTCCCAGTAGGCACCTAACTATGTTTGAGGTGGATGCCTTTCCCTGGTTAACTATGGTTGAAAGCGAGGGTGCATGGGAGGCTGCCGCCTCCTTCTGTGAGACCGTCCTCTTACAGAAGGAGGAAGCGAGAAGAGGATGCTCTTGCCGCTCCCCTCCGCCGTAGACGGGCGGGGCGAAGAAGGCGGGGGACGAACCCCCGTCGCCTTTAGCCCCCGAGTGTGGACAGCGCGTGCGGGTAGCTCCCCACGCGCATTGTACATGGTCACCACGTCTGAAGATTACTTCGGTACCCCGGGTAATACTCCTTTGGCGCGCAAACCGGCCTAGCTGGAATGCCCTGGGAGTGCCACGGGGATAGTGCCATCGGGCAGATCGTGGTGCTCTCATCGCAGGGCTTGAGGGGAACCGAGTGGTTTTAGTGGGTATTCCCAGCTTCGGCTGGGCGAGTCCCACACACGTTCGTCGCCTAGCTAGCGGCGGATATGGTGCGTAAAAGCATTTCCACTCGAAATTAAGAAAAGGCACCTAGCTATGTAAGTGCTATATATATGTACACATTTACTGTACAGTATAGACATATTAAACTCTTAGACTATTGTAAACACAATATCATAAAACTAATTACTTAATAAAAATATTTGCAGGCAATTAGCCTTTGACATTGTTGCATAGTCCCCTGTTATATTATTGAAAAAATAATCTAGGTAGATACCTACATACTACAAAAATATCAAGTTACGGTAACAACCACACGTAAAACGAAATGACAGTAACTATAATTGTATAATCGACAGGCTAAATAAGAATTATTTCTGATTTAATTGTATTGTTGCTTGTCACTTAATCCATTTTATAACCTCACTTAGCCATAAATTCAAATTAAAAAATCTGAATACCAACTGTCAATTTCATTGAAATTAAGTAACATTATACCAGATGTGTTATTTGAAAAAATAACACCAATTTCATGACTGTAATATGTAGGCCCCAAGATATAGGGACGATGGGCATTCTCCTTTGTAGCGTGATGCAGGCCTCTGTCCCGCCGGCTTCCGTCTTCAGCAATCTATCTCCCGGGATTCGGCCAATCGCTGTGAAAAGTCGACGCTATAGCAAAGATGATGAAAATTTTATTAAATTGGAAATATCGAAACTGTTATAGCACGGAGTCATTGAAACGAGCAACTCACCTTGCGGCCCTGTTAGGACAAAACGCTGCAATCTGGAAAACGAAATTTTGAGAAAAACGTATTTGAAAGTTTAAATCTTTAACTCGCTACCAAATTTAATTCAATATAGATAACAATTTAGTGTTTTTTTTTTTGTTTTAACAGTGTGGCATAGTATTTCCTTATTTTCATTTTAACATAATTTAATCGTTTATGCTATAGATACCTCACAATATTACAAAAACATGTTTTGTTACAACAACATATTGCTAGTCAACATGCGTTTTTGTTGTGACATAACAACGTAATCCTTGATTACAGCATTTTGAAGAGATAGATTTAGAGCGGATTGTTTCAAACGGAACATTGGTT
Source organism: Sesamia inferens (assembly GCA_037179545.1). Lineage (NCBI taxonomy): Eukaryota > Metazoa > Arthropoda > Insecta > Lepidoptera > Noctuidae > Sesamia > Sesamia inferens. Next base: position 21,240,733 of record CM073946.1, read on the forward strand.
ATCGTAACATACGTACGTCAAAAAGTTACGATAACGGATGATGTTTAACGTTCGTTAAGTAACCGTTTGGGTCGTAGTTGAAAGAACAAAACAATTGTATAGCCTCTTAATGACATAGATTAAACTATTCGTGTTCGAGCAAATAAATGTTGTAGGAGTAGATACTTTCGCTTCGGTTAAAACTGTTAAAAGCCTTTAATTAACCTTTTGAACGCCAATCACTTCTATACAAGTTTCGTGCCCTCAGCGCCACTACTTGATTAGAAGTAATCACAGTATAAAATAAATTTACGTCTTTTACAAGATCTTTTATTTTGTTTTTATGGAAAATTGTCCTGTTATCAACCATATTTTTAACTTTTTTACGCATAATAAGTTCTTATTAGTTTTATTTTCCCTAGAAACAAAAACGCGAGAAAATATTTTAATGCCCCCAGCGCCAATTACTTGATATCAAGTAAGCCAGTGATGGGACACGATGAAGACCTCGCTATATTTCATCTCGTCGAAATGATCATAAATATGTACTATTATTGCAAGAAAATGACGTGAATTATTAATATTTTATAAATATTGTAAACTATAAACTAGGTTTTATTCACCTTAATCAAGAATAAATAGGTTTTCTAATCATTGTCGATAGTGAAACACCGTTTGAAAAACCCATCCCTACAAAGTTATTTGTCACCCGGCGTACGCCACCGACGTGTATAGAAGTAACACTGTGACGTCATAAGCGGACAGGTTTCAAGGTCATAGTGACTGTGCATTTTAGTGTAGTGCAATGTTTACATCTTGTTGTTGTATTCACTTGACGCACGTGTTTTTACAAAAAAAATTGTGACGGTGAATATGACGAATTATTGCGAGTTGTTCAAGTCTGAATCTGAATTTTGAAATAGGCCGTCGTCTTGACATTCCGTTAAGTCGTCAACTTCCATTTCAGGACTTTTTTTCCGTTTTCTATTAGTTTGTACAAACCAGAAAAATAATTGCGAGTATTTTGCGAAACCATTAAAAATAGGTCTGTAACATCTGTGTAAAACAGTAATTTTAATAAAAAGAAATCGGCCAAGTGCGTGTCGGACTCACGTACAAAGGGTTCCGTACCATTGATTTATGAAATTAAAGGATTAAAGTTATTTGTATGAAAGATTACGCGGTAATAAGCGATTTACGAGGTATTAAAAAAACTACTTACGAGATCTCGTTCAAAACAATTTTCGTTAGTAATTTGTATAGTAATGTATGTACTTGTACATCATATCTTTTTTTTTAGATTTTTCATTTTCTTATTGTAGTAGTTAGAGGTAGGGGGGGGGGGGATCAACTTTTTTCCACTTTGGAAGCGTTTGTCCCGCAAACTATTCGGTTTAGAAAAAAAATTGGCTGTCTGTAGAACTCCGTCTACTGCCGATATTTGAACGTGATAACGTCTATTACATGGTAATTGTTTCTGGGTGCAATGAAATTATTTAAAATAAAGTAATGTATAACATTTATATTTTTATTTAATAGTTTGTTTAAATTTTCTGCTTCTGAAGTTATACATAAATTAATTATTATGAGTAATGTGCACTTGCACACTAAATACAATAAGCATATGATTGCACATACATATGAAGATACATTCATTCATCTTCATACAGAAGTTTATAGTTACAATAAAATTAATATTGTATACCTATGCATTAGAAAGTAACATATAGCGAAGTTTAATTGTTATTAGCTCTGTAAATAAAATTTAATTAAAAATAAAATATCGAGTCTATACCTTATTACAGAATAAAATCGGCAAGTTTATAGTTTAATAGTGGTGTGTGAGTGTTATAAATCGCCAAAGATCATTAGATGTGTGGTAATTAAACTTTGAGAATTGTGTTGAACTACATTACCTACAATGAGACGATTCGCTTTAAATATGGACTAGTTATATATGGATGTTACTAAACTACAGTGTCGGCAGTGATTTACAGTGTTTAAAAGTGGAAAACATAACAATAAAACTATTACAATTACTAAAAAAAAGTCTACAAATAATTGTGACTGTTAAATAATTTTGCTAGAAATTACGGATCTTTATGACTGACCCGCAAGTCAAATCATTTATTCATTAGTAGACTACCTGCTACTCAGTGCAAAAATTTTTTTAAGACATTGGCAATTAGTAGCAGTTTTTCGCATGCATTAAAGCATTGATAGCTGAGTGGTGAAACGCTCGGATTAGTTTCGACTCACTCAAGAGGTGCCGCGGATCGATTCCTGACGGCATCGGACGTTTTTTATCCATTTTAATTTTTTTTTATGTTTATAACAATTTCTTTATTTCTTAATTAATTCTACATATTTATTTAAATAATTGTGGCTTCTTATAAAACTCTATAAAAAAAAAAAAAGGAAAAAAAAACAAAAAAAAAGGAAAAAAAAACAAAAAAAAGGAAAAAGAAAAAAAACCGATAAAAAAAATTAAAAAGGATAAAAAACGTCCGTTGCCGTCAGGAATCGATCCGCGGCACCTCTTGAGTGAGTCGATATTAATCCGAGCGTTTCACCACTCGGCTATCAATGCTTTAATCATGTAAGCGAAAAACTGCTACTAATTGTTTACAACCGTGCTTTTAGGTAAATAATATTGCACTCTAAAGCTACAAGGCTAAGTTTAGTTTTAGTAGGCGTGGACTCCGTGTAGCGTCAGATTCGGCCGTTACGCAGTTTTCGCGAATGGCTCCCAGCATACCGATTTAATAGACGTTATCACGTCAAAAATATATTTTAGAAACCTCGATATCATTTTTGAAGACCTATCCATACATACCCCAAACGTACTCGTATGTTTGAAGAAAACAATTTTTTTTTTTGGGTTTCAGTTCTAAGTATGGGGAGCCCCCAATCTTCATTATTATTATTTTTATTTTTGCATCAATACCTTAATACGGTTCACAGAATACATCTACCTACAAAGTTTCAACAGTACCTATAGATCATATAGTTTCGGAAAAAAATGGCTGTGACATACGGACGGACAGACAGACATGACGAATCTGTAAGGGTTCCGTTTTTTGCCATTTGGCTACGGAACTTTAGAAAATGTAGAAAATCACGAATTTAGCTTCTATTAATTGTATTTGTTGTAACTAAGAGAAATAAATTATGCAGGAATCGGTTGAGTTTATGCACGTGTAACTCGACCACAGTGAATATAAAAATAAATACCATAGAAATACATCGACAAGAAATACGTCGACAAGACATCCTTATATCAGTAGGCCTAGTATGAGTTTTCAATACGAAACTCGTTCGATCGTATCGAGCGCGTTTGGCGCTCTCATTGGTTGAGAGTTCTTACGACCTTGAAGCGGGCCAATCGCTGAGTCAAACGCGCTCGATACGATCGAACGAGTTTCGTATTGAAAACTCATACTAGGCCTACAGAAGGGATTTTGACGTGCCTCGAGCGCCAACTACTTGATATGAAGTAAAAGGATTACATTTGGAGACAAATAGGGATGTGAACTTCTAGAACACACGTCTAATAAATTTACAATTCTTTTCTTTATTATAGGAAATATATCAAAGTTTTTACATTGATTTTTTTATGAAATAAAATAAAATATGAAAATACGGTTACAGTTTTTATTTAGCTTCGTAAATTGGTGAATAAACATCAATTTAAATGTATAATATTATTTGTCGATAGGACATTAAACCCATCCCTACGTTTTACTATAGATACGTTATACATTTGTAGCGTGGCGCTGGAGGACACATCGCGTATTATGTAGATTGGCGTTCAAAAGGTTAAACGCTTTACTTTTTAAAAGCGTCCGCTTCAAACGCTGCAGTGAATAAGAAGTGTTGTTTCAAAGCGTAAAATACTAGCTGTCCCGGTTAACAGGGTTGTCAATAGAAAGCAAGATGTTTTCCTAATAAAAATCGATGGGAGATTTTTTCTAGTATGGCAACATTCACGTTCACGTCAAATTTTATCTGGGCGACTGCAAAGAATTTACATAAATTAAATTTATCTGTGTTATTCATAAAAAATTCGTTAATCACTCATTAGTGACTATTTAGCTAACCATTTAGTTAGCTCTTAATCAATGCTTAACTTTTCTTTATTCATAAAAGCTAGTTAGCAGATGATTAGTAGCGATACGAAGTAGAGGTGAAACTATGCTTTCGGCATAGATTATAATCAAAATAGTTGACTAAAAAATGGAATTTTTAGAAAAAAACTTGTCAAAACTACGATTTTTTATCTGTCGTGTTTGGCAGAAAAATGTCAGAAATTTCATCGGACAATTTGAATATAAATAAAATGATTTATTACAATTAAATAATTGTATTTGTGATGATAGTAGTGAAAGTAAAAAACTCCAATAATATTATAGTAAACAGAAAAGGTATTTATCTCTGTATTTATATGTAATTACTAATCTAAACTGACGAAATTAATGTTAAAGCAGTAGCCGATAGTAACTGTATATTTTCCTGCTCTTTATTTTTTTTTTTTTTTATTATTAAAATATAAACCAGCGCTTGACCGCAATCCCGCCTGATGGTAAGCAGTGACGCAATCGTTGATGGTAAAGCGCACTAGTTTATTAAGAGCCTATTCACTCTAGCCTTGAAGACACTCAAATTGTAGTCCGACGGAAACACCGCCGCCGGCAGATTGTTCCAGTCCCTCGATGTACGCGGTATAAAGGACGAGGCGAAACGCTTCGTCCGGATCGTTGAGGTGTTAACAACATAAGGGTGGAAACTCGCCGTACGACGGGTCGTCCGATGGTGGAACGGAGATGGGGGAATTAAATCGTGCAATTCCCTCGCACACTCCCCAGAATGTATCCTATAGAACACCGAAAGGCTGGCTACTCTACGCCTGTGCTCTAGACTTTGGAGACCAACTCGAGTTAAATCAGGGTCACAAATCAGCCTCTTCGCACGCCTCTCCACTGAATCCAAAGTGGCCAGGTGACACTTAGCAGCACCAGCCCAAATGTGGCTGCAGTACTCCACACACGAACGGACCTGTGCTTTGTACAACATTAAAAGCTGCCCTGGTGTGAAGTACTGCCGGACCTTCGCGATTACACCAAGTTTTCTGGCAGCCACCTTGGCCTTGGACTCAATGAACCGCCCAAAGTTTAGGTTCGAGGAAATCTCAACACCCAAAAGCTGAAGGCGGTCGGTACACTCCAAGGATACATTCCGAAAAGTAGGAGCCAAGGTGAACGGGCTCCTTTTAGCGGTGAAGAGACACGCCTGCGTTTTGGCGGCATTGAATGCTACAAGATTGGCATTGCCCCATTCGGAGACTGCCTGAAGTGCAACACTCGTTCGCTCTACCATGGCCTCTCTATCGGACCGGATTGATTCCCTACTAGCCCGAGCATCCGGCAGGTATCTCTCCACAACTGTGCTGTCATCTGCATACCCATAGATACCGGGCATCAGCAGATCGTTAATGTGCAGCAAAAACAGAGTTGCAGAGAGAACAGACCCCTGAGGAACACCGGCATTAGTCGACATGGGCTCAGATGAGCATCCGTCGACAACAACTCGGAGGGACCGTTCCGTCAGGAAGTCTTGTACCCAGCCAGTCAGGCTAGGGGAAATGCCGTACGCTGGAAGCTTACTCAAAAGGCCAGCGTGCCATACCCGGTCGAAGGCCTTCGAGACATCAAGGGAGACAGCAATCGCCTCCCCATTTCTCTCGAGGGCCTCGCCCCACAAGTGAGTGGCATACACTAGTAGGTCCCCAGTTGACCGATTGCGGCGAAACCCGTACTGTCGGTCACTGAGGAGATCGTTACCTTCCAGGTATGCCAAGAGGCGCGAGTTCAATACACGCTCCATAATTTTGCAAAGTATGGAGGTGATCGAAATCGGCCGATAGTTGGTAGGATCGGCACGACTACCCTTTTTGGGCACGGGCTGCACGTTGGCAAGCTTCCAGGACTTGGGCACTATACCAGTCCCAAATGAGAGGCGGTACAAGCGTGTCAATACAGGAGACAACTTATGCTTGTAAACATCCATTTGCTATTTAAGAAATTTAAGTGGGTTCTTGTGTATATATTACATTACTTCCTACTGCATTTGTACTGCTTTTTACAGTATTATTATACTTGTTTACAGGCACACGTTTTATTGGTATAAACGAAGCCACTATTAGCACCTAGCAGCAATATTATTCAACCTCGCAATGACGGCGAAGGAGAAGACCATGCTGAGTGAAAAAGATGAGGAATGAGGGTCGCGTGAGTCAAGAATGGCTCTCATGCTTATGGAAGAAAAGTATTGGAAAACAAAAACAATGAATTATTTTCATAACAAAAATGTAAACAGTTTTATTGCGTATCAAAATAAAATATTCCTAAAAAAATGTTTTATTATTTGTGTATTGCTGCCACAACATGACTTTTTGTAGTCCTGTGCCTTAGATATGACATAAGAAAACACAAGGAAACATAACTGCTTTTATAAACCAGTGCCTGGCCACAATCCCGCCTCATGGCAAGCAATGATGCAATCGTTGATGGTAAAGCGCGCTAGTTTATTAAGAGCCTATTCACTTAAAAAAAATACGAGTGTGCTTATGACCACACGACTGAAGTGAAACTTCTTTCGCTCCATCTGTATGTAATTATGTATATATATATATATATATATATATATATATATATATGTGTGTACAATATATACATGTATACACATATACATATATTAATTTTCTATAAATATTTAAATTTATTTCATGGTTTCATTGGTAAATTAATATTTTTGCATAGATCTTCTATTTTTATTGAAAAAAAAAAAATAACTCGTTGTAGACCTTGTAGTACTAAGCTCGCGCCACGGGCGCCTCTGTGCTTATATCCCCCACTTAACTTCCGTTCGCCTTGCCCGATCACTTTTCGTAACGCTTACGTCACGCGTTCGCCAGCTTACTCCGCAAGTCAAGCGTGCGCAAAGAAGTTTCACTTCAAAAAATTAATATTATTTCGCATAAAGAGTTAACGTAATACATGTGCGGTATGCAACCCTGACGCGGGCGGCGGGAGGCAGGGCACGCGGCATGTTGGCGCATCGCTTATAATAATACCGTCAAAATAGTGTTGTCACTTTTTACAAATTACCGAATTTCGGGAAAGTTGGAATTAATTCGCGGGAAAAAAAGATTATTTCAAAATACATTAATATTGTTACTATGATGATTACGTAAAATTTTATATTATATTTCATCAACAATCATGCTATATTTGTGAACTTCTTAAATTCGCCGCATTATTAGAAGCTGTGCTTGTTCGGCCTAAAAATTTGAATGAAATTACACGCCCACGTACGCAAAGATTATGCACACAAGCAAATAATTTTATTCACAGACGCGTATGGAAGAGGCACATTAGTAACTGCTTATGTCGCTACGCGAACTGGCGCGAGCGTCGTGACGAAGTTGAGTTGCGCGGACAGCATTGTAATGTGTGTTAGTAGTTTGCATTAGCCCCAATAGATGGCAGTGTTATCAACAGTCTTTCAGTTTTAAGTTTGTAGTATATAAATTATTTTAATGTAATTATTATATATTTTTTTAGAAAATTATTAGGGTATGCAATGCTTATCTGCTTCTAAGGAGCGCACGCGCCTGCTCGAAAGCAATTTGTACTTTGTGTCCAATTATCGTATTGTGACGATATCTTCAAACTTCTATACTTTCAATTATATCAGAAATGTTCAGCAAAAATATATAAAACAATATAAAGGCCAGAACAGAACGAAATTTATAAATTATTTGTGCTCTTAGGTAATCAATTGTTAACAAATCTTAAAAAGATCCAAAAAATATATATTGCCTTCGGCGAGATGCGAACTCACAACTTCATACTCGACTCAATTGTTAACAAATCTTAAAAAGATCCAAAAAATATACATTATCTTCGGCGAGATGCGAACCCACAACTTTATACACGGCATGTCATGCAATATTTACATGTGCCAACTGCTTCGTTGTATTACAGACGAAATAGGACTATACTTTGCTTTCCGTTCGCCTTGCCCGATCATTTTTGTAATATTTTTCGTAACGCTTTCGCGAGTTTACTCCCCAAGTCAAGCGTGCCTAAAGAAGTTTCACTTCAAAAACTGAGTGAATAAAAAGGAAGACGGCAGTTGAGCGAGGTGATGCAATGTTAAACCCAACAACATGACCAACGATGCTGCGCAAGAGGGAGATTGATCTGGAGACCCTCCAGGACCAAACTCCCGACACAACAACATTTGGCGCATCGTACCCGGCACACTGCAACACAACTGCTCAGGCCCGTCCTCCGTACGGCTTCACCAGTCATACGGAACTCGACGAATCGCTTGGCGACAAGACTTTGTCCGGTGGATGATAACTTCTGCCGGCAGCCGATGTTATAGCCCCCTACCGAATAAAGCTTTAAAAAAATTTCAAAGCTATTAATATAACTTTACTAAGTACGTCGTTTCGGAAATTCCAAAAAAGGTTTTCAACATCCATATTTACACACTATTCGATATTATAAACAAAATAACTTCGAAGCATAATGATCATATTAAATCAATCAGCTGATTCAAATAAAATCCGCCATATTGTTGCCTCTAACCATCCTCTTAACAGCGGTCCGGTGATGTTTAATTTTGACAGCTACTAATCAATTGCTTAGCATTAGGGATGTGACATTGTAGATAAAAATCGATTTTTAATTAATCGTTTTTTTTTCTACGTTTGAAAAATCGAATAATAAATAATCGACTTTTCTTCAGAAAAAAATCGATTTTATTATATAAATAGTTTTTTTCCTAATTTTTCAATTAATTTCAAAATAAAGGCCATATGCATTATATCAATAGATTTATTCATTAAAAATAAACAACGAATCAGTAAGTTCTTAGATAATCACCACAAATTAAAGTTTTTAAACAATCAAATTTTATTTCATATTAATCAACAAAATTAAAATATTGAAATTCGAAAAACTAGATATTCGTACTGAAATAGTAATTCTTATAAAATCAACACAAATTAAAGTTTTAGAATAATTAAATTATAAAAGTTTCAAATTAAAATAAATCAACGAAATCAAAATATTCCAATAAAAAAAAAAACTAGAAATCCGTAGGCAACGAGTTCAGAAATAACAGCTTAGGTAAGCGTTTGGATAATATTCGGCTCCTGGTCTTTGTTAAAATGGCGCCAGCTTTCGAGAATAATCTTTCTGCTGGAGCCGAAGAAGCCGGTACCAATAGGTGCTTACACGCCAAATTTGTGAGTTTGGGATAAGCTCCCTCATAGCTTTTCCAGGATTCTAAAGCGTCCTCTTTTAATCCTATTAGAGGCGCAGCTATGTAGAAGCTCAATTCAGATGTCTGAATGTGACTTCGATCTCCAACAACAGCTTGTTGTGAGTTTCCCAAATGTCATCATTATCGACATTTATAATCGATTATAATCGATTATAAATTTTAAAAAAATCACCTTTTAAAATCGATTTCTACTTTAAAACAATCGATTTTTAATCGATTATTTCCATAATCGATTATTTTTTCACATTCCTACTTAGCATCCTCTTAACGTTAAACAGCTTTTATGAATAAGAATTTTGCTAATCAGTTGCTTAGCAATTGATTAAAGTTTTATGAATAAGACTGATTAGCTTAGCTAGCAGTATTATATATATTTGGAAATTCAAAAAAAGGTTTTCAACATCCATATTTACGCACTATTCGATATTATAAACAAAATAACTTCGAAGCATAATGATCATATTAAATCAATCAGCTGATTCAAATAAAATCCGCCATATTGTTGCCTCTAACCATCCTCTTAACAGCGGTCCGGTGATGTTTAATTTTGACAGCTACTAATCAATTGCTTAGCATCCTCTTAGCGTTAAACATCTTTTATGAATAAGAATTTTGCTAATCAGTTGCTTAGCAAATGATTAAAGTTTTATGAATAAGACTGTATATTTCTTTGGGGCGACTGTCATTGTGCTGTGTTTTACAGTGTGACCAGATGTGGCAGGATCCTGCCTTTTTGGCAGGTTTAGTCCTTTATTTTACTCTCTGGCTTCCTTGACAGTTGTATAATGTAAACAATTGATTCTCGCCGCGGTGTTCTTGGTTAGCACGTGTGTCTAGAGTTTGTTGTTTTTATTTTTTTGTGATTGTTGGCCTTTTTGTGTCTTGTTATCCATAAGTGTGTTGTAATTGTGTTTGTTAACAGGTAGGTGTATTGTGTGTCTTATTTTTACTTAAGTACATCCAAAATGGCTAAAACAAACCTCCCGATCCTGATCCACCCGACATCCAAAGTCCTACTCCAAGTCCTTCATTTCCATTTTCTTCGACACCATTATCGCAATTCGAGGACTTTGTCTCTAGAGTCACAGATATGGAAGTAACACAACCCAACCAATCTTCCCGAAAACGATCTGGTACCGAAGAAATTCTCGCTCCTACCCCCCTAAATAAACAAAAAAAAAAGCCAAATCGGACGTTCTAAATATTCGACAGCGGATAAGGCTCCCTACATCGTTCACGTTTCTCGTATAGAGACTCAACCCAACTCTGCTACGACATTACATCCAGTCAATTTTGGTAAATTTTTAATGAATAATAACATTGCCAACATTGTTCGTGGAGGTGTTAAAAGGGTAGGTAGAAACAGAGTGTCTGTCGAGTTCGCTTCCCCTCAGGATGCCAACTCTTTTTTAGTTAATATTTTGCTACCCAAATATAGTTATACTGCTTCCATCCCATCATTCAACATTACTAGGATGGGAGTAGTAACAGGCGTTCCCTCTGATATATCAGAAGATGAGGCAATGTCATTACTATCTGTTCCTTCAGGTGTGGGGAAAATCCATAAAGTCCGCAGAATTAATAGGAAAATACAGAAAGACGGTGAAAATGAGTGGAAACCTACTGAAACATGTGTAATCACTTTCGGCGGACAAGTCCTACCCCAGAGGATCTTCTGTTGTTACACATCTCTTCCTGTGCAGCAGTATATATTTCCCACAATGCCGCAATTGCTGTAGATTCGGGCATGTGGCAAGTATTTGCAGGTCAAGACCACGCTGCACCAAGTGTGGCCACGATCACCCCGGTGATGGTTGCAACATTTCTGAGGGCGAGGCCTTCTGTATTCTTTGTTCGGGTGATCATTTTGCTAACAGCAGGTCATGCCCCGAGCATGGTAGACAGAAGGCTATTAAGGTTCTTATGGCTGAAAAATCAATGCCTTATATTGAGGCTAGTAAAGTGATCCCTTACAGCTTCCCGCAATTATGCCAATGTTGCAAAAACTCCAATTTCCCAGTCTTATCGCAAGACTGTTACCCTAAAACCTAAGACCCATGCCCCCCTTCCCTCATCTTATGACAAAGCTGCTCATCAGCATATAACTAGTTCCCCACCACCTTCACAGCCTAATGGCTGCGCCCTCAGTAATAACAGTACTCACTCTCGTAATAGTATTTCCTCTATTATAGAATTACTTATAAAACTTTTACCAATTATTATTTCTTCCTCTACTTCTACTCAATCACCGTCCAACGTTGCCGAAGAACTCATTACTCTTCTTTCCAATATTAAAAATGGCGTCTCGCCAAGTATTCCTTCAGTGGAATGTGAGGAGTGTGTGGCATAAAAAACATGACCTCACCTTTCTTTTAAATAAATACAAGCCACTGGCTTGTTCCATAGCTGAGACTTGGCTTACTCCAAGCCTTAGCTTTCGTGTGCCACAATATAATATTTTAAGGTGTGACCGATTAGATGGAGGGTCAGCCCTCTTAGTCAATAATCGGGTCCCACTTGCTTCTTTTACTTTGCCTCCACTTACTGGTGATATGAGCGTTACCGCAGGGACGTTTGAGGGCATCACAGTATTTTCAATTTATATTGCACATCCCCAACTTAACTTTTTAACAAATCTAAAAGAAATCTTTTCCGCTGTTCATGGTCCGATACTGGTTATGGGAGATTTTAACTGTCACCATTTCAGATGGGGGTCTGAACGCTGTGATGCCTTTGGTATAGCCCTGGTTGAGCTCTTAGATGAATTAGACCTCTGTGTTTTAAATAACGGTTGCTCAACACGACGATCTCTCCCAGGTCAACAAAAGAGTTGCGTAGACTTAACTTTTTGTTCGGTTGAATTAGCAGCATCAACTCAGTGGATGTGCACAGCCCTGTCGCATGGTAGTGATCACTACCCTATAGTTGTATATTTAAATAATAAATCCTATTTAGAAAAAACTTCCCCTCCACTTTTGAAATATAATTTGGCCAAACCTGATTGGTCAAAGTATATATCATTATTGGAGGAGAAAATTGATGCTCTTCCAAATTTAAACTCAAATTTATTAGATCCTTTTGGTCACCGCCATGACAAGAGCTGTTATGAGGGTTTTGTGGCAGCGATTACATCCAGTGCAGACTCCTGCATTCCCTTAAAAAACAGTGCTCGAAATAAAATCCCTTCAGCTCCGTGGAATGACTGCAATGAATGCACTTCGGCAATCAGGGATAGGAAAGAGGCCGAGCTGCGTTACAATTCAAATATGAGCACTGAAAATCTATTGACATATTGTCACATTAGTGCCAAAACGAAACGTTTTCTACGCAAGAAGAAACGCATGGGTTGGTTTAAGTTTTGCTCTTCCTTATCACCCTCTACTCCAGCTTCAGTCGTCTGGAAACACATAAACAGATTTAGACTTGGATGCTCCTCATCAATTTCTTCACCAATTGCTAGGGAAACAGCTGAACTTTTTTTTGACAGAATTGCACCATCCTATGTTCCTCTCTTATCCGAATTACAAAACGCTCCCTTATATAATTCAATTCAGGATCCTTTCGACATGCCATTTACCTAGGAGGAACTGAGTGTGGTGCTCAAGCATGTCCGGGACTCAGCGCCTGGTATTGATGGGGTACCATACTCATTCATTACACATTCAGGTGAAAAGGCGAAGACTTACTTTTTAAACATTTTAAATTTCTGCTATAGTCATAGTTGGATTCCGGATCAGTGGAAACTTCAAATTATCATTCCCTTATTGAAACCTGGCAAACATGCAGATGATCCGAATAGCCTTAGGCCAATTGCTCTCTCTTCAGTTCTAGCCAAATTACTTGAACACCTAATTAAAAACCGCCTTGAGTGGATAGTCGAATCAAGAGATCTATTGCCGAATCATCAATTTGGCTTTAGAAAAGGACTAGGCACAATGGATAGTGTTAGTATTTTAGTTGCGGATATCCGCATAGCGTACTGTAAAAATGAATCCGTTGTTGCCTCCTTCCTTGACATTTCTTCAGCGTATGACAGTGTACTTCTTCCGGTACTCAGGCAAAAACTGCAACAGCTGAGTCTTCCGGCTAAGATGATACAATGCATATGCGAACTTCTGACGTCCCACTCATTGGTTTTGAGAGTCCAGGGAGAGGACTTCGATGCAAGGCAGACATGGAGAGGCCTCCCACAAGGTTCTGTCCTCAGTCCCATACTCTACAATCTGTATACGGCTGATATTGGGTCCTGCCTAAACAACAATTGCCAGATACTACAATACGCCGATGACATTGTATTGTATGTAACAGATCCGTCCATAGTTGACGCAGCGTCATCTTTGTGCTTCTCTCTGGATTCTTTAAACCAGTGGCTTTTAAGCAATGGGCTGTCCCTATCTGCTTCTAAAAGTTCGACGGTAATCTTCTCTCGCAAAAGAATCATTCCGCATATCTCGGTCAACATATTAGGCCATAATATCCCTGTCGTGAAAAAAGTTAAATTTTTAGGCGTTATTTTAGACTCAAAATTATCTGGCAAACATCATATAAATCATTTGATTAAAAAATGTGAAAGTATATTTTCAATTATAAAAGTACTTGCGGGTGTGTGGTGGGGTGCTCACCCATTCACCATGAAATTAGCATATAACGCATTAGTCCGTAGTGTTTTAGACTACGGAACGTTTCTTTTGATTCCTTGCAACAAAGGTGCTTTGGCTGGGCTGGACAGAGTTCAGGCCAGATGCCTTCGAGTCATCTCAGGTTGTATGAAGTGCTCTCCCATCAACGCACTGCAGGTCGAATGTGCTGAACCTCCTCTGGCCCTTAGGCGCCAATATTTGTCTTCCCGTTTTATGTCCAGAGTAATATGTAGATCCTCTCATCCTCTTATAAGAAGACTGAATGAGTTAGATGCCTTATGCTGAAGCTCAAATTACTGGAACAACAAAGAATTACCTTTATCCATAGTATCCTTTCGACTTACCCTAAATTTAGCATACCCGATCGTTCAGTTTCCCAGATTACACCTTTTTAATTTTCCTTACCAAGTCTTAACTTATATCCCAAAAATTATTTTTGATATTGGTATATCCAAGAAATCCCCGTCAGCAAATTCGGCTTTCAATGCGGTGGTGGGCGAGCGATGGAATGGTTTCCAATTATTCTTCACGGATGCTTCGAAACAAACCGAATTTAGCCATACTGGAGCTGCGGTCTATTACCAAAGCTCCAAGATTATACTGCAGTTTAAAGGCCCTAAGGAATCTTCTGTATTTACTGGTGAGTGTGTGGCTATATTGGAAGCTTGTATTTTTATAGAGTCACACACTAATATTGAGAAGGCCGTCATTTTTACAGATTCCCTTAGCTGTTTGCAAGCCTTAGTCCAAAGTCCATTTAAAAGCAAACTGCATAGTTCCCTTATTTTAAAAATTAAAAATTCTCTCCTTACCTGTGCTAATTGTCAAAGGGATGTTCAGTTAGTTTGGATACCTAGCCATTGTGGCATTAAGGGTAATGAGTGCGCTGATGCCTTGGCTAAAGATGCTTGTTCATCTTCACTGTCAGATCTCACGCACAATTCCTACCAGGGTTACGATCTACTGTCCCTTCCAAGACTGAACATACTGAGTTCCTGGCAAGAGCAGTGGAATATGTCCAGCAGGAAAAAAGGCAGGTTTTATTATGCTGTACAACCGACCATCAAGCCAAAGCCGTGGTTTTTCGGCCACAAAAAAGTATCGAAAACCATAATTTCTGTTCTTTGTAGAATCCGTCTAGGTTTTTGTTGCACTCCCGTTTTTTTGCACAAGATCCATGTCCTCTGAATGCTCTAACAACATCCCACCTCTAGATTTGTATAGTTGTCTCCCCAATTTTAAAATCCCTCTTCCAATTAATTTCCCTTCGCTTTTAACATATCCCTCTACAGAATTACTTGTGGCGTTGATGATATTCATCCGCCACAATAATATTAATTTATAAGAAATTTCTTCAAATATTATATATTTGGTTGTGGTATATGTTTTTATTGATGTTCTAACAATTATAATATGTAGTTTTATGTTTTTGTTTGTTTCAGTCCAGTACTAACTCCTCAAGATCTACAAAGGTCAACTGTAGCATCGAAAGTTTTGATTTTAACTATTCCTTTTTTTTTACATACACTCTTGCTTTTCAAACCACTTGACATTGGCAGAATAATCGACATCCATCGATTTTAGTTGCCATAATAAGGAATAGAATAGAATAGAATACTCTCTGGCACTTTCGTTTGACGTTTTAGAAATCTGGCAGGATTTGGCAGTATTAACAATATAAGCTGACAAATTTGGCAGTATAGCCGCTAGCCGCTACAGCCCACAAAAAGAGTAGGATTCAGTATCCAATTCAAATTCAAATAATACTCTATTCAAGTAGACTTATATACAAGCACTTTCGAATCGTCAGTTACAACCAGAGGACAGAGAAATTTGTTGTTAGGAACAATACAAATAAATAAAATAATAAAAATCCTAAAAAGTAATGTCAAAAGAAAATAATCTAGAACTAAATTCTTATGTCAAATAAAATAAAAAGTAATCTGGAATGTTGTTTAGCGTACAGATGACAGCACATTAAGCTACTACAATCTGTTAGATTTCCTTATTAGATTTTCAACTTTATCTGTAAGGCGTTAAGGCTCAATGTTGATTGGGAATATCTGACTAACTGTCCTGCTGGCCTATCTGCTTGGCCTGCTGTCGTTCGTACATGTTAAACAGGGCATTAGCGTACATGGTGACTGCGTCTCATTCCAGCTTACTAAAGAAATGATTAGACAAATGACAAAGGCGATGTATAAAGAAAGTGATCAAGAAAAATACGATGCTAATACGAATGCATAATTTAATTCAGTTCACTTTTAGACTTTAAGATCAATTATTTATTTATTTATTTTATTATTTATGTACACACAATAAAATACATATAGATACAACAAAATGAAGATCTGAGTACAAAGGTGCAAACAATTATTTTAAATAAAACCTCTAAAAATAATGTGTTTATTTATTTTAAGCTTTTAGATTATATTGGCATTATTTTGACATTTTGTGCTTTTGGTTTTGGCAGGATCTGTCAGTTCTTGTCTAAGTAGGGCAGAATCTCTAATTTAAGGTTGGTCATACTGAAGGCGAGTCGATGGTTGACTCTATAGTTTTTTTCACAGACTACAGAGTAAAACGTACTGTCCTACCAACTTATCTGTGAAATGGAGAAAATGGGAACTACGGCCGCCATGTTGAAATGTCATTCGATTGTCAGTGTCTACTACATTCGGGTGTTCTGTGTTTTCTGTTGCGATATTTCTAGATTCAGCGTTTAATATGCCGAAAGCGATTAAAAGTGATGCGCGAAGCATCATTCTTAAGGTCAAAGCCTTTTTTGAAGAAGAAGCTCGGGCGGAGGCTCCGATTATTCCATTTAATCAAGTATACAAACGAATTACGGCAGCTACAGGTTAGTGTTGACTACTTTCTTTTTGTAAATTACCCGATATTTTTTTCATTGATTACTTTTTAACGTAACTGTAACTTAAAAAATATAAAAGCTGAGTGATTCAACTACCTATAGTTCTCGTCACGTAAAAAGAACGCTGGAATAATCTGAGGGGCTCTCCCGCATAGGTACCTACGTTTAGCTTAGCCTAAATTCTCTCCACTCCACGCCTTCCAGCGTTCTTCTTACGTGACGCTGTGAGTACTGGCAGGCAAAACCAGTCATGACACTGCACGTCGCGAAATTCTAAATACTTTTGAAATAGAATATTTATAGAATTTCGCGACGTGCAGTGTCATGACTGGTTTTGCCTGCCAGTACTCACACTCCTCTTCACGGCACTGTTGTAGTGATCAGGATTCAGGAAACTCCTAATTCGCTTCGCAATTTTAACAGCCGCGGTCCGGCTAGGGCTTTGGTTAGAATATCTGCCTCCATATCCTCAGTTCGCAGATACCTGACCTGTATCGCTCCTTCCATTATGCAATCTCTTATAAAGTGCATTTTTAAGTCAATGTGTTTGGACTTTGAAGTGACCATTGTATTCTCACTTAACTTGAGGGCAGCTTGGTTGTCGTTTAATATGACTATGCTGTCATAATTGGCCCCAAGATCTTTAAATATACTTTTGAGGTGAATGGCCTCTTTTGCAGCTTCAGTCAAGGCGACGTATTCAGCTTCGGCAGTCGATAGCGCTACAGTCTTTTGTTTCTTCGACATCCAGCTTATAGCCATCCCTGCATATTTAAAACAGTAGCCAGACAAAGATTTCCGGTCGAGTTTGCATGCGCCCCAATCTGCGTCGGTCATGCCGTATAATTCTTGGCGAGTTTTTCTAAATATAAGACCAACGCTTTTTGTACCCTTTAGGTACCGCAGCACTCTTTTTGCACATTTGAAATGCTCTTCTCCATAACAATCATTAAATTGGGAGAGATAGCTTATGGCAAACATTATATCGGGTCTTGTTGCCACTGCCAGATACATGAGTGTGCCAATCAAATTTTTGTAGGGTAGATCGTTCCTTTCATATCTTCCTCCTTTTTCTAGCTTAAGACCTGGTTCTATAGGTGTAGACGTGGCCTTACAATCTTCCATTTTGAATTTTTTAAGAGTATCTTCTATGAACTTCTCCTGGTTCAATTTGATTTCATCTCCTTTATAAGTAATGTTTATCCCAATTAGCCGTTTAGGCTTACCTAAGTCTTTTAACTCAAATTTTGTATTCAACAAGTCTTGTATTTGTTTATGTTTTCTAGGACACGAATAGGCAATTAACAAATCGTCGACATAGATAACTATTATGACTTTAACTCCTCTTTTCTCTAGTAAGTATAGACATGGGTCAGCTTCTGATGCTTTAAAACCAATGTTCTTTAATTCTGTGTCGAGTTTCTTGAACCACTGCCTCCCTGCCTGTTTGAGTCCATATAAAGCTTTTATGAGATGACAAACTTTCTCTTTGGGATTGTTTTTTATGTCCTTTAACATTCTCATTAAATAAATAAATAAATATAAATAAATATATACGGACAAATCACACAGATTGAGCTAGCCCCAAAGTAAGTTCGAGACTTGTGTTATGGGATACTAACTCAACGATACTATATTTTATAATAGATACATATATAGATAAACACCCAAGACCCAGGCCAATCAGGAAAAGATCGTTTTCTATCATGACCTGGCCGGGGATCGAACCCGGGGCCTCCACGTCGCAGGCAGGCGTGTTGACCGCTGCGCCACGGAGACCGACTTATTTATTTGTTATACAAAGCTTGCTTATAGCTTATACATTGCTTTGTTATACAAAGTAGAATTTTCTTGTTTACTTTCTTCGACCATGATTTCAGTCAGATATTCTTCTAAACATTCAGGATACTTCATCACTATATTTTCTTCTAGTTCACCATTCAGGTACGCCGTTGTGACATCCATCTGGTTTAATTTCAAGCCTTCTTCTATTGCTATTCCGATAACCGATCTTATCGTACTCAGTTTAGCTACAGGAGCATATGTTTCGTTGTAGTCAACGCCTGGTCGTTGAGTGAAACCCCGTGCTACAAGTCTGGCTTTCTTGGTGACTCTGTTGTCAGGGCCTATTTTATTTCTTAGAACTATTTTATAATCCACTTCTTTCATGTCTTTATTCTTCTTTTCTATTTTCCAGGTTCCATTCTTAACATGTGCTCTTATTTCAGCTTTTATAGCATCATGCCAGTATTCTTCATTTTCATTCTCTTCAGACATAAAAGATATCTCTGTGAATAGTTGACTTTCTTCAGTCTGGTGCAATATAAAATCTTTGGTCCACGCGGGCGGATGCCTCTCTCTTTGTGGCCTCCCATTCACTGGTATTTCTAAAACGTCTGATGCGTCATCGTAAGACTCTATTTCTTCTACTGTAGACATCTCATCTTCTTGATCGTTGAAGTTTTGTGACGTGTTTCCCTTTTTATTCTCCGGTATTTCAATTTCTATTGATTGAACCGTTTTATTTTTCATGTCTCTATTTTTGTTTTCTTTTTCAGACATTCGAGAGTAATCTTTATCTTTAACAAGTTCGTCATAGTTCTGGCTTCCTTCTTCAAAGTACATTTTGTCTATGACTTTTATGTCCCTGCTTATCACAACATCATCGTCTGCAGGTATGTACACTCTGAAAGCTTTTGATGTCAGCGAGTACCCCATGAATACGCCTTCTTTGGCATTCTGAGTAAATTTTCCTCGTTTGTTCTTTTTTAAAACAAATGTCTTTCTGCTATACACGTGAAGGTGATGTCCAGATGGTGTTCGGCCTAGCCATTTCTTGAATGGTGTTTCACCGTTAAGTGTTTTAGAAGGGCTGCGGTTTATAAGGTAGTTTGCAGTTGCTACCGCTTCCGCCCATAGCTTTTTAGGTGCCCTGGCCTCGATTAACAGACATCTGGCTTTGTCCAACAAGGATCTATTCTTCCTCTCGCTAATCCCATTTTGTTGAGGGGTGTAAACTGTGGTCAGTCTTCTTTTGATGCCATGCGATTTGAGAAAATCATCAAATTCCTTGTTGCGATATTCTGTGCCATTGTCGGTCTGCAGGTTCTTTATCTTCTTGTTATGAAAAGTCTTAACTTCGTTTTTGTATTCCTTGAAAATGTTAAATACATCACTCTTTCTTTTAATAAAATAGACGTGACAATAGCGACTATAGTCGTCTATGAAAGTAACATAGTACTTTGATCCTGCTAATGTATCGCATTCAAATGGTCCACAAACGTCGCTATGGATTATTTCCAAATTATCGGTTGAGTATAGATCATTATGTCTTATGAACGGTAACCTCGATAATTTTCCTTTTATGCAGGTTTCACATGTTTCCATTTGTTCATCATTTAAGTTCAAGCCATACATAAGATTATCTGTAGACATTTTCTTTAAATCTCTTTCGTTTATGTGGCCTAGTTTGCGATGCCTTTCCATTATGTCACCGTCGTTTTTCGGTGTGTACTTTGCAAACTCTTTTCGTCCAGACTCAAAGTAGTAAAGCCCATTTTTCTTTCGAGCTGTCAGTGTCATTTTGCCGGTTTTTTCTACGACGTAGGCCTTTTCTTTGTCAAAAATAACCTTATGTCCTCTGTCCGTTATTTTAGAGACTGATAAAAGGTTTACTGATATGTCAGGAACATACAAGGTATCATGGAAATTGTAGCCCTGATTATCGGTATTGATTGTGACTCTGCCTTTGCCATAAATTCTACTGGTATATTTGCTTGACGCCAATTTTAGGGTACCAGTTTCAGGAGTCATGGTTGAGAATATTGATTTGTCTCCGCACATATGTGATGAGCAGCCGCTATCTAGACACCAGACATTTTTATCAGCATCTGAATTTACGGTGCTCAGGCAAACGTTAAAATTGCATTTGCTTTCGTTGCCTTTTTCTTTAGTGCCCCAACTTTCTTTCTTTGACGTTTTCTTGTTACCCCAACATGCTTCAATGGTGTGACCTTTCTTTCTACAGCCCTTGCAGTACAACCTTTGCCTATTTTTCTTCATATGGTATGCTTCTGATTTTTCAGATTGATCATAACCACTCCTGGCTTGGTATTCTTCTAGAATCTTTACCTTTAGATCTTCAGGATTAGGCAGGGTGTCTCGGGATTCTATAGCTATTCTAAAATTTTCAAAATTTGTTGGCAAACTATATAGAAGCATTATGCTTAGCAGTTCTGAAGGTACCTTTATATCCATATCTGCGAGTTTGTCCACGATGTCCATGAAATCATTTATATGGTCTCGTACATCTTCACCAGTGGTCATTCGTTTTAAAACCAACTGTTTTAATAAGGTAGCTTTTCTCGCAGGCCCAGTACTTTCATAAGTAGCCTTTAACTTGTCCCATACAGCTTTAGATGTCGTACAGACTTTAATTTGTTTTAATTCAGACGGTGACAATAAAAGTAGGATTTCAGCTCTTGCCTTTAAGTCCTCTTTGTTGAACGCCGATCTCGCCGCCGCATCTGTTGCTGGTGGTAATGTTTTGTCGCCGCTTACGATATCCCAATAATCATTTTTTATTAGGACAGCTTGTGCTGTCAGACTCCACGTATCATAGTTAGACTTTGTCAAAGGTTCTATATAACGATAATTAATACCTGATGCCATTTTTTATAGCATACTTGCGAAATAGAACCACGCTTTGCTTCCAATTTGTGAGGGTTTTTCTTTATAGAAATACACGCGTGTGATCGTAAATCGCCTTTATTATATTGTACATGTATGACATATATGAAGGAAACAAAAGTATATAGAATTTCGCGACGTGCAGTGTCATGACTGGTTTTGCCTGCCAGTACTCACAGACGCGATTTGTACGCAAGCCGCAAAAAAAATAATTACTCATACTTACATTTAATATTTTAACTACAGTATGTAAATACTTAATTAATTTTGTCTATATTTCAGGTGTGAGTCAAGGGCTAATTTCAAAAATAGTTAAAGAAAGATATGTAATTATGGTTGACACAAAATAAAATTCACTACGGAGAGGAGTTGACGAAACCTCAGCTGTTAGAAATAATTAAGAGAAATAAACCAGAACCTGTGTATGGAATTGAAAAAATATTAGAAGAAAATGGACACAAATGCTTGTACTTACCTCCCTATCATTGTGATCTCAATCCCATAGAATTAATATGGAGCTCGATGAAAAGAATAGTTGCTAATGTAAATATTGACCACAAAAATTCTGAGATTCCCCGCCTAGTTCAAGAAGCTTTTAAAAGTATAACGGTTAGTGAGTGGGCTCAGCATTGTAATCATGTTCTCAAGTTACAAGCAGAATATTTGAAGCATGATGTGTTCTTGGATAAACCGTTCATTATAGAAGTGGTAAGTGATTCGGAAACTGAAAGTGACAGTGATAATGATGACATGGACATAAGCGGCGTATGGCCTCACAGCCAGGATGAAGTTGGGCGTGCAAGTTCATCAAAAGATCATAATTATTGTAAACCGGGATTCTAATAAATTATTGTTAAGCAAACATTTGTTTTTTTTTTTAACCCCTCACATCGTTAAGGGAGGCCCGTGCCCCAGCAGTAGGGACGTAGGTATATGGGTTGATGATGATGATGAAACTTTTGTTTTATTCTATCTATTAACTAGGTCATGTAATACAGGACACATCTTGAGTGTCTAGATATTTGAGTTTTGTTTAAATAGAGATGCTAGTAGCTAGTACTAAACTATGGGTTTTTTGTATAAACTTATCAAGCTTGTAACTGCTGAATCCATCTAAGTAGGTACTTATGCAAAAGTTTGTAAGTGGGGTACCTACATTATATCAATTGAATGCCAGAGAAAAAGCTAATGTATATATCTACCTACATTAATTTTCTTATTTTTGAAGACTATTTAGTACTTATATTAGTATTTTATTATTATAAAACAATGTTAGGTATTGTTTAAAATAATAAAATATGTTTATATGTTTACCTAGTTTCTTATCTGACATACCCAATCATGGGTAAATTTTATTAATTTGCAACACTAAAGCGACGGTGTCGCTACCACTCAGTTCACAGATAAGTTGGTAGGACTGTAACCAACCTCCGTGTATATTGCCCGCCTACCAGTGGACATATAAGAATTAATAGACTCTGCAACATTATAAGAGATCTTCCTCAGCCTGTAATTGTTAGTGGTGACTTCAATGCACATCATATTGCATTTGGATGCCTGTCTACGAAAGGCCGTGGACAAGATTTGTATAACATAATAGATGAATGTGATTTATGTATTTTAAATGATGGCAGCTTTACTACTATTGACTATCCCACACGTAATCCTTCAGCTATCGATGTAACATTTGTCAGCGCGAATCTTGCTCCACTCTGTGAGTGGTCTGTAGGTACACGATGATGCCATTGGAAGTTACCATTACCCGACAATTACTAATATAGCACTGAATATTGATGACCAAGTTAATCCGCCTATTGATAGATTTTTATATAATAAAACAGACTAGGGTAAATTCCTGGAACAATCTAAAACTGTGTTCAACGACATGACGATTAATGATGAGGATCCAATGTCATCATATTTAGAATTCTTTTCTCGTCTTGGTGCTCTTAAGCAGGCAAACATTCCAAAATTTGTTAGAACTAGCAATTTTAAAAGTAGATCACCAGCCCCCTGGTGGAATAATGTGTGTGAACAAACTGTAATAGCATCCCACAGTGCATTGAAATTACACAGAAGTGATCCCACAATAGAGAATTTTATTAATTATAAACGATTAGATGCTTTAAAGAAACGGACTATCTCAGAACAAAAGAAAATTGGATGGAACAGCTTCTGTAAGACTTTCAGTAGAACAACACCAATAAGCATGATTTGGAGTCTTATTAAAAAAAATAAGGGCCATCAAGAAGGGGAACAGATCATTTAGTGATGAGTTTATATAGTCATTTTTAACAAAATTATCTGACAAAAACAATTTGATAGATTTTAGGTCATTTTGTAATTATTTTAATGTTAATAATGAAAATCCCGATTCAAAGTTTTTGGTAGATCCCCTTGCTTGGACCGAATTTAAAATGAGTTTACAGTCTAGAAAAAATACCACACCAGGATTAGATGATTTCCCTTATATTTTAATAAAAAATTTAGATGAATCTATACAAAGAAAATTTCTTCAAATCCTTAATAATCTTTGGCATAAAAAACTTATTCCAGAGTCTTGGAAAACACAATGTGTTATTCCAATACTAAAACCAAATAAACCAACACATCTAGCAGACTCTTATCGTCCGATTTCGTTGTCATCATGTCTTGGAACGCTGTTTGAAAATATGTTAAAGAATCGCCATATTGAATCTAATGGTCTCATCCCATATGTTCAATATGGCTTCCGTAGGGGTCGGAGCTATGCAGATAGTTTCATTTCATTAATATCAGATCTGAAAAGAGCACAAAATTCTAAGTCACATACTGTTTGTGTATTTTTAAATGTCCAAGGTGCTTTTGACAGTGTTGAGCCTGGAATACTTGTTAAAGTATTGACAGAAACTGTTTGTATCCCAGGACAAGTTTCAAACTGGATCTATAACTTTTTAAGTAATCGCACAATGTATGTTCGATATAATAACATTATGTATGGTCCTGAGACTGCCTCCAAAGGCACCATGCAGTGTGCAACCCTTTCACCTTTGCTATATAACCTGTACACTTGTGAAATATGTAAATATGTTGATATGAAATTTGTAAATATCCTTCAATTTGCAGATGATTTGGTTTTATATACTTCTAATTTAACCACAGCAATAGAAAATATGAACAGGGCATTGGAACAATTAAGTAGCTATTACAATAATAGATTGCATTTAAAACTCAATGCTTCAAAAAGTAATACAATGATTTTTGGAAATGAACCTCTATGTTCCAATGTCACATACAATGGGGATGTAATAATAGTAGTTTATGAAACTGTTACATAATGAGGGATATTATGCACGAGTGTGACCTAATGCACCTAATTAGGTATGTACAGTTTCATACACTACTTTATCTAATCTCATACATTGTATTGAATATATGAAGTAGCACTTTTATTAATTTTCTATGTTAAAAAAAGTTGTTTTCTATCTTGATAACATTTATCGTATAATTTTCTTGACAATTGTCCACCTAAAAGTGGCAGATTTAATACTAATAAACTTAGGCATATTTTTAATAATATTCCCTAACCTTGCATTATTATGGGTGACTTTAATGCACATCATAACAGCTTTGGTTGCAATAGCAATAATAATAGAGGAAATAGGTAATATATATAACTTAATTGATGACTTAGATTTTTGCATATTAAATGATGGCACTCCAACAACATGTCCATATCCCAACAGGCAGGCTTAGATGTTACTCTTGTTAGTCCTGCAATTGCTCATTTGTGTAGTTGGCAGGTTCAGGAAGATCCTTTAGGCAGTTATCCAGTTTCAAATAATCAATCAATTTCAGTAGTAAATATTCAGCCATGCATGTATGAAGTAGGTCCTGTGGATTTTTTTATAGTAAAGCTAACTGGTCCGCATTAAAAAAAAAATGGCTCTATCTGAAAATTTCTTTTCCAATTTAACCATTGAGTTTGAAGATTGCCTAGAATTGTATAACAGTTTTGTAAATACTTTAAATAATTTAAGATATATAACTATTCCTAAGAGTAAGAGAAAAAATAGTAATGATGTTCGTAAAAAACCTGCTCCATGGTGGAATGCAAAATGTGAGGTAGCCGCGAATGCATCTAAAGAAGCTTTAAAGCAATATAAGTCATGTCCCACTATAGCCAATTTTATAGAATATAAAAAACTAGATGCTCAAAAGAAAAGAACTATTAAAATTGAGAGCTCAGAGTCATGGAAAAATTTGTGTAGGTAGCAGCTTTAATAAAAATGATTCCAGTTTCAAGGATTTGGGATTATATTAAAAATTTAAGAGAATTGGACTTAGTAGTCACAATAAGAACTTTGATCATACATGGATTTCAACTTTTCAAGATAATCTATCAGATAACCACAGCTTCAATGTAGACAGCTTGTTATCATAGTTTCATAGTGCTCAAGAAAATGCAGTTAATTCTTTTCTTAATAAACCTTTTTCTTTTAACGAAATGACTGCTTCGTTACAAAGTAAAAAGAACACTACAACAGGCTTAGATAATTTACCCAATTAACTTATTAAAAGGTTACATCTAAATGCTCAAAACATACTACTTTGTACACAATATGTTAAGAAAACCCTGTCCGACCCGTAAGGATAATAAAGGTATGATAAACACTTGACCAAATATAATATAAAATTTTACGTAATCATCATAGAAACAATAGTAATGAATTTTGAAATAATCTTTTTTTCCGGCGAATTAATTCCAACTTCCCCGAAATTTGGTAACTTTTTGAAAAGTGACAACACCGGTATTATTATGAGCGAATAGCGACGCGACCACGTGCCGCGTGTCCTGTCCTCCGCCGCCCGCGAAGGCTTATTTATTTTTTTAATAATGATAAACTAGCGCTTGACCGCAATCCCGCCTGATGGTAAGCAGTGATGTAATCGTTGATGGTAAAGCGCGCTAGTTTATTAAGAGCCTATTCACTCAGAAAAACTGAGCGAATAGGAAGGAAGACGGCAGTTGAGCGAGGTGATGCAATGTTAAACCAAACAACATGACCAACGATGCTGCGCCAAAGGGAGATTGATCTGAAAACCCTCCACGACCAAACTCCCAACACAACAACTTTAGGCGCATCGTAACCGGCACACATCGCAACACAACTGCTCAGACCCGTACGGCTTCACCAGACATCATGACAGAACACGACAAATCGATTGGCGGCAAGGCTTTGTCTGGTGGGTGGTAACTTCTGCCGGCAGCCGATGTTATAGCCTACCACCGCAAATGTATTAAGTTACCTCTTTTTGTGAAATAATATTTATTTTTTTAGGGGAAAAAAAAATCTTAATATTTATTTTTTTAGGGGAATCTTTTATTTAAGTTTAGCCCGGTTTTGTATCCATTAGTAGAATCCGTTATCGATACCTAACAATACCTTGACGGATCGGACAGGGTTTTCTTTACATATTGTATATAACAAACTTTGACAAAGTCATATTATACCAAAATCCTGGAAAACTCAATGTATTATTCCAATATTAAAGCTAAATAAACCTATAAATACTGCTTCTTCATACAGGCCTATGTCGCTATCTTCATGTTTGGGAAAGTTAGTTCAATATTTTGAAAAGCTAGGTTTGGAATACTTTTCAGAAAGTAATAATTTAAAAAAAAAATCAGACCCCAAAACTATGAGTATGTTGTATAAAAGCATAGTCAGAAGCCACTTTGATTACAGTAGCTTAGCTTACTTAAATGCTAATAATTCCTTACTCCACAAACTGGATGTAGCACAAAACATAGGGTTAAGGCGAGTTGTCTCCTGTATTGACACGCTTGTATCGCCGCTCATTTAGGACTGGTATAGTGCCCAAGCTTGCCAACGTGCAGCCTGTGCCCAAAAAGGGTAATCGTGCCGATCCTACCAACTATCGGCCGATTTCGATCACCTCCATACTTTGCAAAATTATAGAGCGTGTGTTGAACTCGCGCCTCTTGGCATATCTGGAAGGTAACGATCTCCTCAGTGACCGACAGTACGGGTTTCGTTGCAATCGGTCAACTGGGGACCTACTAGTGTATGCCACTCATTTGTGCACTACAGGCAGTCTCCGAATGGGGCAATGCCAATCTTGTAGCATTCAATGCCGCCAAAACGCAGGCGTGTCTTTTCACCGCCAAAAGGAGCCCGTTCACCTTGGCTCCTACTTTTCGAAATGTATCCTTGGAATGTACCGACCGCCTTCAGCTTTTGGGAGTTGAGATTTCCTCGAACCTAAACTTTGGGCGGTTCATTGAGTCCAAGGCCAAGAAACTTGGCGTTAACGCAAAGGTCCGGTGGTACTTCACACTAAGGCAGCTTCTAATGTTGTACAAAGTACAGGTCCGTTCGTGTGTGGAGTACTGCAGCCACATTTTGGCTGGTGCTGCTAAGTGTCACCTGACCACTTTGGATTCGGTGGAGAGGCGGGCGAAGAGGCTGATTGGTGATCCTGACTTAACTCGAGACGGTCTCCAAAGGTCGCACAGGCGTAGAGTAGCCAGCCATTCGGTCTTCTATAGGATGCATTTTGGGGAGTGTGCGAAGGAATTGCATGATTTAATTCCCCCATCTCCGTTCCACCATCGGACGACCCGTCGTACGGCGAGTTTCCACCCTTACGTTGTTAACACCATTACGATCCGGACGAAGCGTTTCACCTCCTCCTTTATACCGCGTACATCGAGGGACTGTAACAGTTTGCCAGCGGCGGTGTTTCCGTCGGACTATAATTTGAGTGTCTTCAAGGCTAGAGTGAATAGGCTCTTAATAAACTAGTGCGCTTTACCATCAACGACTACGTCACTGCTTACCATCAGGCGGGATTGCGGTCAAGCGCTAGTTTATAATTTTAATAAAAAAAAAGGCTAATTTGTTGAGCAATGCGCTCTACTCCTATAAACTCATTAGAAGTAGAAACTTGCATACCTCCTTTGTTCCTTAAAAGGCTTCAACTAGCAGAAAGATTCTTTTTTAAGTTAGTAGGTTCAGATAATCTGATATATAGATCTGATAAGGCTATGCAATTCATGCCGACGCCTAATACCTATATCTCCTCAGTCACTTCTTTCTGGAACTGAAATTATAACTATTTATATTCATATTGAAAGTAAAACGCAACATGTACATAAATGTAAGAAATGGCCAATTTATAAATGCTCATATAACAGTCTCATAAACTATGATAGAAATAAGTTTTATTTAGATTTAATAAAAAATAAAACAGATTTCTTAGAATTCAAACATAAAAGACCCGATTGTTATTTTATATATACCTACAGACGGATCTAAAAAAGAACAAAATGTTAGAGCAGCCTTTTATGATCCACAAGCTAATTACAGTGAAAGCATTCAGTTAAATGGCAATTTTAGCATTTTTTCTGCAAAAAACTAGACTATCCTTAAATGTCTAATGTATATAACTAGTAGTGTAAGTAATGTAAACATTGTTTACTCACTGATGCTAAAAGCGTTTTAACTTCATTGTTTTATGGACTTCGGTCCTACAAAACTAACTACATTTTATTTAAAATACTCGTATGTAGGTACCTACTCTCATAGAAAATTTGTACAATAGAGGCATCCCACAGTGGTATAGACGGTAATGACATTGCTGATACTATAACACACACAGATTCTAATCGAGATGGCAGTCAATCACAATAAGTACCATTCTCCGATTACTGTTTACTTCAAAACCAATTCGCGAAAGCTTTGGAAAGAGCACTAAAACACTACAGTTGAGACCAAAGGAAAGTGGTATGCTGAGGTGCAGAAAAACTTGCCAATAAGACTGTGGTATGATAAACTTGTAGCAAAAAGAAGCCGGAAATTCATAACGGTTATATCAAGAATTCGGCTTCGTCACTGCCTTATTCCTAGACATCTCCATCGAATCAATATCTATCAGAGCAGTCACTTTAAATATTGTTCTGAGGAATCTTCCGATTTGCAACATCTTGTTTTCGGTTGCCCAAAATTCAGCAACCAGAGACAGTAACATATCGCTGATTGTTCGGAATGCGTGCGGTTGCTAATGTTCTTGCTTGATGAACCCGATCTTGAACGCAGACAGCGTCGAATGGTCAGTGTGATCTTGGTCTGGGTTCCTGTCTGTTCTTGAACTCAGCGAGCTCTAGAGATGTCTGATCTATCATCTTTATATCTTGCGATATGGCCAGCCCATTTCCATTTCAGTTGTTGTGCATGCGTTAGAGCGTCGGTCGCTTTGGTAGTTTTTCTTATTTTAGTATGCCTTACTTTATCTAACTTCTTTATGCTGAGCATGCTTCTCTCTAACCCTCTTTGACAGGTACTGATTTTTTGTGTGGCTTTAGAGGTGAACTTCCACGTCTGGCACCCATATTTCAAACATGGTAAGAGGCTCGAACTCATGACTTTTGTCTTGATGTCAATCGGCCAATTACTTTTAAATATTTCTTTTACTTTCCAATATTTATTCCACGTGGGTTGTACCCTTCTTTCTATTTCCAATATTTCGCTGTATTTGTCAAAACTTAACAATATCCCCAAGTAAATGTATTTCTCGACATGTTCTAGTGGCTCTCCATTGATAATTATGGGTTTTTTCCAGCTGTCGTTGGTCATTTACCTTGGTTTTTGTTAGGTTCATCTCTAGTCTCACCTTAGTACTGACTTCGTGCAGAGATTATATCATGTGTTGCATCTGGCCAACCGTCTCAGACAGGAGGACTAGGTCGTCTGCGAACCTGAAATGACTTAAATAGCTACCTTTTATATAGTCCTAGTTTGTGGCAATCCAGCTTACTAATTATATTTTCCAGGATTGATATAAATAGTATGGGAGAAAGTGGGTCTCCGTCTTACTCCTCATTTTATAGCAAAAGACGGGCCGATTGTCTCGAGTTTGATCCTACCTTTATTGTCATTGTATAGGTATACTTTGAATAGCTTTTATGTATACTTCCTCCACTCCTTGCTCTACCAAGCTTTCCCATATGCTATTGTGTGAAACGTAGTCGAAAGCTTTTTGGTAATCAACAAAAGTCAAATAAAGAGTTCTCTGCTGTTCTTGGTATTTCTCTTTGACTAGCTCAATTGTGTGGATGTGGTCGATTGTTGAAAACCCTTTCCTGAAGCCCGCTTGCTCTACCGGTTGTTTTGTTTCTAATGTTGTAGTTATTCTTTTGTTTATAATTGTAGAGAACAATTTGTAGAGGCTGGGTAGTAGGCTGATTGGTCTATAATTTGTTTATTTTTTTTTAATAATTATAAACTAGCGCTTGACCGCAATCCCGCCTGATGGTAAGCAGTGATGCGATTGTTGATGGTAAAGCGCGCTATTTTATTAAGATCCTATTCACTCGGAAAAACTGAGCGAATAGGAAGGAAGACGGCAGTTGAGCGAAGAGATGCAATGTTAAACCCAACAACACGACCAACGATGCTGCGCCAAAGGGAGATTGATCTGAAGACCCTCCACGACCAAACTCCCAACACAACAACATTAGGCGCATCGTACCCGGCACACATCGCAACACAACTGCTCAGACCCGTCCTCCGTACGGCTTCACCAGACCATTATACAAAAGTATAATGTTTGCTTCCGACCATTCTGTGAGAGTTTCAGAGCTTTGTAGTATCAGGTTGAATAGTTTGGCTAACGGTGTAGCCAAGATGAACTGGGCAGTTTTTATCGCTTCATTTGTGATGTTGTCAGAGCCTGGATGTTAAAGTACCTATTAAGGATGACGTCAATGAAACACCTTACTTCGAGATAGACTGATGTTTAATCAAAATATTCTAGTACCTTCCAATATTGACATT
Organism: Sesamia inferens; assembly: GCA_037179545.1. Classification (NCBI taxonomy): domain Eukaryota; kingdom Metazoa; phylum Arthropoda; class Insecta; order Lepidoptera; family Noctuidae; genus Sesamia; species Sesamia inferens. Next base: position 21,272,109 of record CM073946.1, read on the forward strand.
TATAAAAATGAGTATACCTACAATCCCCTTCTTTAAAAATAAAATAGTACACATAAAATTTCTCCTTGAAGAGAGAAAATAAAAAACATGCAATCAGATCTACTTATAAATAATCCTGAAATTTACTATTATAAATTTACAGCTTTTCTTTTATAAGTAACCAGCATTAATTTTAATTATTAAGTAAGTAACAATGTTATGCTTCTGAAACAAATTGTACAATGTTTATTAATGCTAATAATATCAACCATATCAAAACCAAATTAATATTTTAAAAATTACAATAATTATATCGGAAATTAAATCTATTATTATATTAATATCTATGGAGACTTTTATACAAAAATATGTGGTTTACAAATACAATGATATTGCAATTTTGATTGAAATTGAAATTATTAATTTATTCCTATAATACCTAATTAATATATAATATGATACGAGATGATTAATATGATTAATATATGATCATGTTTATAATTTATTTAAAATATTTTCGAAGCAATTATTTTTATTTATTTATTTTAAACAATTAAGTAGTATTTATACATTTATTTATTTTTACACTATAAGTTCAATATCTAAACTTACATTTTATACTTCAATGAATTACAATTAGTAAAATTTCATATGCGTACTTACATTAAAACAAAAAAAAAATCATACAAATAATTTGTTCAATATATACATGCGCGTGTTTCTTTACGTTTGGTCTGTGCCTGCGGAGAATCCCTACCGATCAAGAGGTCGTACTATCCTGCTATAACGTGTACGATAAGTTAATAGAATTATCCGGTTGTTGCGGCGCCGGCGCACTGGAGATGAATAGGTCAGTACTTGTGTTTACATTCAAACCTGTGTCATAACCGATGTCATCATATCTACTATAAGTACAAAGATCTTGCCTGTATTCTGAATCCCTTATCAAATGTTTTCTATTTCGCCTTACTACATTTCCATTATTCATCTTTACTAAGTAAGATCGTATTCCTGCCAATTTTATTATAGTTCACGTTTATAGTCCACGATTTACCCTTTCGTATTTTTACTTTTTGACCTACTTTTAGAGGACATAAGTTCCTGCTACCTTCATCATGATATATTTTTTGCATTACTTGACGTTTTTCGAGACTTTCTTTTACATGTTTATGGACTTTAGGAATAAAACAGTGAACAGGGAACTATGCTTCTTAGTTTTCGATTATAGAGTAATTCAGCAGGAGATGGTATATTCTGCTGTATTCAAGAATTCCAACATTGCTAAATTAAAATCTTGTTTTCATATTTAGTTTTTCTCATAATATTTTTTATAGTTTATATAGTACGTTCTCCCTGCCCATTTGACTGTGGGAATTCTGAAGAACTTTTCTTGTGCACAAATTTCCATTCATCAGCAAATTCTTTGAAATACTGAGAAGAAAATTCCGGTCCATTAACAGAAGCAGAAACGACTATTTCAGGTATACCCTGTCCACTGAAAATAGTTTTTAATTTACTTATTACATGTCCAGAAGTTAAGGAATTTAATTTGCCAAAATCCATGTTTGGCATCGAGTGTAATAAAATACTTAGCTATGCCAAACGTGTTGATATTTCTTCAAAAGTAGGCAACTTAAAATGTTCCCTTTTTATTGATTTGTTAAGTTCACGAGGGTCTAAACATATTCGCAAGTCCCCATTTGGTTTTTTCACCACAGTTACATTATTGACCCAATCAGTGGGGCCTTCTACTTTAGCAATGATACCATCTTTCTGCATATCTTCTATTTTTCTCGTAAAGCGACAGGTATTATCTTGTGGGGTTGACGACCGGTTTTGCATCAGGTTTTAATGTAATTTTATACTCTCCTGGCAAACAACCTATTCCTACAAAAATATCTGGAAATTCTTGTAATATTTTATTATTATCGTTCATTTTGCTGATTGGCATTATTCTTTCGATTAAATTAAGCTCCTTACAAGATTCTTTGCCTAAAATAGGAGGGGAATCCACATCTGTTACAATAAATTTTAAAAAGTAATAAGTGTCTTTATATCCTACTTTTAAATAGCACCTTCCAAGACTGAGATACTATTTCCAGAGTATGCTTTTAATTTAATGGAAGTCTTATTGAAATCTTTTTCATTTATTTTTAATGCACTGAGAATTTTTTTGGAATAATATTAACATCAGCTCCAGTGTCCAGTTTAAAATTTACAAAACTGTCACAAATATTTAATTTGACTATCCAATCACTACTAGCTTTATCAATTTGAAAAATTACCTGATCAGTGGAGTCTCTTTCCACTGCACAACACGACCCTTGCAGCTCCGTGCAAAATGATTCATGCGATTACACCGGTTACATCTTTGGCCATAAGCGGAACACCTGTTCTTCTCATGCACAGCACCACATTTGCCACACTGCCTCTGATATTTATTTTTGCCACGATACGAGTACTTGCTTGCGTTCTGGTTACCCAATTCCTGTGCGCCACCGCTGGCGTCACCGCCTGCGCGGCCACCGGTCGCTCGCCCCGATGTTCCCGGGCGCGGTCGAATACTATTTTCCTTAAATCGCCTATTGCGATTTACATAATTCACGTGGTGTTCACTGCTATGACTTTCTTCTAACCGATGTATTTGTTGCTCCTGACTTTTACTTTTTTTATTCAGCGCTTGTTTTCTTGACATCTCAGCTAACCGACATATATGCAAAGCTTTATTTAAACTTACTTCTGGTTCCCGCAACAATCGCTCCGATAGGCCTATATCATTTATTCCACAGATTAGTCTACTGCATATCAAATCATCCCTTAGTTCTTGAAATTCGCAATTTGCCGCCATTTTGTTAAGCTCAAATACGTATTGCTCGATTGACTCAAGTTCTTTTTGATCACGTTTAAATAACTTATGTCTTTCAACTGCCAAATTCTTTTTAGGAATAAAATATTTATCGCACTGTGCGAATAACTCCTGTATATTCTTACTCTCCAGCTTAAATTGGTCATAAACTTCGCGGCATTTCTCACCGATAACATGCAATTAAATATTCACTTGTACTTTGTTGTCCTTCTTAGATAACTCGCGATTTTTTCCAGTTCATTCATTGGCGACTTAAATTTCCCGATGATATATTATCCACATCATTTTCAAAATTAAATGGCTGCGGCGGTTGCAAAACTGACTCTATTGTTGTACACTTGCTATTGGATCGGTGTTATCCTCACTATGTTGGATTTTTATCAATCACAACTCACTTAACGAGATTTTTATAGTCTTCATTTTATTTTATTTTAATAATAAAATACCGGCTGCGCCATGTTAAAGTATTAAGGATGACGTCAATGAAACACCTTACTTCGAGATTAAACATCAGTCTGTGATGTTTAATCAAAATCTTCTAGTACCTTCCAATATTGACATTTATAAAAATGAGTATACCTACACTGGACACTTTTCAACTTTAAGTTTCTTAATTGTTTCTGTAATTTCGGACTCACTGATCTCTATATAGTATTTAAAATTATTGTCTTGTTTGTTGTTATTTGGTTCTGTTATGTTGTTATTTTTGTCGCTGTATAATTTCCTATAAAACTCCGTCGCAGTTCTTATAATGTGACTTCGTTTATATATATCCTTGTTGCGATTTTTTAGTTCTTTTATCCAAGATGTATTTGTACGAAGTTCCTTAAAAGGCTTCTTCGTGCTGCCACAAAGCTCTCAGTATAGTGTCTTGTCTGTGTATTTAATAATCTTTTTTTATATATCTATTGACTAACTTGTATAAGGCAGAGAGTTCGTTTTTCATAGAGCGAGTTTTGTTTTTGGTTGACTGTAGGGTTTTCTTCTTTGTAGTAGTTTTTCTGTTCTTTCCTGTATTATTTTTTGTTTTTGGTTTCCCTTGTTTATTTGTGCATATTTCAGGCACTCAGATATAGCATTTTTAATTTTTTCGTAGCAAGTATGTACCGTTTCTTTTTCTAAGTTTGCTGACTCAGATAGTTTTAATGTCAGCATGTTCTTATACTTTGTTATTTCGTCTTCACTTTTAAGCTCGTAACTATGTCTATTATTAAATCTGGTCCTACTTAGTTTATTCTTAGGGAACCATTAGTGTTCCTCTGAGAGTACGATGGTCAGATGGGTAGTTCAGGTTTAAAACTTCAGAGGTTCGTAAATGATTTTGGGCGGTTTGTGAGAATGAAGTCTATGTCGTTTTTGTGTAGTCCATTTGGCGACTTCGAAGTCCATTTCTGATTGGGATTTTTCTTAAAACAACTATTTATTATCGTCAACTTGAGTTCGAGCGCAAAGCTTACGAGTTTCTGGCCTCTACTATTTGCCGTATCCGTGATTTTTCACAACCAGATCTTCGTTATCTTTAGCCGCTCCCACCTTAGCGTTGAAGTCGCCCATAAGTATAACGTGTGTGTTCGATGTTTCTAGTGCTTTTCTAATTGATTCATATAATTCCTCAATTTCAGTCTCGCTCTCATCTATCGTAGAGAAATATACTTGCAGAATGGATATCTTGTGGCCTCCTATGTCTATGTTGAGTATAGCTAGGCGTTCTGATATACCCTTGAAGCTCACTATGTTGTTTTTTATAGTCTTGTTTATTATGAAGCCTATCCAGTAAAGTCCAGCTGTTTGACCCATGTAGTAGAGTATAAAATTCTCATATTCTTCAATTTCGCAGCCTGGTCGACTTCTGAGATTCCCATTATATCATTGTTTATACAACTTAAGCTTTTTTCTAGTTCCAGTAGACGTGTATATGAAGATAGAGTCTTAACATTGTATGTCTATATCTTTAATTGATGATTTTGTTTGGTATTGTTGTTTTATGAATTTCTGATTTTCTTTAGAGGGTTATGGTCATGATCCTCCACGTTGACCAACCGGGTTGGAGGATTTGGTGTGTTTTGTTTATATAAATGTTTCATTGTTGAATCTGTATGGAGGAGAGGGGCTGGTTGCTATGCACTGTTTTGGAGGCGTCTAGAGTATTCTCAAGGTTTTTGTTTTATAAGGAATTGAGCATGCTCGGTGTAGTTATTCCTTCCGAGATGCTATTTGATCTTTTCCCTGAGAGGTCATGCTGTTGTGATTTGTTCTTTTTGCTTGACTGTGTGTTTTGCTCCCTTTGACATGTCCACAGTAGGTTTTATGGGTGAAAGGGACAGCTTTCTTTTGGCTGCTTGTTTTAATATGTCCAGTTTGTCATATTTTAAGAAAGCCGTATTACCTTTTTCTCTCTCTGTTTTTAGCTGGTCTTGTAATTGCTTTCTTTTTTCTAGAACGTGTTTAGGGTAGTCTTCTTTCATATAGTAACTTGTGTTTTCTAATGCTGTTTTATTCTTTAGTCCCAGTATCTTTGTGCCCAGGTTCAAGAAGGATACCATTACTGGGCGTGGTCTATTGCCTTTCTTCTGTTTTATTTCTTGAAAGTCATTAAAGGAGAGTTTGAGTGACAAATGCTGTTCTATCCATTTGAGCACATATTTTTCTAGTGTATCGTATGAGGATTCCCATTCTTCGATGCCGAAGAACACTATATTTCTTTGTCTCGACTGCTTTTCGAGAAAATAGATCTTTTTCTCCTGATTGTCTATTAATTCCTTTAATTTTTCATGTTTCTCTTCCAATGCATAAAAATTTTCTTCCAACATTCTGTTTATATTATGTGTTACTTGTTCTGTCAGCCTGTTTCCATTTTCTCAAATCGCTTTCTTTTCTTCATCTAGTTTCAGCTGGATATTTTTAAGAGCTTTGTTTTTATTTTGTTTGTATACACTAAGGTTTATTTACATATATGTAACGACCTCTAGCGGCGTAACTATGTATTTTTGGACTGAAAGTAATCGATCAATGCAGTGTCACAAAATTGACAGAATCCAAGTAGTGTTGTCCGTCTATGAAGTGATACGTGATTCATTCAACAGATGGCGTTGCTTGCGTGAAAGTGCTATAGATGACTTGGCAAAAACTATAATGTATTTATAAGCACTTCAGCTCGTTCGTGATCCCCCGCAAGCATAGATCAGTTGATTAAAGCTCAGCCAAAATGTCTTATACTGGGTAATAAGCACGAAATGATCACATGTCACTAGTGATTGTTTGTCACATAACTTTCACCTTTTTGAACCTTTATTGTTGTTTTTTGGTGGTGTCTTCAATATATCACGATATCTTTCAAATTTTCTTTTGCAATAACACTTTCATTTCGTTTTGGTATTATTCTGAATACTTTTTTTTAAATATTATAACAGAGCCAATGTAAACTGTGGCACAGTTGCGCCTACCCTAGTACGTGAACCTATATCACACTTATCAAGTGTGTGTACGCATATGCACTGTTAAATTCGCCTTTATACTAAAATTGCGCTGACAAATATCACACTGATAAGGTTTTTCACCAGTATGTGTATGCATATGTTTTGTTAAATCGATGTTTGTACTAAAATTATGTCGACATATTTCACACTTGTAAGGTCTTTCACCAATGTGCGTTCGCATATGCACTCTTAAAGTATTCTTTTTACTAAAATTACGTTGGCATATTTCACACTGATAAGGTTTTTCACCAATGTGTGTACGCATATGCCTTGTTAAATCGAACTTTATACTAAAATTGCGCTGACAAATATCACACTGATAAGGTTTCTCACCAGTGTGTGTACGCACATGGGATGTTAAGCGACCCTTTTGACTAAAATTACGTTGACATATTTCACACTGATAAGGTTTCTCACCAGTGTGTGTACGCACATGGGATGTTAAGCCACCCTTTTGACTAAAAGTACGTTGACAAATCTCACACTGATAAGGTTTCTCAAAAGTGTGTGTACGCACATGGGTTGTTAAACTACTCTTTACATTAAAATTACGTTCACATATTTCACACTGATAAGGTTTCTCATCAGTGTGTGTACGCAAATGGGTTGTTAAAGTACTCTTTTGACTAAAATTACGTTGGCATATTTCACATTGATAAGGTTTCTCACCAGTGTGTGTACGCACATGGGTTATTAAATTAATCTTTTGATTAAATTTACGTTGGCATATTTCACACTTGTAAGGTTTTTCACCAGCGTGTGTACGCACATGGGTTAATAAAATACTCTTTCGACTAAAATTACGTTGGCATATTTGACACTGATAAGGTTTCTTACCAGTGTGTATACACATATGGGTTGTTAAACTACACTTTTGACTAAAATTACGTTGACATATTTCACACTGATAAGGTTTTTCGCCAGTGTGTGTACGCAAATGGGTTGTTAAACTAATTTTTTGACTAAAATTACGTTGGCATATTTCACACTTGTAAGGTTTTTCACCAGTCTGTTTTTTTACATTATTAGAACTACTCCGTATATATATGCAAGGCTCTTTGAAATATGTGCCAGGCTTGGACGTCCATTTCTGAGTAGTACGTATGACCGAGTCTGATTTGCCTTTTGTAGTTTGCTCAGCTGTTATTGCATCTTTTTCTTTTGTTCTTCGTGTGTCCTGTTTTGGTTTCCTCACAACGGTATCCTCTGTAAGTAAATCTAGTAAGTACACAATTAATTTGAAGAATTGTCATTTGAATCTGATCGCGTCTCCGACGCACTGGATGTGCGATAGCTATCTAAATCTCATTGCTGAGAGCTTGGAAAGATCATCTATTTATGGCACGCTGGACAATATTCTGCTGTCTTGATTGGTATTCTACGTGGCTATTTTAAATTTAATTTAAATATAGGCGCTTTTAATTACATGTATATGTTGTGTGTACAATAATTATTGTTATCTGAAATAAACATATTGAACTGAATGTAACTACGATGGTATCTGTAACTTTAATCTCCATGACGATCTGGTAACGTTTGCAGGGTCAACATGATTAGAGATCGCACAAGACAGTCAGGTAGGCAAGGAAAAAGGAGAAGCCTTTAAGTAAGCAAATAAAAATAAACTGAACAGTCCTAGCAATAGTGCTCAAAATTGCCCATATAACCAGTTACACCGTTCAGGCCCGTGAGGTAATCCTAGCCACGTCCTATCAGGTGAACCATTGACTTGTCTGATTAGCTATACAATATGTAAATAAAACCCTGTCCGACCGTGAAGTTATTGTTAGGTATTGATAACTGATTCTACTAATTCCTACAAAGCCTGGCTAAACGTAAAAAAAAAATACCCCCTAAAAATAAATAGGTAATATCATGGCAACACAGGCATGCGCAAGGGACCATACAGGGTAAGCGGCACGTGGTCGTTTATACGTAAAGAAACAATGATACTTAGGCAGCGCGTGAAAAAAAAATTTTTTTAAGTAGGAAGGTCGTCTGACTCTCCGAATGTATCATTTTATTCGATGATCACGTAAACACGACGGTTGTGGCGGAGATGTTGTTCCATACTTCTCTCACTAAGAACGATACAGGCCTGGCACCGTCGCACGAGATTAGCACGGACGTTTTGTAGCACCATTCTGTCCGATTTAATGCGTTCAAAAGCTGCTACAATGCGCCCGCGCATCTCGTCTTCAGTATGACAAACCTTTGTGAAGACTAATTGTTTGACGGTGCTGGCCACAAAATTGGTTACCAATCCACTGCCCGTCGAACTGATAATGGAGGTACTCACGTACAGGTCGGCAAAACTATGGCACCGTCATGCTGGAACCACATTGACCGATAAGTAGCCACATCCAAATCGTCAAACACTTTTTTTGTATATAAATTATAAACCAGCGCTTGACCGCAACCCCGCCTGATGGTAAGCAGTGATGCGATTTATTAAGAGCCTATTCACTCTAGCCTTGAAGACACTCAAATTGTATTGTGACGGAAACACCGACGCTGGCAAATTGTTCCAGTCCCTCAATGTACGCGGTATAAAGGAGGAAGCAAAACGCTTCGTCCGGCTCGCAGTGGTGTCAACAACGTAAGGGTGGAAACTCGCCGTACGACGGGTCGTCCGATGATTGAACGGAGATGGGGGAAATAAATCATGCAATTCCCTTGCACACTCAACAGAATGCATCCTATAGAAGATCGAAAGGCTGGCTACTCTACGCCTGTGCTCCAGGCTTTGGAGACCGTTTCGAGTTAAGTCTGGGTCGCCAATCAGCCTCTTCGCACGCCTCTCCACCGAATCCAAAGTGGCAAGGTGACATTTCGCAGCACCAGCCCAAATGTGGCTGCAGTACTCCACACACGAGCGGACCTGTGCTTTGTACAAAATTAGAAGCTGCCTTGGTGTGAAGTACCGCCGGACCTTCGCGATGACGCCTAGTTTCCTGGCAGCCACCCTGGCCTTGGACTCAATGAACCGCCCAAACTCAAGGTTCGAGGAAATCTCAACTCCCAAAAGCTGAAGGCGGTCGGTACACTTCAAGGATACATTCTGAAAAGTAGGAGCCAAAGTGAACGGGCTCCTTTTGGCGGTGAAAAGACACGCCTGTGTTTTGGCGGCATTGAATGCTACAAGATTGGCATTGCCCCATTCGGAGACTGTCTGTAGTGCAGCACTCGTACTCTCTACCATGGCCTCTCTTTCGGACTGGATTGTTTTCTTACTAGCCCGAGCTTCCGGCAGGTATCTCTCCATAACTGTGCTGTCATCTGCATACCCATAGATACTGGGCATCAGCAGATCGTTAATATGCAGCAAGAACAGAGTTGCAGAGAGAACAGACCTCTGAGGAACACCGGCATTGGTGGAGATGGGCTCAGATGAGCATCCGTCGACAACAACTTGGAGGGACCGTTCAGTCAGGAAGTCATTTACCCAGATAGTCAGGCCAGCGGAAATGCCGTACGCTGTACGTAAAGCCTACTCAAAAGGCCGGCGTGCCATACCCGGTCGAAGGCCTCCGAGACATCAAGGGAGACGGCAATCGCTTCCCCATTTTTCTCGAGGGCCTCGCCCCACATGTGGGTGGCATACACTAGTAGGTCCCCAGTTGGCCGATTGCGTCGAAAACCGTACTGTCGGTCACTGAGGAGATCGTTACCTTTCAGGTAAGCCAAGAGGCGCGAGTTCAATACACGCTCCATAATCTTGCAGAGTATGGAGGTTATTGAAAGCGGCCGGTAGTTGGTAGGATCGGCACGACTACCCTTTTTGGGCACGGGCTGCACGTTGGCAAGTTTCCAGGACTTGGGCACTATACCAGTCCTAAATGAAAGGCGAAACAGGCGCGTCAATACAGGAGACAACTCGGGCGCACAAGCCTTAAGAACGATCGCTGGGATACCATCTGGACCACTAGCCTTATTCACGTCCAGACGACACAATACTCTCAGAACCTCCTTGTTTCTAATGCGAACCTCCGGCATTGAAGTTCCGCAATGAGGTAAATTAGAACTATGGGCAAAGAGAGATGCAAAGAGACCTGCCTTCTCTCTCGCCGTATGAGCCAGTGCTCCATCAGGCCTAACCAGCGGAGGAAGTGTGGGCAGATAGAAGTTCGCCTCGACCGATTTGGCTAGGGACCAGAAAGATCTGCTACTGGAAGGGTGCGCAGAGAGCTTGTTACCAATATTAGTAATGCGGTCGAACCGAGCCTTCTTAAGCGCCTTTTTGTAGGACTTGGCAGCACGGTTAAAGGCTCTCTTCTTTGAGCTTAGATCCAGAGCTCTGCGGTCACGAGCGTCAACCCAGGTGAGGAATGCCATGTGCTTACGCTGTTCAGCTTGAACACAGTCAGCGGTAAACCATGGGCGAGCCGAGCCACCGACGGGCACGTCACTGAAGGGGATAAAATACTCCATAGCTTGACGCACCACGTCGGCTATAGCGTCCGCACAGCTCGATGGATTGCCAGAAGAGAAGCAGATCTGCTGCCAAGGATAAGACGCAAAGAAGTGGCGTATCTCATCCCAATCTGCTGACTTGTAACGCCATATTCGCCGCTCACCACGCGAGTCGCAATCAGGTGGGGAGAAGGACGTCACAGACTTCACCAGACAGTGGTCTGAAGTTCCTAACGGTGAGGAAACTGTTACAACACATCTGTCCGGATCAGTGGTCAGCAGAAGGTCCAGACAATTGGCGGTATGACCAGCCACATCAGGCACCCTAGTCGTTTCTTCCACCAGCTGGGAAAGGCCCATTGATAGCGCAAAGTTTCGTGCTTCTCTCCCAGCGTGGTCGGTCCTCTGGTATGGGAAAAGCCAGTCCTGGTGGCAGGCATTAAAGTTCCCCAGAGCGACGAACTGTGCGTCAGGGTGCCGATGCAGCGCATTGTCAGCAGCCACACTGAGGTGGTGAAATAGTCGAGTTATCTCCTGGTCACCGCTGTGCGATCGGTAGACACAGGTGTAGACAATTTTATCCACTCCAGTCTCAACCAACAGCCATAAGGACGATAGATGAGGGTCTTCGAGGTGACGGAGACGCCGGCTACAGATGTCATTACGGACATACAGACCCCGGCACGCTGCAGGAAATGATGCTCCAAAGAGTATCCCGGGTAGTTGAGGTATGCCGCCTCAGACGGACATCTGATCTGGGTCTCCGTCAAGAAAAGTAGATGGGGCTTTTCAGTCTCAAGGTGGTGATGGACTGCATCGATATTGGAGTGCAGACCTCGAATGTTTGAGAGGTGCACTTTAAATGAGAGGACGTGCGCCCGCTGTGCGCACCTACTTTTCTTTTTAAGACTTTTCATTTTTGTATACTGAGTGAAGAGGAAGAAAGACGGTAGTTGAGCGAGGTGATGCAATGATAAACCCAACAACACTACCAACGATGCCGCGCCAGAGGGAGATTGATCTGGGGACTGCGGGGACGCCCGAACCCTCCCAGAACATGATCACAATACAGCTATTGCAGTTACTACCCGACCATCAGCATGTTAAATTATGTTAGAAAACGACATGATCACATAATACCCGAGTAGTCTACACGGAAGCAATGTTTACGCGAAACTGATAATTTAAAGTAAAAATGATTTTTATTTTATAAAAATAGGTACGCGGCTGCCCTCGTGGCATGCTTTGAGTGGAGATGTGTAAGTACTCAAAGTATTGATTGCTCGATCGATACGATTTACTTGTATATTTTTGGTATCGATTTAGTATTGCAGTTTCACATTATATATGTCGGAGATCGTCGATATAATTTTAATAGAAGTTGCTGATTTGATTTACGTAGTAGAGGGGCGAACGCTTGTGACGTTATTTTGTGATGGCGTCACATGGACAGAGTCTCTTTGGAAAGTGGGGTTCGTCGAACAGTCACTTTGCATCGAGACGCGGACTAAGGCACTTCTCCGAACCGAAACTGTCGGTTTGCCTATTCAAATTGTAATTATGAAGATTGGAGGGTATATCTACACGTCGTGCTTTAATTCAAAACTCACCTACGAAACGGAACCTGTACCACCACACCAAGATGATGTCGACCCTACCGCTCTGCCGTCGCTGTCTCCGACATCAGAAGTTGGATGAAGAACTACACTGCTCACAATCTCGTTATAAATCAAGAAACAGAATAACAGTCACTTTCTGCCATTATGTGTGTAGTTGTTCATTGTCTTTGTATGAGCTTCTGTAAATGCTGGATGTACGGGCAATGAGGCTGGAAGTGAACGTCATGTCACGAGGTGGGGTCAATTGCTGGCGCATTGATCGCTCTGCGTGATGGTGCACTCCAGGAGTGCGCTGCAGGCGTGGACGTGCGGCTGGACGCGGCGCTGCCGTGAGAGTGCTGGCTGTTGCTTGGCGCGCGACAGTGCTGGCTGTTGCTTGGCGCGCGACAGTGCTGGCTGTTGCTTGGCGCGTGACAGTGCTGGCTGTTGCTTGGCGCGCGGCAGTGCTGGCTGTTGCTTGGCGCGTGACAGTGCTGGCTGTTGCTTGGCGCGTGACAGTGCTGGCTGTTGCTTGGCGCGCGGTAGTGCTGGCTGTTGCTTGGCGCGCGACAGTGCTGGCTGATGCAAGTGCGCTAACGGAGTGTGCAAGGTGCGCTTGCGGAGCACGCAAGGTGTGCTTGCGGAGCGCGGAAGATGCGCTTACGGAGTGTGCAAGGTGCATTTGCAGAGCACGCAAAGTGCGCTTGCGGAGCGCGCAAGGTGTGCTTGCGGAGCACGCAAGGTGCGCTTGCGGAGCGCGCTTCTAGCTGCTTGGTGAATCACATCAATGGCGTGTGGCGCGCGGAGTTAGAGCTGCGTGTGCTTTGCTGAACGCCCAAGGTTTCAAGACTTGAGCATCTACTCTGCAGGCGATGAGAAGGTTTCAAAATACCCAAAACGTTTGTGGTAACGTAATGGGATTTTATGAGAGCTCCGAGATGTCTGGTGTGCAACGGTTGATAACTGCCAAGTGGCAGGGGTTTGCCAGAAATTGCCATAATCCGGTGAGTCGTACTATTTTTATTTTGATTCCGTGGTCGAATGTTCTCTTGTCAAGGAATCTGTAATTTCATTGGTGTATGTACACACGTGCCAGTATATATACAGTGTACAAGGTTGTGCCAGTGTGTTGTGTACTGCACCATTTCTTTGCGACATGATCATAAGAGTTATTTGCAAATTTTATTTTTTGTACTACCCGTATTCTTTGTTATAATGGGCTGAGAAATTTTAAATCAGAATTTTAAAATTATGTTTGGTTTGTCTTTATTTCGAAACTAAAGTTCACTGTGGCCTATAGTTACGAGCTCACTTGAGCTTATGATAGTATGTGTGGCTAGACTATTAAATCTTCTCAAGAGAACAAGCGGTAACGAACATAGAAATGAGTGCTATTTACGAAAAATCTAAATTTGATAGAAATGAGCTAAAGTAATGAAATGTAATATTGGTGAGTTGTTTGATGGCGATAATGGCGATCGTTACCTATTGAAATCGTTGATTGGAAACAGAACTTATAAGTACCCCACGATCGCATAGGTACGAAAGATTTTTCCAAGTAATGTCTGCTGAGTTAGATTTTCATAATGTAGAAGATGGCGAGGAGGGTGCCTCCGCCAGCAAATAGAACACGTATCATGGCTATGTGGTCGCGCTGCTCGCACTAGTCTGTAGTCGTAACTGCAACCCAGTGAGGGGTTGTTCAGGGCGCGATGGGCAGCTAGTGGTGTGGCGGGGACACTAGTAGGTATGGTCGCACTGCATGCACTAGTCTGTAGTCGTAACTGCAACTCAGTGAGGAGTTGTTCAGAGCGCGATGGGCAGCTAGTGGTGTGGCGGGGACACTAGTAGGTATGGTCGCACTGCACGCACTAGTCTGTAGTCGTAACTGCAACCCAGTGAGGGGTTGTTCAGGGGGCGACGGGCAGCTAGTGGTGTGGCGGGGACCTAGGTAGATATGGTCGCACTGCATGCACTAGTCTGCTGTCGTGACTGAAACTCAGTGAGGAGTTGGTCAGGGCACGATGGGCAGATGGTGGTGTGGTGGGGACCAGGGTCTCGGAGGAGACTATTAGATGTACGGTCATGTGTTGACCTGGGAGTCGTGGACTCTAAGAGTTGGTCGTATCACAAGAGGTGATGACGATATGGGTGTCAACTAGGAGTTGTCACTAGCTACTGTGGTAGCGAACCATGGTGTGTTTTCTTATTGAAGATTATGATTTTGATTTGATAATTATGAGGCTTGGAGGAACCTTTTGTGTTTTCTTTTTGAAATTTGATAATTATGAGGCTTGAAGGAAGCTTTTGTGTTTAAGTTGTTAAAATAATTAAGTTTGGTTTTCTAATAGTCATTGTAATTAAACGTGACGTGTGACTGTCAGGTTGGCCGAGTCTGTTTTCTGTGCCTTTTTTTTAATTTGTTACAGACATGCACGAGGACGTGCAACGGGAAATATCGAAGTTTGGCCGGAATCGGCGGTTGGCCTGGTGAACCGGATCCTGGACTCCGGGGCTGAGGGAGCTTCGGATGCGACTGGGATTGGCGCTGGGATGATGATGATGATGATGAAGATGATGCACGAGGACGTGCAACTAGTCAGGCTGGCCGTGTCGGAGATCGTCGATTAATTTTAATAGGAAGTTGCTGATTTGATTTACGTAGTAGAGGGGCGAACGCTTGTGACGTTATTTTGTGATGGCGTCACATGGACAGAGTCTCTTTGGAAAGTGGGGTTCGTAGAACAGTCACTTTGCATCGAGACGCGGACTAAGGCACTTCTCCGAACCGAAACTGTCGGTTTGCCTATTCAAATTGTAATTATGAAGATTGGAGGGTATATCTACACGTCGTGCTTTAATTCAAAACTCACCTACGAAACGGAACCTGTACCACCACACCAAGATGATGTCGACCCTACCGCTCTGCCGTCGCTGTCTCCGACATATATAATAATAAATAAATTTATTCACCAATAAATATACGAACTACAAAACAACATAAAACATAGTAACTATATAGGTAATACATACGCTACATAATAGGAGCATCTGCAAATTATACTTCGTCGTTGCATCCTCTAAATTCACAAATTACTAGGTAGTTCACTCTTCCATGTACTAGGCATCCAGCACAAATTTAGAGCTAAATGAAAATAAAAGAAAGATAATGAATTTTTACTATGATTCGATTGGCAACATAACCCCCTCCGGCCGCCCGCGCGTCCCCGTTCCTGTGTCAATTATTCGTTCTGTGTATGCAGGCGTCGCATCATCGTTTTTTTTTTAACTAAGTAGCTAATAGTCGTGAAGTTTTAAGTGTTTATTTTATATATTGTCATTATGAGTAAGCGAAAACATAAAGATCGAGACCCAAATTAATTGTGGAGGAAATTAAATCGTTTGTTATAGTTACTCGGATTCACGTAAGTACTTACCTAATTAAGTTTTATAATACTCATCAAATGAAAATCCTTCCAAAGATGTAGTGCCTAATATAATAATTGTGTTAAATTATTTTTCTTTCCAAATTTACCCTCATTAACAACCTTTTTATCGTCCCACTGCTGGGCACAGGTCTGCTCTCATATAGAGAAGGATTGAGCGTAATCACCACGCTTGCTCAATGCGGGTTGGCGATTTCAAACTTATAAAGTTTCCTCAAGATGTTTTCCTTCACCTTCAGTCATTGGTGTCCAAGATATACCTACTTAGAAAGTTCATATAACTTTAGAAAAGTTACATTGGTACTTGCCTGACCTGGAATCGAACCCGCGCACTCATACTTGAAAGACTGGTGTTTTAACCACTAGGCCCGTGACATCTCAATTTACAATTTACCCTCGGTTGAGGTTAAATTAATTGCTTTGTAATTAAGTTGATACCTTCAAATATGGGTATCTTATAACGTGTTAAGAAAGAAAGATAAAGGAAGATATGCGAAATGAGGGGTAGTAACTGCTTAGCGTGTTGCGATGCGATTGCAACCCAGCATATTCTGTGAGGTCTACCTTAGTATCGCGATGTGATTGCGATCCGGTAGCTACAATGTTACATATCAGTGTTTGAGTCGTAATGCGATTACAGCTTGGCAAAAAAGAGTCTGACGCGGTGACAGTTGGAACTAAAAATGGATAATTGAGGCAACATTGCTCACTTGTCAATTGCTAGTACATTCTGTGTCAACAGTGCGTTTACCATAACAATCTTTTTATAATTTCCAAAAACTATAAATTATCATTGCATAATTGTCCATTTAAAATAAATAGAACTATTCATAGTAGTGGCAGAACAGTGATTTACCACGTCTATATGCGGTGTTTATCCGAATCTCAAGCGGGACAAGTTTTATCGATAATCGAGAATGTTTATCAAAGAACTGCCGATATGACAGGTATTTATGTACTTTAAATAAGTAATTATACATTAAATAAGTTTTTGTAAATGTATTCAATGCATAGTTTTGTGGTTATCCAGATTTATGTAACTTTTAGTCTTGTTTATAGAAATTGAAAATTGAGGTTATGTTTTGTAGTTTAACAAGTCTTGTATACGCTATCCTCCAATATAGATACTTGAAGATTATGAAAATGGAATTAACCCTTTAACCGCCACGTCACTGATCCCTTTGACGAACCTCCAGCGCCACGTCACTTTAGGTATAAATTGGAACAGTGTTGCGAATATTCAATATCGATGCATTTATTTATTCACAATATTAACCTTTCGAGAATATTTACTTTTATACTGCTTATACATATATAGAGGCATTATTATAAAAATTTAGGTAAGCATATACCTAAACTTAATAACACTACAAAATCTGTTATTACCCTACCTACCGATGTACCTTCTTAATATTAAATAATTCCAGCCTATGAATGTATCATTTAAATTTTGGTTAGTATCCATGATGAACCTTAGTAGGTATGTTACAAACAAACACAATAACTTGTCAAATTAAAATATCGATTTAAAAATAAATTAAACTTATCAAATCAACATCACTTTCTATGTTGAAAACTGTCGTCGCTTCGCAATTCATGATTACAAAATATTTAATAACTCTTCGTCTTCACGAAACACGAAAAAGGCCTACAACACTAGTTGCACTGAGCGATAAAGCTTCTCCTGTAGCAATTTAAAATGAGATTAGTATTATATGAAACATAGATAACAAATTTCAAAAACAGTAAACTTATTTAGTCCGTTTACTATCCCGCGGACAAAAAGACGGTATGACATTTATGTAAAAAAAACGAGTGTGCTTATGACCACACGACTGAAGTGAAACTTCAGAAGTGAAACTTCAGTCGTGTGTACGTGTGACCTTGTAGTACCAAGCTCGCGCCACTGGCGCCTCTGTACTTATATCCCCCACTTAACTTCCGTTCGCCTTACCCGATCACTTTTCGTAACGCTTACGTCACGCGTTCGCCAGCTTACTCCCCAAGTCAAGCGTGCGTAAAGAAGTTTCACTTCAAAAATGATACGCGTTTAAAATATTAGGATACAAATAATAATAAATAACAACAAATAAAATAACTAAATTAACTGTATTTTCTTTAAAACAAAATAAATGGGTAACATATTATTATTTAGCTGTCCTTTTGACTGAGGATAAATAAACAGACTTGAAAACAAGAGTTATTTACCGAATTATTATCACTATCCGTTGAACTGCTACTAAGTACTACAAATATCATTGTTTGCTTGCTGCAATACGTTTAATAGTTCTTCG
This sequence comes from Sesamia inferens, assembly GCA_037179545.1. Lineage (NCBI taxonomy): Eukaryota > Metazoa > Arthropoda > Insecta > Lepidoptera > Noctuidae > Sesamia > Sesamia inferens. The sequence continues at coordinate 21,290,181 of CM073946.1, forward strand.
TCGTCGTATAACATCATCGATAACTTCTCGACACTAGCTTAGATGTAATAATAATGTGAGCACATGTTATCAAGGCGATGGCGCTAACGCAACCGACGTTTATTCAAAATATGACTTTAGTTGACCTTGAGCCGCACTTAAAATTACGGCGACGGCGTTCGCGGATAGCCTGTACTAGTGACGTTCTAGAATAAGTTTGTACTTAATTTACCTATACTTATTTGTTGATTTTTACATATTACTTCACTAAAGCTTATTGAATTTTGAATAAATAAATAAATGTTTAATAAACTATGAAATTTTGATTAATGTTTACTTGATAGTTTTTTAAAAAATAGGGTTTTTTATTAATTTACTATCAGGAGTTTCATATGCGGTACAACACTAGTCTACTTGAAATTATGGGTTCGGCGAAGTAGGTTGATATTTAGACGTATCACGAACTGAGAACATGTAATTATTTCAATCAATTAGCTAAAATATGTATTTAATACTGTTAAAAATAAAGTAATTACACGAAATATATTAAGACTCAGTAAGCAAATTCAACATTTATTGTACATTTTTTAAATGACAGGACTTTCTACACAATATTCTGACGTGGCGTCTGATGTAATGTTCTTACAACACGTAATATTATGGCGTTGGCGGTTAAAGGGTTAATAACAGTGTTGTTATTATGTTTTTTTTGTTTTAGGTAAATCTGTCAATACTATAAGAAAAATTGTTCAGGAAGGTGAAAACAATAATGGCATTTTGTCACCACCGGGAAAACATCGCAAAGGTCGTCCGAAGAAAGATTTAGATAATTTCGATTTATGTGCAATACGTTTAGCAAGCCAAGGCTTTTGTGCAAGACAAAAGGTTTATTTCTTTTACACTGTGAAAAAGTAGGTATGGTTTATTCTTACACTGTTCCAGATTTCATGATTTAAAAAAAGCAGATTTAATACAAAATACAATGTTTCAGGTAACCTACACTGAGAAATTTATCGCCGGTAGTTAGAGAGGACTTGGGTTATGATGGAAGCCGTAAACATCTCAGAAAGATATTACACTCTGGGTGAATATTTTGACAGAGGTGCGATTATGTATGAACTGGTGGAACAACTTATAATAAATTTAAGAGATGACAGTAGCAGTGATTTTTCACAATCAGAATATTCCAGTGATTCTGAAGATGCAGGAAGCTTAAGCCAAAATGTGAGCTTTTCTTGTGAATTTAATATTTAAATGAAAGTGTTTTCAATTTGTCTGATTAAATTGTTATGTATTAAAATAAAACTTCAAACAAAACGTGTTCATTCATTATCCTGTAATATTTGTCAATTCCTAACAATCCCACTGTTAGATTGCCCTCGGGGGCATGATTATCTGTATGTGGGTACTTATTACACAGTCTTCTTACAGGGCTTCGGGGCTTCCCCTATGAATATTGTCAATACTGGACATTGATGTGTCTGAGGGATTGAACCACCACTTAAGATTGGGATCACTTCTCCAAAACTAACAAGTATCAAAACTTGTTGACCCTAAGTATTCTGGGTTGCCACAGGTGCGATACTAGCGACCTCAATTATTCCACACTCTTTTTTGCCAAGCTGTACGACCGTCCGAAGTATAATTGGTCATTCACACGAACCATGCCTGTCTCCCGTATTGCAGGTTACGATACAGACGAATCTCAAAAATCAAGCCCCCGTCGCCCTCAAACCGAATCCATCTTTTATTTGGACTCCGGCTCAGGTTATGACTCTGACCCTAAAGTGCCTAGTATAAGGTCAACGGTAAAAGTATCCGACGGATACGACGCAAGTCGAAAAGCCTGGGCCGTCGACCTATCAGTCGACGGATCAGTTATCAAAGCATGGCGCTCCGGAACTTACTAGCACCAATGCATCAGAAATATTGCCAGTGATTCCCGTCGAGATCCTAGAAGCAATAGGAGATTCTAAAGAAAAAGAGGAGGTTTTCGGACCTACAATTCAAGAGGAAATATCTAAACGCTCGGGTAAAATTATAATGGATGGCCTTAGTAAAGAAAAAAGCAATGGACAAAAAGTAAAAATGGCAAAAAGTAATGGACAAAACCTACGTTCCAGAAAATTTTAAACTACTGGAAGCCCCATAGTTAAATCCTGAAATTTCAGCGGTACTTTCAGAATCTTCTAGAAATAGACAATCCTGCTGTCCAGCTTTATAGAGAGCGAAATGGAAAAACCAGAAATAATAAGAAAATTATCAGAGACTGGACAAATGCTCCTGGACCTACATAACAAAAATACAGTTAATAGAAGGAAACTTATCACCTACAGCCTAGACAAGAAATTTTCGAATAATGTTCAGGGAGTGAAACGTGACTCTTTTTTATTTGGAGAGAACCTCGGCGAAAAATGTCAACAAAAACTGCCGAGCGATTGGGACTCCAAGTAAAAAGCAATTTTGAGGCCACACCATCCACGTCTTACCGTAAAAACCGATTAGCTGGTCGTCAGGGAAACGCGAGAGGCCCACTCAGGCAGCATTATCAGAGAGGCAGATCCAGCTACAACGACAACGAAAACTTGGGGGACGACCGATCGCTATCCAACGTCGAAGACAACGAGCCACAAGCCGAACCCCAGGAATCAATAGAAGGTAATAAAACACGCCGGCAGATTAAATTTTTTTTCTCGGCACATGGCAAACCAATACTTCCGATCCTGTTGTTCTTTAATACGTCACTGGCTATAAAATATCGTTTAATAGCACTGTCGTGCAGACGACCGACCCTATGAATCCAACTTTCTCCGATTTAGAAAATCAGAATATTAGTCTAGAAATATTTTTATTTTTAATTATATTACAAACTAGCTCTTGACCGAAATCCCGCCTGATGTTAAGCAGAGACGCAGTCGTTGATGGTAAAGCGCACTAGTTTATTAAGAGTCTATTCACTCTAGCCTTAAAGACACTCAAATTGTAGTCCGACGGAAACACCGCCGCTGGCAAACTCAAACTATTGACCTCCGGGACAATCAAAAAATGAAAGGACGGACAAGTTCAATTTGTTTCTAGTATTTTCCTGGCTCCAAAAAGCGACAGAACCTTTCGGTTCATTCTAAACCAAAAAAAGCTTAATAAGTTCATTGATACTTAACATTTTAAAATGGAAGATGTTAGAACAGCCTTTAAAATGATTTCTAAATTGAATTTTATGGCAAACATCGGTTTAATAGAAGCATATTTTTTAGTTCCAATACATCCAGATTACTACTATACTTTTACCATTAGGTAATCTGTGTTTTTACAACAAAATCATTAAACCAGGTACAAGGTTCGATTAATAGCGATAAAAAATCGTTATTACGCAAAAAATACTGCATCTCTAATTATTTCTTTTACGTCGCCGACAATGCTCACCGCGCGACGGTGATTGGCCGCGGCGAGACAGACTGACGCCGCCAAAGAATCTAACAAAAGAATGAAAGGAAAGCCGACAGTTATACCGCCTAAAATGGTGTTGTAAATTTTTTTTAATTATAAAATTTGGGGAATTTTGAGTAAATTCGCGGGAAAAAAGAGTGTTTCAAAATTGATTAGAATTGTCACTATGATGATTATGCAAAATTTCAAGTTTTATTTGGTCATGTGATTACCTAACCTTTATTATCCTTCTGGGTCGGACGGGATTTTCTTTACATGTTGTATAACTAACTAATACTTACTTATTGTCTCCTTGGCTTTTTTTTCCTTTGATACTTTTTCGTCTTCCACTTCAGTTTTACATTTAATTAAAGGGACATCATCTTCTAAATCTGACTCATAACAGTGTGGCGGTATATCTGCTACATCTAGACAGCTATTGTCTAAATTTTCGAGATCTAGCTCTGTAAAGAAACAAAAACTGTCAAGATATCAGCTAGTTGCGCCTGATTTTACCTGCGTAAGTTTCGACCCTGTGAGAATATCAGAATTAATAGTAATCCCATGCATTAATCCAGGTGATAATCCATGTGTGCCAAATTACATCTAATTCCGTTCAGTAATCTTGGTGTGAAAAAGTAACAAATACGTACACCCACAAACTTTCGCCTTTATAATATGACACTATGTTTCCACTTATTAGTTTATTCTTATATTTATTGTTTTTGTGAATCACATTGCTTTGTATTATTTCTTGTATCGTTTACTTTTCCACGCTCTGTCTACATCTGTGTTTATTGCCCTATTAGCAATACCTCTGTACCTTTTCCGTTCTGTTTTTTCTTGTCTGTTTCTGTGTGTACATAAATGGTTAAATAAATATAAGTGTGACAAGTGTTATTTAAATAATGCAGTTAACAACTAAACTAATCACTGCCGTACACAGCGGAATCGAATGATTTATTAGAACATTTGTTCAGCCTATATATACAATTCGGGTAAGTTCGAATTTTACTCAAAATATAGCGGACCAATCGCAAGCGAGGTGGTAGTTCGCGGGTCCGCTGTGATGAGCCGCTGCTGTCGTGGAGGCGGCGATCGTAAGTATAAAATTCCTGGCCGGCGCGTTCGCGTAGTGCTGCATCAACGTACCATTCTATTTCAACGGATTGGTTGTCGTCAAACGTACTTTCCTGTTTCTTTGGACTATTGTCGAAGCAAACGTACTCTTATTGGTCGGATTAACTCGCGAAAGCGAGTATTTTTAAGCTATTGCATAACTTCTATCGCGGGCCTTGAGCGCGGGGACCGAATCCAGAAATTCCGTAACGAAAAAACCTCACGCTCCCCATCGTCTAACGTCGTTTCAGTTCGGCAGTCTTCGGCACGGTATGTTTGTGTGCGCGCGACTACATCTTTTAAAAACAATTTATAGATTTTCAAAAAGAGCATGCATATTGCAGGGCGCGAACTCAGTTCTACGCACTTGCCATATTACTGATAGTCGCGATGTGCTAAACTTGCGATTAATTGTCTCTCTGAAATAGGTCTTCTATAGAGATATGTCATAGACGTTGTCATGGCTACCTTAAAAACTTTTCATATAATTAATTATTAAGTACTTTTATTCAAATTAATTTAGTAGTGGTTTTATAAAATAGCTTTTTTTTTAACGGAAAAGCTAAGATGAATGTCACGCTAATTTTTCATTGAACTTTTAAATTATTTATAGTGTTGTTTACTAAATAAAAGCGCGTGATTTTATAGAGTAAAAAGTGCTCACGCAGCCGTTTTTTCAATTGTTGCAAGAATTCAAAAGACTGTCTTTAAATAGTGTTCAGACAATTGCTCAAAGTGTATTAGATTTCATTAGTAATAGAAATGTCATTTCAATAATGACTTTCAACTGCCAAAGTCTAAATAGTCATAAATACGATTTACAAGATTCAGTTACGAGACAAACAAATGTGTTACTTCTTACCGAAACTTGCATGACGCATGATAATCCAATTGAAATACCTAATTTTAATTGTATTGTTCAGTTCAAACGAGATACTGTTTCAAAAGGTGGGGTAGCTACACACATCAAAAGTGTCTAGGGATGAAGCATTTTTATGCGGATTTCTTGAGATTGAGATGTGGCTTTGTAATAAATTTATGATTTTATAAATTTATATGGATCCTTTTTGGTGCATTTCATAATTTGAATCAGGAACTGTGAATCAAATTCGAGTAAAAGATGAAAATCAGCTGTCAATATTTTCCCTATAAAAACATACAACGCATTGAAGACATTATTAGTGCTACTGTTTCCCTACTACTGATTAAAACCAACGTTATTATGGAGCGGCGACGTCATTTAAGCAGGGAAGAAATGCTCAGAGCCGTGGGAATGATAGAAGCTGGTTCCTGGCAACGCACTGTGGCTTTAGCTCTGAATACAAGTCAGAGTGTTATCAGTCGACTTTGGACACGTTACCGAAGCACTGGTACCGTGGCTGAGCGCCATGGAGGACGGTATCGCTGCACCACACGGAGACAAGACCGATACATTCAAATCTTAACTCGAAGAGCTCCAACAATAACCGCCATGATGTTAGCCGTGAGGCTTCATCACTCTTCAGGGAACTTAATTAGCGACCAAACAGTCAGAAACCGCTTGCATGAAGTGAACCTTCATTCCCGAAGACCGCTACGGGTACCACCTATAGCAATGCACAATCGTAGGATTCGATATCAATGGGCTCTTGAACACAGAAATTGGGCAGAAGAACAATGGCGTTTCGTGTGCTTTTCTGATGAGTCTCGTTTTGGTATGAGACCGGATACAAGACGTATACGACACTGGAGAACCCCTGGACGCCAACAACGATTAAAATCCTGCCAGGAAGTCCATCCTTATAGTGGTGGAACCATCATGGTATGGGCGGGTATTTGGATCGGCGGAAGAACTGAGTTGATTTGGATCAGAGGCAACCTCAACGCTCAAATTTATGCTGAGACGATTGTATCAGACGTCATCGTTCCTCTACAAGTGCAAATCGGTCCCTTATTTCAGTTAATGCATGATAATGCACGACCGCACACCGCAAGAGTTGTAAGACAGACTCTCGCCGCAGCTAACATCAATGTCCTGCCCTGGCCTGCTCAGTCGCCAGACTTGAACCCGATTGAGCATGCATGGGATATGCTACAGAGAAGAGCTCTGCCGAATATGGAGGGTATCCAGTCGCAAGAAGACCTTTTTTTGTTGTTGCAACGAACATGGGCGGCCATTGCACAGCGTGATTTGGATGAACTCATTTTGAGTATGCCAAACCGATGTTCTTGTGTTGTTAGTGTTCGCGGTAGAAAGACGGATTATTAATTGTTTAAGTTACCCAATAAAATTTTAGAGAAAACTGTTATTTCAGTCTTTTTCGAACTTTTGTGTTAGTGGTTCAAATGTCAAATATCCCTTTATTAGGAAAATGGCAAATTTCTTTATTAATGCAAAGGTGAATTGGTTTATCGTTACTGTGACAAACGAAAACACTTTATTTGATGAATCCTTAAAGAAAATTTTAATTAATATCAATCAGGAGAAAAGTTATTGCAAAAATATATGTTGATCCCTAGACACTTTTGATGTGTGTATTTACCAAAATAAAAATGATATTACTAATATTATGACTCCGAATATTGAAATAAATATTGCACACGTTAGCGATGTTAATGTTAGGCGCTCAGTTGTTGGAGATATTTGTACGTGCTTATGCAAACTTAGAAATGGCCTACAAATAGTTATGGTAGCAATTTACATTTCTCCGAATCCAAAATTGGACGAGGTAGAGCATTTTATTTATCGCACTTTACTGGAGTACACTGAAGAAGGCTCGAAAATACTTGGTACAAATGGTAATAAATTTCCACTTATCTTGGCTGGCGATTTCAACATTAACTTCGCTGATAAAAAATCAGAGCGGTTGACAACTTTTCTATCAAAAACATTGAATTTGAAAATGAATAATGATCCACAAGAGTCCACAACAAAATATGGGACCACCATTGACGCGGTATTTTCTAGGTATTTAGAGGATATTAAGTCGCAAACTTATGTTTCTTATTTCAGTTATCATAAACCTATAGTTTCAATAATAAATATTCCTGAATAACCAACAGCTACTGTAAGGTAATAAAACCCACATGTATTGTAAAATAATAAAAATGTTTTAAATAATATTAACTTTTATTTATTTAATAAAAGAAAAATTTGTTTTCTTATCGGTCACCACGCTCAAAAAGTGTAACTTGAATTAATATCAAAGAAAAAGAAATACTGCATAAATAAAATAAATAAATAATTATAATTGCATAAATTGATACAAAATGCTATGCAATAGCTTTACCGCGGCAGTCCCCGAGTGCCACACGTCTTTTTTTTTTATAAATTATAAATAAGTGCTTGACCGCAATCCCGCCTGATGGTAAGCAGTGACGCGATCGTTGATGGTAAAGGGCACTAGTCTATTAAGAGCCTATTCACTCTAGCCTTGAAGACACTGAAATTGTAGTCCGACGGAAACACCGACGCTGGCAAATTGTTCTAGTCCCACGATGTACGCGGTATAAAGGAGGAGGCGAAACGCTTCGTCCGGATCGTAGTGGTGTGCGTATCCTTCTGATTTAATACCAGATGACTTTAAGCAACTGTACGATCAGAGAAAGACTCGCAAGAGTCCGATCGTTCCGCGTGGAGTGCGGCAGCTTGAAACAGCCAGTAGGCATTTACTCGGTGGTAGGCCATAACATCGGCCGCAGGCAGAAGTTACCACCCACCAGACAAAGACTTGCCGCCAAGCGATTTGTCGTGTTCCGACATGATGTCTGGTGAAGCCTTACGGAGGACGGATCTGAGCAGTTGTGTTGCGATGTGTGCCGGATACGATGCGCCTAATGTTGTTGTGTTGGGCGTTTGGTCGTGGAGGGTCTTCAGATCAATCTCCCTTTGGCACAGCATCGTTGGTCGTGTTAACGTGGGTTTAACATTGCATCACCTCGCTCAACTGCCGTCTTCCTTCCTATTCGATCAGTTTCCCTGAGTGAATAGGCTCTTAATAAACAAGCGCGCTTTACCATCAACGATCGCATCACTGCTTACCATCAGGCGGGATTGCGGTCAAGCGCTAGTTTATAATTATTAAAAAAAAAAAGTCACTCTCCGCGCCAACGCGCCCCAGTTGAAACCTAACGGTGCCAACGAATTTGAGCTGAACGGTTATAGTAGGGCATTAGGTACACACCTCCCTGTCCAACCGACAGGAAGGGTACACACCCCCTGGGCCTCCAACCCGGAGGACTAGGCAAAATGGACGCAAGTCCACTGTCTCTAGACCAGGCGCTCCTTGCCCTGGCCAAAGAGGTCCTCCTAAAGGACCCTGATTTCATCGCCAAATATGGCGAAAAACTATCCGCTTTACAGCAGATAGCTTGCCAGCCCGCCCCTAAAGAAACCGAGGTGCCAATGGACACCGAGGTACCGTGCGGCAAAAAAGAGTAGACAAAAAATGAGGGCGCCACTGTCGTTAACCAGGCAATACCAGATACAACGACAAACTAGTTTTGATCATTGATGTTTTTGTGTGAATTAATTATAACTTGACTTATACACAGCCCATATCTTGCTGGGCAAGGGCCTTGTCTAAAAAGTAAGTAGGAATAGCCATAATCGCTATGCTTGACAGGCAGGTTGGGGATCGCTCACACAGAGGCCCCATACAGGGCCATGGACCGCACGATTCCCACGTATAACCGCCTACAGGCGGCGCTCGGGCCCCCCGATGTTGGGAAGCAACGTTGATAGCGCGCCTGCTGCACCCATCAGCTTGGGCTCCAGCCGCCGGAAGTGAGGCCCGAATTCCCAGCGGCTGTCGAGCACCAATCCCCGATACTTCATGGTGGACTCGGCAGCTATCCGGGCCCCGCTGACCACGATGTGTCATTCCATCGCTGGCGCACGCCGGGGGCCATGAAATACCATGGCCTCCGACTTGTCAAGGGTCACTTTCAGGCCCAGGCGCCGGATGCGGTTCACCACCTATGACACCGCAGCCGTGGCTACCAACGTCGCTTCCCTGTGCGAGCTCCCCCGGGCGGTGACAAGCGTGTCGTTCGCATAACACGTCAAGTCGGCGCCCGACGGGAGCTCGCCTCTCAGCACCCAGTTCCTTCCACACACTGGGAAACTGACCCTGCTCGAGGCATGCCGTGAAGAGCCCCCTCAGCTGGGGCTCTAGCTCCTTCAGAGCCCGGACGAGAGCTCGGCCAGGAACTCCGTCGGGTCCGGGCGCTTTGTTCTTGGCCCGGAGCCGCGACACAGCCGCTCCCGTCTTTGCTTGCGTCACCTCGGGGACATCGGTGCCCACCTCTTCAAGAGAGTCTGTGGCTGAGGGCGAAGCCATCGCCGGGGGAACGTGCCCCGTTCGCTCAGGGAAGAGGGTCGAAACCACCGCCTCTAGCAGCTGGGGCTCCATACTCTGCACCAGAAGGGGCGCCCAGGGACGCAACTTGCCCCGTACCCAACGGTAGGGGCGCCCCCACGGGTCCCGATCTAGGGACCCCAGCAGTTCTTCCCTGGCCCGCGACTTAAGAGTCGCCGATGGCCAGCCACAGAGTCTCCTTGGCTGCACGGTACATTTCATACCGCGCGGCTTCCTCGACGGGGTCGTCTCCGGTACCGCGTGTACTGGCGGCGAGCCGCGACGCAGAAAACGCGCAGCCGCGCAATCTCGTCGCTCCACCAGTACACTTGGCGCCTTCTTGCGGACTGTTGGCGGACGCGGGGCATGGACGCGTCGCAGATCTGCGTCATCGCCCCGCGAAACGGGGCCGTCTGTCGCCAACTCCCAAATCCAGGACTGGGCTATGGCAGCTTCTTCGAGTAGTTCCCTGTCGAGGGGCTTATGCGCCCAATGCGGGCCGTCGTTAATCTGGGTTCTTGGATGGCGGCCGCTCGCGGTCTGGGCGGAGACGTCGAACCAGATATACCTATGGTCCGACAACGTCTCCACATCCACAGCGACACGCCAGTCACGGACACGGCTGGCGACAGAGGGGCTAGCGAAAGAGACGTCTACTATCGACCCGCCCCGCTGCCGGGGCGTTCGAATCGGGGTTCGGAGTACACGTGCGTGCACGTGTACTCCGAACCCCGATTCAGGACGACCAGACCGGTCGTCACCACCCACTCCGCTAGCACATTGCCCCGAGGGTCGGTGACCGGAAATCCCCACGCCGATGACTTGGCGTTGAGATCCCCGAGCACCAGAACGGGACGAGGGTGATAGCGGCCTACGACGGCGCCCAACTCGACAAGGAAACCCTCGAAATCGGCGAGACTCTTATTAGGGGAGAAATACGCCCCCACGATGACGATGCCGCCCGAGACCGCAGCTACCCAGCCGCGGCTCCGAAACGGGTCGATCAGAGTCCCGCCAATAATGGCCACCGAACCGTCAACGCATCCCAGCCAGTCGTCACGGGCGGGGACGAAATACGGCTCGGCGACCACAGCCACTTGGATTGACCACTGCGCCATGCTCTGGAACAAAAGGTCCTGAGCTCTGGCGCAATGATTGATGTTGCTCTAGAGGAAACGGAGTTGTGCCATTATTGACACTCCATTCCCTCGGTAACGGTCTTGGGCCGGGAGTCGGCCGCGGAGCTGCCCACCAGCAATCTGCCATTTGTAACGATCTTATTCACCGACGCCACAGGGCACCGAACCCAGACCGCGCCGAGTTCAGTGGCGTCGGTGCGAATATCGCCGGCCCGCACCTTATCCGGCGGACACTCTCCGCTTCGGGCAACGGCCGCTACCACCTCCTCAGGAGTCACGGACTAGTCCAGGCCGGCAATCCGCACCTCTGCGGTTTTAACCGGTCTGGAAATCCGGACGTCCTCGGGATTGAGGACCTCCCTCAACTTGGCGGCCAGAGCGTCCGCCTTCTCGGCATTGCCGCTCGCAGCACCAGCCACCTCAAACAGCTGTGCACCCGTGGCAGCATGTCTGATGGTGACGGACTGAAGGCCAAGATCCGACAACTTGATCTTGGCCTTGGCCTCGGTAAGGACCGAGCCGTACGTTACGCCGCGCTCCGCAGCGCCACGCTGAAGCGTGAGCGTCACGGCCTCGGAACGCGGGGCACGCACAGCCGGTCCCTTGCGACCGCCTTTGCCAGTCCGCCGCGCAGCCTTCGGAACCGCCTTTGCGATTTGACCGGAGGTGCGCGCTGGTGCTGCTGAGGCCGCCTTGGCGGCCTTAGCGGCTTTGCAGGCCTTCTTGCGGCCCACGACCGTCGCCCAGGTCTCACCCTTAGACCCGGCCGTCGTGGGCTGATCTCTCGCTGAAGAGCAGTTCCCGGCGTCTCCTCAGCCCTTCGCCGTTTGTCGGCCGCTAGGGGCGGGCGGAGGTTTTCCTCAGGGAGGCGCCGGAATTGCGCCTCGAGTTGGCAAGCCCTGCGCCAAGCAAATGGCGAACGAGTTATTAGTCGCCAGGTCACCTCTAAACCTTCAAGTTCTTATTAGCAGTTACAATGCGTATCCTGAAATTACGCACGCCATCTCCTCCATCGCATCCAATCGATGATAATAGAGCGAAACAACAAACCAAGCCCCGATCCCTCAAACTGGCTCACTTCAATGCAGACGGAATTAGAAATCAGAAGATCGAGATCTCAACCTTCCTCCGTGAGCACCAGGTTGACATCTTCCTCACTCAAGAGACCTTCCTCAAGCCTAGTCACCGCATCGACAACGCCGACCGCTTTATGACACCGCAACGACAGGTTATGGTGTCACAAAGGTGGCACACTCATCTATTTCAAAAGGGCTCTATATTGCATCACAATGGACCCCCCACCCTGAGGATCCCCTGCTTCCCATCACTCCAGATGAAGTGCAGAACATCATCAAAGGTCTTCAACCCAGAGAAGCGCCCGGCTGTGACGGCATCACCAACAAAGTGGCCCGTCTCTTCCCAGTCCATCTGATCATCCTCTTGACAACCATCCACAATGGTGCAATGGGGAACAACATTTTCCCACAAACGTAGAAAGAAGCCACTGTTATAGGCACGCCCAAGCCCGGTAAGCCTAAAGTCGGACCTACTAGCTACCGTCCCATCAGCTTACTCAAAGTTCTCGGTAAGATTTATGAGAGGCTTATAAATATAAGCGTCTCAGAGCTTACGCTGAGAACAAGGGCCTTATCCTCAATGAGCAATTCGGGTTCCGTACCCAACAGTCCTGTCCGCAACAGATTCTACGTATAACTGAACATAGCGACATAGCGAAAGCATGAATTTCGTTTGTGTGGAATAAATTGCTTTTTTTAAATGTCTGAAATTCAAATTCAAACTCTTTATTTCAGACAAGGCCCATATATTGTTAGTAAAAAAAAAAAACTTATCCTTTGTTAGTAAAAAGAGAAACAGGGATCAGTTGGCGACATGAATGTGTACACGCACATGTCTGCCCGCCCAGAGCCTAATAAAAGGTCCGTCGACTTTGTCCGCCAGTGTAGCTAGGATACTGTTCGAGCCGCCCCGAAATCGCCGCAACATCGAAGCACACCGTTTGCGTATGATGGCATAAAATTCATCAACTCGCGCTTCTGCGAACATGCCTGATGCACTGCAAACCCGAGGCAGCCCCAACAACATCCTCAGCGCATTATTGTACTGGACGCGCAGAGCGTTGTAAGCCTTCTGCGTATACCTAACCCAGAAGCTGCACGAGTAAAACGACTGGCAGTAAGCTCTAAAGAGCGTCAGTTTTACCTGCTCAGTACACCGCGTAAACCTGCGAGCAAGCATGTTGCAATCGGACTGCCAACGCCCTGCGCTCCCTATCTATATCTTGGTCATCTGTGAGAGAATCCGTCACCACATGACCGAGGTACTTAAATTGAGAGACCACTTTTAATGGTGTTCCTTATAACATCACCGGAGGTAAATTGGTGGGTGTATTATTACGAACTTTAAATACCATAATAACACTTTTAGTAGCATTATACTTCAAGCCATGGGCTCCCGCATGCCTCTCACACACGGCCACTAACTTCCTTAGTCCACAGATAGATGGGCTGAGCAGCACCATGTCATCAGCATAGCTTAAGTTGCTAATCATTTTGCCATCAACAGAACAGATTCACAATCAGCAGAGTATGGGCTAGAGCCATACTCTGCTGATTGTGCATCTGCCCATTTTACACAGTTTCTCTCATTTTCATACCAATACTTAAGCATATGTACAACCTCAGGTGGAAGTTCTAAATCAAACCTTTTATTTTAAATAAACTACATAAGTACAAATACTTTTGAAGTGTCAAACGGTCGGTCAGTCAGTAAAATGAAGCTAGTTGTCCTTTCCAAAGCGCAGGATTCAAATAAAGAAGAATGGCCAAAAAATCCACAGACACTCTTAAAATATTTGAAGGGAATTTAATGACTCAACACACACTCCACCATCACCGAGACATTGTACTCTCAACCGCTAGAGCACATTTAAGGAAATGAAACATGTCTCCAGTAAATGGTAGCTTAATAGAAAGTACACAGTGTTCACGCGTGTGCAATTAAACAATAATGAGAAATTGCCTCCATATGCATTATATATATGTAAATATAGTTTTTTCCAGTGGGGAGTATCTCTATCAATGTTTTCGAATTCTAATTAAAATCAAAATCAAAATCAAAGCATTTATTTCAAATAAACCAGTTACAGGCACTTTTGAATTGTCAGAAGTTCGGTCAGTCAGTAAGGTGAAGCTAGTCGCCCATTCCAAAAAGTAGGTACCTATGGAGAAGAACGGGCAAGAAACTCCATGGACACTCTTTTAAAATATCAAGCTATTGATACAAATATTTGATTACATCATTCATTTTGAAATAAATCGTGTGAGAACGATGCAGAAATATATTGTACGCTGAGAGCGTCCATTATGGAAAAAAAAACAACAATTCAGAAATTAAAATACGCCGTAGCAGCTAAGAGATGACCAGTCCCCTCTGACGGCGTCCGTTCACGAACATGACGTATGGATCAGCATCATTCAGCTCAACCATATTGAAGGGAACCTAATGACCCAACACACACGCCACCACCAGCGAGACATTTGAGTGAGCATGACATACTCTCAACAGCCATAGCACTATCAAGTCAATAAACGACTAACCCAACAAATAGATGCTTTACAGCAAATAGATCGTGCTCACACGTGTTCCATGCAATTATACAATACTAAGAAATTGAATCTACACAATGCAAAGACAGTTTTGTCCAAGGTTCAGCAGCTCCAACGGTGTTCCCGAATGCTAAGTTTAGCTCCTGTGCAGCTGCACCAGTGCCGAATACCCCTGTTAGCGATGCAATTTCGTAACGTACAATATGCCTGGCTACATAGTGTGTACTGGCTTTGAGTTAAGAAATAACAAACAATTGCAAATTTAAACTACGAGAGGAAAAATCAAAGAACAATCAGTGTAAGCATAGAAATCGGACGCAGCTCAAGCCCAAGCCTTTTTGTCGTCAATATATAGTATATATATATATAGTATATATTAGTTTATACTCCCCTGTGTAGAAGGACCAGCGTTGAGCCAAGCATTTTTGTTAACGACGTAATCCTTTTAACGTATAATATGCTTGGCGACAATGTGCGTTTAATACAAGGTTTAAATTTAGATTCATTTAGTAGCGAGTATGTGGGCAGGAATTTTATTGTAACATTTTAAATAGGGCCTACTCCCTCAAGGATGACTTTACTTTAGCAAGTCTGAAACAAGATCAACTAATAGGTCCCTATTTCTTGCTCTATAAATATTATGTCTTTCAGTTCTTTTACAGAAAAGATTTAATTTTTTTTATGTACAGCTTCAGACGACAGCACATCAAGCTAATACAATGATTTTAATGGATTTCCAACATCGCTAAAGCATTAATTAAAGCTTTATGTTGATCGAGATAATTTGACAGTATCAGGTAGCTTGGCCTGCTGTCGTCCGGACATGATATTTTCATATATTTATTCACAAGGTACCATATATTAATATATTTATTCACAAGGTACCATATATTAATATATTTAAACAATCTCGCCTGCGGAGACCATCTACCAGGAATAAATACTCCTGTAAAGTGGGTGCGTATAAAATCATTTAAGACTCGCATGGTGGGTAGGTGGGGGCAGCTGACCCAACTCCCACTGCACCTGCCCCAAGGGTACGCCAATATCTTCATTGACTAATTGTAGTTTGAGTACCGGAAGCCAGTTGCAAAGTCTTAAAAAAATTATACAAACAATTATATTAAAATCAAAAGCTAACAATACCATCACTTTGATATTCCTCCATTGGCTCGATACCATCATCTAGTCCGTCACTAACAGCTGATAATTCTTCTTTGACAGCAGTATTTCCTGTTTCACATTCATCATCTATACTTATGTGGAATATTGGTGAAGTAATAAGCCCACTACAAAACTCTAATTGGGCTTGCTTTATTGAAGGATTGACCTGTGAAAAGAAAAAGAAAGATCAGAAGGTTGTGTGTTTAAATCAGGTCAGGGTCACCAGTATAGCAAAATTATGAGCAACAGGGTGTAGAGCTCCCTCATCCTAAATAGAAAAGGGAGGATTCTTCAACCAGACAGGTGTTGTGTTTGATGTTGGGAAGTTGTCTGTGTGCCTGTTACACGGTAAACTCTGTTTATGCAATGAAAGGTTTGCGTGACGTCAGTATGACGCGTACTTCGCACGTGGTGTTGTAGATACCGCTATAATTATTATAATATTAAGAAAATTAAAATGAAATGTTGAAAATCTTTCAATGTGAAAATTACATAAGACAATCACCCAAAACTCCGCCCCGTTCGCCACTTCCTAGTACTTTCGCTGGGAAGAAAAGAGGAACGAACTTCCCAGATCAGTTGAAGAACAAATAAACAAACAACTTTATACAATTCTATGAATGTAAAACACAGAAAATAAACTTATTTACCTCATGTCAACTAGTCATGCCACTATACATACCAGCAAAGTACACATACTAGCTTAGTATGTACAAAGTACATAATAATTGTATGTCTAATATTGTGTGTACAATCTTATGCTTATATTTGACAAAAGCTTTTAGTTAGGGACAGTTGGGGCACAATGGTACAAAAAAAATATCTTTATTTTTAGAAAAATCAGTGTTTAATCTTTATATAATTTTTGCTTACAACCATCAACAAAATACCTTAACTTAATAATTGCACAGTAAAACAGAGAACAATAATCAAACTTAAACCTATTTATCTTTGATTTGGTGCGTTCCACTGTGCCCCAGGTCTGGGGTACAATGAAACAGGGTATGGGGCACATTGGAACACGACCTGTATTCTTACCAAAGAATTACCCAATGATGTCAAACCATTTTAATCTTGTCAGGAAACGTGTAAATGCTTTTTTGACGTTTAGTGTTTCCAGATAAGGACGGGTTTGGCAAGACTAGATCAATATCCTCAGCTGAAACCATTCCTATGTCCGGTTCTAACGGAAAATAGAAACTATTCTCACTTTTTGCGCTTCAACGCAAATAATTTATCCCAAATTCGTTGTTCTCATCTATATCAACGAAAAATTTGATATGCTTCAGATCGGAAAATTGTACCACGATAAAATCATTAGATTTTGGTAATTTAAAGCTGGACATACATTGTGCCTATAGAAAGTAGCCCTGGACAAGCTGCAAGCGGGGTGACGTTGTCTAAAGCCGTAAAGCCAGTCAATACCAGCCATTTGCCGTTCATTCCAAGCTTGGGGAATTTTAAGATTGTGATGCTTCGCCATTTCATAAGCTAAACGTCTTGTTTCTAAAGTGTCGAGACCGTAGCACATTTTAGAACAAATCACCAAATATTCTTCCGATTTTTCAAGGTCAGTTGAAAATACTTTATTTACTGCATAGTTAGGTGTCATACGAATTTCTGCTTCATCTTCTGCAGCTTTTTTCTTTTGGACATATCGATTATTTCAGCAGCAGCACGCAAACTCATACCACTTTCTACGACTTCTACAGCTTCTAGCAAGTTAGCTTCGCTGTGAAGTCCACTATCACTTTTTCTGACGCGATGTCTCACCATTCTGGAGTTGTGTAAAATCTGCACAAAAATGAAGTTAGGCTAGTGGGGTTCATTGGAACAGCGTTCCACTGTGCCCCGTTCCATAGTGCCCCATAGCGTGTACAAAATTTTAAACAAGTATTCAAAAATGTTATGTTTTGCACTTAACACATAGCGGTCTCAAATAGACAAAATGATTAAGATTTATGACAATAAAATATCACTTACCTATTGTTTAAACTTTTTAACTATAAACGAAAGTACTTTAAAAAGAAATCTCAACTTTTGAATTTAAAGATCAATATTTTTCTATTTACAGCTCCATTTTTATCGCGCCGCCATATTTCACTACGTCCTCGTATGGCGCAGGACGCACTACGATTGGTCGAAGTGGTAGCGCGCGAGCGCGCGAATTAGTTTAAAATTCAAATTTTTATCGACATTGTTCCATAGTGCTCCGTCTTCCACTGTTCCCCAACTGTCCCTATATTGTTATACAACATGCAATGGTTTAAAAACGGAACACTATAGGTATGAGCTTGAGAGGAATCATTTTCACACTGTACTGAAATTATAAATTATAAGAATAAATGGCTCTTAAATAATATCTCTTACCTCATATTTATCACTCATATTTTGAACGAAAAGATCTTCGGCTTTCAGACATTGTCCCAGTAATCGGTCACATTGCTTTAATTTAGCAAAGCAGAAGACACAAGCAAGCAGCGGTCTACTATCTTCAGTTACAAACTGCAACAACATTTGTCATGTATCTACTATTTTTATTTTATTATTTATTTATCATTTATACCTAAGCATGAGGAACATTCATATCAAACAGGTACCAAATATAAACTTGTGCTATCATGAGTCTATCTCAAAATCCCAGTAGACAGTGGAGCATTTTATATGTATGCATTATTGTAGATACAATTAATAACATCTTTAGGTCTTTAAATAGATTACTTCATATTTTTATGTGTAATATATAAGGTAGACATGATTGTGTCTCCATTTAATGTAACCAGTAGTTTGCTCAACATTCTCAATGTTGGCACACTGTGTATGAGGATTATTCTTAGAAACTAACAGTTTCTAAATTAAATAAACTTAGTACTTAACAAACTAAAGTTAAAGAAAAACCACGTGACTTAGTTTATGGACACATGTAATACAAGTCTCCCCCATATAATGTTATATTAAATTCCCCCATAAATTTAGGCTGCTTCAATTCAAGACTACCACAATTCCAAGTAACACTTTTTTACAAGACGCCTATCAAAACAATATAAACTATTTTTTGCCCAATTCTTTCTTTAATAGCAAGTATGTACATAATATACTGCGTTAGAATCATAATTTTAAGACGCATCAATTAGGTTTATAATAAACTAAATACTAAAGGAATTATAAGCAGATAAGTTACTTTACAATATAAAAATATGTTAAAAACATGCAAAAATATGGAGTACAACAACCAAAAATCAAAAAAAAAATTGTATTAATCACGTTTTACTATAAAACTTTTAGGAAAACAGTAAACATCGCCTTTCAATTTAATAAAATGCTATCTAAAAGTTAAAACAAATCGATGTTGTCCTCAAAATAACAAATACTTAAAAATATCGAAATAATTATTAAAATAATCAGTAATTATTTTTAAATATTTTTCCGAACAATGGAAACAAAAGAAAAATAATAAAACTGAAAAAGCTAATATGCAAAACTGCCCTAATATTTTCTAAACTAAAAATAAAACAGAGACTTCATAAACTTTTTTAAAAAAATATTCCAAACTTTTGAAATAAAAATCTATGACATTATACTGTTAAGTTAGAATCAAACATAACATTAAAATATTAGATGTCTGGTGAAGCCGTACGGAGGACGGGTCTGAGCAGTTGTGTTGCGATGTGTGCCGCCAAATGTTGTGTCGGAAGTTTGGTCGTGGACAGTCTTCGGAGCAATCTGCCTCTGGCGCAGCATCGTTGGTCGTGTTGGTCCTGGGTTTAAGATTGCATCACCTCTCTCAACTGCCGTCATCCTTCCTATTCCTAAGTTTTTTAAGTGAATAGGCTAATAAACTAGTGCGCTTTACCATCTACGATTGCATCACTGCATACCATCAGGCGGGACTGTAGTCAAGCACTAGTTTATAATTATTAAAAAAAATATATATTTAAAATAGTATTTTAAAAACAAATTGCAACACTTATGAGATCATAAAAACACAACCATATTTTGTTAATATAAACTTAGTTAAAATATATCATTAAGTAATATAAGTTACTTGACCAAATTAAGTACTCAATGGTCACTGCGTTACTGTTAATCTAAATTATCAGCCTTACAGATTTGCAATGAACAATTCATGATATTTAGGAATAATATATTTGTTAATAAGGTTAAGAATACCCTGTTTTTGAAGTGAAACTTCTTTAGGCACGCTTGACTTGGGGAGTAAACTCGGGAAAGCGTTACGAAAAATTTTACGAAAAATGATCGGGCAAGGCGAACGGAAGCAAAGTATAGTCCTATTTCGTCTGTACTACAATCAAGGAGTTGGCTCTTGTAAATATTGCATGACATGTCGAGCATGAAGTTGTGAGTTCGCATCTCGCCGAAGGCAATATATATTTTTTGAATCTTTTTAAGATTTTTTAACAATTGAGTCGAGTATGAAGTTGTGAGTTCGCATCTCGCCGAAGGCAATATATATTTTTTGGATCTTTTTAAGATTTGTTAACAATTGAGTCGAGTATGAAGTTGTGAGTTCGCATCTCGCCGAAGGCAATATATATTTTTTGGATCTTTTTAAGATTTGTTAACAATTGATTACCTAAGAGCACAAATAATTTATAAATTTCGTTCTGTTCTGGCTTTTATATTGTTTTATATATTTTTGCTGAATATTTCTGATATAATTAGAAGGTATAGAAGAAGATATCGTCACAATACGATAATTGGACACAAAGTACAAATTGCTTTCGAGCCTCATAAGCTCAATTATTAAGCTAAGTACCTTGATTGATTAAGAACTATGAATTTCTTCGAGAACATGACGCTGCGAACACCCCCCGACCCCCCTTCATTGATTACCTCACCCCCCCGAGGATTATCTCGGGAACCAGAGGTCGTGGACTACCCGAGTTTGGGGTCCCCTGAATCAGGAGGAGGAGCCCGACCTTTTGGCCCCGAGGGAATCCACTCCACCCTCTCCCCTTCCCACCTCTCCGCCTCCCCCCTACCTCCCGCAACCCCACGAAATCTACCCCCCCCCCTTTAGTTACCTCAACCCCCCGTGGATTATCTCGGGAACCAGAGGTCGTGGACTACCAGAGTTTGGGGTCCCCTGAATCAGGAGGAGGAGCCCGACCTTTTGGCCCTGAGGGAATCCACTGCCCCCTCTCCCCCTCCCCCCTCCCTCCCCCGCAACCCCACGAAACCTATCCCCCCCGACCCCCTTTAGTTACCTCACCCCCCGTGGATTATCTCGGGAACCAGAGGTCGTGGACTACCCGAGTTTGGGGTCCCCTAATTCAGGAGGAAGAGCCCGACCTTTTGGCCCCGAGGGAATCCACTTTTTTTTTTTAATTGGAGGTCTATGCAAAAATATTAATTTATAAATGAAAGCATGAAATAAATTTAAATATTTATAGAAAATTAATATATGTATATGTGTATACATGTATATATTGTACACACACATATATATATATATATATATATATATATATACATACAGATGGAGCGAAAGAAGTTTCACTTCAGTCGTGTGGTCATAAGCACACTCGTTTTTTTTTCTTGTGTTACATTTAATTTTTGATTATAAAGTTGGTGAACTAATATTCTGAGATTGATTCGTTTTCATCTGCCTGGCCTTATCATTTCAAAGCAGTTGGAATCATTTCAAAGAATATTGCTAAACCATTGCTCCATATATTCGAAAACGTAACGCAACCACCGCAATTAATGTTGATGAAGTGTCAAAATGAAACCATTGCTACTGGTACTGGATTACCCAATTACTCTGCAAGTACATAAATGGGCAATAGTAATCACTTGTATGCGCATCAATAGTTTCAGATTTTAGTTTTATCAGTACATTGTTGAAAGTCTCTTTCTTCTTCTTGCGGGGCAAGAATCATTATTTGCTGTTTTTATTGTTTTCCGCCAATTCTCTTTTTTCCGCTGTTCATTTTTTGCGGCATTGGCCTTGTCAATTTTCTTTTCTGGGTCGCTCTTTTCCCATGTCTTATTATACACCATGACTTTTTATTCGTCTTACAAATGCAGTCCACATCATGTATCCAATGAGTAGTTAACGTTCATAAAATAAAAATAGGTATTTATGAAATTTCATTAATTTAAAAATAAAAATATTTTTCATTATTATCACGTGGTTAAAAATAATAAAAACATCCTGTCGCGAGCGCAGGTATCAATGGAGTGGCTCGCGGGCGAGGCGCGGGGCGCGGCGTCTTTGTCTGAGTTCATTCAACTAGCGCAAGATAGGTTTCTTACTGTCAGTGCGTAGGTCAGTTGTAAATTAAAATCCTTAAGGGCTTAGGACCGTCAAAAACACTTTTCGTATTAAAACCGAATCAAAGTGATTGAAACGGTACTACACAAAATCCATCGTTAATTAACAAACTTTTTCAGTTATTTATCTACTATGACGTGCAAGTGAAATATTTGTTTACAAACTAAGTATCAAGCGACTGATAGTTGAGAGGCGCGGGCGGGGTGAAGGGTGTACAAACGCGAGCCGGCCCGCGGCCTCTCGACAGAGCACAAACCTGTTTGTACTTGTTTGCGCGAAATGGGAATTTGATTAACCAGAGTTACTTACATGTTTCCAAGGTAGTGTGTATGTTTACAAGGTACCTAGCTTTAGGTAAGAAACATACGGCCGATTTCAATAACTTCAATCAATTTGTCGTTGTAATTTAGACGAAATTCCACCAAAATTGTTCACGCACATTTTGTTCGTAATTGTGTACCTACACGTCGACGCGAGTCTACAGCTATGACTTGTGTTGAATGTTCACAAACATTTTAGAAATGTTCGCAACTTCTCAATGGCGCGAAGTTTGTTACTGTTTCTAGAACGAGTACATTGCCGGGCACCTGTGTTTCTGGCGTATTTAAAGAATGGGAATTAACTGAATTATTTACACTAATTACTAATTTCGTATTTACAAATGATCACTTTTTATTTACATGGATAAGCAGTCTTTACATGTATTGTTTATTGACCACCAGTGCTCGTTATGGATATTGAACATCCCAACTCGAGTGAACGTGGATTCATCCGTCCAGAGAATATTGTTGTTAGGATGTTCCCTAAGCCAGCGACAGAATACTATTCTGGATTCATGATCAGTCCCGTACAAGGCTTGTACTCGTCGGTAGTGGTACGGGTGCAATCCTTCCGCATGTAATACTTTCCAAACATAGTACTGGCCGACTCCGAAATGTCTGGCAGCCACTCTAGTACTCCGTCGCGGGTGTCGCTCGAAATAATCCAAGACATTTTCTTCGAGAACAGGTGAATAACGTGTGCGGCCCCGCGCTTGCGCGTGCGATGGGGTACGAAACTGGCCGTGATCAATCAGCCGCTGTGTTGCTGCTAAAATGGTTTGCAGTCCTGGCACTTGCGGGTTGATCACTCCTCGGTTGCGTAACAATTCGAAGTGATTAGGCTCAGCGTACAATCTTCTTGCTTCCCGTAAATTGTCACCACTTATTGCGTACAGGCGCACCATTTCTAGCCACTCGATATTCGAATACTGATAGTTTCTATCACTCATAATGAAGTAAGTAGGTAACCTATTCACTAGTTGTACTCTCGTACTAGCGATCGCGATAACACGTGATTCCCGGTCCCCCGCGCACAATGTTTCGCTTCCGGGGTTAGAACGCAAACTGAGCTGAGCCCACCCATAACCCATTTATTGTTTATGTGAAAGTGACACCACACATGTCGCGCGCGCCGCACTTGTTAAAGGATAGCGTCCGACATTCTTATTATTTGACTTACGTTGATTGGCTTACGTTATTTTGTCTCAGAAAATGATGAATGAAATAAATTGACCAATAGATTTGCGCGGAGTAGGTATTTTGTCAGTTTGATACGTAAACATTATTAACAGGATGTTTCGTATTTCTGATGTATTATTTATTTTTCGCTATACCTATTATCTTAATTAAAGGTACAAAACAAATAATCGCGGCTAGGGGTATATTATGTCGGATACAGTCAGTGCACCATCTTTGTAAGACGACTAAAATGTCATCGTGTATATATTTACAGTTTCTTATATTCTAATCTTTTCTACTCTACTTAGATCTATCTTAATTCTTACTTCTACATTTCCATTCTCTTAGATTCTTGCCGACAGCACAGCGCTTGGCTGTGCTGCCCTTGTCCCGTTTCTCTCAATGGACTGTTTTGCAACCTTGAGGCAAAACCGCTCCAGGTACGGCCTGGAGTGTTTATCCGCCATAAGGTCGGCTATGGATAATAAATGTCTGTTAACAGATTACTATGGTTCAATTCTTTAATCTCTTTATATAAACCTGGTTGAGGTCATAATTGTTTTAGTCTGCTTTTAGTTAAGATGTTTTAATTTTGAATACAATTAAAGCCCTGCCTCATAAGAAAATCTGGGTCTTTAACTGTATTGTCCAAAGAGAAATTTGAACTAGAGTTGATTGAAATTGTAGAATCTGAAGTAAACATATTAACATTTGGTGTCTTTTCTAAATATTCATCGTCAAGTATAGACAAATACTGATACTGTGCTGATTGTCACATATAGAATTACAACATTTGGTTCTTCCAACATTGGATTGTCAGTTTGCTGATGTTTTTCTATGCTTTGAACATTTTCTATAATACTTCTACTGTTACCTCTCACCATGTTGAGTATTTTATGGACTATTATGTCACCTTTTGTAAAATCTTTATATTTATGTTCTGTAATCTATATGGTGTACATAATAAAGAGTATTCTATTCTTCTACTCATTCTGTAATAAATATGTAGTAAATCAAAATACAATGTACTTAAGCCGGCCCCAACCATGTACATAAGCCGCCGTTGGGCTCCTTTTAAACATGTCATGACAATATGATGGCTATAAAGAAACCTGGCATTTTTAAAATGACTAAAATTCGTAAAATACCAGCAAAACAATAACTAGTATACAACAAAATAAAACACACAAAAATAAAATGATATTTAACATTATAAAATACCTAAAACCGACCAACACCGGCCAACCATTCAACATTCCTTCGGAATAAATGTGAATAAACTGTATTCATAAAAAAGAACTATATTTGTTTTGAGATAAGGTCAGGTTTAATATATTTTACTCAAACAACCCTGTCAAAATAAATGAAAAAGGAATGTATTCCTGAAAAATGTTGTCTTAATTTAGAATTATAATAGAAAAAAGCAGTGCTTTTTATATTCAAAGAAACCATTTTGAAATACTGTACTTCATATTAAATAAATTAAATGCAAAACAAACACATTTTTTGATAAATTCATTTTGATTTGAAAATATGTTCGTTTAGGTATATCTTTTATGCAAAACAAACAGTTTTGAAATATGGTTCTTTTGATTTAAAGTAATGTCATACTTAAGTGATTCCTTTATTTAAAACTGCAGTATTTCTAAATGGTGTTGTTTTCTTTTAAAAATAATAATTAACACACATTAATTTAATTTTGGAGATGTGGCACTTTTCCACCAAAGAAACGTGCGTAAAGCGCAACTAAAAATATGTTGGTTTAGACTACATTTTGCGTGTTCAAAAAGAAAATTCAAAACAAACAGTTGCAGGGTTTTGCATCTTACAATGCAAAATCAATGGGAGTCTTTTAGAAATATTAAAAAATATAGGTTTAGGACTGTATTTTTGCAATAAAAACATTTTTTATTTATGGTATTTTTGAATTGAAGCAGCGACATGTAATACAAGTCTCCCCCATATAATTTGTTAATAATGTTGCTAAGTAAAAACAGAATACAATTTTTCACTTAGAATGAGAAACACTGGTTACAAACATAAACATTTCTTGAAAAGAGAATCATTTGAATTATGACAACACAGTCTGTGCAATAAAATTGCACCCATAAAGAACAAATTTGTATGTCCTACAGGTACTTGTTCCGGGTCTATTTGAGTATGTGAGTGTAAATGTTTGAAATTACACCCACAGTACAGAGGGCAACATTTAAAGAAAATTAAGAGTGCAAGTTAACCTGTGATGGAGCATGACAACTGAATAGAGTTTGTGTTATGTTGAATTGGGTAACTAAGTCATGTAGTTTTTTGCTTAACTTTAGTTTATTATCTAAACAAATGGAGTCATTAAGACGAGATAAGTTAACTACCCAAGAATAGACTGTTCTAGAGCTGTCTTAAAGTTGATACACTGGTGCAAAACTATCAACATTATTGGTCTTTAAGAACATAACAACTTTAAAAATAACAACTTACTGGAATATTAGTCAGCGTCTCATATAGTTTGTGCAGGTTCCTGCTGGCCACTATACACAGGCGGACATTCTCCGCTGAACATATCCTACACATTGGTAGTCTATCCATTATTAGCTCAGAAAGTATCAATTCAATTCAATTCCTGATTAATGGCCTTTGTGGGAGAAACGCGCCACAATTTTGCCAAGAAAACGTGCAAACGATTAATAAACCATGAAACGCTGGAGAGTATTTAGCGCGAATTAAAATAATAATAACATTGAACTATATTACTTTTTTTTTTTTTTTGGGATTTTATGGCCTGGTTTCTAAGACCTTTAAGCCATGTCTTATTTGCACTTCAGTTTCACTTCTTCCTTTGTAACTTATCCTAACTTATCCTAAACTTATCCTAGCTTAACTTAACTTAACCTATCTCCTTTCGTTTCCCACGTGTGGCCGACCAGGAAGGGGTTTGGGGTAAAGACATGATGTGACCACTAAGCTACAATATTTCACTGTTCTTTATGAATTATTCACTGAATGCACTTTTTACTACATAAATCACGTGTTTTTATTTAGTAAACGACACTATAAATAATTTTAAAAGTTCAATGAAAAATGAGCGTGGCACTCATCATCGCTTTCCCGCCAAAAACCCCCAACTACACACATCAAAAGTGTCTAGGGATCAAGCATTTTTATGCGGATTTCTTGAGATTGAGATGTGGCTTTGTAATAAATCTGATGAGTCTCGTTTTGGTATGAGAACGGATACAAGACGTATACGACACTGGAGAACCCCTGGACGCCAACAGCGATTAAAATCCTGCCAGGAAGTCCATCCTTATAGTGGTGGAACCATCATGGTATGGGCGGGTATTTGGATCGGCGGAAGAACTGAGTTGATTTGGATCAGAGGCAACCTCAACGCTCAAATTTATGCTGAGACGATTGTATCAGACGTCATCGTTCCTCTACAAGTGCAAATCGGTCCCTTATTTCAGTTAATGCATGATAATGCACGACCGCACACCGCAAGAGTTGTAAGACAGACTCTCGTCGCAGCTAACATCAATGTCCTGCCCTAGCCTGCTTAGTCGCCAGACTTGAACCCGATTGAGCATGCATGGGATATGCTACAGAGAAGAGCTCTGCCGAATATGGAGGGTATCCAGTCGCAAGAAGACCTTTTTTTGTTGTTGCAACGAACATGGGCGGCCATTCCACAGCGTGATTTGGATGAACTCATTTTGAGTATGCCAAACCGATGTTCTTGTGTTGTTAGTGTTCGCGGTAGAAACACGGATTATTAATTGTTTAAGTTACCCAATAAAATTTTAGAGAAAACTGTTATTTCAGTCTTTTTTTCGAACTTTTGTGTTAGTGGTTCAAATGTCAAATATCCCTTTATTAGGAAAATGGCAAATTTCTTTATTAATGCAAAGGTGACTTGGTTTATCGTTACTGTGACAAACGAAAACACTTTATTTGATGAATCCTTAAAGAAAATTTTAATTAATATCAATCAGGAGAAAAGTTATTGCAAAAATATATGTTGATCCCTAGACACTTTTGATGTGTGTATATTACTAACGTAGTAGTAATACCACAGTGAATAATAATATATTTCTTGATATGTTAAAAAATAAAAAATATGTATTTCTTTTTTTTTTTTTCTTCTTGGCTTTGTCCCTCTTGGACATTTGCCACAACAAAATTAAAAGGTAGGGAAACTAAACTTTATAAAGGAACCGTGAAAGAATTTAGGAATTTGGAAGGAATAGGATTGTGGGATGGCTAGGATATATAGATTATCAACAGGATATACTGAATATGGATATACTATATTTTTATATTATTAGAATTAATAAAGGAGGATAATAGTTTATATATATTTATATCATTTGTATATAAAAGACATTCTATAGAAGTAGGAAGCGGAATACGGAAGGATTTAATAGATTCAAAAAAGGAGGAGTGGTTATACCTCGAGCAAGAAAAAATATATGATTAACATCTCCTGATTCAGTGCCACATTCACACGTACTTTCTGAAATAATATTAAGTTTTGCGAGGTGCGCTGGCGCGCACGTATGTCCTAGTCTCATTCGTGTTAACATTGTGGTAGCAAGTTAACCAAGCCTCATCGTGACGAACCATGGTTTATTGGGAATGTGGTTTTGGATTCTCTTGTAATATAGACCCTTATATTTACTACTTTCATTCCATTCCAAGAGAAATATTAGCCTGAGAAGCCAGATCATGACAATAGTTTTGATAAGGATATAAATCACCAGAATGGACAGCATCTTTTGCCAAAATATGCGCTCTAACATTTCCCGGTATGCCACAATGGCTGGGGACCCATAAAAACACTACATCAAATCCACTCAAACGACATTTATGTAAAAGAAAATAGCAGTCTAAAATTATAGGATAGCTTGTGTTATTTTTCAATGGAAATTTTAATAAAGCCTCTAGTGCACTTTTAGAATCTACAACAACAATAGTTTTTCTTAGTTTTGCGAGTAAGATATATTCAATAGATCTAAATATTCCATAGCATTCACCAGTGAAAACTGAAGTTTCCACTGGTAGTTTGATTTTTTGAACTATCTGGTATTGGTGGTGATAGATACCAACACCAACAGGTTTAGTAGGAGAAGGTTTTGATGCGTCACAATAAATTTGGTGCCTGTCATACCTACCATTCATGATTAATTTTATAATGAAAGTTATACTTATTATGAACATTATGTTTGTTGAAATCAATATCGAAACGAACAATAGGACGCTGAATTAGCATTTCAAAATTATAGGAAAATACTGGAAGAAATGATGACCTATGAGTAGGGGCTTGAAAAGAGATAAATTTTCGAAAACTTATTACTGGACCGGGCGTTTGTTTATGATACCAGTATGATGACGAATCTATAAGACCAGATAGTTTTGATAATTTGTTATAAAGAGGATGATCTTTAAGTTGAAATGCTCGAAATATAAATCTATCACAAAGCATCTGCCTTCTAAGTTTTAAAGGTGGATCCAAGCACTCTACTTGAAGCGAATTAATGGGGCTTGATTTCATAGCACCGGTGACAATTCGGAGGGCTCGTGATTGAATCCCACTTAGTTTATTTAAGCCAAGTTGATTGCAGGGTTCAAGGAAATACGTACCGTAATCTAGAATACTCCTAACAAGGGAGTTATATAATAATTTTAGTGACGATGGATGTGAGCCCCACCACACTCCAGTCAAACATCTGAGTATATTCAACATTTGTTCACATTTTGCAACTATATAATAACAATGAGGAAGACCTGTCATTTTACTGTCTAGTTTTATTCCTAAAAATTTTACTTCTTCCTCAACAGGAAGGGTATTGCCGTCGTAAATAACAGAAATAGGGATAGTTAATCTCGTTCTGGAAAAAAGCACAACGGCACTTTTAGACACTGATAAACTAAGACCGTGGTTATCAAGCCAGATTTTTAAGCACTGTAAGGAATATGTTAGTAAAGAACTTAAATTATCTACAGATTTACCAGACACGTACAAAAGAAGGTCATCAGCGTATTGGAGAATACTGATATGCGTCGGAAGGCAACATTCAAGATCGTGAGTATAAATATCATATAGTAAAGGGCTTAATACAGAACCTTGTGGGAGCCCATTCCATACTATCCTTGATTGAGTATTGGTTTCATTTAAAATATTTATCAGTCTTCCTGATAAAATATTACATATAAAATTAATAAGTATTGCCGGGACTTCAAGATCCAGAAGCTTATTATGTAATATATTTAAAACGACGTGATCATATGCAGCTGCTATGTCAAGAAAGGCTGCTAAAAGGGAATGATTAGAGGTAAAAGCCAACCTGATGTCAGTGGTAAGTATTCCAATACTGTCCATAGTACTTTTATTTTTCCTGAAACCATATTGAGTTTTTCCAAGAAGGCTTTTACTTTCTATATACCATTCAAGACGGTTTTTCACCAGATGTTCAGCAATTTTGGCTAAAACGGATGACAGCGCAATTGAGCGATAGGATGAGACATCATCGGGAGGTTTTTTTGGCTTTAATATGGGTATAACTTCCTGTAATTTCCATGTCGAAGGAATGTCACCATTAAACATGATAGAATTTATAAGATTTAAAAAATATAAAAGACTTTGGTCACTTAAGTGTGTGAGAAAGGAATATGGGATGTTATCACAGCCGGGCGCGGAGTCTTTAACATAAGATAGGACTCCTTTCAGCTCAATTAAGTTGAAAGGAGCATTGAGACCAGTTTTATTCGGAATAGGGACATGCAACGAAGGATAATCAAAGGGAACAAAAGGAGGAGCTAATTTATTTAAAAACCGTTCAGAAACGTGTTCTGAAATCTTATTGGTAGTAAACTCTTTGAATGCTGAACGAAAACGTCGGATGTTTGTCCAAACAGCTGATGCAGATGTATTAGGAGCAGTTGAATTGCAAAATCGTTTCCAACCTTCCCATTTCTTATTTTTTATTAGTTTGCGTGTCTCAGTACTAATAGCAGAGAGAATATCGAAGTTCTCATTAGTGCAGTATAAAATGTATTGTTTTTCAGCTTCTTTTCTCTTTTTAATAGCCATAGTACACTCGTGATCCCACCAAGGAGGTGATGGAATTTTATTGTGATTATTGTTATTTTTAATAGGGAAAACTTCATTTGCAACATTTATTAAGAGAGATGCCAGAGCTGAAGCACAGAGAGTATGATTATTTTCTTGAACAACAGGCAACAAGCTGATTTTATCTTCAACATGCTTTCGAAAAGTGCTCCAGTTTTCGTCATTATTGTCTAGTTTGTGTTTAATGCGAGGAAGACGTTTAGAAGATTGTTGTGATTTACTATCAAGAAAAGTTATTATTAGTGGGTAATGGTCACTTCCGTAAGTAGAAGGAAGTGTGGTCGAAGACAGAGAAGATGCGAGACAATTGTTAAGTCTGGAGCGCTGATACCTTGATCAGGTTTAGTTCTACGTGTGGGTTTACTTGTATTTAATAGACATAAGTTTTCTTCATGTAATATATCAAATATTTTACTACCAAAATGGTTTGATTTAGTGCTACCCCATGAGTAGTGTTGAGCATTAAAATCACCCATGATAAAAACAGGTTTTTGGGAGATTGTGAATAATATTTTGAACTTCATTGTAAATAGCAGAAGAAGGGTAAGGAATATAAATGGAAACAAAACAGGTTTTATTTATTTTAGCTGCTACAATAGCAAACTTACTATTATGTTGTGGGATAGGGATATGTTCAGAATGTAAAGATTGTTTAACAAGGAGAGCAACACCAGAACCAGCATCTTCTTCAAATCTATCTTCACGGTAACATTTAAAACCATGGAGATTAAAATTAAACTCTGGCCGAAGCCATGTTTCTTGGATAGAAATTACAAATGGTTTAAATTTATTAATTAAATGAATTAAGTCTGATTTTTTATTACTAATACTTCTGCAGTTCCACTGGATCACTTTGTCCATTAAATTCAATATTATTAAAATTAGAGCCATTATTACTAGAAGTTGCAGCGTGGGACAGTGGAGAAATAAGATTATTACTGGACAAGGATTGAATAAGTGCAATAATTAAGTCTTTTAAAGCCATATTATTGAGTGATGTATTCAACTGTTTATTATTTTGTAAAGCAACTCCAGTAGAGGATGATGGAATGTTATATTCATTGATCAATGATTCATGAGCAGCATGATCATAACCTTTATTAACCTTTTGAACGCCAATCACTTCTATACAAGTTCGAGATTTTCGTGCCCTCAGCGCCACTACTTGATTAGAAGTAATCACAGTATAAAATAAATTTACGACTTTTACATGACCTTTTATTTTGTTTTTATGGAAAATTGCCCTGTTATCAACCATATTTTTAACTTTTTCACGCATAATAAGTTCTTATTAGTTTTATTTTCAATAGAAACAAAAACGCCAGAAAATATTTTAATGCCCCCAGCGCCAATTACTTGATATCAAGTAAGCCAGTGATGGGACACGATGAAGACCTCGCTATATTTCATCTCGTCGAAATGATCATAAATACTATTATTGCAAGAAAATGACGTGAATTAATAATATTTTATTAATATTGTAAACTATGAACTAGGTTTTATTCACCTTAATCAAGAATAAATACGTTTTCTAATCATTGTCGATAGTGAAACACCGTTTGAAAAACCCATCCCTACAAAGTTAGTTATTTGTCACCCGGCGTACGCCACCGACGTGTATAGAAGTAACGCTGTGACGTCATAAGCGGACAGGTTTCAAGGTCATAGTGACTTTGTGCATTTTAGTGTAGTGCAATGTTTACATCTTGTTGTTGTATTAAGTTGACGCACGTGTTTTTACAAAAAAAATTGTGACGGTGAATATGACGAATTATTGCGAGTTGTTCAAGTCTGAATCTGAATTTTGAAATAGGCCGTCGTCTTGACATTCCGTTAAGTCGTCAACTTCCGTTTCAGGACTTTTTTTCCGTTTTCTATTAGTTTGTACAAACCAGAAAAATAATTGCGACATACCCCAAACGTACTCGTATGTTTGAAGAAAAAAAATTTTTTTTTTGGGTTTCAGTTCTAAGTATGGGGAGCCCCCAATCTTTATTATTATTATTTTTGCATCAATACCTTAATACGGTTCACAGAATACATCTACCTACCAAGTTTCAACAGTACCTATAGATCATATAGTTTCGGAAAAAAATGGCTGTGACATATGGACGGACAGACAGACATGACGAATCTGTAAGGGTTCCGTTTTTTGCCATTTGGCTACGGAACTTTAGAAAATGTAGAAAATCACGAATTTAGCTTCTATTAATTGTATTTGTTGTAACTAAAAGAAATAAATTATGCAGGAATCGGTTGAGTTTATGCACGTGTAACTCGACCACAGTGAATATAAAAATAAATACCATAGAAATACATCGACAAGAAATACGTCGACAAGACATCCTTATATCAGAAAGGATTTTGACGTGCCTCGAGCGCCAACTACTTGATATGAAGTAAAAGGATTACATTTGGAGACAAATAGAGATGTGAACTTCTAGAACACACGTCTAATAAATTTACAATTCTTTTCTTTATTATAGGAAATATATCAAAGTTTTTATATTGATGTTTTATGAAATAAAATAAAATATGAAAATACGGTTACAGTTTTTATTTAGCTTCGTAAATTGGTAAATAAACATTAATTTAAATGTATAATATTATTTGTCGATAGGACATTAAACCCATCCCTACGTTTTACTATAGATACGTTATACATTTGTAGCGTGGCGCTGGAGGGCACATCGCGTATTATGTAGATTGGCGTTCAAAAGGTTAAAAGTAGGATATAAAGACGCATTACTTTTAAAATTTATTGTAATAGATGTGGGTTCACCTCCTATTTTAGGCAAAGAATCTTGTAAGGAGCTTAATTTAATCAAAAGAATAATGTCAATTAGCAAAATGAACGATAATAATAAAATATTACAAGAATTTCCAGACATTTTTGTAGGAACACCTGATGTAAAACCGGTCGTCAACCCCCCAAGAAAATACCTGTCGCTTTACGAGAACAATATAGGAAAAAAATAGAAGATATGCAGAAAGATGGTACCTATCATTGCTAAAGTAGAAGGCCCCACTGATTGGGTCAATAATGTAACTGTGGCGAAAAAACCAAATGGGGACTTGTGAATATGTTTAGACCCTCGTGAACTTAACAAATCAATAAAAAGGGAACATTTTAAGTTGCCTACTTTTGAAGAAATATCAACATGTTTGACATAGCTAAGTATTTTATTACACTCGATGTCAAACATGGATTTTGGCAAATTAAATTCCTTAACTTCTGGACATGTAATAACTAAATTAAAAACTATTTTCAGTAGACAGGGTATACCTGAAATAGTCGTTTCTGCTTCTGTTAATGGACCGGAATTTTCTTCTAAGTATTTCAAAGAATTTGCTTACTTACTTGACTTAATAATTAAAATTAATGCTGGTTACTTATAAAAGAAAAGCTGTAAATTTATAATAGTAAATTTCAGGATTATTTATAAGTAGATCTAATTGCATGTTTTTTATTTTCTCTCTTCAAGGAGAAATTTTAAGTGTACTATTTTATTTTTAAAGAAGGGGATTGTAGGTATACTCATTTTTATAAATGTCAATATTGGAAGGTACTAGAATATTTTGATTAAACATCAGTCTATCTCGAAGTAAGGTGTTTCATTGACGTCATCCTTAATACTTTAACATCCAGGCTCTGACAACATCACAAATGAAGCGATAAAAACTGCCCAGTTCATCTTGGCTACACCGTTAGCCAAACTGTTCAACCTGATACTACAAAGCTGTGAAACTCTCACAGAATGGTCGGAAGCAAACATTATACTTTTGTATAATGGTCTGGTGAAGCCGTACGGAGGACGGGTCTGAGCAATTGTGTTGCGATGTGTGCCGGGTACGATGCGCCTAATGTTGGTGTGTTGGGAGTTTGGTCGTGGAAGGTCTTCAGATCAATCTCCCTTTGGCGCAGCATCGTTGGTCGTGTTGTTGGGTTTAACATTGCATCACCTCGCTCACCTGCCGTCTTCCATCCTATTCGCTCAGTTTTTCCGAGTGAATAGGATCTTAATAAAATAGCGCGCTTTACCATCAACGATCGCATCACTGCTTACCATCAGGCGGGATTGCGGTCAAGCCCTAGTGTATAAATAAAAAAAAAATAGACCAATCAGCCTACTACCCAGCCTCTACAAATTGTTCTCTACAATTATAAACAAAAGAATAACTACAACATTAGAAACAAAACAACCGATAGAGCAAGCGGGCTTCAGGAAAGGGTTTTCAACAATCGACCACATCCACACAATTGAGCTAGTCAAAGAGAAATACCAAGTAGGGATATTCCGATACTAGTAAATACGAGTAGGTACTCGATACTTTTGATTCGATACCAAGTATTTATAGCATCGAATCAATCTTGTGATACTTACTGGGTATCGAAATAAAAGTACTTGGTATCAAATCGAATCAGCCTCACCACTTAAAAAAAGCCGAACGCATCAGACAGAAAGATAATCTCTATCTGATATGTGGTGATGCGTTATCTCGCGCCAGCCAAGCCGAACAAAAATCCAGTAGTTTCTCCTAAAACCAACCCATTTGCAGAATGGGAAGACATGAAGTTAGTATTTCCTTGTCTGTACAAGTATGCATAGCAATATTTAATTGTTGTTGCAACATCAGTAGGTACCCAGCGAGTGCTTTTTTACCAAAGCCGGTGCAACAATATCTCAAACAAGGAACAGCTTGTCTCCAAAAGATCTCGAACAGTTACTGTTTTTGGGCAATCTTGATATTAAAAAGTTTATTGTTTAAAGTACGTGCTTAAAGTGACGAAAACGTTTATAATAAAAGTATTATTTTTTCTCTTCAATTTCGTTTTAATTATTGCCCTTCAGTGTTCATTGTTAGTGTAGTATCGATATGAGTAAGTGTCGATACTTTAGGAGTATTTATTTGAGTAGTATCGAAAAAAGATTTGAGTACTATCGAAGTAAGTAGGTATCGATAATTTAATGGTATCGGAACATCCCTAATACCAAGAACAGCAGAGAACTCTTTATTTGGGATTGTGACCTTGGTTAGTGAAAAGCGCGGGAAACTTAGAATCTGGCGGTCGTGTTTTTCTGGTTTTCCTTTAATTTAATTAATTATTGTGGATCAGTTAAGTTATTTAGTATATAGTTATATTATTAGTAGTTAGTTACTTATTTGTGTATATAGTGTGCAGATATTTTACTGCTAATTATTTGGTAAGTTCTTTTTTTTTTCTAATATGGGGGCTGATCCCCCGGACGATCCTGGCGGCGGGCCAGGACCTGGTCCACCTGTTGCGTTCAATGTGGTCATCGACGACTCATCTATGGATACTGAGGATGGCCTCATAGGCAAATTTTCTGATAGAAAAAGAATCAGACCACGCAAACCGCGATGCCGTTTATGTAATATGAAAAAACGGAAAAGTAAGGATGGACGATTTTTTGTTCAGGCATGTCAATGTGAAGATTCTGATTCAGCTAATTCTGACATTTCTAGAGCTCTTAAATCTGAAGTTGAAATGCAACCACCCAGCCACCTGAGTAAACCTGCCAATGAAAACCTTTCAATTTCAAAACACAGTGAGACTGGTTTGGGTCTCTCACAGCCGCAACAAACCTATTTTGCCAGAAAATATGTTAGCTTGGACTCGGGTCCTTTTACTGTCCATGTACAAAGAGTAACGACCATTGAAAATGATTCGGTATCTTTACACCCAATTCAATTTGGAAAAGTTTTGAAAAATTTAAAAATTAGTAACATTGTTAATGGTAGTGTTAAACGTATAGGAAGAAACAGAATTTCAATGGCCTTTACGAATTTTGAAGCTGCTAATAAATTCACGGAAAATGTAGAGTTATTGAATCTTTCATATAAAATATTTATACCAAGTTTCAATGTAACAAGAGTGGGTATAGTTAGGGGCGTGCCTCAGGACTGGTCTGAACAGGAAATTCAGGAAAACATTACTGTTCCTATTGGTTGTGGGCAAATAGTTAAGCTACGGAGAATAAAACGCAAGACTATGAATGATGGTATTTCTTCATTTATTAATACAAATCTTGTAGTTTTAACTTTTGATGGGCAAGTACTTCCTAAACGTGTTTACATGTGCTACACAACTCTGCCAGTAGAATTATACATATTTCCCACAATCCAGTGTTATAACTGTTGCAAATTTGGGCATACTAAATCACAATGTCGATCTAGGCCCAGATGTTTTAAATGTGGAGATGAACACACTCCAGAAAGTTGTTCAGTGATAGTGGAAAATGGTAAGTGCTTCCATTGCTCTGGTAGACATTTTGCTACTAGCAGGACTTGTCCTGAGTTCACACGGCAACAAAATATTAAAATTTCTATGGCCCAAAATTGCATCTCATATGCTGAAGCAGCCAAGATTCACCCTTCAGTTTCCAAATCTTATGCTGACGTTACAGCATCTCCTCCCTCTCAACCAAGTAATCACCATCTTCCCTCTCCAAACTTTGTTTCTCAGTTACCCAGTACTTCTTATAAAAAAACTACTTTTAGTCAGCGCCGGATTCCTCCTAAACCAAGTGGAGGATATGATCGTGTCATGCATAATTCTATTGCCAATGAATATAATAATTTGTCTACCCAAATGTCCCATAGTCAAGTACTGCAACAATCATTAAATACAATACCTCATAAATCTATTGCTGAAATTATTTTGGAACTTATTACATTACTTACAAATTCTAGTCAACAATTTTCTACTTCTAATTCTTCACCGTCCAACGTTGCCAATATATTACTCACAGCTCTTAATAAACAATTCAATAATGGATCACAAAATCTTACAATGGAATTGTAGAAGTGCCATAAGCAAAAAATCTGACATTATTTATTTACTAAATAAATATAAGCCTATGGCTTTGTGTCTCTCTGAGACATGGTTGAAACCAGAGTTTCCATTTAGGATTTCTGGTTTTGTTACAGTGAGAAATGATAGACCTGATGGGTATGGTGGAGTGGCCATTCTCATTAGTAAAACTTTCTCCTATAAAGTATTCCCACTTCCCCTTCTCAGTAATGGTATTAATGCCATTGCTGTTATTGTAAATAATATCTGTATTATTTCTGTATATATTCCACATCCCTCTTATTCTATATATAATGAGTTTAAACAATTACTATCTGTCTTGCCTTCCCCATTTTTGGTTTTAGGTGATTTTAATTGCCAAAACCAGGCATGGGGCAGCTCTGTTACCAATTACTATGGCAATTTGATGATTGATATCCTAGATTCTTTAAACATATGTATAATGAACAATAGCTCTCCAACTCGACTTACTGGCCCTAATGAATGTTTAAGTGCTCCTGATCTTTCACTCTGTTCTCCAAATTTAGCCTCTTTGTTATCTTGGAATATCCTTGATGACTCTCTTGGCAGTGATCATTTTCCTATTATACTCTCCTTACACATATCTTGCTCCCCTTCCAACTTAAGTTACAGTTCTAAATTAAAACATAAACTGCCAGAATTGAAAGATGATTGGGTAATATTTAAACAGTATGTTGATAGTAAAATTTCATCCTTACCTGCTATTAATGATTCTAATGGATTACTATGTACAGAAGAGTTCTCAAAACTTCTTATGGAGGCTGCCAATACTCTATTTCCATTAAAAGGTTCTAGACAGGGCAAAATTCCCTTTCCACCATGGTGGGACCATGAATGCACTATGGCCATTAAGAAAAGAAAACAGGCTGAGAAAAAATACAGATCCCTAATGACTTCAGAAAATTATGAAAGTTACTCTCTCATAGCTCGATCCACACGCAAGTTCCTAAAACAGAAAAAATTTGAAGGTTGGAGAAGATTTTGTGAGTCCATAAATCCTGATGTATGCTCTTCTGTTGTGTGGAGGAATATTCGTAGGTTTAGATCGGCATTCTCTTCTTCTTCATTTGGTGTCCTTTCCATTGAGCTAGCTGATAAATTTATGGATAAACTAGCTCCTCTGTCTGTTCCTGAATTAAATAATGTTCATTGTTGCACTTTATATAATAATACAAGCAATCATTCTGATCTCAATGCTCCTTTTTCTTTGTCAGAATTAAAAGGAGTTCTCTCTTATGTTAAAGATTCATCACCCGGCGAGGATGGTATAACATACTCTTTTTTGATAAACTGTACTGATAACTCATTAGAATATTTTTTGAAAACTATCAATGCAGTTATGTTTTCAGGTAATATTCCTCCATCATGGAGAACTCAATCTATAATCCCTATATTAAAACCAAATAAACCTTCTTCAGATGTTTCA
This sequence comes from Sesamia inferens, assembly GCA_037179545.1. Lineage (NCBI taxonomy): Eukaryota > Metazoa > Arthropoda > Insecta > Lepidoptera > Noctuidae > Sesamia > Sesamia inferens. The sequence goes on from CM073946.1 coordinate 21,329,178, forward strand.
TCTTTCCGTCCCATAGCCCTTTCATCTGTTCTTGCTAAAATAACTGAACACCTTGTTAAAAATAGGTTAGAATTTTTTATTGAAAACAACAACATTATGACAGTTAATCAGCTGGGTTTCAGGAAAGGTCGGAGCACCATAGATAATATTAGCATTTTTGTTTCGGATATTCGAATAGCATTTTCAAAAAATGAGTCAGTTTTAGCAGCATTTCTGGACATCGATTCGGCATATGATAATGTTCTTATTCCTGTGCTTCATGAGAAACTTCATGACCTACGTATCCCTCAACTTTTAATATCATTTATTATAAACATGTTGTCTGAAAGATGTTTGAAATTAGACCTCCATGATGGATCTCAACTTTCTAGGTTTGTATGGAGAGGCCTCCCCCAGGGCTCGGTTCTTAGTCCATTATTGTACAATGTTTACACTTACGATCTAGAAAAAAACTCGAACTCAGTAGCAAACGTCTTACAGTATGCTGATGATCTTCTTTTTTACGTTGCTGACAAATCTATTAATATTGCTAGTAACTGCTTAACTACCTCTCTTAGTCATTTACATGATTGGTTAGATAATAATGGACTAAATTTATCTGTATCAAAAAGTACCATAGTCTTGTTTGCAAGAGGAAGGATAACTGCCAATCCTATTGTTTCCTACGAAGGTAATCCTATCCCTGTGAAATCAGAAGCAAAATTTTTAGGAGTTATTTTGGATTCGAAATTAACCGGAGTACCACATTGTGATTACATTGTAGCTAAATGTGAAAGAAATTTGAATATGATAAGGTGTTTAACCGGTGTCTGGTGGGGATCCCATTCCTTCTTTTTACGTCTTATATATAACGCCCTTATTCGTAGCCTTCTTGATTATGCCACTTTTGTTCTAGAACCATGTAACTCTGTTGCTATGAAGAAATTTGATAGTATACAGGCAAGGGCATTAAGAATTATTCTTGGAGCTATGAAGTCCAGCCCTATTATTGCTATGCAAATAGAGTGTGTAGAGCCACCTCTCTATTTAAGACGACAATATCTGTCCGATAAATTCCTTTTCAAATTAATGCAATTTTCTAATCATCCTTTACGATTTAAGCTTCATTTACTTGTAGAATACACAAAAAATAGTCAGTACTGGACTCATAAATCTCTACCTTGCCTTGTTAAGAGTTATCAAAGATTCAGTGCCATACAAGCCCCGACACTTAACTCATACTGTTATCCTACTTTTGACTCTATGTATGGCGCATTAGTTACTTCTCCAGATGTTAGAATCAATGTAAATATCCCTAGAAATCAGCTTGAATCTGTACAATTTGTGGATAATCTATTAAATAACGAATTCTCAAATTTTCATTCTATTTATAGTGATGCTTCTAAACAATCACTCAATGGTATAGTTGGGATTGGAGTTGTCCATTCCCAATACAATATAGTCCAAAAAATAAGACTTCCACCGGAATCATCCGTATTTTCTGGAGAATGTCTAGGACTGCTAAAATCTGTTGAATATATTCTTATTGCAAAACTTAAAAAATCCGTTATATTTTCAGACAGTATGAGTGCCCTACAAGCCTTATCTAAATATCCGTTCAAGTCAGGTATTGTTAACCCTATCATTATTAAAATTCGTAACCTTCTGATGTCATGTTATCAGATGGGTTACACAGTGGTGTTTTCCTGGGTGCCAGCTCATTCTGGTATTTCAGGCAACGAGCGCGCAGATTGTCTTGCTAAAGAGGCTATTTCTTGTGGTGACTGGTCGGACTATTTCAATTGTGTTCATGATTTGTGTGCTTTGCCTAAATCTACTCTTGATGAAACATGGAGAATTGCTTGGTCTGCTTCAAGCCAATCGAAGGGAAGGGCTTACGCTAAAATTCAAAATTCAATTCCGTCAAAACCCTGGTTCTCTAAATTGAAGTTGAGCAGGAGAGTAACTTGTATTTTGACTCGTATGCGGTTGGGTCATGTTTGCACTCCTGCTCAACTCGCTAGATTTGGTATACTGGACAGTGATTTGTGCGAATGCGGTGAGGTGGGTGACCTAAACCATATCTTTTTGTGCTGCCCTAGATATAATCGAGTCTCATTTTATGAAAGCCTCCTTGAAATTCCCATCCCACTTCCTACTTCAGTAAACATCCTTTTATCCTCTGGTGAACCGTCTGTGTATAAAGTATTTTCTTCATTTATATTAATTAATAACATTAAATTGTAAATATTATTGAATATATGTATTTTTTTTTTTATTTCATACTTATATATATCCTATTATTCTGTCCTTTCCTGATCCAATCCTAAATTCCGTTTCAAAATTTTATTTTCCCTTTTGTAAATACAAGTTTCCCCGTTTTATAAATAATAATCTTAAAAAAAAAAATACAATATGACTTGTCTTTGGCTCAATCGCTAATCGCGCAGAGCCATTAAAACCAAAAAGAAGAAGAAGAAGAACTCTTTATTTGACTTTTGTTGATTACCAAAAAGCAAAGACTATGTTTTTTTTTTTTTTTTTTTTTTTCAAATCAAATCATTTTATTTGTTAACACAGGTAAATATTTACAGATCTTACATAGAAATAACGCGCTGTGTTATGCCAGTGGGCGTACAAAAATATACTTTCATTTTTTTGTTTCACAGAATAGCATATGGGAAAGGTTGCTAGAGCAAGGAGTGGAGGAAGTATACATAAAAGCTATTCAAAGTATATACAATAACAATAAAGGTAGGATCAAACTCGAGACAATCGGTCCGTCTTTTGCTATAAAATGAGGAGTAAGACGGAGACCCACTTTCTCCCATATTATTGTGTGCGTTCGCGCAGCGGAATGTTGTTGAATTTAAAGATTTTAGATATGCAGATATTTAGTGTATGACGTCGTATAATTGTGTATGGTAAAAAAAAATTTGTGCACGCAGCCATTGTGGAGAAATTCACAAAATACTGATTCCGCTGGGCGAACGTTGTCCTGGCGGAACTTTTTTTAATCCTTTGACTTTAGAAAAAAGAGATGTGTCCAAAAATTAGTGTGTATTTGTGTGTAATTGTGTATGTATGAATAAAATTTGTGCATGCATAAACTTCGGAGATATTCAAGTTTCCGCTGCGCGAACGTTTGATCATTAGCTAGTTTTCATATAAAGCGCTTACATAGAGCTGTAGATTTTTACATACTTTGTTTTGAATTTGTGTATATTTGTTTAAAAAACAGATTTAGAAAAAATCGTAAGGCTTAAAAGATAAAAATATAAACGTAAAATACGCTTATTTGGTCTTAGTTCTTAAAGTATGCACTTTGGGGTCTAGATTTTCACGTCTATACAAACCTTGTAAGTGTCTGCAATATATTGCCAAGTATCAATGATGTTCCTTTAGTAATTAAAGAGTTATAGGACAATTTACCATGACATAATCACTGTTTACAAAGCAGTCAAATATCACGACATTCTAAAGGAATTGCATGGTAAAATGTATGCCAATAATTAGTGTATTCATTCAACTATTCACATGCAAAATTTCATGTCATTAAATTCAGTAATTAAAGAAATACAATTATAATACTGACGAAGCATCGAAAACCTACGTAACCCGACCAAGTTCGGATAGCTATAAAAAAGCGGCCGTGCAATATATTTAGGTAACATCCCAAAATTTACAGTATAATACCGGTATTGAATTGGTATAGGTGATAACACAATTGTTTCGATATAATATAAAGGTCATTTATTTTTGTACACCTATTTTTTAAAATATATTTGACTATGACAAATTAGGTACTATTTACGTAGTTATTTTATTTAAGTATGTGCTTGAGACTTGAGATATAATCTAGATATATTAATCGGGTTCAAGTACAACAGCAAATGAATACGCGCGGGCCGCGGCTAATGAAAACATATTGCCCTCTTTTCTTCAAGGATGGAAGTACTGTTTCAAGCGGGAAGCCGCCTAATGCTCGTTGCGCGCAGCGCGTTGTCTATTGTTTCACACAAGAATATTTTTGATCAATTCATAACTACAATAGTAAGGTCCGTATTACAGAACGTCACTCAAAACTCCAGCTTTACTTAAGTCTCGTTTGAAGCCTTTTGATAGGTTAAAACTAGTTTTAAGTAATGCTCAAGTATTACTTAAAACTAGTAAATAAAGCTTGAGTTTTGAGTAACGTTCTGTAATACGGACCTTAGACTATTTAACCAAAGGAGTAGCCTTAAGCGTACCGCTTCAATCAAAATAATTCTGCATATTTTGGTGGGGTGCGGGGGAACATGCTCACTTAAATAAGTCACAACCAGTACAACAGTATAGATCATCAATTAAAAAATCGATTGAAGAAGTAGTTTTTTTTTAAGTTATTAGATTGTTTGATCCACTAAATTTGCAAAGGGGAACGCTCGTCTAGTGCATTGGTTAAAAAGTGTTATAAGCTACAATATGATAAATATTTACCTAAACAGTAGTACTTACTTGTGGTAATTATTTAATATCCCTGGGGGGTCTATAGTAAGAATCCTGATGCGTGAAATCTTCAATAGAAATTAGCTGTATCAATTTTATTTGCCCAAATTAATATATCTAGATTATATCTCAAGTCTCAAGCGCATACTTAAATAAAATAACTACGTAAATAGTACCTACTTTGTCATAGTCAAATACATTTAAAAAAATAGGTGTACAAAAATAAATGACCTTTATATTATATCGAAACAATTTTGTTATCACCTATACCAATTCATTACCGGTATTATACTGTAAATTTTGGGATGTTACCTAAATATATTGCACGGCCGCTTTTTTATAGCTATCCGAACTTGGTCGGGTTATGTAGGTTTTCGATGCTTGGTCAGTATTATAATTGTTTTTCTTTAATTACTGAATTTAATGACATGAAATTTTGCATGTGAATAGTTGAATGAATACACTAATTATTGGCATACATTTTACCATGCAATTCCTTTAGAATTTCGTGATATTTGACTGCTTTGTAAACAGTGATTTTGTCATGGTAAATTGTCCTATAACTCTTTAATTACTAAAGGATCATCATTGATACTTGGCAATATATTGCAGACACTTACAAGGTTTGTATAAACGTGAAAATCTAGACCCCAAAGTGCATACTTTAAGAACTAAGACCAAATAAGCGTATTTTACGTTTATATTTTTATCTTTTAAGCCTTACGATTTTTTCTAAATCTGTTTTTTAAACAAATATACACAAATTCAAAACAAAGTATGTAAAAATCTACAGCTCTCTATGTAAGCGCTTTATATGGAAACTAGCTAATGGCCAAACGTTCGCGCAGCGGAAACCTGAATATCTCCAAAGTTTATGCATGCACAAATTTTATTCATACATACACAATTACACACAAATACACACTAATTTTTGGACACATCTCTTTTTTCTAAAGTCAATGGATTAAAAAAAGTTCCGCCAGGACAACGTTCGCCCAGCGGAATCAGTTTTTGGTGAATTTCTCCACAATGGCTGCGTGCACAAATTTTTTTTACCATACACAATTATATGACGTCATACACTAAATATCTGCATATCTAAAATCTTTAAATTCAACAACATTCCGCTGCGCGAACGCACACATATTATTTATATATTATTTATATCAATCCTAGAAAATATCATTAGTAAGCTAGATCGGCACAAACTAGGACTGACACCACGCCTGCCTGCGACGTAGAGGCCCCGGGTTCGATCCCCGGCCAGGTCATGATGGAAAACGATCTTTTCCTGACTGGCCTGGGTCTTGGATGTGTATCTATATATGTATCTATTATAAAATATAGTATCGTTGAGTTAGTATCCCACAACACAAGTCTCGAACTTACTTTGGGGCTAGCTCAATCTGTGTGATATGTCTGTATATATTTATTTATTTATTTAAAGGTAACTAAGTAGTTAATTATCTATGGAGAGCCACTAGAACATGCCGAGAAATACATTTTCTTGGGAAAATTGTTAAGTTTTGAGAAATCAGCGACATATCTATACATCTATACAAATAAATAAAATTGGGAGTGTCTGTTTGTAATATTAAAATAACTGCTTCCTACTACATGTATATGAATGTATATACGGTACACATACTAAAATATATTTTTTAAGAAATAATTAAGAGAAATAAACCAGAACCTGTGTATGGAATTGAAAAAACATTAGAAGAAAATGGACACAAATGCTTGTACTTACCTCACTATCATTGTGATCTCAATCCCATAGAATTAATATGGAGCTCGATGAAAAGAATAGTTGCTAATGTAAATATTGACCACAAAAATTCTGAGATTCCCCGCCTAGTTCAAGAAGCTTTTAAAAGTATAACGGTTAGTCAGTGGGCTCAGCATTGTAATCATGTTCTCAAGTTACAAGCAGAATATTTGAAGCATGATGTGTACTTGGATTAACCGTTCATTATAGAAGTGGTAAGTGATTCGGAAACTGAAAGTGACAGTGATAATGATGACATGGACATAAGTGGCGTATGGCCTCACAGCCAGGATGAAGTTGGGCGTGCAAGTTCATCAAAAGATCATAATTATTGTAAACCGGGATTCTAATAAATTATTGTTAAGCAAACTTTTGTTTTTTTTTTAACCCCTCACATCGTTAAGGGAGGCCCGTGCCCCAGCAGTAGGGACGTAGGTATATGGGTTGATGATGATGATGAAACTTTTGTTTTATTCTATCTATTAACTAGGTCATGTAATACAGGACACATCTTGAGTGTCTAGATATTTGAGTTTTGTTTAAATAGATATGCTAGTAGCTAGTACTAAACAATGGGTTTTTTGTATCAACTTATCAAGCTTGTAACTGCTGAATCCATCTAAGTAGGTACTTATGCAAAAGTTTGTAAGTGGGGTACCTACATTATATCAATTGAATGCCAGAGAAAAAGCTAATGTATATATCTACCTACATTAATTTTCTTATTTTTGAAGACTATTTAGTACTTATATTAGTATTTTATTATTATAAAACAATGTTAGGTATTGTTTAAAATAATAAAATATGTTTATATGTTTACCTAGTTTCTTATCTGACATACCCAATCATGGGTAAATTTTATTAATTTGCAACACTAAAGCGACGGTGTCGCTACCACTCAGTTCACAGATAAGTTGGTAGGACTGTAACCAACCTCCGTGTATATTGCCCACCTACCAGTGGACATATAAGAATTAATAGACTCCGCAACATTATAAGAGATCTTCCTCAGCCTGTAATTGTTAGTGGTGACTTCAATGCACATCATATTGCATTTGGATGCCTGTCTACGAAAGGCCGTGGACAAGATTTGTATAACATAATAGATGAATGTGATTTATGTATTTTAAATGATGGCAGCTTTACTACTATTGACTATCCCACAGGTAATCCTTCAGCTATCGATGTAACATTTGTCAGCGCGAATCTTGCTCCACTCTGTGAGTGGTCTGTAGGTACACGATGATGCCATTGGAAGTTACCATTACCCGACAATTACTAATATAGCACTGAATATTGATGACCAAGTTAATCCGCCTATTGATAGATTTTTATATAATAAAACAGACTAGGGTAAATTCCTGGAACAATCTAAAACTGTGTTCAACGACATGACGATTAATGATGAGGATCCAATGCCATCATATTTAGAATTCTTTTCTCGTCTTGGTGCTCTTAAGCAGGCAAACATTCCAAAATTTGTTAGAACTAGCAATTTTAAAAGTAGATCACCAGCCCCCTGGTGGAATAATGTGTGTGAACAAACTGTAATAGCATCCCACAGTGCATTGAAATTACACAGAAGTGATCCCACAATAGAGAATTTTATTAATTATAAACGATTAGATGCTTTAAAGAAACGGACTATCTCAGAACAAAAGAAAATTGGATGGAACAGCTTCTGTAAGACTTTCAGTAGAACAACACCAATAAGCATGATTTGGAGTCTTATTAAAAAAAATAAGGGCCATCAAGAAGGGGAACAGATCATTTAGTGATGAGTTTATATAGTCATTTTTAACAAAATTATCTGACAAAAACAATTTGATAGATTTTAGGTCATTTTGTAATTATTTTAATGTTAATAATGAAAATCCCGATTCAAAGTTTTTGGTAGATCCCCTTGCTTGGACCGAATTTAAAATGAGTTTACAGTCTAGAAAAAATACCACACCAGGATTAGATGATTTCCCTTATATTTTAATAAAAAATTTAGATGAATCTATACAAAGAAAATTTCTTCAAATCCTTAATAATCTTTGGCATAAAAAACTTATTCCAGAGTCTTGGAAAACACAATGTGTTATTCCAATACTAAAACCAAATAAACCAACACATCTAGCAGACTCTTATCGTCCGATTTCGTTGTCATCATGTCTTGGAACGCTGTTTGAAAATATGTTAAAGAATCGCCATATTGAATCTAATGGTCTCATCCCATATGTTCAATATGGCTTCGGTAGGGGTCGGAGCTATGCAGATAGTTTCATTTCATTAATATCAGATCTGAAAAGAGCACAAAATTCTAAGTCACATACTGTTTGTGTATTTTTAAATGTCCAAGGTGCTTTTGACAGTGTTGACCCTGGAATACTTGTTAAAGTATTGACAGAAACTGTTTGTATCCCAGGACAAGTTTCAAACTGGATCTATAACTTTTTAAGTAATCGCACAATGTAAGTTCGATATAATAACATTATGTATGGTCCTGAGACTGCCTCCAAAGGCACCATGCAGTGTGCAACCCTTTCACCTTTGCTATATAACCTGTACACTTGTGAAATATGTAAATATGTTGATATGAAATATGTAAATATCCTTCAATTTGCAGATGATTTGGTTTTATATACCTACTTCTAATTTAACCACAGCAATAGAAAATATGAACAGGGCATTGGAACAATTAAGTAGCTATTACAATAATAGATTGCATTTAAAACTCAATGCTTCAAAAAGTAATACAATGATTTTTGGAAATGAACCTCTATGTTCCAATGTCACATACAATGGGGATGTAATAATAGTAGTTTATGAAACTGTTACATAATGAGGGATATTATGCACGAGTGTGACCTAATGCACCTAATTAGGTATGTACAGTTTCATACACTACTTTATCTAATCTCATACATTGTATTGAATATATGAAGTAGCACTTTTATTAATTTTCTATGTTAAAAAAAGTTGTTTTCTATCTTGATAACATTTATCGTATAATTTTCTTGACAATTGTCCACCTAAAAGTGGCAGATTTAATACTAATAAACTTAGGCATATTTTTAATAATATTCCCTAACCTTGCATTATTATGGGTGACTTTAATGCACATCATAACAGCTTTGGTTGCAATAGCAATAATAATAGAGGAAATAGGTAATATATATAACTTAATTGATGACTTAGATTTTTGCCTATTAAATGATGGCACTCCAACAACATGTCCATATCCCAACAGGCAGGCTTAGATGTTACTCTTGTTAGTCCTGCAATTGCTCATTTGTGTAGTTGGCAGGTTCAGGAAGATCCTTTAGGCAGTTATCCAGTTTCCCTCTATGTAAATATTCAGCCATGCATGTATGAAGTAGGTCCTGTGGATTTTTTTATAGTAAAGCTAACTGGTCCGCATTAAAAAAAAAATGGCTCTATCTGAAAATTTCTTTTCCAATTTAACCATTGAGTTTGAAGATTGCCTAGAATTGTATAACAGTTTTGTAAATACTTTAAATAATTTAAGAGATATAACTATTCCTAAGAGTAAGAGAAAAAATAGTAATGATGTTCGTAAAAAACCTGCTCCATGGTGGAATGCAAAATGTGAGGTAGCCGTGAATGCATCTAAAGAAGCTTTAAAGCAATATAAGTCATGTCCCACTATAGCCAATTTTATAGAATATAAAAAACTAGATGCTCAAAAGAAAAGAACTATTAAAATTGAGAGCTCAGAGTCATGGAAAAATTTGTGTAGGTAGCAGCTTTAATAAAAATGATTCCAGTTTCAAGGATTTGGGATTATATTAAAAATTTAAGAGAATTGGACTTAGTAGTCACAATAAGAACTTTGATCATACATGGATTTCAACTTTTCAAGATAATCTATCAGATAACCACAGCTTCAATGTAGACAGCTTGGTATCATAGTTTCATAGTGCTCAAGAAAATGCAGTTAATTCTTTTCTTAATAAACCTTTTTCTTTTAACGAAATGACTGCTTCGTTACAAAGTAAAAAGAACACTACAACAGGCTTAGATAATTTACCCAATTAACTTATTAAAAGGTTACATCTAAATGCTCAAAACATACTACTTTGTACACAATATGTTAAGAAAACCCTGTCCGACCCGTAAGGATAATAAAGGTATGATAAACACTTGACCAAATATAATATAAAATTTTACGTAATCATCATAGAAACAATAGTAATGAATTTTGAAATAATCTTTTTTTCCGGCGAATTAATTCCAACTTCCCCGAAATTTGGTAACTTTTTGAAAAGTGACAACACCGGTATTATTATGAGCGAATAGCGACGCGACCACGTACCGCGTGTCCTGTCCTCCGCCGCCCGCGAAGGCTTATTTATTTTTTTAATAATGATAAACTAGCGCTTGACCGCAATCCCGCCTGATGGTAAGCAGTGATGTAATCGTTGATGGTAAAGCGCGCTAGTTTATTAAGAGCCTATTCACTCAGAAAAACTGAGCGAATAGGAAGGAAGACGGCAGTTGAGCGAGGTGATGCAATGTTAAATCAAACAACATGACCAACGATGCTGCGCCAAAGGGAGATTGATCTGAAAACCCTCCACGACCAAACTCCCAACACAACAACTTTAGGCGCATCGTAACCGGCACACATCGCAACACAACTGCTCAGACCCGTACGGCTTCACCAGACATCATGACAGAACACGACAAATCGATTGGCGGCAAGGCTTTGTCTGGTGGGTGGTAACTTCTGCCGTCAGCCGATGTTATAGCCTACCACCGCAAATGTATTAAGTTACCTCTTTTTGCGAAATAATGTGGAGGCATGAGGAACAGGGAGTAAAGCTCACTCATCCTCCATAGAAAAGGGAGGATCCTCCGACCAGACGGGTCTTATGTCTGGCGGGCCACTTGCCCAATGGTTGAAATTGGCAAGTTGTATGTGTGCTAATTGCATGGTAAACTCTGATTGCGAGATGTAGAATTCGTGTGACGTCAGTATGACGCGTCGTTCATTTTTGTGGCGTTTGTAGGTACTGCTACATCACTCCCCTCCGAAGATTGGAGGTTGATAGTGTTCCGACTTATATCTTGCGATGCTTGTGGTTGTGCTGCGCCTGTGCCTGTGCTGCGCCTGTACTTGTGCCTGTGCTGCGCCTGTGCCTGAGCCTGTGCCTGTGCCTGTGCCTGTGCCTGAGCCTGTGCCTGAGCCTGTGCCTGCGCCGAGGTTGCTGATGAGGCTGAGAGTGATGACCAGGTATGCGCGGTCGCTGCATACTCGTGGTCAGTATACCCCTTGAAGCCGTGGCGCCGATGAAGCTTGCGGGAGTGATGATGATGACGTCACGCTGAAGTCGATCACGTCGGCGTCACCAATGTGGAGGCATGAGGAACAGGGAGTAAAGTTCACTCATCCTACGTAGAAAAGGGAGGATCCTCCGACCAGACGGGTCTTATGTCTGGCGGGCCACTTGCCCAATGGTTGAAATTGGCAAGTTGTATGTGTGCTAATTGCATGGTAAACTCTGATTGCGAGATGTAGAATTCGTGTGACGTCAGTATGACGCGTCGTTCATTTTTGTGGCGTTTGTAGGTACTGCTACAATAATATTTATTTTTTTAGGGGAAAAAAAAATCTTAATATTTATTTTTTTAGGGGAATCTTTTATTTAAGTTTAGCCCGGTTTTGTATCCATTAGTAGAATCCGTTATCGATACCTAACAATACCTTGACGGATCGGACAGGGTTTTCTTTACATATTGTATATAACAAACTTTGACAAAGTCATATTATACCAAAATCCTGGAAAACTCAATGTATTATTCCAATATTAAAGCTAAATAAACCTATAAATACTGCTTCTTCATACAGACGATGTTATAGCCTACCACCGCAAATGTATTAAGTTACCTCTTTTTGCGAAATAATATTTATTTTTTTAGGGGAAAAAAAAATCTTAATATTTATTTTTTTAGGGGAATCTTTTATTTAAGTTTAGCCCGGTTTTGAATCCATTAGTAGAATCCGTTATCGATACCTAACAATACCTTGACGGATCGGACAGGGTTTTCTTTACATATTGTATATAACAAACTTTGACAAAGTCATATTATACCAAAATCCTGGAAAACTCAATGTATTATTCCAATATTAAAGCTAAATAAACCTATAAATACTGCTTCTTCATACAGACCTATGTTGCTATCTTCTTGTTTGGGAAAGTTAGTTCAATATTTTGAAAAGCTAGGTTTGGAATACTTTTCAGAAAGTAATAATTTAAAAAAAAATCAGACCCCAAAACTATGAGTATGTTGTATAAAAGCATAGTCAGAAGCCACTTTGATTACAGTAGCTTAGCTTACTTAAATGCTAATAATTCCTAACTCCACAAACTGGATGTAGCACAAAACATAGGGTTAAGGCGAGTTGTCTCCTGTATTGACACGCTTGTATCGCCGCTCATTTAGGACTGGTATAGTGCCCAAGCTTGCCAACGTGCAGCCTGTGCCCAAAAAGGGTAATCGTGCCAATCCTACCAACTATCGGCCGATTTCGATCACCTCCATACTTTGCAAAATTATAGAGCGTGTGTTGAACTCGCGCCTCTTGGCATATCTGGAAGGTAACGATCTCCTCAGTGACCGACAGTACGGGTTTCGTTGCAATCGGTCAACTGGGGACCTACTAGTGTATGCCACTCATTTGTGCACTACAGGCAGTCTCCGAATGGGGCAATGCCAATCTTGTAGCATTCAATGCCGCCAAAACGCAGGCGTGTCTTTTCACCGCCAAAAGGAGCCCGTTCACCTTGGCTCCTACTTTTCGAAATGTATCCTTGGAATGTACCGACCGCCTTCAGCTTTTGGGAGTTGAGATTTCCTCGAACCTAAACTTTGGGCGGTTCATTGAGTCCAAGGCCAAGAAACTTGGCGTTAACGCAAAGGTCCGGTGGTACTTCACACTAAGGCAGCTTCTAATGTTGTACAAAGTACAGGTCCGTTCGTGTGTGGAGTACTGCAGCCACATTTTGGCTGGTGCTGCTAAGTGTCACCTGACCACTTTGGATTCGGTGGAGAGGCGGGCGAAGAGGCTGATTGGTGATCCTGACTTAACTCGAGACGGTCTCCAAAGGTCGCACAGGCGTAGAGTAGCCAGCCATTCGGTCTTCTATAGGATGCATTTTGGGGAGTGTGCGAAGGAATTGCATGATTTAATTCCCCCATCTCCGTTCCACCATCGGACGACCCGTCGTACGGCGAGTTTCCACCCTTACGTTGTTAACACCATTACGATCCGGACGAAGCGTTTCACCTCCTCCTTTATACCGCGTACATCGAGGGACTGTAACAGTTTGCCAGCGGCGGTGTTTCCGTCGGACTATAATTTGAGTGTCTTCAAGGCTAGAGTGAATAGGCTCTTAATAAACTAGTGCGCTTTACCATCAACGACTACGTCACTGCTTACCATCAGGCGGGATTGCGGTCAAGCGCTAGTTTATAATTTTAATAAAAAAAAAGGCTAATTTGTTGAGCAATGCGCTCTACTCCTATAAACTCATTAGAAGTAGAAACTTGCATACCTCCTTTGTTCCTTAAAAGGCTTCAACTAGCAGAAAGATTCTTTTTTAAGTTAGTAGGTTCAGATAATCTGATATATAGATCTGATAAGGCTATGCAATTCATGCCGACGCCTAATACCTATATCTCCTCAGTCACTTCTTTCTGGAACTGAAATTATAACTATTTATATTCATATTGAAAGTAAAACGCAACATGTACATAAATGTAAGAAATGGCCAATTTATAAATGCTCATATAACAGTCTCATAAACTATGATAGAAATAAGTTTTATTTAGATTTAATAAAAAATAAAACAGATTTCTTAGAATTCAAACATAAAAGACCCGATTGTTATTTTATATATACCTACAGACGGATCTAAAAAAGAACAAAATGTTAGAGCAGCCTTTTATGATCCACAAGCTAATTACAGTGAAAGCATTCAGTTAAATGGCAATTTTAGCATTTTTTCTGCAAAATACTAGACTATCCTTAAATGTCTAATGCATATAACCAGTAGTGTAAGTAATGTAAACATTGTTTACTCACTGATGCTAAAAGCGTTTTAACTTCATTGTTTTATGGACTTCGGTCCTACAAAACTAACTACATTTTATTTAAAATACTCGTATGTAGGTACCTACTCTCATAGAAAATTTGTACAATAGAGGCATCCCACAGTGGTATAGACGGTAATGACATTGCTGATACTATAACACACACAGATTCTAATCGAGATGGCAGTCAATCACAATAAGTACCATTCTCCGATTACTGTTTACTTCAAAACCAATTCGCGAAAGCTTTGGAAAGAGCACTAGAACACTACAGTTGAGACCAAAGGAAAGTGGTATGCTGAGGTGCAGAAAAACTTGCCAATAAGACTGTGGTATGACAAACTTGTAGCAAAAAGAAGACGGAAATTCATAACGGTTATATCAAGAATTCGGCTTCGTCACTGCCTTATTCCTAGACATCTCCATCGAATCAATATCTATCAGAGCAGTCACTTTAAATATTGTTCTGAGGAATCTTCCGATTTGCAACATCTTGTTTTCGGTTGCCCAAAATTCAGCAACCAGAGACAGTAACATATCGCTGATTGTTCGGAATGCGTGCGGTTGCTAATGTTCTTGCTTGATGAACCCGATCTTGAACGCAGACAGCGTCGAATGGTCAGTGTGATCTTGGTCTGGGTTCCTGTCTGTTCTTGAACTCAGCGAGCTCTAGAGATGTCTGATCTATCATCTTTATATCTTGCGATATGGCCAGCCCATTTCCATTTCAGTTGTAGTGCATGCGTTAGAGCGTCGGTCGCTTTGGTAGTTTTTCTTATTTTAGTATGCCTTAGTTTATCTAACTTCTTTATGCTGAGCATGCTTCTCTCTAACCCTCTTTGACAGGTACTGATTTTTTGTGTGGCTTTAGAGGTGAACTTCCACGTCTGGCACCCATATTTCAAACATGGTAAGAGGCTCGAACTCATGACTTTTGTCTTGATGTCAATCGGCCAATTACTTTTAAATATTTCTTTTACTTTCCAATATTTATTCCACGTGGGTTGTACCCTTCTTTCTATTTCCAATATTTCGCTGTATTTGTCAAAACTTAACAATATCCCCAAGTAAATGTATTTCTCGACATGTTCTAGTGGCTCTCCATTGATAATTATGGGTTTTTTCCAGCTGTCGTTGGTCATTTACCTTGGTTTTTGTTAGGTTCATCTCTAGTCTCACCTTAGTACTGACTTCGTGCAGAGATTATATCATGTGTTGCATCTGGCCAACCGTCTCAGACAGGAGGACTAGGTCGTCTGCGAACCTGAGATGACTTAAATAGCTACCTTTTATATAGTCCTAGTTTGTGGCAATCCAGCTTACTAATTATATTTTCCAGGATTGATATAAATAGTATGGGAGAAAGTGGGTCTCCGTCTTACTCCTCATTTTATAGCAAAAGACGGGCCGATTGTCTCGAGTTTGATCCTACCTTTATTGTTATTGTATAGGTATACTTTGAATAGCTTTTATGTATACTTCTTCCACTCCTTGCTCTACCAAGCTTTCCCATATGCTATTGTGTGAAACGTAGTCGAAAGCTTTTTGGTAATCAACAAAAGTCAAATAAAGAGTTCTCTGCTGTTCTTGGTATTTCTCTTTGACTAGCTCAATTGTGTGGATGTGGTCGATTGTTGAAAACCCTTTCCTGAAGCCCGCTTGCTCTACCGGTTGTTTTGTTTCTAATGTTGTAGTTATTCTTTTGTTTATAATTGTAGAGAACAATTTGTAGAGGCTGGGTAGTAGGCTGATTGGTCTATAATTTGTTTATTTTTTTTTTAATAAATTCGGACAGGGAGGTGTGTACCTAATGCCCTACTATAACCGTTCAGCTCAAATTCGTTGGCACCGTTAGGTTTCAACTGTTGGCGCGGAGAGTGACTTTTTTTTTTAATAATTATAAACTAGCGCTTGACCGCAATCCCGCCTGATGGTAAGCAGTGATGCGATTGTTGATGGTAAAGCGCGCTATTTTATTAAGATCCTATTCACTCGGAAAAACTGAGCGAATAGGAAGGAAGACGGCAGTTGAGCGAAGAGATGCAATGTTAAACCCAACAACACGACCAACGATGCTGCGCCAAAGGGAGATTGATCTGAAGACCCTCCACGACCAAACTCCCAACACAACAACATTAGGCGCATCGTACCCGGCACACATCGCAACACAACTGCTCAGACCCGTCCTCCGTACGGCTTCACCAGACCATTATACAAAAGTATAATGTTTGCTTCCGACCATTCTGTCAGAGTTTCAGAGCTTTGTAGTATCAGGTTGAATAGTTTGGCTAACGGTGTAGCCAAGATGAACTGGGCAGTTTTTATCGCTTCATTTGTGATGTTGTCAGAGCCTGGATGTTAAAGTACCTATTAAGGATGACGTCAATGAAACACCTTACTTCGAGATAGACTGATGTTTAATCAAAATATTCTTGTACCTTCCAATATTGACATTTATAAAAATGAGTATACCTACAATCCCCTTCTTTAAAAATAAAATAGTACACATAAAATTTCTCCTTGAAGAGAGAAAATAAAAAACATGCAATCAGATCTACTTATAAATAATCCTGAAATTTACTATTATAAATTTACAGCTTTTCTTTTATAAGTAACCAGCATTAATTTTAATTATTAAGTAAGTAACAATGTTATGCTTCTGAAACAAATTGTACAATGTTTATTAATGCTAATAATATCAACCATATCAAAACCAAATTAATATTTTAAAAATTACAATAATTATATCGGAAATTAAATCTATTATTATATTAATATCTATGGAGACTTTTATACAAAAATATGTGGTTTACAAATACAATGATATTGCAATTTTGATTGAAATTGAAATTATTAATATATTCCTATAATACCTAATTAATATATAATATGATACGAGATGATTAATATGATTAATATATGATCATGTTTATAATTTATTTAAAATATTTTCGAAGCAATTATTTTTATTTATTTATTTTAAACAATTAAGTAGTATTTATACATTTATTTATTTTTACACTATAAGTTCAATATCTAAACATACATTTTATACTTCAATGAATTACAATTAGTAAAATTTCATATGCGTACTTACATTAAAACAAAAAAAAAAAATCATACAAATAATTTGTTTGGTCTGTGCCTGCGGAGAATCCCTACCGATCAAGAGGTCGTACTATCCTGCTATAACGTGTACGATAAAAGTTATTAGAATTAGCCGGTTATTACGGCGCCGGCGCACTGGAGCTTGGTAGTAGGTCAGTACTTGTGTTTACATTCAAACCTGTGTCATAACCGATGTCATCATATCTACTATAAGTACAAAGATCTTGCCTGTATTCTGAATCCCTTATCAAATGTTTTCTATTTCGCCTTACTACATTTCCATTATTCATCTTTACTAAGTAAGATCGTATTCCTGCCATTTTTATTATAGTTCACGTTTATAGTCCACGATTTACCCTTTCGTATTTTTACTTTTTGACCTACTTTTAGAGGACATAAGTTCCTGCTACCTTCATCATGATATATTTTTTGCATTACTTGACGTTTTTCGAGACTTTCTTTTACATGTTTATGGACTTTAGGAATAAAACAGTGAACAGGGAACTATGCTTCTTAGTTTTCGATTATAGAGTAATTCAGCAGGAGATGGTATATCCTGCTGTATTCAAGAATTCCAACATTGCTAAATTAAAATCTTGTTTTCATATTTAGTTTTTCTCATAATATTTTGATGTGAAACATCTATAGGCGCACGTGAGACCGATTTCTGGCGTGGCGACGCGTCGACTGTGCGTTTCTCTCTCACTCGATCCGGCGTTAAGCCATCTCTTTCGCTCCACTGAGCTCGGAATCGACTGTGCGTTTCTCTCTCACTCGATCCGGCGTTAAGCCATCTCTTTCGCTCCACTGAGCTCGGATACCTATAGTGTATACTCTGTTTATTACAGTACTCATAACCTGTGTTTTTCTGGTAAATAAATCATTTTTCTGTTCTGATAATAAAATGTCTGACCGTGATAATTTAGAGAGTGGAAGTGATCAGCCTCCTGCAAAGAAAGCAAAATCACACTATGACACATTATCAAGTCATCAGTAAGTTAATTATATTTTTATAATTAAAGTATGCATTTATCTGTGCATTTAGCACGCGTATATTTGGTGTGTATTGAGCGCCAGTAAATGTAAAATCTACTCTCTAGGTAGATTAAAATTCACATAAATTTCATTGCATATCATGTTTTTAAATTAATTATTAATTTTAATTTCATTCTCATTTTTATTTTATTTTATTGACATTTTTAGTTCCTACCACAATCTGTTCTTTTCTGCATACTACTTTTTTATAGTTTATATAGTACGTTCTCCCTGCCCATTTGACTGTGGGAATTCTGAAGAACTTTTCTTGTGCACAAATTTCCATTTATCAGCAAATTCTTTGAAATACTTAGAAGAAAATTCCGGTCCATTAACAGAAGCAGAAACGACTATTTCAGGTATACCCTGTCTACTGAAAATAGTTTTTAATTTACTTATTACATGTCCAGAAGTTAAGGAATTTAATTTGCCAAAATCCATGTTTGGCATCGAGTGTAATAAAATACTTAGCTATGCCAAACGTGTTGATATTTCTTCAAAAGTAGGCAACTTAAAATGTTCCCTTTTTATTGATTTGTTAAGTTCACGAGGGTCTAAACATATTCGCAAGTCCCCATTTGGTTTTTTCACCACAGTTACATTATTGACCCAATCAGTGGGGCCCTCTACTTTAGCAATGATACCATCTTTCTGCATATCTTCTATTTTTCTCGTAAGGCGACAGATATTTTCTTGTGGGGTTGACGACCGGTTTTGCATCAGGTTTTAATGTAATTTTATACTCTCCTGGCAAACAACCTATTCCTACAAAAATATCTGGAAATTCTTGTAATATTTTATTATTATCGTTCATTTTGCTGATTGGCATTATTCTTTTGATTAAATTAAGCTCCTTACAAGATTCTTTGCCTAAAATAGGAGGGGAATCCACATCTGTTACAATAAATTTTAAAAAGTAATAAGTTATAATTATATCCTACTTTTAAATAGCACCTTCCAAGACTGAGATATTATTTCCAGAGTAAGCTTTTAATTTAATGGAAGTCTTATTCAAATCTTTTTCATTTATTTTTAATGCACTGAGAATTTTTTTGGAATAATATTAACATCAGCTCCCGTGTCCAGTTTAAAATTTACAAAACTGTCACAAATATTTAATTTGACTATCCAATCACTACTAGCTTTATCAATTTGAAAAATTACCTGATCAGTGGAGTCTCTTTCCACTGCACAACACGACCCTTGCAGCTCCGTGCAAAATGATTCATGCGATTACACCGGTTACATCTTTGGCCATAAGCGGAACACCTGTTCTTCTCATGCACAGCACCACATTTGCCACACTGCCTCTGATATTTATTTTTGCCACGATACGAGTACTTGCTTGCGTTCTGGTTACCCAATTCCTGTGCGCCACCGCTGGCGTCACCGCCTGCGCGGCCACCGGTCGCTCGCCCCGATGTTCCCGGGCGCGGTCGAATACTATTTTCCTTAAATCGCCTATTGCGATTTACATAATTCACGTGGTGTTCACTGCTATGACTTTCTTCTAACCGATGTATTTGTTGCTCCTGACTTTTACTTTTTTTATTCAGCGCTTGTTTTCTTGACATCTCAGCTAACCGACATATATGCAAAGCTTTATTTAAACTTACTTCTGGTTCCCGCAACAATCGCTCCGATAGGCCTATATCATTTATTCCACAGATTAGTCTACTGCATATCAAATCATCCCTTAGTTCTTGAAATTCGCAATTTGCCGCCATTTTGTTAAGCTCAAATACGTATTGCTCGATTGACTCAAGTTCTTTTTGATCACGTTTAAATAACTTATGTCTTTCAACTGCCAAATTCTTTTTAGGAATAAAATATTTATCGCACTGTGCGAATAACTCCTGTATATTCTTACTCTCCAGCTTAAATTGGTCATAAACTTCGCGGCATTTCTCACCGATAACATGCAATTAAATATTCACTTGTACTTTGTTGTCCTTCTTAGATAACTCGCGATTTTTTCCAGTTCATTCATTGGCGACTTAAATTTCCCGATGATATATTATCCACATCATTTTCAAAATTAAATGGCTGCGGCGGTTGCAAAACTGACTCTATTGTTGTACACTTGCTATTGGATCGGTGTTATCCTCACTATGTTGGATTTTTATCAATCACAACTCACTTAACGAGATTTTTATAGTCTTCATTTTATTTTATTTTAATAATAAAATACCGGCTGCGCCATGTTAAAGTATTAAGGATGACGTCAATGAAACACCTTACTTCGAGATTAAACATCAGTCTGTGATGTTTAATCAAAATCTTCTAGTACCTTCCAATATTGACATTTATAAAAATGAGTATACCTACACTGGACACTTTTCAACTTTAAGTTTCTTAATTGTTTCTGTAATTTCGGACTCACTGATCTCTATATAGTATTTAAAATTATTGTCTTGTTTGTTGTTATTTGGTTCTGTTATGTTGTTATTTTTGTCGCTGTATAATTTCCTATAAAACTCCGTCGCAGTTCTTATAATGTGACTTCGTTTATATATATCCTTGTTGCGATTTTTTAGTTCTTTTATCCAAGATGTATTTGTACGAAGTTCCTTAAAAGGCTTCTTCGTGCTGCCACAAAGCTCTCAGTATAGTGTCTTGTCTGTGTATTTAATAATCTTTTTTTATATATCTATTGACTAACTTGTATAAGGCAGAGAGTTCGTTTTTCATAGAGCGAGTTTTGTTTTTGGTTGACTGTAGGGTTTTCTTCTTTGTAGTAGTTTTTCTGTTCTTTCCTGTATTATTTTTTGTTTTTGGTTTCCCTTGTTTATTTGTGCATATTTCAGGCACTCAGATATAGCATTTTTAATTTTTTCGTAGCAAGTATGTACCGTTTCTTTTTCTAAGTTTGCTGACTCAGATAGTTTTAATGTCAGCATGTTCTTATACTTTGTTATTTCGTCTTCACTTTTAAGCTCGTAACTATGTCTATTATTAAATCTGGTCCTACTTAGTTTATTCTTAGGGAACCATTAGTGTTCCTCTGAGAGTACGATGGTCAGATGGGTAGTTCAGGTTTAAAACTTCAGAGGTTCGTAAATGATTTTGGGCGATTTGTGAGAATGAAGTCTATCTCGTTTTTGTGTAGTCCAAATGGACTTCGAAGTCCATTTCTGATTGGGATTTTTCTTAAAACAACTATTTATTATCGTCAACTTGTGTTCGAGCGCAAAGCTTACGAGTTTCTGGCCTCTACTATTCCTTGTGCCGTATCCGTGATTTTTCACAACCAGATCTTCGTTATCTTTAGCCGCTCCCACCTTAGCGTTGAAGTCGCCCATAAGTATAACGTGTGTGTTCGATGTTTCTAGTGCTTTTCTAATTGATTCATATAATTCCTCAATTTCAGTCTCGCTCGCATCTATCGTAGGGAAATATACTTGCAGAATGGATATCTTGTGGCCTCCTATGTCTATGTTGAGTATAGCTAGGCGTTCTGATATACCCTTGAAGCTCTCTATGTTGTTTTTTATAGTCTTGTTTATTATGAAGCCTATCCCGTAAAGTCCAACTGTTTGACCCATGTAGTAGAGTATAAAATTCTCATATTCTTTAATTTCGCACCCTGATCGACTTCTGAGATTCCCATTATATTATTGTTTATACAACTTAAGCTTTTTTCTAGTTCCAGTAGACGTGTATATGAAGATAGAGTCTTAACATTGTATGTCTATATCTTTAATTGATGATTTTGTTTGGTATTGTTGTTTTATGAATTTGTGATTTTCTTTAGAGGGTTATGGTCATGATCCTCCACGTTGACCAACCGGGTTGGAGGATTTGGTGTGTTTTGTTTATATAAATGTTTCATTGTTGAATCTGTATGGAGGAGAGGGGCTGGTTGCTATGCACTGTTTTTGGAGGCGTCTAGAGTATTCTCAAGGTTTTTGTTTTTTAAGGAATTGAGCATGCTCGGTGTAGTTATTCCTTCTGAGATGCTATTTGATCTTTTCCCTGAGAGGTCATGCTGTTGTGATTTGTTCTTTTTGCTTGACTGTGTGTTTTGCTCCCTTTGACATGTCCACAGTAGGTTTTATGGGTGAAAGGGACAGCTTTCTTTTGGCTGCTTGTTTTAATATGTCCAGTTTGTCATATTTTAAGAAAGCCGTATTACCTTTTTCTCTCTCTGTTTTTAGCTGGTCTTGTAATTGCTTTCTTTTTTCTAGAACGTGTTTAGGGTAGTCTTCTTTCATATAGTAACTTGTGTTTTCTAATGCTGTTTTATTCTTTAGTATTTTGATCTTTGTGCCCAGGTTCAAGAAGGATACCACTACTGGGCGTGGTCTATAGCCTTTCTTCCCTAGTGTTTTATTTCTTGTAAGTCATTAAAGGTGAGTTTGAGTGACAAATGCTGTTCTATCCATTTGAGCACATATTTTTCTAGTGCATCGTATGAAAATTCCCATTCTTCGATGCCGAAGAACACTATATTTCTTTGTCTCGACTGCTTTTCGAGAAAATAGATCTTTTTCTCCTGATTGTCTACTAATTCCTTTAATTTTTCATGTTACTCTTCCAATGCATAAAATTTTTCTTCCAACATTCTGTTTATATTATGTGTTACTTGTTCTGTCACCCTGTTTCCATTTTCTCGAATCGCTTTCTTTTCTTCATCTAGTTTCAGCTGGATATTTTTAAGAGCTTTGTTTTTATTTTGTTTGTATACACTAAGGTTTATTTACATATATGTAACGACCTCTAGCGGCGTAACTATGTATTTTTGGACTGAAAGTAATCGATCGATGCAGTGTCACAAAATTGACAGAATCCAAGTAGTGTTGTCCGTCTATGAAGTGATACGTGATTCATTCAACAGATGGCGTTGCTTGCGTGGAAGTGCTATAGATGATTTGGCAAAAACTATAATGTATTTAAAAGCACTTCAGCTCGTTCGTGATCCCCCGCAAGCATAGATCAGTTGATTAAAGTTCAGCCAAAATGTCTTATACTGGGTAATAAGCACGAAATGATCACGTCACTAGTGATTGTTTGTCACATAACTTTCACCTTTTTGAACCTTTATTGTTGTTTTTTGGTGGTGTCTTCAATATATCACGATATCTTTCAAATTTTCTTTTGCAATAACACTTTCATTTCGTTTTGGTATTATTCTGAATACTTTTTTTAAATATTATAACAGAGCCAATGTAAACTGTGGCACAGTTGCGCCTACCCTAGTACGTGAACCTATATCACACTTATCAAGTGTGTGTACGCATATGCACTGTTAAATTCGCCTTTATACTAAAATTGCGCTGACAAATATCACACTGATAAGGTTTCTCACCAGTGTGTGTACGCACATGGGATGTTAAGCCACCCTTTTGACTAAAATTACTTTGACATATTTCACACTGATAAGGTTTCTCACCAGTGTGTGTACGCATATGTCTTGTTAAAACGATCTTTGTACTGAAATTACGTCGACATATTTCACACTTGTAACGTCTTTCACCAGTGTGTGTCCGCATATGCACCCTTAAAGTATTCTCTTTACTAAAATTACGTTGGCATATTTCACACTGATAAGGTTTTTCGCCAGTGTGTGTACGCATATGCACTCTTAAAGTCTCCCTTATACTAAAATTGCGCTGACAAATATCACACTGATAAGGTTTCTCACCAGTGTGTGTACGCACATGGGATGTTAAGCCACCCTTTTGACTAAAATTACGTTGACATATTTCACACTGATAAGGTTTCTCACCAGTGTGTGTACGCATATGTCTTGTTAAAACGATCTTTGTACTGAAATTACGTCGACATATTTCACACTTGTAACGTCTTTCACCAGTGTGTGTCCGCATATGCACCCTTAAAGTATTCTCTTTACTAAAATTACGTTGGCATATTTCACACTGATAAGGTTTTTCGCCAGTGTGTGTACGCATATGCACTCTTAAAGTATTCTTTTTACTAAAATTACGTTGACATATTTCACACTTGTAAGGTTTTTCACCAGTGTGTGTACCCATATGCATTGTTAAATTCTTCTTTGTGCTAAAATTACGTTGACAAATATCACACTGATAAGGTTTCTCATCAGTGTGTGTACGCACATGGGTTATTAAATTAATCTTTTGACTAAAATTACGTTGACAAATATCACACTGATAAGGTTTCTCATCAGTGTGTGTACGCACATGGGTTATTAAATTAATCTTTTGACTAAAATTACGTTGGCATATTTCACACTGATAAGGTTTCTCACCAGTGTGTGTACGCACATGGGATATTAAGCCACCCTTTTGACTAAAATTACGTTGACATATTTCACACTGATAAGGTTTCTCACCAGTGTGTGTACGCATATGCCTTGTTAAATCGATCTTTTTACTAAAAATACGTTGACATATTTCACACTTGTAAGGTTTTTCACCAGTGTGTGTACGCATATGAACTCTTAAAGTCTCCCTTATACTAAAAGTACGTTGACAAATCTCACACTGATAAGGTTTCTCAAAAGTGTGTGTACGCACATGGGTTGTTAAACTACTCTTTACATTAAAATTACGTTCACATATTTCACACTGATAAGGTTTCTCATCAGTGTGTGTACGCAAATGGGTTGTTAAAGTACTCTTTCGACTAAAATTACGTTGGCATATTTCACATTGATAAGGTTTCTCACCAGTGTGTGTACGCACATGGGTTATTAAATTAATCTTTTGATTAAATTTACGTTGGCATATTTCACACTTGTAAGGTTTTTCACCAGCGTGTGTACGCACATGGGTTAATAAAATACTCTTTTGACTAAAATTACGTTGGCATATTTGACACTGATAAGGTTTCTCACCAGTGTGTATACGCATATGGGTTGTTAAACTACACTTTTGACTAAAATTACGTTGACATATTTCACACTGATAAGGTTTCTCACCAGTGTGTGTACGCATATGCCTTGTTAAAACGATTTTTGTACTAAAATTAAGTTGACATATTTCACACTTGTAAGGTTTTTCACCAGTCTGTTTTTTTACATTATTAGAACTACTCCGTATATATATGCAAGGCTCTTTGAAATATGTGCCAGGCTTGGACGTCCATTTCTGAGTAGTACGTATGACCGAGTCTGATTTGCCTTTTGTAGTTTGCTCAGCTGTTATTGCATCTTTTTCTTTTGTTCTTCGTGTGTCCTGTTTTGGTTTCCTCACAACGGTATCCTCTGTAAGTAAATCTAGTAAGTACACAATTAATTTGAAGAATTGTCATTTGAATCTGATCGCGTCTCCGACGCACTGGATGTGCGATAGCTATCTAAATCTCATTGCTGAGAGCTTGGAAAGATCATCTATTTATGGCACGCTGGACAATATTCTGCTGTCTTGATTGGTATTCTACGTGGCTATTTTAAATTTAATTTAAATATAGGCGCTTTTAATTACATGTATATGTTGTGTGTACAATAATTATTGTTATCTGAAATAAACATATTGAACTGAATGTAACTACGATGGTATCTGTAACTTTAATCTGCATGACGATCTGGTAACGTTTGCAGGGTCAACATGATTAGAGATCGCACAAGACAGTCAGGTAGGCAAGGAAAAAGGAGAAGCCTTTAAGTAAGCAAATAAAAATAAACTGAACAGTCCTAGCAATAGTGTACAAAATTGCCCATATAACCAGTTACACCGTTCAGGTCCGTGAGGTAATCCTAGCCACGTCCTATCAGGTAAACCATTGACTTGTCTGATTAGCTATACAATATGTAAAGAAAACCCTGTCCGACCGTGAAGTTATTGTTAGGTATCGATAACTGATTCTACTAATGCCTACAAAGCCTGGCTAAACGTAAAAAAAATACCCCCTAAAAATAAATAGCTTAAATAAAATAAATAGGTAATATCATGGCAACACAGGCATGCGCAAGGGACCAGACAGGGTACGCGGCACGTGGTCGTTTATACGTAAAGAAACAATGATACTTAGGCAGCGCGTGAAAAAAAAACTTTTTTTAAGTAGGAAGGTCGTCTGACTCTCCGAATGTATCATTTTATTCGATGATCACGTAAACACGACGGTTGTGGCGGAGATGTTGTTCCATACTTCTCTCACTAAGAACGATACAGGCCTGGCACCGTCGCACGAGATTAGCACGGACGTTTTGTAGCACCATTCTGGCCGATTTAATGCGTTCAAAAGCTGCTACAATTCGCCCGCGCATCTCGTCTTCAGTATGACAAACCTTTGTGAAGACTAATTGTTTGACGGTGCTGGCCACAAAATTGGCTACCAATCCACTGCCCGCCGAACTGATAATGGAGGTACTCACGTACAGGTCGGCAAAACTATGGCACCGTCATGCTGGAACCACATTGACCGATAAGTAGCCACATCCAAATCGTCAAATACTTTTTTTGTATATAAATTATAAACCAGCGCTTGACCGCAACCCCGCCTGATGGTAAGCAGTGATGCGATCGTTGATGGTAAAGCGCGCTAGTTTATTAAGAGCCTATTCACTCTAGCCTTGAAGACACTCAAATTGTATTGTGACGGAAACACCGACGCTGGCAAATTGTTCCAGTCCCTCAATGTACGCGGTATAAAGGAGGAAGCAAAACGCTTCGTCCGGCTCGCAGTGGTGTCAACAACGTAAGGGTGGAAACTCGCCGTACGACGGGTCGTCCGATGATTGAACGGAGATGGGGGAATTAAATCATGCAATTCCCTTGCACACTCAGCAGAATGCATCCTATAGAAGATCGAAAGGCTGGCTACTCTACGCCTGTGCTCCAGGCTTTGGAGACCGTTTCGAGTTAAGTCTGGGTCGCCAATCAGCCTCTTCGCACGCCTCTCCACCGAATCCTAAGTGGCAAGGTGACATTTCGCAGCACCAGCCCAAATGTGGCTGCAGTACTCCACACACGAGCGGACCTGTGCTTTGTACAAAATTAGAAGCTGCCTTGGTGTGAAGTACCGCCGGACCTTCGCGATGACGCCTAGTTTCCTGGCAGCCACCCTGGCCTTGGACTCAATGAACCGCCCAAACTCAAGGTTCGAGGAAATCTCAACTCCCAAAAGCTGAAGGCGGTCGGTACACTTCAAGGATACATTCTGAAAAGTAGGAGCCAAAGTGAACGGGCTCCTTTTGGCGGTGAAAAGACACGCCTGTGTTTTGGCGGCATTGAATGCTACAAGATTGGCATTGCCCCATTCGGAGACTGTCTGTAGTGCAGCACTCGTACGCTCTACCATGGCCTCTCTTTCGGACTGGATTGTTTTCTTACTAGCCCGAGCTTCCGGCAGGTATCTCTCCATAACTGTGCTGTCATCTGCATACCCATAGATACCGGGCATCAGCAGATCGTTAATATGCAGCAAGAACAGAGTTGCAGAGAGAACAGACCT
This sequence comes from Sesamia inferens, assembly GCA_037179545.1. Classification (NCBI taxonomy): domain Eukaryota; kingdom Metazoa; phylum Arthropoda; class Insecta; order Lepidoptera; family Noctuidae; genus Sesamia; species Sesamia inferens. Next base: position 21,357,037 of record CM073946.1, read on the forward strand.
CTGAGGAACACCGGCATTGGTGGAGATGGGCTCAGATGAGCATCCGTCGACAACAACTTGGAGGGACCGTTCAGTCAGGAAGTCATTTACCCAGATAGTCAGGCCAGCGGAAATGCCGTACGCTGTACGTAAAGCCTACTCAAAAGGCCGGCGTGCCATACCCGGTCGAAGGCCTCCGAGACATCAAGGGAGACGGCAATCGCTTCCCCATTTTTCTCGAGGGCCTCGCCCCACATGTGGGTGGCATACACTAGTAGGTCCCCAGTTGGCCGATTGCGTCGAAAACCGTACTGTCGGTCACTGAGGAGATCGTTACCTTTCAGGTAAGCCAAGAGGCGCGAGTTCAATACACGCTCCATAATCTTGCAGAGTATGGAGGTTATTGAAATCGGCCGGTAGTTGGTAGGATCGGCACGACTACCCTTTTTGGGCACGGGCTGCACGTTGGCAAGCTTCCAGGACTTGGGCACTATACCAGTCCTAAATGAAAGGCGAAACAGGCGCGTCAATACAGGAGACAACTCGGGCGCACAAGCCTTAAGAACGATCGCTGGGATACCATCTGGACCACTAGCCTTATTCACGTCCAGACGACACAATACTCTCAGAACCTCCTTGTTTCTAATGCGAACCTCCGGCATTGAAGTTCCGCAATGAGGTAAATTAGAACTATGGGCAAAGAGAGATGCAAAGAGACCTGCCTTCTCTCTCGCCGTATGAGCCAGTGCTCCATCAGGCCTAACCAGCGGAGGAAGTGTGGGCAGACAGAAGTTCGCCTCGACCGATTTGGCTAGGGACCAGAAAGATCTGCTACTGGAAGGGTGCGCAGAGAGCTTGTTACCAATATTAGTAATGCGGTCGAACCGAGCCTTCTTAAGCGCCTTTTTGTAGGACTTGGCAGCACGGTTAAAGGCTCTCTTCTTTGAGCTTAGATCCAGAGCTCTGCGGTCACGAGCGTCAACCCAGGTGAGGAATGCCATGTGCTTACGCTGTTCAGCTTGAACACAGTCAGCGGTAAACCATGGGCGAGCCGAGCCACCGACGGGCACGTCACTGAAGGGGATAAAATACTCCATAGCTTGACGCACCACGTCGGCTATAGCGTCCGCACAGCTCGATGGATTGCCAGAAGAGAAGCAGATCTGCTGCCAAGGATAAGACGCAAAGAAGTGGCGCATCTCATCCCAATCTGCTGACTTGTAACGCCATATTCGCCGCTCACCACGCGAGTCGCAATCAGGTGGGGAGAAGGACGTCACAGACTTCACCAGACAGTGGTCTGAAGTTCCTAACGGTGAGGAAACTGTTACAACACATCTGTCCGGATCAGTGGTCAGCAGAAGGTCCAGACAATTGGCGGTATGACCAGCCACATCAGGCACCCTAGTCGTTTCTTCCACCAGCTGGGAAAGGCCCATTGATAGCGCAAAGTTTCGTGCTTCTCTCCCAGCGTGGTCGGTCCTCTGGTATGGGAAAAGCCAGTCCTGGTGGCAGGCATTAAAGTTCCCCAGAGCGACGAACTGTGCGTCAGGGTGCCGATGCAGCGCATTGTCAGCAGCCACACTGAGGTGGTGAAATAGTCGAGTTATCTCCTGGTCACCGCTGTGTGATCGGTAGACACAGGTGTAGACAATTTTATCCACTCCAGTGTCAACCAACAGCCATAAGGACGATAGATGAGGGTCTTCGAGGTGACGGAGACGCCGGCAACAGATGTCATTACGGACATACAGACCCCGACACGCTGCAGGAAATGATGCTCCAAAGAGTATCCCGGGTAGTTGAGGTATGCCGCCTCAGACGGACATCTGATCTGGGTCTCCGTCAAGAAAAGTAGATGGGACTTTTCAGTCTCAAGGTGGTGATGGACTGCATCGATATTGGAGTGCAGACCTCGAATGTTTGAGAGGTGCACTTTAAATGAGAGGACGTGCGCCCGCTGTGCGCACCTACTTTTCTTTTTAAGACTTTTCATTTTTGTATACTGAGTGAAGAGGAAGAAAGACGGTAGTTGAGCGAGGTGATGCAATGATAAACCCAACAACACTACCAACGATGCCGCGCCAGAGGGAGATTGATCTGGAGACTGCAGGGACGCCCGAACCCTCCCAGAACCTGATCACAATACAGCTATTGCAGTTACTACCCGACCATCAGCATGTTAAATTACATATGTTAGAAAACGACATGATCACATAATACCCGAGTAGTCTACACGGAAGCAATGTTTACGCGAAACTGATAATTTAAAGTAAAAATGATTTTTATTTTATAAAAATAGGTACGCGGCTGCCCTCGTGGCATGCTTTGAGTGGAGATGTGTAAGTACTCAAAGTATTGATTGCTCGATCGATACGATTTACTTGTATATTTTTGGTATCGATTTAGTATTAATATTTTATATAATAATAAATAAATTTATTCACCAATAAATATACGAACCACAAAACAACATAAAACATAGTAACTATATAGGTAATACATACGCTACATAATAGGAGCATCTGCAAATTATACTTCGTCGTTGCATCCTCTAAATTCACAAATTACTAGGTAGTTCACTCTTCCATGTACTAGTTATCCAGCACAAATTTAGAGCTAAATGAAAATAAAAGAAAGATAATGAATTTTTACTTGATTCGATTGGCAACATAACCCCCTCCGGCCGCCCGCGCGTCCCCGTTCCTGTGTCAATTATTCGTTCTGTGTATGCAGGCGTCGCATCATCTTTTTTTTTTAACTAAGTAGCTAATAGTCGTGAAGTTTTAAGTGTTTATTTTATATATTGTCATTATGAGTAAGCGAAAACATAAAGATCGAGACCCAAATTAATTGTGGAGGAAATTAAATCGTTTGTTACAGTTACTCGGATTCACGTAAGTACTTACCTAATTAAGTTTTATAATACTCATCAAATGAAAATCCTTCCAAAGATGTAGTGCCTAATATAATAATTGTGTTAAATTATTTTTCTTTCCAAATTTACCCTCATTAACAACCTTTTTATCGTCCCACTGCTGGGCACAGGTCTGCTCTCATATAGAGAAGGATTGAGCGTAATCACCACGCTTGCTCAATGCGGGTTGGCGATTTCAAACTTATAAAGTTTCCTCAAGATGTTTTCCTTCACCTTCAGTCATTGGTGTCCAAGATATACTTAGAAAGTTCATATAACTTTAGAAAAGTTACATTGGTACTTGCCTGACCTGGAATCGAACCCGCGCACTCATACTTGAAAGACTGGTGTTTTAACCACTAGGCCCGTGACATCTCAATTTACAATTTACCCTCGGTTGAGGTTAAATTAATTGCTTTGTAATTAAGTTGATACCTTCAAATATGGGTATCTTATAACGTGTTAAGAAAGAAAGATAAAGGAAGATATGCGAAATGAGGGGTAGTAACTGCTTAGCGTGTTGCGATGCGATTGCAACCCAGCATATTCTGTGAGGTCTACCTTAGTATCGCGATGTGATTGCGATCCGGTAGCTACAATGTTACATATCAGTGTTTGAGTCGTAATGCGATTACAGCTTGGCAAAAAAGAGTCTGACGCGGTGACAGTTGGAACTAAAAATGGATAATTGAGGCAACATTGCTCACTTGTCAATTGCTAGTACATTCTGTGTCAACAGTGCGTTTACCATAACAATCTTTTTATAATTTCCAAAAACTATAAATTATCATTGCATAATTGTCCATTTAAAATAAATAGAACTATTCATAGTAGTGGCAGAACAGTGATTTACCACGTCTATATGCGGTGTTTATCCGAATCTCAAGCGGGACAAGTTTTATCGATAATCGAGAATGTTTATCAAAGAACTGCCGATATGACAGGTATTTATGTACTTTAAATAAGTAATTATACATTAAATAAGTTTTTGTAAATGTATTCAATGCACAGTTTTGTGGTTATCCAGATTTATGTAACTTTTAGTCTTGTTTATAGAAATTGAAAATTGAGGTTATGTTTTGTAGTTTAACAAGTCTCGTATACGCTATCCTCCAATATAGATACTTGAAGATTATGAAAATGGAATTAACCCTTTAACCGCCACGTCACTGATCCCTTTGACGAACCTCCAGCGCCACGTCACTTTAGGTATAAATTGGAACAGTGTTGCGAATATTCAATATCGATGCATTTATTTATTCAGAATATTAACCTTTCGAGAATATTTACTTTTATACTGCTTATACATATATAGAGGCATTATTATAAAAATTTAGGTAAGCATATACCTAAACTTAATAACACTACAAAATCTGTTATTACCCTACCTACCGATGTACCTTCTTAATATTAAATAATTCCAGCCTATGAATGTATCATTTAAATTTTGGTTAGTATCCATGATGAACCTTAGTAGGTATGTTACAAACAAACACAATAACTTGTCAAATTAAAATATCGATTTAAAAAATAAATTAAACTTATCAAATCAACATCACTTTCTATGTTGAAAACTGTCGTCGCTTCGCAATTCATGATTACAAAATATTTAATAACTCTTCGTCTTCACGAAACACGAAAAAGGCCTACAACACTAGTTGCACTGAGCGATAAAGCTTCTCCTGTAGCAATTTAAAATGAGATTAGTATTATATGAAACATAGATAACAAATTTCAAAAACAGTAAACTTATTTAGTCCGTTTACTATCCCGCGGACAAAAAGACGGTATGACATTTATGTAAAAAAAACGAGTGTGCTTATGACCACACGACTGAAGTGAAACTTCAGAAGTGAAACTTCAGTCGTGTGTACGTGTGACCTTGTAGTACCAAGCTCGCGCCACTGGCGCCTCTGTACTTATATCCCCCACTTAACTTCCGTTCGCCTTACCCGATCACTTTTCGTAACGCTTACGTCACGCGTTCGCCAGCTTACTCCCCAAGTCAAGCGTGCGTAAAGAAGTTTCACTTCAAAAATGATACGCGTTTAAAATATTAGGATACAAATAATAATAAATAACAACAAATAAAATAACTAAATTAACTGTATTTTCTTTAAAACAAAATAAATGGGTAACATATTATTATTTAGCTGTCCTTTTGACTGAGGATAAATAAACAGACTTGAAAACAAGAGTTATTTACCGAATTATTATCACTATCCGTTGAACTGCTACTAAGTACTACAAATATCATTGTTTGCTTGCTGCAATATGTTTAATAGTTCTTCGTCGTCGTATAACATCATCGATAACTTCTCGACACTAGCTTAGATGTAATAATAATGTGAGCACATGTTATCAAGGCGATGGCGCTAACGCAACCGACGTTTATTCAAAATATGACTTTAGTTGACCTTGAGCCGCACTTAAAATTACGGCGACGGCGTTCGCGGATAGCCTGTACTAGTGACGTTCTAGAATAAGTTTGTACTTAATTTACCTATACTTATGTGTTGATTTTTACATATTACTTCACTAAAGCTTATTGAATTTTGAATAAATAAATAAATGTTTAATAAACTATGAAATTTTGATTAATGTTTACTTGATAGTTTTTTTAAAAATAGGGTTTTTTATTAATTTACTATCAGGAGTTTCATATGCGGTACAACACTAGTCTACTTGAAATTATGGGTTCGGCGAAGTAGGTTGATATTTAGACGTATCACGAACTGAGAACATGTAATTATTTCAATCAATTAGCTAAAATATGTATTTAATACTGTTAAAAATAAAGTAATTACACGAAATATATTAAGACTCAGTAAGCAAATTCAACATTTATTGTACATTTTTTAAATGACAGGACTTTCTACACAATATTCTGACGTGGCGTCTGATGTAATGTTCTTACAACACGTAATATTATGGCGTTGGCGGTTAAAGGGTTAATAACAGTGTTGTTATTATGTTTTTTTGTTTTAGGTAAATCTGTCAATACTATAAGAAAAATTGTTCAGGAAGGTGAAAACAATAATGTCATTTTTTCACCACCGGGAAAACATCGCAAAGGTCGTCCGAAGAAAGATTTAGATAATTTCGATTTATGTGCAATACGTTTAGCAAGCCAAGGCTTTTGTGCAAGACAAAAGGTTCATTTCTTTTACACTGTGAAAAAGCAGGTATGGTTTATTCTTACACTGTTCCAGATTTCATGATTTAAAAAAAAGCAGATTTAATACAAAATACAATGTTTCAGGTAACCTACACTGAGAAATTTATCGCCGGTAGTTAGAGAGGACTTGGGTTATGATGGAAGCCGTAAACATCTCAGAAAGATATTACACTCTGGGTGAATATTTTGACAGAGGTGCGATTATGTATGAACTGGTGGAACAACTTATGATAAATTTAAGAGATGACAGTAGCTGTGATTTTTCACAATCAGAATATTCCAGTGATTCTGAAGATGCAGGAAGCTTAAGCCAAAATGTGAGCTTTTCTTGTGAATTTAATATTTAAATGAAAGTGTTTTCAATTTGTCTGATTAAATTGTTATGTATTAAAATAAAACTTCAAACAAAACGTGTTCATTCATTATCCTGTAATATTTGTCAATTCCTAACAATCCCACTGTTAGATTGCCCTCGGGGGCATGATTATCTGTATGTGGGTACTTATTACACAGTCTTCTTACAGGGCTTCGGGGCTTCCCCTATGAATATTGTCAATACTGGACATTGATGTGTCTGAGGGATTGAACCACCACTTAAGATTGGGATCACTTCTCCAAAAATAACAAGTATCAAAACTTGTTGACCCTAAGTATTCTGGGTTGCCACAGGTGCGATACTAGTGACCTCAATTATTCCACACTCTTTTTTGCCAAGCTGTACGACCGTCCGAAGTATAATTGGTCATTCACACGAACCATGCCTGTCTCCCGTATTGCAGGTTACGATACAGACGAATCTCAAAAATCAAGCCCCCGTCGCCCTCAAACCGAATTCATCTTTTATTTGGACTCCGGCTCAGGTTATGACTCTGACCCTAAAGTGCCTAGTATAAGGTCAACGGTAAAAGTATCCGACGGATATGACGCAAGTCGAAAAGCCTGGGCCGTCGACCGATCAGTCGACGGATCAGTTATCAAAGCATGGCGCTCCGGAACTTACTAGCACCAATGCATCAGAAATATTGCCAGTGATTCCCGTCGAGATCCTAGAAGCAATAGGAGATTCTAAAGAAAAAGAGGAGGTTTTCGGACCTACAATTCAAGAGGAAATATCTAAACGCTCGGGTAAAATTATAATGGATGGCCTTAGTAAAGAAAAAAGCAATGGACAAAAAGTAAAAATGGCAAAAAGTAATGGACAAAACCTACGTTCCAGAAAATTTTAAACTACTGGAAGCCCCATAGTTAAATCCTGAAATTTCAGCGGTACTTTCAGAATCTTCTAGAAATAGACAATCCTGCTGTCCAGCTTTATAGAGAGCGAAATGGAAAAACCAGAAATAATAAGAAAATTATCAGAGACTGGACAAATGCTCCTGGACCTACATAACAAAAATACAGTTAATAAAAGGAAACTTATCACCTACAGCCTAGACAAGAAATTTTCGAATAATGTTCAGGGAGTGAAACGTGACTCTTTTTTATTTGGAGAGAACCTCGGCGAAAAATGTCAACAAAAACTGCCGAGCGATTGGGACTCCAAGTAAAAAGCAATTTTGAGGCCACACCATCCACGTCTTACCGTAAAAACCGATTAGCTAGTCGTCAGGGAAACGCGAGAGGCCCACTCAGGCAGCACCATCAGAGAGGCAGATCATCGGGTGGGCCGCGAACTCAAGACCCAGCTACAACGACAACGAAAACTTGGGGGACGACCGATCGCTATCCAACGTCGAAGACAACGAGCCACAAGCCGAACCCCAGGAATCAATAGAAGGTAATAAAACACGCCGGCAGATTAAATTTTTTTTCTCGGCACATGGCAAACCAATACTTCCGATCCTGTTGTTCTTGAATACGTCACTGGCTATAAAATATCGTTTAATAGCACTGTCGTGCAGACGACCGACCCTATGAATCCAACTTTCTCCGATTTAGAAAATCAGAATATTAGTCTAGAAATATTTTTATTTTTAATTAAATTACAAACTAGCTCTTGACCGAAATCCCGCCTGATGTTAAGCAGAGACGCAGTATGCAGTATGCAGATGGTAAAGCGCACTAGTTTATTAAGAGTCTATTCACTCTAGCCTTAAAGACACTCAAATTGTAGTCCGACGGAAACACCGCCGCTGGCAAACTCAAACTATTGACCTCCGGGACAATCAAAAAATTAAAGGACGGACAAGTTCAATTTGTTTCTAGTATTTTCCTGGCTCCAAAAAGCGATAGAACCTTTCGGATCATTCTAAACCAAAAAAAGCTTAATAAGTTCATTGATACTTAACATTTTAAAATGGAAGATGTTAGAACAGCCTTTAAAATGATTTCTAAATTGAATTTTATGGCAAACATCGGTTTAATAGAAGCATATTTTTTAGTTCCAATACATCCAGATTACTACTATACTTTTACCATTAGGTAATCTGTGTTTTTACAACAAAATCATTAAACCAGGTACAAGGTTCGATTAATAGCGATAAAAAATCGTTATTACGCAAAAAATAGTGCATCTCTAATTATTTCTTTTACGTCGCCGACAATGCTCACCGCGCGACGGCGATTGGCCGCGGCGAGACAGACTGACGCCGCCAAAGAATCTAACAAAAGAATGAAAGGAGAGCCGACAGTTATACCGCCTAAAATGGTGTTGTAAATTTTTTTTAGTTATAAAATTTGGGGAATTTAGAGTAAATTCGCGGGAAAAAAGAGTGTTTCAAAATTGATTAGTATTGTCACTATGATGATTATGCAAAATTTCAAGTTTTATTTGGTCATGTGATTACCTAACCTTTATTATCCTTCTGGGTCGGACGGGATTTTCTTTACATGTTGTATAACTAACTAATACTTACTTATTGTCTCCTTGGCTTTTTTTTCCTTTGATACTTTTTCGTCTTCCACTTCAGTTTTACATTTAATTAAAGGGAAATCATCTTCTAAATCTGACTCATAACAGTGTGGCGGTATATCTGCTACATCTAGACAGCTATTGTCTAAATTTTCGAGATCTAGCTCTGTAAAGAAACAAAAATTGTCAAGAGTATTATTATCAGCTAGTTGCGCCTGATTTTACCTGCGTAAGTTTCGACCCTGTGAGAATATCAGAATTAATAGTAATCCCATGCATTAATCCAGGTGATAATCCATGTGTGCCAAATTACATCTAATTCCGTTCAGTAATCTTGGTGTGAAAAAGTAACAAATACGTACACCCACAAACTTTCGCCTTTATAATATGACACTATGTTTCCACTTATAACACACATCAAAAGTGTCTAGGGATCAAGCATTTTTATGCGGATTTCTTGAGATTGAGATGTGGCTTTGTAATAAATTTATGATTTTATAAATTTATATGGATCCTTTTTGGTGCATTTCATAATTTGAATCAGGAACTGTGAATCAAATTCGAGTAAAAGATGAAAATCAGCTGTCAATATTTTCCCTATAAAAACATACAACGCATTGAAGACATTATTAGTGCTACTGTTTCCCTACTACTGATTAAAACCAACGTTATTATGGAGCGGCGACGTCATTTAAGCAGGGAAGAAATGCTCAGAGCCGTGGGAATGATAGAAGCTGGTTCCCGGCAACGTACTGTGGCTTTAGCTCTGAATACAAGTCAGAGTGTTATCAGTCGACTTTGGACACGTTACCGAAGCACTGGTACCGTGGCTGAGCGCCATGGAGGACGGTATCGCTGCACCACACGGAGACAAGACCGATACATTCAAATCTTAACTCGAAGAGCTCCAACAATAACCGCCATGATGTTAGCCGTGAGGCTTCATCACTCTTCAGGGAACTTAATTAGCGACCAAACAGTCAGAAACCGCTTGCATGAAGTGAACCTTCATTCCCGAAGACCGCTACGGGTACCACCTATAGCAATGCACAATCGTAGGATTCGATATCAATGGGCTCTTGAACACAGAAATTGGGCAGAAGAACAATGGCGTTTCGTGTGCTTTTCTGATGAGTCTCGTTTTGGTATGAGACCGGATACAAGACGTATACGACACTGGAGAACCCCTGGACGCCAACAGCGATTAAAATCCTGCCAGGAAGTCCATCCTTATAGTGGTGGAACCATCATGGTATGGGCGGGTATTTGGATCGGCGGAAGAACTGAGTTGATTTGGATCAGAGGCAACCTCAACGCTCACATTTATGCTGAGACGATTGTATCAGACGTCATCGTTCCTCTACAAGTGCAAATCGGTCCCTTATTTCAGTTAATGCATGATAATGCACGACCGCACACCGCAAGAGTTGTAAGACAGACTCTCGCCGCAGCTAACATCAATGTCCTGCCCTGGCCTGCTCAGTCGCCAGACTTGAACCCGATTGAGCATGCATGGGATATGCTACAGAGAAGAGCTCTGCCGAATATGGAGGGTATCCAGTAGCAAGAAGACCTTTTTTTGTTGTTGCAACGAACATGGGCGGCCATTCCACAGCGTGATTTGGATGAACTCATTTTGAGTATGCCAAACCGATGTTCTTTTGTTGTTAGTGTTCGCGGTAGAAACACGGATTATTAATTGTTTAAGTTACCCAATAAAATTTTAGAGAAAACTGTTATTTCAGTCTTTTTTTCGAACTTTTGTGTTAGTGGTTCAAATGTCAAATATCCCTTTATTAGGAAAATGGCAAATTTCTTTATTAATGATTGATTGATTGATTGATTGATTTGTGGAGAGTTTCCTGATCTCATGAAAAATAGTAAGATAATACCTTTGTTTAAATCAGGCAGTACATCAGACCCCACAAATTATAGACCTATTTCTGTACTACCTACCTTTAGTAAAATTTTTGAGAAATTAATTTTAAACCAAATGCTAAGTTTTTTTAATAAACATAAATTATTACATAGCAAACAGTTCGGTTTTACAAGGGGTCGTTCAACTACTGATGCCGGTGTTGAACTTCTATGTCATATCTACAATGCATGGGAGGATAAATGCGATGCCTTGGGCATTTTTTGTGATTTGTCCAAGGCATTCGATTGCGTTCTTCACGAGACGTTAATCAGGAAACTCCGCCACTACGGGATCAGGAACTCTGCATTGGATCTTATTACATCCTACTTGAGTGGTAGGATTCAAAGCGTTGACGTTAATGGAAAAAGATCATCCGGATCTTTAGTAACTATGGGAGTCCCACAGGGGTCAATTCTTGGTCCCTTTTTGTTTCTTGTTTACATTAATGACCTGCCGTACCTCATAAAGGATAATCACGATATAGTGTTGTTTGCAGATGACACTTCACTTTTATTTAAACTTAAACGTCAGCAGCAGGTCACTGATGATGTAAATAGCGCGATCTCCAAAGTAGTCCACTGGTTTAATGTTAATAACTTACTTTTAAACGAGAAAAAAACCAAATGCATTAAGTTTACTCTACCTCACGTCAGGCAGGTGAAAACTAAAGTGTTGATAAGGGACGAAGAATTGGAATCTGAAGACAGCACAGTGTTCTTGGGTATAACTCTGGATGCTAAGCTTCAATGGGGTCCCCATATAGAAAAATTGTCAAAAAAACTAAGTTCTGCTGCATACGCAGTTAGAACAATTCGTAATTTGACTGATATTGAGACGGCCCGTTTAGTGTACTTTGGCTATTTCCATAGCGTAATGTCGTACGGCATTCTGTTGTGGGGAAATGCCACTGATATTCAGACAATATTTGTTTTGCAGAAACGAGCTGTTCGTGCAATTTATAAATTAAGTCCAAGACACTCTCTCAGAGAAAAATTTAAAGAAATTAATGTACTGACCGTGCCATCTCAATATATTTATGAAAATCTTTTGTATGCTCACAAAAATATAAAATTGTATAAAAAATACAGTGATGTCCATAGTATAAATACTAGAAACAAGCACAAATTTATTGTACCTACAACAAGGCTCAAGAAAATAGGTGGCTCTTTTAGATGCCAATGTATACATTTTTACAATAGACTTCCAGAGGTGGTTCAAGATCTGAGCCTGAATAAATTCAAATGCTTCATTAAACGTAAGTTGTGTCAGAAAGCATTTTATAGTGTTAAAGATTATATTGACGACAAAAAGGCTTGGGCTTGAGCTGCGTCCGATTTCTATGCTTACACTGATTGTTTCTTTGATTTTTCCTCTCGTAGTTTAAATTTGCAATTGTTTGTTTTTTCTTAACTCAAAGCCAGTACACACTATGTAGCCAGGCATATTGTACGTTACGGAATTGCATCGCTGACAGGGGTATTCGGCACTGGTGCAGCTGCACAGGAGCTAAACTTAGCATTCGGGAACACCGTTGGAGCTGCTGAACCTTGGACAAAACTGTCTTTGCATTGTGTAGATTCAATTTCTTAGTATTGTATAATTGCATGGAACACGTGTGAGCACGATCTATTTGCTGTAAAGCATCTATTTGTTGGGTTAGTCGTTTATTGACTTGATAGTGCTATGGCTGTTGAGAGTATGTCATGCTCACTCAAATGTCTCGCTGGTGGTGGCGTGTGTGTTGGGTCATTAGGTTCCCTTCAATATGGTTGAGCTGAATGATGCTGATCCATACGTCATGTTCGTGAACGGACGCCGTCAGAGGGGACTGGTCATCTCTTAGCTGCTACGGCGTATTTTAATTTCTGAATTGTTGTTTTTTTTTTCCTTAATGGACGCTCTCAGCGTACAATATATTTCTGCATCGTTCTCACACGATTTATTTCAAAATGAATGATGTAATCAAATATTTGTATCAATAGCTTGATATTTTAAAAGAGTGTCCATGGAGTTTCTTGCCCGTTCTTCTCCATAGGTACCTACTTTTTGGAATGGGCGACTAGCTTCACCTTACTGACTGACCGAACTTCTGACAATTCAAAAGTGCCTGTAACTGGTTTATTTGAAATAAATGCTTTGATTTGATTTGATTTGATTGAATGCAAAGGTGACTTGGTTTATCGTTACTGTGACAAACGAAAACACTTTATTTGATGAATCCTTAAAGAAAATTTTAATTAATATCAATCAGGAGAAAAGTTATTGCAAAAATATATGTTGATCCCTAGACACTTTTGATGTGTGTAGTTTATTCTTATATTTATTGTTTTTGTGAATCACATTGCTTTGTATTATTTCTTGTATCGTTTACTTTTCCAGGCTCTGTCTACATCTGTGTTTATTGCCCTATTAGCATTACCTCTGTACCTTTTCCGTTCTGTTTTTTCTTGTCTGTTTCTGTGTGTACATAAATGGTTAAATAAATATAAGTGTGACAAGTGTTATTTAAATAATGCAGTTAACAACTAAACTAATCACTGCCGTACACAGCGGAATCGAATGATTTATTAGAACATTTGTTCAGCCTATATATACAATTCGGGTAAGTTCGAATTTTACTCAAAATATAGCGGACCAATCGCAAGCGAGGTGGTAGTTCGCGGGTCCGCTGTGATGAGCCGCTGCTGTCGTGGAGGCGGCGATCGTAAGTATAAAATTCCTGGCCGGCGCGTTCGCGTAGTGCTGCATCAACGTACCATTCTATTTCAACGGATTGGTTGTCGTCAAACGTACTTTCCTGTTTCTTTGGACTATTGTCGAAGCAAACGTACTCTTATTGGTCGGATTAACTCGCGAAAGCGAGTATTTTTAAGCTATTGCATAACTTCTATCGCGGGCCTTGAGCGCGGGGACCGAATCCAGAAATTCCGTAACGAGAAAACCTCACGCTCCCCATCGTCTAACGTCGTTTCAGTTCGGCAGTCTTCGGCACGGTATGTTTGTGTGCGTGCGACTACATCTTTTGAAAACAATTTATAGATTTTCAAAAAGAGCATGCATATTGCAGGGCGCGAACTCAGTTCTACGTACTTGCCATGTTACTGATAGTCACGATGTGCTAAACTTGCGATTAATTGTCTCTCTGAAATAGGTCTTCTATAGAGATATGTCATAGACGTCATCGACGTTGTCATGGCTACCTTAAAAACTTTTCATATAATTAATTATTAAGTACTTTTATTCAAATTAATTTAGTAGTGTTTTTATAAAATAGCTTTTTTTTTAACGGAAAAGCTAAGATGAATGTCACGCTAATTTTTCATTGAACTTTTAAATTATTTATAGTGTTGTTTACTAAATAAAAGCGCGTGATTTTATAGAGTAAAAAGTGCTCACGCAGCCGTTTTTTCAATTGTTGCAAGAATTCAAAAGACTGTCTTTAAATAGTGTTCAGACGATTGCCCAAAGTGTATTAGATTTCATTAGTAATAGAAATGTCATTTCAATAATGACTTTCAACTGCCAAAGTCTAAATAGTCATAAATACGATTTACAAGATTCAGTTACGAGACAAACAAATGTGTTACTTCTTACCGAAACTTGCATGACGCATGATAATCCAATTGAAATACCTAATTTTAATTGTATTGTTCAGTTCAAACGAGATACTGTTTCAAAAGGTGGGGTAGCTACACACATCAAAAGTGTCTAGGGATGAAGCATTTTTATGCGGATTTCTTGAGATTGAGATGTGGCTTTGTAATAAATTTATGATTTTATAAATTTATATGGATCCTTTTTGGTGCATTTCATAATTTGAATCAGGAACTGTGAATCAAATTCGAGTAAAAGATGAAAATCAGCTGTCAATATTTTCCCTATAAAAACATACAACGCATTGAAGACATTATTAGTGCTACTGTTTCCCTACTACTGATTAAAACCAACGTTATTATGGAGCGGCGGCGTCATTTAAGCAGGGAAGAAATGCTCAGAGCCGTGGGAATGATAGAAGCTGGTTCCCGGCAACGTACTGTGGCTTTAGCTCTGAATACAAGTCAGAGTGTTATCAGTCGACTTTGGACACGTTACCGAAGCACTGGTACCGTGGCTGAGCGCCATGGAGGACGGTATCGCTGCACCACACGGAGACAAGACCGATACATTCAAATCTTAACTCGAAGAGCTCCAACAATAACCGCCATGATGTTAGCCGTGAGGCTTCATCACTCTTCAGGGAACTTAATTAGCGACCAAATAGTCAGAAACCGCTTGCATGAAGTGAACCTTCATTCCCGAAGACCGCTACGGGTACCACCTATAGCAATGCACAATCGTAGGATTCGATATCAATGGGCTCTTGAACACAGAAATTGGGCAGAAGAACAATGGCGTTTCGTGTGCTTTTCTGATGAGTCTCGTTTTGGTATGAGACCGGATACAAGACGAATACGACACTGGAGAACCCCTGGACGCCAACAGCGATTAAAATCCTGCCAGGAAGTCCATCCTTATAGTGGTGGAACCATCATGGTATGGGCGGGTATTTGGATCGGCAGAAGAACTGAGTTGATTTGGATCAGAGGCAACCTCAACGCTCAAATTTATGCTGAGACGATTGTATCAGACGTCATCGTTCCTCTACAAGTGCAAATCGGTCCCTTATTTCAGTTAATGCATGATAATGCACGACCGCATACCGCAAGAGTTGTAAGACAGACTCTCGCCGCAGCTAACATCAATGTCCTGCCCTGGCCTGCTCAGTCGCCAGACTTGAACCCGATTGAGCATGCATGGGATATGGTACAGAGAAGAGCTCTGCCGAATATGGAGGGTATCCAGTCGCAAGAAGACCTTTTTTTGTTGTTGCAACGAACATGGGCGGCCATTCCACAGCGTGATTTGGATGAACTCATTTTGAGTATGCCAAACCGATGTTCTTGTGTTGTTAGTGTTCGCGGTAGAAACACGGATTATTAATTGTTTATGTTACCCAATAAAATTTTAGAGAAAACTGTTATTTCAGTCTTTTTCGAACTTTTGTGTTAGTGGTTCAAATGTCAAATATCCCTTTATTAGGAAAATGGCAAATTTCTTTATTAATGCAAAGGTGAATTGGTTTATCGTTACTGTGACAAACGAAAACACTTTATTTGATGAATCCTTAAAGAAAATTTTAATTAATATCAATCAGGAGAAAAGTTATTGCAAAAATATATGTTGATCCCTAGACACTTTTGATGTGTGTATTTACCAAAATAAAAATGATATTACTAATATTATGACTCCGAATATTGAAATAAATATTGCACACGTTAGCGATGTTAATGTTAGGCGCTCAGTTGTTGGAGATATTTGTACGTGCTTATGCAAACTTAGAAATGGCCTACAAATAGTTATGGTAGCAATTTACATTTCTCCGAATCCAAAATTGGACGAGGTAGAGCCTTTTATTCATCGCACTTTACTGGAGTACACTGAAGAAGGCTCGAAAATACTTGGTACAAATGGTAATAAATTTCCACTTATCTTGGCTGGCGATTTCAACATTAACTTCGCTGATAAAAAATCAGAGCGGTTGACAACTTTTCTATCAAAAACATTGAATTTGAAAATGAATAATGATCCACAAGAGTCCACAACAAAATATGGGACCACCATTGACGCGGTATTTTCTAGGTATTTAGAGGATATTAAGTCGCAAACTTATGTTTCTTATTTCAGTTATCATAAACCTATAGTTTCAATGATAAATATTCCTGAATAACCAACAGCTACTGTAAGGTAATAAAACCCACATGTATTGTAAAATAATAAAAATGTTTTAAATAATATTAACTTTTATTTATTTAATAAAAGAAAAATTTGTTTTCTTATCGGTCACCACGCTCAAAAAGTGTAACTTGAATTAATATCAAAGAAAAAGAAATACTGCATAAATAAAATAAATAAATAATTATAATTGCATAAATTGATACAAAATGCTATGCAATAGCTTTACCGCGGCAGTCCCCGAGTGCCACACGTCTTTTTTTTTTATAAATTATAAATAAGTGCTTGACCGCAATCCCGCCTGATGGTAAGCAGTGACGCGATCGTTGATGGTAAAGGGCACTAGTCTATTAAGAGCCTATTCACTCTAGCCTTGAAGACACTGAAATTGTAGTCCGACGGAAACACCGACGCTGGCAAATTGTTCCAGTCCCACGATGTACGCGGTATAAGGAGGAGGCGAAACGCTTCGTCCGGATCGTAGTGGTGTGCGTATCCTTCTGATTTAATACCAGATGACTTTAAGCAACTGTACGATCAGAGAAAGACTCGCAAGAGTCCGATCGTTCCGCGTGGAGTGCGGCAGCTTGAAACAGCCAGTAGGCATTTACTCGGTGGTAGGCCATAACATCGGCCGCCGGCAGAAGTTACCACCCACCAGACAAAGACTTGCCGCCAAGCGATTTGTCGTGTTCCGACATGATGTCTGGTGAAGCCTTACGGAGGACGGATCTGAGCAGTTGTGTTGCGATGTGTGCCGGATACGATGCGCCTAATGTTGTTGTGTTGGGCGTTTGGTCGTGGAGGGTCTTCAGATCAATCTCCCTTTGGCACAGCATCGTTGGTCGTGTTAACGTGGGTTTAACATTGCATCACCTCGCTCAACTGCCGTCTTCCTTCCTATTCGATCAGTTTCCCTGAGTGAATAGGCTCTTAATAAACAAGCGCGCTTTACCATCAACGATCGCATCACTGCTTACCATCAAGCGGGATTGCGGTCAAGCGCTAGTTTATAATTATTAAAAAAAAAAGTCACTCTCCGCGCCAACAGTTGAAACCTAACGGTGCCAACGAATTTGAGCTGAACGGTTATAGTAGGGCATTAGGTACACACCTCCCTGTCCGACCGACAGGAAGGGTACACACCCCCCGGGCCTCCAACCCGGAGGACTAGGCAAAATGGACGCAAGTCCACTGTCTCTAGACCAGGCGCTCCTTGCCCTGGCCAAAGAGGTCCTCCTAAAGGACCCTGATTTCATCGCCAAATATGGCGAAAAACTATCCGCTTTACAGCAGATAGCTTGCCAGCCCGCCCCTAAAGAAACCGAGGTGCCAATGGACACCGAGGTACCGTGCGGCAAAAAAGAGTAGACAAAAAATGAGGGCGCCACTGTCGTTAACCAGGCAATACCAGATACAACGACAAACTAGTTTTGATCATTGATGTTTTTGTGTGAATTAATTATAACTTGACTTATACACAGCCCATATCTTGCTGGGCAAGGGCCTTGTCTAAAAAGTAAGTAGGAATAGCCATAATCGCTATGCTTGACAGGCAGGTTGGGGATCGCTCACACAGAGGCCCCATACAGGGCCATGGACCGCACGATTCCCACGTATAACCGCCTACAGGCGGCGCTCGGGCCCCCCGATGTTGGGAAGCAACGTTGATAGCGCGCCTGCTGCACCCATCAGCTTGGGCTCCAGCCGCCGGAAGTGAGGCCCGAATTCCCAGCGGCTGTCGAGCACCAATCCCCGATACTTCATGGTGGACTCGGCAGCTATCCGGGCCCCGCTGACCACGATGTGTCATTCCATCGCTGGCGCACGCCGGGGGCCATGAAATACCATGGCCTCCGACTTGTCAAGGGTCACTTTCAGGCCCAGGCGCCGGATGCGGTTCACCACCTATGACACCGCAGCCGTGGCTACCAACGTCGCTTCCCTGTGCGAGCTCCCCCGGGCGGTGACAAGCGTGTCGTTCGCATAACACGTCAAGTCGGCGCCCGACGGGAGCTCGCCTCTCAGCACCCAGTTCCTTCCACACACTGGGAAACTGACCCTGCTCGAGGCAAGCCGTGAAGAGCCCCCTCAGCTGGGGCTCTAGCTCCTTCAGAGCCAGGACGAGAGCTCGGCCAGGAACTCCGTCGGGTCCGGGCGCTTTGTTCTTGGCCCGGAGCCGCGACACGGCCGCTCCCGTCTTTGCTTGCGTCACCTCGGGGACATCGGTGCCCACCTCTTCAAGAGAGTCTGTGGCTGAGGGCGAAGCCATCGCCGGGGGAACGTGCCCCGTTCGCTCAGGGAAGAGGGTCGAAACCACCGCCTCTAGCAGCTGGGGCTCCATACTCTGCACCATAAGGGGCGCCCAGGGACGCAACTTGCCCCGTACCCAACGGTAGGGGCGCCCCCACGGGTCCCGATCTAGGGACCCCAGCAGTTCTTCCCTGGCCCGCGACTTAAGAGTCGCCGATGGCCAGCCACAGAGTCTCCTTGGCTGCACGGTACATTTCATACCGCGCGGCTTCCTCGACGGGGTCGTCTCCGGTACCGCGTGTACTGGCGGCGAGCCGCGACGCAGAAAACGCGCAGCCGCGCAATCTCGTCGCTCCACCAGTAGACTTGGCGCCTTCTTGCGGACTGTTGGCGGACGCGGGGCATGGACGCGTCGCAGATCTGCGTCATCGCCCCGCGAAACGGGGCCGTCTGTCGCCAACTCCCAAATCCAGGACTGGGCTATGGCAGCTTCTTCGAGTAGTTCCCTGTCGAGGGGCTTATGCGCCCAATGCGGGCCGTCGTTAATCTGGGTTCTTGGATGGCGGCCGCTCGCGGTCTGGGCGGAGACGTCGAACCAGATATACCTATGGTCCGACAACGTCTCCACATCCACAGCGACACGCCAGTCACGGACACGGCTGGCGACAGAGGGGCTAGCGAAAGAGACGTCTACTATCGACCCGCCCCGCTGCCGGGGCGTTCGAATCGGGGTTCGGAGTACACGTGCGTGCACGTGTACTCCGAACCCCGATTCAGGACGACCAGACCGGTCGTCACCACCCACTCCGCTAGCACATTGCCCCGAGGGTCGGTGACCGGAAATCCCCACGCCGATGACTTGGCGTTGAGATCCCCGAGCACCAGAACGGGACGAGGGTGATAGCGGCCTACGACGGCGCCCAACTCGACAAGGAAACCCTCGAAATCGGCGAGACTCTTATTAGGGGAGAAATACGCCCCCACGATGACGATGCCGCCCGAGACCGCAGCAACCCAGCCGCGGCTCCGAAACGGGTCGATCAGAGTCCCGCCAATAATGGCCACCGAACCGTCAACGCATCCCAGCCAGTCGTCACGGGCGGGGACGAAATACGGCTCGGCGACCACAGCCACTTGGATTGACCACTGCGCCATGCTCTGGAACAAAAGGTCCTGAGCTCTGGCGCAATGATTGATGTTGCCCTAGAGGAAACGGAGTTGTGCCATTATTGATACTCTATTCCCTCGGTAACGGTCTTGGGCCGGGAGTCGGCCGCGGAGCTGCCCACCAGCAATCTGCCATTTGTGACGATCTTATTCACCGACGCCACAGGGCACCGAACCCAGACCGCGCCGAGTTCAGTGGCGTCGGTGCGAATATCGCCGGCCCGCACCTTATCCGGCGGACACTCTCCGCTTCGGGCAACGGCCGCTACCACCTCCTCAGGAGTCACGGACTAGTCCAGGCCGGCAATCCGCACCTCTGCGGTTTTAACCGGTCTGGAAATCCGGACGTCCTCGGGATTGAGGACCTCCCTCAACTTGGCGGCCAGAGCGTCCGCCTTCTCGGCATTGCCGCTCGCAGCACCAGCCACCTCAAACAGCTGTGCACCCGTGGCAGCATGTCTGATGGTGACGGACTGAAGGCCAAGATCCGACAACTTGATCTTGGCCTTGGCCTCGGTAAGGACCGAGCCGTACGTTACGCCGCGCTCCGCAGCGCCACGCTGAAGCGTGAGCGTCACGGCCTCGGAACGCGGGGCACGCACAGCCGGTCCCTTGCGACCGCCTTTGCCAGTCCGCCGCGCAGCCTTCGGAACCGCCTTTGCGATTTGACCGGAGGTGCGCGCTGGTGCTGCTGAGGCCGCCTTGGCGGCCTTAGCGGCTTTGCAGGCCTTCTTGCGGCCCACGACCGTCGCCCAGGTCTCACCCTTAGACCCGGCCGTCGTGGGCTGATCTCTCGCTGAAGAGCAGTTCCCGGCGTCTCCTCAGCCCTTCGCCGTTTGTCGGCCGCTAGGGGCGGGCGGAGGTTTTCCTCAGGGAGGCGCCGGAATTGCGCCTCGAGTTGGCAAGCCCTGCGCCAAGCAAATGGCGAACGAGTTATTAGTCGCCAGGTCACCTCTAAACCTTCAAGTTCTTATTAGCAGTTACAATGCGTATCCTGAAATTACGCACGCCATCTCCTCCATCGCATCCTATCGATGATAATAGAGCGAAACAACAAACCAAGCCCCGATCCCTCAAACTGGCTCACTTCAATGCAGACGGAATTAGAAATCAGAAGATCGAGATCTCAACCTTCCTCCGTGAGCACCAGGTTGACATCTTCCTCACTCAAGAGACCTTCCTCAAGCCTAGTCACCGCACCGACAACGCCGACCGCTTTATGACACCGCAACGACAGGTTATGGTGTCACAAAGGTGGCACACTCATCTATTTCAAAAGGGCTCTATATTGCATCACAATGGACCCCCCACCATGAGGATCCCCTGCTTCCCATCACTCCAGATGAAGTGCAGAACATCATCAAAGGACTTCAACCCAGGAAAGCGCCCGGCAGTGACGGCATCACCAACAAAGTGGCCCGTCTCTTCCCAGTCCATCTGATCATCCTCTTGACAACCATCCACAATGGTGCAATGGGGAACAACATTTTCCCACAAACGTAGAAAGAAGCCACTGTTATAGGCACGCCCAAGCCCGGTAAGCCTAAAGTCGGACCTACTAGCTACCGTCCCATCAGCTTACTCAAAGTTCTCGGTAAGATTTATGAGAGGCTTATAAATATAAGCGTCTCAGAGCTTACGCTGAGAACAAGGGCCTTATCCTCAATGAGCAATTCGGGTTCCGTACCCAACAGTCCTGTCCGCAACAGATTCTACGTATAACTGAACATAGCGACATAGCGAAAGCATGAATTTCGTTTGTGTGGAATAAATTGCTTTTTTTAAATGTCTGAAATTCAAATTCAAACTCTTTATTTCAGACAAGGCCCATATATTGTTAGTAAAAAAAAAAAAAACTTATCCTTTGTTAGTAAAAAGAGAAACAGGGATCAGTTGGCGACATGAATGTGTACACGCACATGTCTGTCCGCCCAGAGCCTAATAAAAGGTCCGTCGACCTTGTCCGCCAGTGTAGCTAGGATACTGTTCGAGCCGCCCCGAAATCGCCGCAACATCGAAGCACACCGTTTGCGTATGATGGCATAAAATTCATCAACTCGCGCTTCTGCGAACATGCCTGATGCACTGCAAACCCGAGGCAGCCCCAACAACATCCTCAGCGCATTATTGTACTGGACGCGCAGAGCGTTGTAAGCCTTCTGCGTATACATAACCCAGAAGCTGCACGAGTAAAACGACTGGCAGTAAGCTCTAAAGAGCGTCAGTTTTACCTGCTCAGTACACCGCGTAAACCTGCGAGCAAGCATGTTGCAATCGGACTGCCAACGCCCTGCGCTCCCTATCTATATCTTGGTCATCTGTGAGAGAATCCGTCACCACATGACCGAGGTACTTAAATTGAGAGACCACTTTTAATGGTGTTCCTTATAACATCACCGGAGGTAAATTGGTGGGTGTATTATTACGAACTTTAAATACCATAATAACACTTTTAGTAGCATTATACTTCAAGCCATGGGCTCCCGCATGCCTCTCACACACGGCCACTAACTTCCTTAGTCCACAGATAGATGGGCTGAGCAGCACCATGTCATCAGCATAGCTTAAGTTGCTAATCATTTTGCCATCAACAGAACAGATTCACAATCAGCAGAGTATGGGCTAGAGCCATACTCTGCTGATTGTGGATCTGCCCATTTTACACAGTTTCTCTCATTTTCATACCAATACTTAAGCATATGTACAACCTCAGGTGGAAGTTCTAAATCAAACCTTTTATTTTAAATAAACTACATAAGTACAAATACTTTTGAAGTGTCAAACGGTCGGTCAGTCAGTAAAATGAAGCTAGTTGTCCTTTCCAAAGCGCAGGATTCAAATAAAGAAGAATGGCCAAAAAATCCACAGACACTCTTAAAATATTTGAAGGGAATTTAATGACTCAACACACACTCCACCATCACCGAGACATTGTACTCTCAACCGCTAGAGCACATTTAAGGAAATGAAACATGTCTCCAGTAAATGGTAGCTTAATAACAAGTACACAGTGTTCACGCGTGTGCAATTAAACAATAATGCAATATGCATTATATATATGTAAATATAGTTTTTTCCAGTGGGGAGTACCTCTATCAATGTTTTCGAATTCTAATTAGTTTATACTCCCCTGTGGAGAAGGACCAGCGTTGAGCCAAGCATTTTTGTTAACGACGTAATACTTTTAACGTATAATATGTTTGGCGACAGTGTGCGTTTAATACAAGGTTTAAATTTAGATTCATTTAGTAGCGCTGGAGGACACATCGCGTATTATGTAGATTGGCGTTCAAAAGGTTAATAAGTAGTAGGGAAACAGTAGCACTAATAATGTCTTCAATGCGTTGTATGTTTTTATAGGGAAAATATTGACAGCTGATTTTCATCTTTTACTCGAATTTGATTCACAGTTCCTGATTCAAATTATGAAATGCACCAAAAAGGATCCATATAAATTTATAAAATCATAAATTTATTACAAAGCCACATCTCAATCTCAAGAAATCCGCATAAAAATGCTTGATCCCTAGACACTTTTGATGTGTGTATATGTAAATATAGTTTTTTCCAGTGGGGAGTATCTCTATCAATGTTTTCGAATTCTAATTAGTTTATACTCCCCTGTGGAGAAGGACCAGCGTTGAGCCAAGCATTTTTGTTAACGACGTAATACTTTTAACGTATAATATGTTTGGCGACAGTGTGCGTTTAATACAAGGTTTAAATTTAGATTCATTTAGTAGCGAGTATGTGGGCAGGAATTTTATTGTAACATTTTAAATAGGGCCTACTCCCTGAAGGATGAGTTTACTTTAGCAAGTCTAAAACAAGATCAACTAATAGGTCCCTATTTCTTGCTCTATAAATATTATGTCTTTCAGTTCTTTTACAGAAAATATTTAATTTTTTTTATGTACAGCTTCAGACGACAGCACATCAAGCTAATACAATGATTTTTAATGGATTTCCAACATCGCTAAAGCATTAATTAAAGCTTTATGTTGATCGAGATAATTTGACAGTATCAGGTAGCTTGGCCTGCTGTCGTCTGGACATGATATTTTCATATATTTATTCACAAGGTACCATATATTAATATATTTAAACAATCTCGCCTGCGGAGACCATCTACCAGGAATAAATACTCCTGTAAAGTGGGTGCGTATAAAATCATTTAAGACTCGCATGGTGGGCAGGTGGGGGCAGCTGACCCAACTCCCACTGCACCTGCCCCAAGGGTACGCCAATATCTTCATTGACTAATTGTAGTTTGAGTACCGGAAGCCAGTTGCAAAGTCTTAAAAAAATTATACAAACAATTATATTAAAATCAAAAGCTAACAATACCATCACTTTGATATTCCTCCATTGGCTCGATACCATCATCTAGTCCGTCACTAACAGCTGATAATTCTTCTTTGACAGCAGTATTTCCTGTTTCACATTCATCATCTATACTTATGTGGAATATTGGTGAAGTAATAAGCCCACTACAAAACTCTAATTGGGCTTGCTTTATTGAAGGATTGACCTGTGAAAAGAAAAAGAAAGATCAGAAGGTTGTGTGTTTAAATCAGGTCAGGGTCACCAGTATAGCAAAATTATGAGCAACAGGGTGTAGAGCTCCCTCATCCTAAATAGAAAAGGGAGGATTCTTCAACCAGACAGGTGTTGTGTTTGATGTTGGGAAGTTGTCTGTGTGCCTGTTACACGGTAAACTCTGTTTATGCAATGAAAGGTTTGCGTGACGTCAGTATGACGCGTGCTTCGCACGTGGTGTTGTAGATACCGCTATAATTATTATAATATTAAGAAAATTAAAATGAAATGTTGAAAATCTTTCAATGTGAAAATTACATAAGACAATCACCCAAAACTCCGCCCCGTTCGCCACTTCCTAGTACTTTCGCTGGGAAGAAAAGAGGAACGAACTTCCCAGATCAGTTGAAGAACAAATAAACAAACAACTTTATACAATTCTATGAATGTAAAACACAGAAAATAAACTTATTTACCTCATGTCAACTAGTCATGCCACTATACATACCAGCAAAGTACACATACTAGCTTAGTATGTACAAAGTACATAATAATTGTATGTCTAATATTGTGTGTATAATCTTATGCTTATATTTGACAAAAGCTTTTAGGTAGGGACAGTTGGGGCACAATGGTACGAAAAAAATATCTATATATTTAGAAAAATCAGTGTTTAATCTTTATATAATTTTTGCTTACAACCATCAACAAAATACCTTAACTTAATAATTGCACAGTAAAACAGAGAACAATAATCAAACTTAAACCTATTTATCTTTGATTTGGTGCGTTCCACTGTGCCCCAGGTCTGGGGTACAATGAAACAGGGTATGGGGCACATTGGAACACGACCTGTATTCTTACCAAAGAATTACCCAATGATGTCAAACCATTTTAATCTTGTCAGGAAACGTGTAAATGCTTTTTTGACGTTTAGTGTTTCCAGATAAGGACGGGTTTGGCAAGACTAGATCAATATCCTCAGCTGAAACCATTCCTATGTCCGGTTCTAACGGAAAATAGAAACTATTCTCACTTTTTGCGCTTCAACGCAAATAATTTATCCCAAATTCGTTGTTCTCATCTATATCAACGAAAAATTTGATATGCTTCAGATCGGAAAATTGTACCACTATTAAATCATTAGATTTTGGTCATTTAAAGCTGGACATACATTGTGCCTATAGGAAGTAGCCCTGGACAAGCTGCAAGCGGGGTGACGTTGTCTAAAGCCGTAAAGCCAGTCAATACCAGCCATTTGCCGTTCATTCCAAGCTTGGGGAATTTTAAGATTGTGATGCTTCGCCATTTCATAAGCTAAACGTCTTGTTTCTAAAGTGTCGAGACCGTAGCACATTTTAGAACAAATCACCAAATATTCTTCCGATTTTTCAAGGTCAGTTGAAAATACTTTATTTACTGCATAGTTAGGTGTCATACGAATTTCTGCTTCATCTTCTGCAGCTTTTTTCTTTTGGACATATCGATTATTTCAGCAGCAGCACGCAAACTCATACCACTTTCTACGACTTCTACAGCTTCTAGCAAGTTAGCTTCGCTGTGAAGTCCCCTATCACTTTTTCTGACGCGATGTCTCACCATTCTGGAGTTGTGTAAAATCTGCACAAAAATGAAGTTAAGCTAGTGGGGTTCATTGGAACAGCGTTCCACTGTGCCCCGTTCCATAGTGCCCCATAGCGTGTACAAAATTTTAAACAAGTATTCAAAAATGTTATGTTTTGCACTTAACACATAGCGGTCTCAAATAGACAAAATGATTAAGATTTATGACAATAAAATATCACTTACCTATTGTTTAAACTTTTTAACTATAAACGAAAGTACTTTAAAAAGAAATCTCAACTTTTGAATTTAAGATCAATATTTTTCTATTTACAGCTCCATTGTTATCGCGCCGCCATATTTCACTACGTCCTCGTATGGCGCAGGACGCACTACGATTGGTCGAAGTGGTAGCGCGCGAGCGCGCGAATTAGTTTAAAATTCAAATTTTTATCGACATTGTTCCATAGTGCCCCGTGTTCCACTGTTCCCCAACTGTCCCTATATTGTTATACAACATGCAATGGTTTAAAAACGGAACACTATAGGTATGAGCTTGAGAGGAATCATTTTCACACTGTACTGAAATTATAAATTATAAGAATAAATGGCTGATAAATAATATCTCTTACCTCATATTTATCACTCATATTTTGAACGAAAAGATCTTCGGCTTTCAGACATTGTCCCAGTAATCGGTCACATTGCTTTAATTTAGCAAAGCAGAAGACACAAGCAAGCAGCGGTCTACTATCTTCAGTTACAAACTGCAACAACATTTGTCATGTATCTACTATTTTTATTTTATTATTTATGTATCATTTATACCTAAGCATGAGGAACATTCATATTAAACAGGTACCAAATATCATTAAGGTATAAACTTGTGCTATCATGAGTCTATCTCAAAATCCCAGTAGACAGTGGAGCATTTTATATGTATGCATTATTGTAGATACAATTAATAACATCTTTAGGTCTTTAAATAGATTACTTCATATTTTTATGTGTAATATATAAGGTAGACATGATTGTGTCTCCATTTAATGTAACCAGTAGTTTGCTCAACATTCTCAATGTTGGCACACTGTGTATGAGGACTATTCTTAGAATCTAACAGTTTCTAAATTAAATAAACTTAGTACTTAACAAACTAAAGTTAAAGAAAAACCACGTGACTTAGTTTATGGACACATGTAATACAAGTCTCCCCCATATAATGTTATATTAAATTCCCCCATAAATTTAGGCTGCTTCAATTCAAGACTACCACAATTCCAAGTAACACTTTTTTACAAGACGCCTATTAAAACAATAAAAACTATTTTTTGCCCAATTCATTCTTTAATAGCAAGTATGTACATAATATACTGCGTTAGAATCATAATTTTAAGACGCATCAATTAGGTTTATAATAAACTAAATACTAAAGGAATTATAAGCAGATAAGTTACTTTACAATATAAAAATATGTTAAAAACATGCAAAAATATGGAGTACAACAACCAAAAATCAAAAAAAAAATTGTATTAATCACGTTTTACTATAAAACTTTTAGGAAAACAGTAAACATCGCCTTTCAATTTAATAAAATGCTATCTAAAAGTTAAAACAAATCGATGTTGTCCTCAAAATAACAAATACTTAAAAATATCGAAATAATTATTAAAATAATCAGTAATTATTTTTAAATATTTTTCCGAACAATGGAAACAAAAGAAAAATAATAAAACTGAAAAAGCTAATATGCAAAACTGCCCTAATATTTTCTAAACTAAAAATAAAACAGAGACTTCATAAACTTTTTTAAAAAAATATTCCAAACTTTTGAAATAAAAATCTATGACATTATACTGTTAAGTTAGAATCAAACATAACATTAAAATATTAGATGTCTGGTGAAGCCGTACGGAGGACGGGTCTGAGCAGTTGTGTTGCGATGTGTGCCGGGTACGATGCGCCAAATGTTGTGTCGGAAGTTTGGTCGTGGACAGTCTCCGGATCAATCTCCCTCTGGCGCAGCATCGTTGGTCGTGTTGGTCCTGGGTTTAAGATTGCATTACCTCTCTCAACTGCCGTCATCCTTCCTATTCCTAAGTTTTTTAAGTGAATAGGCTAATAAACTAGTGCGCTTTACCATCTACGATTGCATCACTGCATACCATCAGGCGGGACTGTAGTCAAGCACTAGTTTATAATTATTAAAAAATATATATATTTAAAATAGTATTTTAAAAACAAATTGCAACACTTATGAGATCATAAAAACACAACCATATTTTGTTAATATAAACTTAGTTAAAATATATCATTAAATAATATAAGTTACTTGACCAAATTAAGTACTCAATGGTCACTGCGTTACTGTTAATCTAAATTATCAGCCTTACAGATTTGCAATGAACAATTCATGATATTTAGGAATAATATATTTGTTAATAAGGTTAAGAATACCCTGTTTTTTTGCTTGTGTTACATTTAATTTTTGATTATAAAGTTGGTGAACTAATAATATTCTGAGATTGATTCGTTTTCATCTGCCTGGCCTTATCATTTCAAAGCAGTTGGAATCATTTCAAAGAATACTGCTAAACCATTGCTCCATATATTCGAAAACGTAACGCAACCACCGCAATTAATGTTGATGAAGTGTCAAAATGAAACCATTGCTACTGGTACTGGATTACCCAATTACCCTGCAAGTACATAAATGGGCAATAGTAATCACTTGTATGCGCATCAATAGTTTCAGATTTTAGTTTTATCAGTACATTGTTGAAAGTCTCTTTCTTCTTCTTGCGGGGCAAGAATCATTATTTGCTGTTTTTATTGTTTTCCACCAATTCTCTTTTTTCCGCTGTTCATTTTTTGCGGCATTGGCCTTGTCAATTTTCTTTTCTGGGTCGCTCTTTTCCCATGTCTTATTATATATATTTACAGTTTCTTATATGCTAATCTTTTCTACTCTACTTGATCTATCTTAATTCTTACTTCTACATTTCCATTCTCTTAGATTCTTGCCGACAGCACAGCACTTAGCTGTGCTGCCCTTGTCCTGTTTCTCTCAATGGACTGTTTTGCAACCTTGAGGCAAAACCGCTCCAGGTACGGCCTGGAGTGTTTATCCGCCATAAGGTCGGCTATGGATAATAAATGTCTGTTAACAGATTACTATGGTTCAATTCTTTAATCTCTTTATATAAACCTGGTTGAGGTCATAATTGTTTTAGTCTGCTTTTAGTTAAGATGTTTTAATTTTGAATACAATTAAAGCCCTGCCTCATAAGAAAATCTGGGTCTTTAACTGTATCGCCCAAAGAGAAATTTGAACTAGAGCTGATTGAAATTGTAGAATCTGAAGTAAACATATTAACATTTGGTGTCTTTTCTAAATATTCATTTTCAAGTATAGACAAATACTGATACTGTGCTGATTGTCACATATAGAATTACAACATTTGGTTCTTCCAACATTGGATTGTCAGTTTGCTGATGTTTTTCTATGCTTTGAACATTTTCTATAATACTTCTACTGTTACCTCTCACCATGTTGAGTATTTTATGGACTATTATGTCACCTTTTGTAAAATCTTTATATTTATGTTCTGTAATCTATATGGTGTACATAATAAAGAGTATTCTATTCTTCTACTCATTCTGTAATAAATATGTAGTAAATCAAAATACAATGTACTTAAGCCGGCCCCATCCATGTACATAAGCCGCCGTTGGGCTCCTTTTAAACATGTCATGACAATATGATGGCTAAAAAGAAACCTGGCATTTTTAAAATGACTAAAATTCGTAAAATATCAGCAAAACAATAACTAGTATACAACAAAATAAAACACACAAAAATAAAATGATATTTAACATTATAAAATACCTAAAACCGACCAACACCGGCCAACCATTCAACATTCCTTCGGAATAAATGTGAATAAACTGTATTCATAAAAAAGAACTATATTTGTTTTGAGATAAGGTCAGGTTTAATATATTTTACTCAAACAACCCTGTCAAAATAAATGAAAAAGGAATGTATTCCTGAAAAATGTTGTCTTAATTTAGAATTATAATAGAAAAAAACAGTGCTTTTTATATTCAAAGAAACCATTTTGAAATACTGTACTTCATATTAAATAAATTAAATGCAAAACAAACACATTTTTTGATAAATTCATTTTGATTTGAAAATATGTTCGTTTAGGTATATCTTTTATGCAAAACAAACAGTTTTGAAATATGGTTCTTTTGATTTAAAGTAATGTCATACTTAAGTGATTCCTTTATTCAAAACTGCAGTATTTCTAAATGGTGTTGTTTTCTTTTTAAAAATAATAATTAACACACATTAATTTAATTTTGGAGATGTGGCACTTTTCCACCGAAGAAACGTGCGTAAATCGCAACTAAAAATATGTTGGTTTAGACTACATTTTGCGTGTTCAAAAAGAAAATTCAAAACAAACAGTTGCAGGGTTTTGCATCTTACAATGCAAAATCAATGGGAGTCTTTTAGAAATATTAAAAAATATAGGTTTAGGACTGTATTTTTGCAATAAAAACATTTTTTATTTATGGTACTTTTGAATTGAAGCAGCGACATGTAATACAAGTCTCCCCCATATAATTTGTTAATAATGTTGCTAAGTAAAAACAGAATACAATTTTTCACTTAGAATGAGAAACACTGGTTACAAACATAAACATTTCTTGAAAAGATAATCATTTGAATTATGACAACACAGTCTGTGCAATGAAATTGCACCCATTTACACCCACAGTACAGAGGGCAACATTTAAAGAAAATTAAGAGTGCAAGTTAACCTGTGATGGAGCATGACAACTGAGTAGAGCTGGTGTTATGTTGAATTGGGTAACTAAGTCATGTAGTTTTTTGTTTAACTTTAGTTTATTATCTAAACAAATGGAATCATTAAGACGAGATAAGTTAACTACCCAAGAATAGACTGTTCTAGAGCTGTCTTAAAGTTGATACACTGGTGCAAAACTATCAACATTATTGGTCCCTAAGAACATAACAACTTTAAAAATAACAACTTACTGGAATATTAGTCAGCGTCTCATATAGTTTGTGCAAGTTCCTGTTGGCCACTATACACAGGCGGACATTCTCCGCTGAACATATCCTACACATTGGTAGTCTATCCATTATTAGCTCAGAAAGTATCAATTCAATTCAATTCCTGATTAATGGCCTTTGTGGGAGAAACGCGCCACAATTTTGCCAAGAAAACGTGCGAACGATTAATAAACCATGAAACGCTGGAGAGTATTTAGCGCGAATTAAAATAATAATAACATTGAACTATATTACTAACGTAGTAGTAATACCTCAGTGAATAATAATATATTTCTTGATATGTTAAAAAATAAAAAATATGTATTTCTGGTTTTTTTTTTTTTTCTTCTTGGCTTTGACCCTCTTGGACATTAGCCACAACAAAATTAAAAGGTAGGGAAACTAAACTTTATAAAGGAACCGTGAAAGAATTTAGGAATTTGGAAGGAATAGGATTGTGGGATGGCTAGGATATATAGATTATCAACAGGATATACTGAATATGGATATACTATATTTTTATATTATTAGAATTAATAAAGGAGGATAATAGTTTATATATATTTATATCATTTGTATATAAAAGACATTCTATAGAAGTAGGAAGCGGAATACGGAAGGATTTAATAGATTCAAAAAAGGAGGAGTGGTTATACCTCGAGCAAGAAAAAAATATATGATTAACATCTCCTGATTCAGTGCCACATTCACACGTACTTTCTGTAATAATATTAAGTTTTGCGAGGTGCGCTGGCGCGCACGTATGTCCTAGTCTCATTCGTGTTAAAATTGTGGTAGCAAGTTTACCAAGCCTCATCGTGACGAACCATGGTTTATTGGGAATGTGGTTTTGGATTCTCTTGTAATATAGACCCTTATATTTACTACTTTCATTCCATTCCAAGAGAAATATTAGCCTGAGAAGCCAGATCATGACAATAGTTTTGATAAGGATATAAATCACCAGAATGGACAGCATCTTTTGCCAAAATATCCGCTCTATCATTTCCCAGTGTGCCACAATGGCTGGGGACCCATAAAAACACTACATCAAATCCACTCAAACGACATTTATGTAATTTTTTTTTTTTTTTTATTTCTTTATTGATTAAGGAGGGTTTGATCAAGCATGATCATGTCACCCTCGTACACACATAAATATTTTTAACACTATTAACTTACGATCTACGCTTAACTGCTATTTGGACAAGTTTGTACAACATTCTGGCTTTCTTTGACAAAGGGTGAGCTAAAATGTTGTTGCACATTCCAATATCATTTAGGTTGATTCCCGTCTTTAATTTGAATTTGACCCTTTCGGCTTCATTCCGAACACATTCCACCATCACATGATACACATCTTCTACCACACCGCACTCGTCGCAATTTTGCGAATCGGATTTACGCATTAAAAAAAGAAAGCTGTTAAGAGGAATGTGTCC
Organism: Sesamia inferens; assembly: GCA_037179545.1. Lineage (NCBI taxonomy): Eukaryota > Metazoa > Arthropoda > Insecta > Lepidoptera > Noctuidae > Sesamia > Sesamia inferens. The sequence goes on from CM073946.1 coordinate 21,389,702, forward strand.
GGATCGAAGCCTCATGGAAATCACAACATCAGATCTACACAGATCAGAACCAACAAACCAAGGAGAAGTGGACAGATTAGGTTGTATAGTCTTATACCAAATACTTTTAGTCACAGACCTCTCGTCAAAAAATTCACTCCACATTTGGTTACACTTATTCCTCACTAAATACAGGCGGTCAGTATAAGGTGGTAAACAGGAGAATGGTGTTCCATTTATAACAGCGTCCTTAGCGAGTCGATCAGCCTCTTCATTTCCCGGTATACCTATGTGCGCAGGTATCCATTGTATTTTAACAATTTTGTTACTATTGCACATTTTATAAATTGAATCCAAAATACTATAGGCTATCGGTGCTCCTCGAATACACGAGGTGCAACGAGCCAAATGATAAATTGCACTCCTTGAGTCTGTCAATATAACATACTTACCAGCATCAAAAGAGTTTATGTAGGAAATTGCTTCAGCTATGGCGATCAACTCTGTATACATTATAGATATATTAACATTAATTTGTAGTTGGACTGAACTATTTGTCTGAGGGTCAAAAAGGGCTAAACCACTGCATCTATCCTTATCTTTGGAACCATCTGTGTATATCTGATAAAAATCTACATAATTATTTTTTATAAAATTGCAACACAATTGCTTCATTTCCCATGAGTCATATTGGTGTTTTGGTTTACTAATAGCCGCGATAACCGGTTGTAGCACTGACAAAATATTCACATTGCTAACCCAAGTGTCTAGAGAAAACATTCCTAACTGCCTGCTCGTAAAAATTGATATATTTTTACAAAAATCATGGATGGATATCAGTAAAGGTTTATTTCTACGTTTCCAATATAAATTTTCACGACAAAGGTCTTTCAACGTTACCACTATGTCGATGATTGAGTTATTAGAAGTAGACTTCATCTTTAACCAAAATTTCCCAGCAAGATAATATCTACGTATAGCCAATGGCTGAAGGTGAAGTTCGCATTCCATCACATGTATAGCCGTAGTTCTTATAAATCCTCCTATGACGCGCATACATTGATTTTGAACCCTATCCAATTTATTTAAATGTGTTTTACAACTGTCACCATATAACAATCCTCCATAGTCTAATCTACTGCGGATCATAGCAATATATATACGTCTTAAATTGCTAGGGTGTATACCCCAACGGAACCCAGCCAGCACTTTAAAAATATTAAAAAACTTTAGACATTTTTCTCTTAACTCATTTATATGTTTAGCCCATCTTAATGATCGGTCTAACCATAGCCCCAGATATTTTACGTGATCCACTACTTGTAAACGTAAGCCACCAACACAAACATTAACAGATTGTCGTTGATATCCTCTTTTAAATATGCATATTCTACTCTTACTAGCCGATATTTCTAGCCCGATATTAGACAGCATAACAACTAATTTATTCAAAGCGGACTGTAATTGCTTTGTACCTTCGTCAATATTTACACAAGTAACATATAGAACAAAGTCGTCCGCATATTGTGACACAAAAATATTATCTATTTGTTTACAAATATTAACAGACGCTATATTAAAAAGCAAGGGTGATAAGGGGTCGCCCTGTGCCAGGCCCCGACACGTGGTTCTACAACGATGTTCCGCATCTACCCGAAATTGTAAATATCTCTCTTTTAGAAAATTCCACAAATACCGACACATTAGTGCACTAACACCAAGTTGTTGCATATTATGAATCAGACATTTAACATCAACGTTGTTATACGCGTTATCAATATCTATAAATGAGGCTATAGTTACATTGTTACGTGAAAAACCGGTTTGTATTCTTGATACTAAACAAGTTAAATTTTCTATAGTGGAATGACATCTTCTAAATCCTGTGGTTTCTGGTGACAAAATGTTATTCTTTTCAATATACCACTCTAATCGTTTTAGTAAAATGTAATGAAAGGTTTTACAAATACACGACATCATAGAAATAGGACGAATACTTCCTGGTTTATGTAATAGAAAATAGCAGTCTAAAATTATAGGATAGCTTGTGTTATTTTTCAATGGAAATTTTAATAAAGCCTCAAGTGCACTTTTAGAATCTACAACAACAATAGTTTTTCTTAGTTTTGCGAGTAAGATATATTCAATAGATCTAAATATTCCATAGCATTCACCAGTGAAAACTGAAGTTTCCACTGGTAGTTTGATTTTTTGAACTATCCGGTATTGGTGGTGATAGATACCAACACCAACAGGTTTAGTAGGAGAAGGTTTTGATGCGTCACAATAAATTTGGTGCCTGTCATACCATTCATGATTAATTTTATAATGAAAGTTATACTTATTATGAACATTATGTTTGTTGAAATCAATATCGAAAAGAACAACAGGACGCTGAATTAGCATTTCAAAATTATAGAAAAATACTGGAAGAAATGATGACCTATGAGTAGGGGCTTGAAAAGAGATAAATTTTCGAAAACTTATTACTGGACCGGGCGTTTGTTTATGATACCAGTATGATGACGAATCTATAAGACCAGATAGTTTTGATAATTTGTTATAAAGAGGATGATCTTTAAGTTGAAATGCTCGAAATATAAATCTATCACAAAGCATCTGCCTTCTAAGTTTTAAATGTGGATCCAAGCACTCTACTTGAAGCGAATTAATGGGGCTTGATTTCATAGCACCGGTGACAATTCGGAGGGCTCGTGATTGAATCCCACTTAGTTTATTTAAGCCAAGTTGATTGCAGGGTTCAAGGAAATACGTACCGTAATCTAGAATACTCCTAACAAGGGAGTTATATAATAATTTTAGTGACGATGGATGTGAGCCCCACCATACTCCAGTCAAACATCTGAGTATATTCAACATTTGTTCACATTTTGCAACTATATAATAACAATGAGGAAGACCTGTCATTTTACTGTCTAGTTTTATTCCTAAAAATTTTACTTCTTCCTCAACAGGAAGGGTATTGCCGTCGTAAATAACAGAAATAGGGATAGTTAATCTCGTTCTGGAAAAAAGCACAATGGCACTTTTAGACACTGATAAACTAAGACCGTGGTTATCAAGCCAGATTTTTAAGCACTGTAAGGAATATGTTAGTAAAGAACTTAAATTATCTACAGATTTACCAGACACGTACAAAAGAAGGTCATCAGCGTATTGGAGAATACTGATATGCGTCGGAAGGCAACATTCAAGATCGTGAGTATAAATATTATATAGTAAAGGGCTTAATACAGAACCTTGTGGGAGCCCATTCCATACTATCCTTGATTGAGTATTGGTTTCATTTAAAATATTTATCAGTCTTCCTGATAAAATATTACATATAAAATTAATATGTATTGCAGGGACTTCAAGATCCAGAAGCTTATTATGTAATATATTTAAAACGACGTGATCATATGCAGCTGCTATGTCAAGAAAGGCTGCTAAAAGGGAATGATTAGAGGTAAAAGCCAACCTGATGTCAGTGGTAAGTATTCCAATACTGTCCATAGTACTTTTATTTTTCCTGAAACCATATTGAGTTTTTCCAAGAAGGCTTTTACTTTCTATATACCATTCAAGACGGTTTTTCACCAGATGTTCAGCAATTTTGGCTAAAACGGATGACAGCGCAATTGGGCGATAGGATGAGACATCATCGGGAGGTTTTTTTGGCTTTAATATGGGTATAACTTCCTGTAATTTCCATGTCGAAGGAATGTCACCATTAAACATGATAGAATTTATAAGACTTAAAAAATATAAAAGACTTTGGTCACTTAAGTGTGTGAGAAAGGAATATGGGATGTTATCACAGCCGGGCGCGGAGTCTTTAACATAAGATAGGACTCCTTTCAGCTCAATTAAGTTGAAAGGAGCATTGAGACCAGTTTTATTCGGAATAGGGACATGCAACGAAGGATAATCAAAGGGAACAAAAGGAGGAGCTAATTTATTTAAAAACCGTTCAGAAACGTGTTCTGAAATCTTATTGGTAGTAAATAGCATAAACTCTTTGAATGCTGAACGAAAACGTCGGATGTTTGTCCAAACAGCTGACGCGAAAGCGCGGGAATCGTTGAATTTGACGGACGCGGATTTTGTCGAAAAAATAATTTTAATTGTTAAATAGTCTATTTTCGTATTGGTTTGGATCATTTCATGAGTATTTTTAGTTTTTAGTTATGTAAATATTGTAGTTTTGTGTATATAAGTTCAGTTACATATATTTTTCTGTGTATATAGTTTTGCCGCCTAAATTGGTAAGTCCTTAAAATTTTATTTTTATGGATCCTCCTCAGGATCCAGGGGGCACGGCCCCTGACATTGGTTATGTCGTAACTATACAAAACAATAACATGGATTGTGATGACCCCAACGCATCTATCAATGAAAGTAGTTTTGATACTGATAGTTCTCTGTCCTTGGGAAATTCCAAACGTAAAAGAATCAGTGCACATCGTATTTGTAAACATTGCAATAAGAAAAGACGAAAGCATGGCGGTAATAAGAAAACAAGAGATTCTGATTGCCAATGTCGTTCTTCTGTTGATGATAAAGTGCTTGTTGAACTTACCCAACCTTTATCTTCTATTTCTGATAACAAGACATCTAAATTGACAAGAAATCAAGAGGATGACAATTTATCTGTTCCTAAAACTGTGCTCGGCTTTTATATGAAAATACCGACACTGCTCCTTATGTGGTACATGTACAAAGAAAGCAGCAATCCCCTAATGACAATATTACGTTGCATCCAATTTCTTTCGGCCATTTACAATAGAATGGATATTATTTTAAAGAAAAATAATATCCATTCTATTGTAAATGGAAGTTTAAAACGTATAGGACGTAATAGACTTTGCATATCATTTATGACATACCATGAGGCTAATTTATTCTTGACAAATAGTAATATTAACAAAGATTACAAAGTTTTTATACCAGCATTTAGTGTAACCCGGCTAGGAGTAGTTCGTGGTATTCCTGCTGAGTGGTCTGACGAAGAAATAAAAGAAAACATTAATGTTCCCATTGGTGTTGGTGCAATTCTTAAAGTAAGACGTATTAAGAAGAAAATTACTGTTGAAGGCAAGTATGAATTCAAGCCAACTGAGACTGTAGTTTTGACCTTCGATGGCCAAGTTTTGCCAAAACGCATATTTGTTTGCTACACATCTTTATTGGTAGATCTATATATTTACCCTGCTATTCAATGCTACAATTGTTGCCGTTACGGCCATGTGAAGGTACAATGTAGGTCCAAACCTAGATGTTATAAATGTGGACAAGAGCACTCTGGGGATAGCTGTTCAGTTACTGAGGATGATTTATTATGTTGTCTATGCAAGGGCTTTCACCTTGCCTCTAGTAAATCTTGTTTGGAGTATGAAAGGCAAGAAGCCATTAAAGAAGCTATGGCAAAAAGCTGTATTTCATATGCAGAAGCATTTAAGTTACACCCACCTATTTCAAAGATTTCATATGCTGATGCTTTGGCATCTACACCAAATGTGCCTACAAATACTTTTTCTTCAACTCATAATTCTACTTCTCAAAGTCAAACTTTGACTTCATATAAAAAGACAGTATTTCTAAAACCGAGATCTCCTCCTAGATTGACTAAAGGATATAACAAAGACAGTCATAATGATATTATTAAGGATTATAATATGCCCCCTCCGGCCAATGGGTGTGCTTTACAAACTCCCAAAAACTCTTCAAATAATTCAGTTGCTGAAATAATTGTTGTTCTTATTAACTTATTGTCTCAATCTAATATAATTACACCGTCCATCGCTGCTTCATTATCTGGAATATTATCAGAAATCCCCAAATCTTCCAACAATGGACAACAACAGCCTGCCCAAAGTATTACAGTGGAACTGTCGTAGTGTAGTTCCGAAAAAAAGTGATTTAATACATCTGATTAATAAATATGAGCCTTTTGTTGCTGCTTTACAAGAAACTTGGCTTAAGCCTACAAGTTTATTTAAAATTTCAGTCAGGTTATAAATGTTTACGAGAAGATCGCGTTGACGGGTATGGCGGTGTTGCTATACTTGTTAAAAATTCTACTGATTTTGAACATTTTCCAATACAATCACATTCCAATAATATTTCGATTATTGCTGCGATTATACAGAATGTATGTTTTGTTTCATTATATGTACCCCATCCTTCTACTTCTGTTTTCGTTGAAATTGCTGATATATTGTCACGGTTACCCAAACCGTATATTATTTTAGGAGATCTTAACTGCCAACATACATCTTGGGGTAGTGGTGTTGATAATGTGTTTGGAGGCACATTAAGTGAAATAATTGACGACCATGAGCTATGTGTACTTAATTCTGGTGTACCAACAAGACGCACAGCTCCTGGGGAGAATGCTAGTGCCCCCGATCTATCAATTTGTACAGCTAATCTCGTGCCATTTATTTTATATTGGAATACATTACCGTCGTCGTATGGTAGTGACCACTTCCCAATACTACTTTCTTTCCCTGATAAATTCAATTCTCCTTTAAAACGTCCACCTCGTTTAAAATATAAGTTAGGTAAGGCAAATTGGCAGTTATACCGGGAACACTTGGAGGAAAGAATTAGAGTTTTACCAGTAGTATTACTAGGTGAAGAAGCTTCTTGTGTGGAAGATTTAGCAAAAGCAATGTTGGAAGTGGCTGATGAGATTTTCCCTATTAAGAGTGGTGGTATGAGATACATTCTCCCTCCCCCTTGGTGGGACGAGGAGTGTACACAAGCTGTTAGAAAGAGGAAGGAAGCAGAGGTGGCATATGCGGAATTTTGCTCATCAGATAACTTCAGAATTTTATGTGAGGTAATAAATGAAACTAGTAAACTATTTAAAACTATAAAAATTGAAAGCTGGAGATCCTTTTGTTTATCTATATCTCCTGACATTCCACCTTCTGTAATATGGAACAACATTCGTAGATTCAAATCTGTATTTACTGAATCATCTTCTATTTTTCTGCCGGCTCCTCTTACTGATCAATTTTTGAACAGGTTAGCACCTCCTTCTGTTCCGGAAAACATACGCTTATCCTCTTGTTTACTTCCTCTTCCTACAACTGGATTTGACGGCCTTTTCTCTTTATCTGAAATTCAAGGCGTATTAACCAAAGTCAAAGACTCAGCACCTGGAATAGACGGTATCCCATATTCTTTTATTGTTAATTGTAGTAATGAAACATTGGAATACTTCTTAAAAGTCATTAATACTGTTATGGTTTCCGGAAATGTCCCGTTATCTTGGAGATCTCAGGTGGTTTTGCCAATTCTGAAACCCAATAAAAATCCTTCAGATGCCCTGTCCTATCGTCCTATTGCTTTGTCATCTGTATTAATGAAAATTACTGAACATCTGGTTAAAAATCGCTTAGAATGGTATGTGGAAAATAAGAACTTACTTAGTAACCATCAATATGGGTTTTGGCGTGGCAAGGGCACTATGGACAGTATTGGCATATTCATCACCGATTTAAGACTGGCATTTTCTGATAATCATTCCACCGTAGCTGCTTTTCTTGACATTACATCTGCTTATGATAACGTCGTTTTGTCTATTCTTTATGATAAATTAAAGTTCCTTGGCGTTCCTATGTTTTTGAGCAACTTTATCATTAATGCTTTATCTGAAAGAATTATTCAACTGGATACGGAAAATTCTAGCAAGGAGTTCAGACATGTTTGGCGTGGTCTTCCTCAGGGCTCTGTATTAAGTCCATTATTGTTTAACATTTATTCACATGATTTAGAGTCTGCTCTGGACAAAAATGTTAAAGTTTTACAGTACGCTGATGATCTGTTAATCTACTTTACCCATCGTTCTGTTCAAAAAGCTTGCTCATCCTTGTCATTCTCTCTTAGTTTACTAGGTAAATGGCTTGATAGTAATGGTTTAGAAGTGTCCCCATCAAAGAGTTCTGTTGTCCTTTTTTCTAGAGCTATTCTACCCCCTCCATTTACTGTTTACTTTAATAATAACCCATTGCCTGTCAAGAGTGAGGTGAGATTTCTAGGTGTAATCTTAGATGCCAGACTTACAGGAGTTCCTCATTGCGAGGATGTGGCAGTTAAATGTGAGAAGCAGTTGAACATGCTTCGATGCCTTGCTGGTGTATGGTGGTGCTCACCCATTTTGCCTGAAGCTTGTTTATAATGCTATTATTAGAAGTCGATTGGATTATGGGACATTTTTGTTGGAACCGGGTCAAAAAAAGGGTTTTGAAAAGTTAGACAAGATACAAGCAAAAGCTTTAAGAATTGTAACAGGGGCAATGAAATCAAGTCCCATCAATGCTCTTCAGGTGGAATGTGTGGATGCACCGTTACATATAAGACGGCAATATTTATCAGACCGGTTTTTATTTCGCAGTTTGCAGTTTTCTAATCATCCTCTTCGTTCTAAATTACAGGCGCTAGCTGGTCGCGTTGAATCTTCAGCATATTGGTCACATAAACCTACTCCGTGCCTGGTCATTAGTTACTTAAGATTTACAGCACTTCAGGCTCCTACTCATAGTTCCCCTCAGTTTCCCCTTTTTCGTGGTAATTTCTGTTCACTAGTTATACGTCCCGAGGTACATCTTGAGCTAGGATTATCAAAAAGTGACCCCTTTGTGAGTGTTGCCCTAAATAGCATTAAAGATAGAAAATGGCTTGGCTGGCATTATATTTACACTGATGCTTCGAAACATACTTCTGGTATTGTAGGGGTAGGCGTGTTTCATTCTCAGTATAATATAGTACAAAAAATTAAACTGCCGCCTGAAACTTCAGTGTTTACAGGTGAATGTTATGGTCTTTTTAAGGCAGTGGAATACGTACTGCTATGCAAATTGCCAAAGACTATTATATTTTGTGACTCAATGAGTGCTCTACAGTGTTTAATTAAGTTTCCCTTTAAATCTCAAGCAGTGTATCCACTTATTATTGACATTAGGGAGTTGCTGTGCAAATGTGAGCAAATGAATGTATCTGTGACTTTTGTCTGGATTCCAAGTCATTGTAATATCTCTGGGAATGACACGGCTGATCGTCTAGCAAATGAAGCTGTGGAATGTGGTGACATGTTTCCATACAAAAATTATTGTCACGATTTAGCATCACTGCCTAATGTCGCTCTTTATCAATCGTGGAGCGACAATTGGTCACGAACTAGCAAAAAAAAAGGGAAAATTTTATAGTACCATACAAGAACAGTTGCCTCGGAAACCCTTGTTCTTTATGTTAAAGCTAGGTAAACATGCTACTAGTTGTATCATAAGATTAAGATTGGGTCATGTTTCAACTCCTGCACATTTATATAAACTTAGCATAGTCACTAGTAATATTTGCCAGTGTGGCACAGATATTGGCGATCCGAATCATATCTTCTTTTCTTGTTCATTAAATAACTGTACTGCGTTCATAGAATCACTGATCTCTCTTAACGTTCCCCTCCCAACCTCTGTTCCTATATTATTAGCATATCAAAATTTTGATATTTATAAAACTATTTCCCTATTTATTGAAAGTAATAATGTCCGCCTGTAATTTTTTCTGCTATATTTTATTAAAACTTATCATATTTTACCTATCCGTAAAAGTGTTTTGATGCAATTTCCTTTTCCTATCGCAAAATTTCCTTACCATACCATATCGATTCCCTACCTTTGTACTAAAATCTACTGAAACAAAATCAAATACTCGAAAATGGCAATACGCAAGCAGCGTCATGCCAAATGGAAAAAAAAAAAAAGAAATATATTATTATTCACTGAGGTATTACTACTACGTTAGTAATATAATTCAATGTTATTATTATTTTAATTCGCGCTAAATACTCTCCAGCGTTTCATGGTTTATTAATCGTTCGCACGTTTTCTTGGCAAAATTGTGGCGCGTTTCTCCCACAAAGGCCATTAGTCAGGAATTGAATTGATACTTCCTGAGCTAATAATGGATAGACTACCAATGTGTAGGATATGTTCAGCGGAGAATGTCCGCCTGTGTATAGTGGCCAACAGGAACTTGCACAAACTATATGAGACGCTGACTAATATTCCAGTAAGTTGTTATTTTTAAAGTTGTTATGTTCTTAGGGACCAATAATGTTGATAGTTTTGCACCAGTGTATCAACTTTAAGACAGCTCTAGAACAGTCTATTCTTGGGTAGTTAACTTATCTCGTCTTAATGATTCCATTTGTTTAGATAATAAACTAAAGTTAAGCAAAAAACTACATGACTTAGTTACCCAATTCAACATAACACCAGCTCTACTCAGTTGTCATGCTCCATCACAGGTTAACTTGCACTCTTAATTTTCTTTAAATGTTGCCCTCTGTACTGTGGGTGTAATTTCAAACATTTACACTCACATACTCAAATAGACCCGGAACAAGTACCTGTCGGACATACAAATTTGTTCTTTATGGGTGCAATTTCATTGCACAGACTGTGTTGTCATAATTCAAATGATTATCTTTTCAAGAAATGTTTATGTTTGTAACCAGTGTTTCTCATTCTAAGTGAAAAATTGTATTCTGTTTTTACTTAGCAACATTATTAACAAATTATATGGGGGAGACTTGTATTACATGTCGCTGCTTCAATTCAAAAGTACCATAAATAAAAAATGTTTTTATTGCAAAAATACAGTCCTAAACCTATATTTTTTAATATTTCTAAAAGACTCCCATTGATTTTGCATTGTAAGATGCAAAACCCTGCAACTGTTTGTTTTGAATTTTCTTTTTGAACACGCAAAATGTAGTCTAAACCAACATATTTTTAGTTGCGCTTTACGCACGTTTCTTTGGTGGAAAAGTGCCACATCTCCAAAATTAAATTAATGTGTGTTAATTATTATTTTTAAAAAGAAAACAACACCATTTAGAAATACTGCAGTTTTGAATAAAGGAATCACTTAAGTATGACATTACTTTAAATCAAAAGAACCATATTTCAAAACTGTTTGTTTTGCATAAAAGATATACCTAAACGAACATATTTTCAAATCAAAATGAATTTATCAAACAATGTGTTTGTTTTGCATTTAATTTATTTAATATGAAGTACAGTATTTCAAAATGGTTTCTTTGAATATAAATTCCTTCCTTCCTTTCCTTTTTCATTTATTTTGACAGGGTTGTTTGAGTAAAATATATTAAACCTGACCTTTTCTTTTTTTTTTTCCATTTGGCATGACGCTGCTTGTGTATTGCCATTTTCGAGTATTTGATTCTGTTTCAGTAGATTTTAGTACTAAGGTAGGGAATCGATACAGTATGGTAAGGAAATTTTGCGATAGGAAAAGGAAATTGGATCAAAACACTTTTACGGATAGGTAAAATATGATAAGTTTTTATAAAATATAGCAGAAAAAATTACAGGCGGATATTATTACTTTCAATAAATAGGTAAATAGTTTTATAAATATCAAAATTTTGATATGCTAATAATATAGGAACAGAGGTTGGGAGGGGAACGTTAAGAGAGATTCTATGAACGCAGTACAGTTATTTAATGAACAAGAAAAGAAGATATGATTCGGATCGCCAATATCTGTGCCACACTGGCAAATATTACTAGTGACTATGCTAAGTTTATATAAATGTGCAGGAGTTGAAACATGACCCAATCTTAATCTTATGATACAACTAGTAGCATGTTTACCTAGCTAACCTGACCTTATCTCAAAACAAATATAGTTTTTTTTTTTTATGAATATAGTTTATTCACATTTATTCCGAAGGAATGTTGAATGGTTGGCTGGTGTTGGTCGGTTTTAGGTATTTTATAATGTTAAATATCATTTTATTTTTGTGTGTTTTATTTTGTTGTATACTAGTTATTGTTTTGCTGGTATTTTACGAATTTTAGTCATTTTAAAAATGCCAGGTTTCTTTTTAGCCATCATATTGTCATGACATGTTTAAAAGGAGCCCAACGGCGGCTTATGTACATGGATGGGGCCGGCTTAAGTACATTGTATTTTGATTAGATTGTATTTTATAGATTACAGAACATAAATATAAAGATTTTACAAAAGGTGACATAATAGTCCATAAAATATTCAACATGGTGAGAGGTAACAGTAGAAGTATTATGGAAAATGTTCAAAGCATAGAAAAACATCAGCAAACTGACAATCCAATGTTGGAAAAACCAAATGTTGTAATTCTATATGTGACAATCAGCACAGTATCAGTATTTGTCTATACTTGACGATGAATATTTAGAAAAGACACCAAATGTTAATATGTTTACTTCAGATTCTACAATTTCAATCAACTCTAGTTCAAATTTCTCTTTGGACGATACAGTTAAAGACCCAGATTTTCTTATGAGGCAGGGCTTTAATTGTATTCAAAATTAAAACATCTTAACTAAAAGCAGACTAAAACAATTATGACCTCAACCAGGTTTATATAAAGAGATTAAAGAATTGAACTGTAGTAATCTGTTAACAGACTTTTATTATCCATAGCCGACCTTATGGCAGATAAACACTCCAGGCCGTACCTGGAGCAGTTTTGCCTCAAGGTTGCAAAACAGTCCATCGAGAGAAACAGGACAAGGGCAGCACAGCCAAGCGCTGTGCCCTCGGCAAGAATCTAAGAGAATGGAAATGTAGAAGTAAGAATTAAGATAGATCTAAGTAGAGTAGAAAAGATTAGCATATAAATTGACAAGGCCAATGCCGCAAAAAATGAACAGCGGAAAAAAGAGAATTGGTGGAAAACAATAAAAACAGCAAATAATGATTCTTGCCCCGCAAGAAGAAGAAAGAGACTTTCAACAATGTACTGATAAAACTAAAATCTGAAACTATTGATGCGCATACAAGTGATTACTATTGCCCATTTATGTACTTGCAGGGTAATTGGGTAATCCAGTACCAGTAGCAATGGTTTCATTTTGACACTTCATCAACATTAATTGCGGTGGTTGCGTTACGTTTTCGAATATATGGAGCAATGGTTTAGCAGTATTCTTTGAAATGATTCCAACTGCTTTGAAATGATAAGGCCAGGCAGATGAAAACGAATCAATCTCAGAATATTAGTTCACCAACTTTATAATCAAAAATTAAATGTAACACAAGCAAAAAAACAGGGTATTCTTAACCTTATTAACAAATATATTATTCCTAAATATCATGAATTGTTCATTGCAAATCTGTAAGGCTGATAATTTAGATTAACAGTAACGCAGTGACCATTGAGTACTTAATTTGGTCAAGTAACTTATATTACTTAATGATATATTTTAACTAAGTTTATATTAACAAAATATGGTTGTGTTTTTATGATCTCATAAGTGTTGCAATTTGTTTTTAAAATACTATTTTAAATATATATTTTTTTTAATAATTATAAACTAGCACTTGACTACAGTCCCGCCTGATGGTATGCAGTGATGCAATCGTAGATGGTAAAGCGCACTAGTTTATTAGCCTATTCACTTAAAAAACTTATGAATAGGAAGGATGACGGCAGTTGAGAGAGGTGATTTTTTTTTTTTTTTTTTTATCTTGTATTTAGAGGCTTCAGTGCACTCAGGGTGACTATGCCAGCCTCATGGGATCAATCCCAGTGTATCCACACACACATCACATCTTCAAATCTCACACTCCCGCTCTCCGCCCCTCTCTATCATTTCTCTCTCTCATACATCTCTTTAGGAACCCATAGATACACTGCGCCTCTTCGGACATTGGCTGGCTCAGAACCACATTGATTCCCCCATTATGGAGATCAATGCCTGCCAGCAGGCTCCTCGTCAGTTCGCGATACTGGTCACACTCCACCAACACATGAATATAATCTTCGGGCACCTGACACGCATCACACAGTGGCGATGACTTAAATCCCACGAGATGATAAAACTTGTTCAGTGGAACATGACCAGCCCGCAACCTGAGAGCAGCAACCAATGTCTCCCTGGAGAGGTTGGCACCTTCAAACCAAGGCACTGATCCCGGTGTGTCCTGTATGGTATAGTACCAGGCACCCTTAGTTTGTGAGCACTCTCTAAACGACATCTTCCATGTCTCTCTACATAATCTTCTAGCTTCTTTTATAATCTCCCCACCGTAGAGCTGATTCAAAACATCCACGCCATCATCTACTGCGCTCCCTGCCAGTCGATCCACAATCTCATTCTCCAACAAGCCAACATGGGAGGGTATCCACTGAAACTCGACACAAATACCTTCTTGCTGCATTCTATGAAATAGACCCAAGGCTTCATAGGCTGTCGGAATACCTCGGATATCCGAGACACACCGAGCCAAGTGCTGTAGAGCGCTTCTGGAATCTGAAAAGATGACTATCTTTTGTAGGGGAAACACTGCTAGCATAAGATAATGCCTCCGTGATCGCCGTAAGTTCAGCTCTCATCACAGAGACATCCTCGTGCAACCTTAGTTGCACGAGGATGATGATGATAATGGTGATGATGATGATGATGAGAGAGGTGATGCAATCTTAAACCCAGGACCAACACGACCAACGATGCTGCGCCAGAGGGAGATTGCTCCGGAGACTGTCCACGACCAAACTTCCGACACAACATTTGGCGCATCGTACCCGGCACACATCGCAACACAACTGCTCAGACCCGTTCTCCGTACGGCTTCACCAGACATCTAATATTTTAATGTTATGTTTGATTCTAACTTAACAGTATAATGTCATAGATTTTTATTTCAAAAGTTTGGAATATTTTTTTAAAAAAGTTTATAAACTTTCTGTCTCAGTTTTATTTTTAGTTTAGAAAATATTAGGGTAGTTTTGCATATTAGCTTTTTCAGTTTTATTATTTTTCTTTTGTTTCCATTGTTCGGAAAAATATTTAAAAATAATTACTGATTATTTTAATAATAATTTCGATATTTTTAAGTATTTGTTATTTTGAGGACAACATCGATTTGTTTTAACTTTTAGATAGCATTTTATTAAATTGAAAGGCGATGTTTACTGTTTTATAGTAAAACGTGATTAATACAATTTTTTTTTTATTTTTGGTTGTTGTACTCCATATTTTTGCATGTTTTTAACATATTTTTATATTGTAAAGGAACTTATCTGCTTATAATTCCTTTAGTATTTAGTTTATTATAAACCTAATTGATGCGTCTTAAAATTATGATTCTAACTTAGTATATTATGTACATACTTGCTATTAAATAAGAAAGAATTGGGCAAAAAATAGTTTTTATTGTTTTAATAGGCGTCTTGTAAAAAGTGTTACTTGGAATTGTGGTAGTCTTGAATTGAAGCAGCCTAAATTTATGGGGGAATTTAATATAACATTATATGGGGGAGACTTGTATTACATGTGTCCATAAACTAAGTCACGTGGTTTTTCTTTAACTTTAGTTTGTTAAGTACTAAGTTTATTTAATTTAGAAACTGTTAGATTCTAAGAATAGTCCTCATACACAGTGTGCCAACATTGAGAATGTTGAGCAAACTACTGGTTACATTAAATGGAGACACAATCATGTCTACCTTATATATTACACATAAAAATATGATGTTATCTCTTTAAAGACCTAAAGATGTTATTAATTGTATCTACAATAATACATACATATAAAATGCTCCACTGTCTACTGGGATTTTGAGATAGACTCATGATAGCACAAGTTTATACCTTAATGATATTTGGTACCTGTTTAATATGAATGTTCCTCATGCTTAGGTATAAATGATAAATAAATAATAAAATAAAAATAGTAGATACATGACAAATGTTGTTGCAGTTTGTAACTGAAGATAGTAGACCGCTGCTTGCTTGTGTCTTCTGCTTTGCTAAATTAAAACAATGTGACCGATTACTGGGACAATGTCTGAAAGCCGAAGATCTTTTCGTTCAAAATATGAGTGATAAATATGAGGTAAGAGATATTATTTAACAGCCATTTATTCTTATAATTTATAATTTCAGTACAGTGTGAAAATGATTCCTCTCAAGCTCATACCTATAGTGTTCCGTTTTTAAACCATTGCATGTTGTATAACAATATAGGGACAGTTGGGGAACAGTGGAACACGGGGCACTATGGAACAATGTCGATAAAAATTTGAATTTTAAACTAATTCGCGCGCTCGCGCGCTACCACTTCGACCAATCGTAGTGCGTCCTGCGCCATACGAGGACGTAGTGAAATATGGCGGCGCGATAACAATGGAGCTGTAAATAGAAAAATATTGATCTTTAAATTCAAAAGTTGAGATTTCTTTTTAAAGTACTTTCGTTTTTAGTTAAAAAGTTTAAACAATAGGTAAGTGATATTTTATTGTCATAAATCTTAATCATTTTGTCTATTTGAGACCATAGCGGTGTTAAGTGCAAAACATAACTTAACATTTTTGAATACTTGTTTAAAATTTTGTACACGCTATGGGGCACTATGGAACGGGGCACAGTGGAACGCTGTTCCAATGAACCTCACTTTTTTTTTTTTTTTGACGAGTTGTAATGCCTTTACGCACCATACCCGTCGCTAGCTAGGCGACGAGCGTGTGTGGGACTCGCCCGGCCGAAGCCGGGAATACCCACTAAAACCACCCGGTTACCGTCGGGCCCTGTGTTGAGAGTGTCACGGGGCCGGCTCGAAGGCCTAGGCGCCGTGCCACTCTCAGGGCTTACCGGCCCTGTTAGGGCCGGTTTCCGCGCCAAAGGGGGATTACTCGGTAACGGAGTAATCCCTCTTTGGCGCGGACATGGTGACCGTTGTGCAATGCGCGTGCGGGGGCTACCCACACGAGGAGGGGAGCGGCAAGTACGTCCTCTTCCCGCTCCCTCTCCGCAGCCTTCTTCTGCAAGAGGACGGTCTCGCAGAAGGAGGCGGCAGCCTCCCATGCACTCTCGCTTTCAACCATGGCTCGCACCATGGTTGCCAGGGAGAGGCGTCCGCCTCCGAGCGCCGCAACGAGGTCGCGGCGCTCGTTTCGCCAGGCCGGGCACTCCACGAGGGTGTGCTCGGCCGTGTCGTCGGGGGAGTCGCAGTGATGACACCGCGGTGACTCCTCCCGACGGGCGACCCTGTGCAGGTAGTGACCGAAGCAGCCATGTCCGGTCAGTACCTGTACCAGGCGGAAGGTAAGGTTGCCATGCCGGCGCCCAACCCATCCCTCTAACACCGGACGAATCGCTCCAATCGTCCTGTGGCCGGCAGCTGGGGAGCGGAGCGCCTCCCTTCACCGGCTCAGGGCCTGCCCCTGAGCCGCTAATCGGAGCCGCCTTACTTCCTCTCGAAGGCGGGTCGTTCCCCCCGTTCCCGGGCCGCGACACGGTGTCGATGCACCTGGGACAGAACCAGGGCATCGACCTCCCACGGGGGCGTGCCCGCGAGCACGCAGGCCGCCCCATGACTGACCGTGCGGTATGTCCGCACGGTCCGTGTCGCGATGACCCTCTGCGGCCTCCGCAGCAGGGCCACTGTGTGCCGGGAAAGGCGCTCCGCCCACACCGGGGCTCCGTAGAGTGCCATCGACCGTACCACTCCCTGGTACAGCCGACGGCACGCCGAATTCGGCCCCCCCAGATTGGGGAGGAGCCGTCCGAGTGCGGCTGCGAAGGAGCACAGCCGCGGAGCGAGGAGCCTAAAGTGCTCCTCGAAACTCCAGCGGGGATCCAGGATCAGGCCGAGGTACTTGATGTGCACCTCGACGGGAACCCGGACCCCCTCCACTCGGATACGGAGACCCGGTGGGGTTCTGCGTCGGGGGGCGTGGAAGGTCATGGCCCTCGTCTTCACGAGGGCCACTTCCAGCCCCAGGAGGCGGATGCGCCGGACGACCAAAGAGGTGCCGACCGACGCAAGGTGAACCGCCTCCTCCCAGTCACGCGCCCTGGCCGCGACTAGAGTGTCATCCGCAAAGCAGACGACATCCATCCGCGGCAAGAGCGCGCCACGCAGAACCCAGTTGTACCCCAGGTTCCAGAGCAGGGGACCGAGCACTGATCCTTGGGGTACTCCAACAGTTACGGTCCACGACTGGACGCGACCCTCCGCGTCCTCGTACAGGACCCTCCTCTCACGGAGGTAGTCCCGCACGAGGGCGCAGAGGTAGAGGGGCACTTCATGGTACTTCAGTGCCGCCTCTATGCATTCGTGGGGGAGGGTGTTGAACGTGTTCGCGATGTCTAGCGACACCGCGACGACACCCTCACCCCTCGCTGTGGCCGCCTCAGTCCACCTCTTGAGGCGAGCCACCGCGCAGTCCGCCAACTGCGGCCCACGGCTTTCTAGGTGCTCCTGGATGCGAGAGGCGATGATCCTCTCGAAGCATTTTCCGCTTTTATCCAGGAGCACGATCGGCCTATAGCCCGACGGTGAGTCGGCGGGACGTCCGTCCTTGCGAAGGAGGCCGAGCCTGCCCACTCTCCACCTCCTGGGGAAGCGGCCCGTCGCGATGCATGTATCCATCACCGCGCGGAACCGGTCCCCCAGGGGCTCTATGGCTAGTGCCATCACCTTCGCAGGGACGCCGTCCGGGCCCGGAGCCTTGTTCTTGGCTCTGAGCCTCTCCCGAACGGAGCCCAACTCACCGTCGGATACGGGAGGCCCTTCGGTCCACACCTCCAGAGTGGATGAGCTGGAGGCGGGCATCCTGGGGGGCGTGAAGGGTCCCGGGTTCGGAAACAGAGTTTCCAGGACCCTTCTTAGTAGGCCCGGCTCCATACAGGATGTGGGGGGTGCCGCTCCCTGCAGCTTCCCCCTCACCATCCTGTACGGCCTTCCCCAGGGGTCGCTGTCTAGGAGTGCGAGGAACTCCTCAGCGGCAGCGACCTTTGCCCTGCATATGGCGGTACGCAGGGCTCGATGGGTCTCCCTGTATGCCCGACGAAGACCGTCCTCTTCGCCGGGCCCCCTTACGGCGCGCCTCCTGCACCTCTGGCAAGCGCGCCGTGCAGCCATACTGGCGGCACGCAGGTGAGCGAGTTCCTGCGTCCACCAGTATGTCCGCTTTTTCCGGCGGTATCCCTGGGCCCTCGGCATGGCGGCGCTGCAGACCACTTCCAGGTCCTCAGCGAGGAGGTCCGCCATGCCGTCCGCGTCTCCAATGAGGTGGGCCGGTGGTTTGGCCCACGCTCGGAACGTCGCTGCCTCCTCGGCAACGTCCCTCCGGAGATGTGCAAGCGCCCACCTTGGGAACGAGGCGCCTGCCGCGGGGCCCAGGTAGAGAGGGGCCGCAGGGCCCGCAGTGGAGATCTCGAAGCGGACGTACCTATGGTCCGAGATCTCCACCGCCGTCTCTACCCGCCAGTTCCGAACTCGGTCGGCTAGGGTCGAGGTGGCCAGGGTGACATCCACTATCGACTCACCCTGCCACCTCACGCACGTCGGGGTGTTGCCCCGGTTGAGGACCTGCAGACCCAAGCAATGGGCCCAATCCACCAGGTCTTCACCGAAAACGTTGGTGACGGGAGACCCCCACGCGCCATGCTTGGTGTTGAAGTCTCCCGCCACCAACACGGGGCGTGGAGCCGCCCTCCGGACCGTCCCCTCGACGGCCGCCAGGAAGCGCTCGAATTCGGCCCGCCCGGCTGCGATTGGGGGAGAAGTAGGTCGAAATGACCACTACTCCCCCCCACTGCGCCGCCACAAACCCCGGACCCCTCTCCCTGAGAACGAGAGGGGGGCCAGTGCTCGCGGCGGGTCTTGCGATCGCAGCCAGGCCATCTGACGACCCTAGCCAATTGGCCGAGTTCGGAACGTAATATGGCTTTGCCACCACCGCCAGGTCCGCTCCCCACTCCGCCATGTCCTGACACAACAGATCCTGTGACGCGGCGGAGTGGTTAACATTCACCTGTAGAATGACACCGATTGGCCTACTGGGCATTAGCGGTGTCCATCGGTGTCCCTTCTGCTGCGGTGGTCGCAGAGCCGGCCGCTGGTGGTCCCACTGGTGGTCCCACTGCCGTGCGGCCCCGGACTGGAGGGCCATTGCATGCGGCGCCGGCCATTCTGTGGCCGCTGGGCAAGCCCCTGTCTGCGCATAGTGCGCATTTTACAGGGGCCTTACAGCCCACAGCCAAATGACCCTCCTGGCCGCACCGGAAGCAAAGCCGACTCCGATCCTTGGCGGAGGGGCAGAGCACCGCAGTGTGCCCCCTCGCTAGGCACCTGCGGCAGCGCATGGGGCGCTGCTCCAAAAGGTGGATGGTGGCCACACTCCAGCCCACCACCACCTTGCCCCGCTCCGCCAGCCCCTTCGCGGCTATTATATTGGAAACGACCTCTTCTAGGTCAGATCCTAAGTTACAATGACAAGACTATAGACTATATTCATAGACACTAATACATAGAGATGGTATTAGTTACTCGACTACAGAGTAGTGATGTATGATACAACATCCCCCCTGTTTAAGTTTAAATTAACCCTTGACAAACAATATTATAGAAACCTGACTTAGTTACAATTTAGACAATGACTTAAGACTATAGTTAGGTCTTAATCTAGTATACAATGTTCTACTTAATCTATTTCATCAATTAGCCTTCTGGTTGGCTTTACAACTCTTCCAGAACGAGTTACATGTTGACTGACTGAGGATTGAGATGAGAGCTCTTGAGGTCTAGACTCCTGCCTGTTACCTTCCTCTCTCCCCTGCGACGAATTGGATAGCATAGGAGAATATTTGTGTCTTAAATGAACCCTATTCCTCCTATACCTAACTCCATTGACATCCTCAACGACATATGACCTATTATTAGCCAACCTTAGCTTGACAATGGCTTGTTCCCAATTGCTATCAGGCTTTCTTTTAAAGTATACATGATCACTGGGATACAATAATGACAATGGCTTTGTATTTCTATTATAATATTTAGACTTATTTTTATTATTTTGCTTGACACATTCTTCATAATTTTTGAATGTAACCACTTTAGGTTTTAATTTCTTATAAGACATAGGAATGTTATTTCTTAAATTCCTGGACATTAACAATTGAGCTGGAGATGGTAAATTATTCTTAGGTGTGTTTCTATACTGTAATAAAGCTATGTATGGATCAGATGAGTTTTTTTTACATTTTTTTAACATATTTTTGATAATTTTGACTGAACTCTCTGCTTGACCATTTGACTGTGGATGATATGGGCTAGTTACAATGTGTTCTATGTCCCATTCATGCATAAAATTCTTAAATTCTAATGACTGAAAAGGAGGACCACCATCAGACACTAAAGATAAAGGTATTCCATGACGAGCAAAAATGGACTTTAAATGTGTTATTACATTCTTTGCTGTACTGTTTTTATTTAACAAAGCTATTTCTATAAATTTAGAATAATAATCTGTGACAATTAAATAAGTAAGGTTATCAAAATACATTAAATCAACACCTACTTGTTGCCATGGATATTTATTAATTTCAAAATTTTTTAGTGGTTCCTTTGGATTATTAGGTTTAAATTGTGCACATACATAACATTGTTCTACCAAGTTTTTAATATCAGCTGACATGCTTGGCCAGTACAAAGACTCTCTAGCCAGTTTTAAGCATTTATTTATACCTTGGTGACCTTCATGAATTTTACCTAACATTTCCTTATACATTGACTGTGGTACTATTAATTTTGACCCTTTGAACAACAAATCTTTGACTACATGAATTTCAGCTTGTATATTCCAAAATGGTTTTATTGACTGACTGACATTATTTTTATTTTTTAGCCAACCTTCATAATAATACTTTTTTAACAATTGCAAAGTATCATCTTTCTTAGTGTTCTGTAACAATTTTGTACAGTACTCCTTTGTGACTGCTAGACTTGAATGCATTAAATTGACATGACAAGATATTTCTGACTCATTCTCAGGTATATAATGTTCTTTCAATGCTGCTCTAGACAGAGTGTCAGATATAAACATTTCTTTACCTGGAACATGTATAACTTCCAAATCATATTTTTGTAAAGTTAACATCATACGTTGCAATCTTGCTGGTACATCATGTAATGGCTTTTTAAATAGATAGACTAAAGGTTTATGATCAGTATGAACAGTTACTTTATGACCGTACACATACTGGTGAAATTTTTCACAACCAAACTGAATGGCTAACAATTCTTTCTCAATTTGAGCATACCTTGACTGAGTTTGAGTTAATGTTTTTGAACTATAAGCAATAGGTTTATTATTCTGCATAATGACTGCTCCTAATGCTGACTTTGACGAATCGACTGACAAGACTAATGGTACATTGGGATTATAATGAGCTAAAACTGGTGAATTTGTAATTTCATCGATTAAACTCTTAAGACATTGACTATGATTTTCATCCCAAGTCCAGACTGAATTTTTCTTCAAAAGATTTCTTAAAATTTGAGTTTTTTGAGACAAATTGCTAATAAAGGGACCTAAATAATTGATCATACCTAATATTCTTTGCAATTCTTTGACATTTTTTGGTGTGGGCATATTGACAATTGCTTTTACTTTCTCTTCATCAACCCTAGCACCATCTTTACTAAAAACATACCCTAAAAAACAGACTTCTGAAACTAAAAATTTACATTTAGACTTATTGAACTTTAAATTGACTTCACGTGCTCGTTGCATGACTTTATGTACTCTCTCATTATGTACTGACTCGTTTGGTCCATATACCAAAATATCATCGATGAATATTAGAACTCCTTCTAAATCACCGAACAAATTCATCATGACTCTTTGAAAAATTTCAGACGATGCATTAATACCAAAAGGTAACCTTAAATATTTATATCTACCGAAAGGTGTTTGAAATGTACATAAATCAGAACTATATTCATCTAGTTTAAGCATCCAAAATCCTGAAAATGCATCTAAATGAGAAAAACAAACAGCTCCTGCTAGTTGAGATCTGATCTCATCTATTGACTTAAGTGGATAAATTTCCCTTATAATATTCTTATTCAAATTTCTAGGATCTAAACAAATTCGTAACTGACCCGTGCTTTTGACTGTTATCACTATACTGTTCACCCATTCTGTAGGTTTAAAAACCTTTTCAATGACCTGCATTTTCTCCATGCGATCCAATTCATCGCGCAGTTTGTTCAGTAAAGCGAAGGGTACTCTTCTCGGAGCATCCACGCATGGCACTGCTTCAGGTTTGAGTTTCAGGCGACAGACTTGAGGTAGACATCCAAGACCCTGAAATACATCATTGTATTGTGTAAGAATTTGTTCACTAAAATTTTGTTGAGACACAGAGAAAACTCTTTGAATTATACCTAATTTTTCACAAGTTGGTAGACCTAAAACATTCGGACAAACTAAATCTGCGACTATAAACACTATATTTACACTAATAGTGCTATTATTTAAAGATAAACTACATTTTACATTGACTTTGCCCATAATGGGTATTGATATACCACCAAACCCACTAACGTTTATTTGACATTTCTCAAGTGACATTTGACTTTGACATTTCAAAGATTGAAAAGTTTTTTTTGACATAATATTGATATCAGCTCCTGAATCAATAATGCAATTAATTTGTGTATGACCAACTAAAATGTTTATGTTCCATGACTGTTTAGAATAGTATTTGTTTTCTTTTGACTCGACTGTATTGACCTGTTTACTATGTGTTGACTTTGCTGTAATAATTCTACAAGTGTTTGTTGTGTGAGATTCCTCAGACTTGTGTCTGTACTCATCATTAAGATATGAATCTCGACTAAGACTTTTTGACTTTTTTGACTTGACTGTGAATCTCTCAGACTGTTTAGTGTTTTCATCATTGAGATATGACATATGACAAGAGTCTTCATTGGATCTCTCAGACCTATCAGTCACCAGCCTTTTTTCATCACTGAGGCATTTTTTATTAGACCTCTCAGATATGACATTATCACCACTTTCATCACAGAAATATGACACAGGATATTTTTTATGACAAGATGAGTCTTCATGAGATCTCTTAGACTTATCAGTCACCAGTCTTTTTTCATCACTGAGGTATTTTTTATTAGACCTCTCAGATATGACATTATCACCACTTTCATCACAGAAATATGACACAGGATATTTTTTATGACAAGATGAGTCTTCATGAGATCTCTTAGACATTGACTGCGACTGGCCTATGTGCGACCTGACCGTTGATTGTAACTTAGGATGTGATTGTGACTGTGTGTATGACAACCTGCTATGTCTGTAATGATTTTGATTGTGATGACTTTGTGACTCTAAATGACAATTATATTGACTAGACTTATGACTATGACTGAAGTTATGACAATTTAAAATTCCAACAAAATTATCTTGACTACCAGTTGAACTAAAAGACTCTAAATGACTGACTTTTTTATTATTGGAGTAACAAAATTTTGCAAAATGACCATAAGAGTTACATGACCTGCATTTAGCTCCCTGCGCTGGACATTTGTAGCGGTGGTGTTGTCCACAGCGGCTACACGTCTTCGAGCGCTTCTCAGGACTGGGACTTGACTTTGACCTCCCTGCGCTGGATCCCTGCTGACTGACTGGTGAAGCTCGCCGTCGCTGACGCTCCGCTCGACCACGGCTCCTCCGACGCAGATGCATGACTTTTTCAGACTCTTGACTAGTGGACCTCTTGACAATTTGGTCTGCATCCTGCTGTGCGACGATGAGTGTCCTAGCTAGCTCTCGCATCCTCTGATATGTCAGATCAGGTTCCTGCAGCAGTCTCTGACGTACATGTGCTAAGTCCAAACACAAGTTGGCGATAAAAATATCTCTGATAAGAGATTCTCTGAGCGTTCCAAATTCGCAATCTTGGCTCTTATTTTCGAGATCGGTTAAGAAATCCTCGATGCTTTCCGATTTCTGTTGACGTGTGGTAAAAAACATGTAACGATACATGGTAATATTTTTTCTGGGTTGAAAAAATTCGTCGAATTTGGCTTTGACGTCATGTAATGTGCTTTCTCCAATATTTATGTTGAATGTGTTGAAATTATTTAAGCATTTTTCACCAATGTGATGTAATAAAATGGCGATCTTGCGTTTCTCACCGGACTTGTCCAAACCCGTTGCCAACAAGTATAATTCGAACTGTTGCCACCAGCGCTTCCAGGTTTCGTAATTGTTGTTTGTTGCATCTGACGATATTTTAAGCGCCTTCAAGCCACTGTTCATTGCAGCTCCGGTGTCATGGCCGCCACCGACGCCATCCGACTTTTGCATTTTATGAATTTTCTTTCTTCGTATTGGGTTTTTTCACTCTTCTGACACCATGTATGATTGTTGTACAAAAGTTTTTTTTGACATAATATTGATATCAGCTCCTGAATCAATAATGCAATTAATTTGTGTATGACCAACTAAAATGTTTATGTTCCATGACTGTTTAGAATAGTATTTGTTTTCTTTTGACTCGACTGTATTGACCTGTTTACTATGTGTTGACTTTGCTGTAATAATTCTACAAGAAAAATAAACCAGTCTAATTATCTAAAGTCTTTAATATTTACCAACCGAACAATCATACATGGTGTCAGAAGAGTGAAAAAACCCAATACGAAGAAAGAAAATTCATAAAATGCAAAAGTCGGATGGCGTCGGTGGCGGCCATGACACCGGAGCTGCAATGAACAGTGGCTTGAAGGCGCTTAAAATATCGTCAGATGCAACAAACAACAATTACGAAACCTGGAAGCGCTGGTGGCAACAGTTCGAATTATACTTGTTGGCAACGGGTTTGGACAAGTCCGGTGAGAAACGCAAGATCGCCATTTTATTACATCACATTGGTGAAAAATGCTTAAATAATTTCAACACATTCAACATAAATATTGGAGAAAGCACATTACATGACGTCAAAGCCAAATTCGACGAATTTTTTCAACCCAGAAAAAATATTACCATGTATCGTTACATTTTTTTTACCACACGTCAACAGAAATCGGAAAGCATCGAGGATTTCTTAACCGATCTCGAAAATAAGAGCCAAGATTGCGAATTTGGAACGCTCAGAGAATCTCTTATCAGAGATATTTTTATCGCCAACTTGTGTTTGGACTTAGCACATGTACGTCAGAGACTGCTGCAGGAACCTGATCTGACATATCAGAGGATGCGAGAGCTAGCTAGGACACTCATCGTCGCACAGCAGGATGCAGACCAAATTGTCAAGAGGTCCACTAGTCAAGAGTCTGAAAAAGTCATGCATCTGCGTCGGAGGAGCCGTGGTCGAGCGGAGCGTCAGCGACGGCGAGCTTCACCAGTCAGTCAGCAGGGATCCAGCGCAGGGAGGTCAAAGTCAAGTCCCAGTCCTGAGAAGCGCTCGAAGACGTGTAGCCGCTGTGGACAACACCACCGCTACAAATGTCCAGCGCAGGGAGCTAAATGCAGGTCATGTAACTCTTATGGTCATTTTGCAAAATTTTGTTACTCCAATAATAAAAAAGTCAGTCATTTAGAGTCTTTTAGTTCAACTGGTAGTCAAGATAATTTTGTTGGAATTTTAAATTGTCATAACTTCAGTCATAGTCATAAGTCTAGTCAATATAATTGTCATTTAGAGTCACAAAGTCATCACAATCAAAATCATTACAGACATAGCAGGTTGTCATACACACAGTCACAATCACATCCTAAGTTACAATCAACGGTCAGGTCGCACATAGGCCAGTCGCAGTCAATGTCTAAGAGATCTCATGAAGACTCATCTTGTCATAAAAAATATCCTGTGTCATATTTCTGTGATGAAAGTGGTGATAATGTCATATCTGAGAGGTCTAATAAAAAATACCTCAGTGATGAAAAAAGACTGGTGACTGATAAGTCTAAGAGATCTCATGAAGACTCATCTTGTCATAAAAAATATCCTGTGTCATATTTCTGTGATGAAAGTGGTGATAATGTCATATCTGAGAGGTCTAATAAAAAATGCCTCAGTGATGAAAAAAGGCTGGTGACTGATAGGTCTGAGAGATCCAATGAAGACTCTTGTCATATGTCATATCTCAATGATGAAAACACTAAACAGTCTGAGAGATTCACAGTCAAGTCAAAAAAGTCAAAAAGTCTTAGTCGAGATTCATATCTTAATGATGAGTACAGACACAAGTCTGAGGAATCTCACACAACAAACACTTGTAGAATTATTATATTGGAAACGACCTCTTCTAGGTCAGATCCTAAGTTACAATGACAAGACTATAGACTATATTCATAGACACTAATACATAGAGATGGTATTAGTTACTCGACTACAGAGTAGTGATGTATGATACAACAGCGGCCTCTATGGGGCACGAGACCCGGGCCGAGCCCGTCCCGCGCGCCCCCAGGGCCATGGTGCCCACCCGAAATTGGTCGGGAGGGCACTTGGCCGCCTCGGCCAGGGCCCCCTGCACCTCATCAGGCGTCAGGGACTCCTCAAGACCCGCCACGCGGATCTCGGCCATTTTAGTGGGCCGGGTAATGTCGGCCACCTCCCCGACCACCTCAGCCAATGCGTCGGCCAGGCCTCCCTTCCGGAGGACGTCCACGTACGTGACGCCCTTCCTTAGGGCCTCGGGTTTAAGGGCCATCAGCACGGCGGGCCTCTTCGGCGCCCTAGGTGCCTTCTTGGCTGCCTTTTTCGGGGCCGCCGTTTTGGGCCCCTTAGGCTTCTGGGCCGGAGCGGGAGCCGAGGCAGTGGTGGCCTTCTTTTTCCCTTTCCGGACCACCGTCACCCACCACTCCCCCTCCAGCACCAGAGGCTGCACCTCTTTCGAGCCTCCGGCGACTTGCTCTCGCGCCCGCTTTGGCTCAGGGGCTGGGGCCTCTGTCCCCTCCGCGTCCGCTCGGACCCTTCGCCTTATTAGCCCCGCTCGGTCCTTTTGCCCTGACTGGCCCGGCGGCCTTGGGCATGTTAGCCGGCGGCATGAGTGTCGCCGGCTGAGCACTCGGTCGCCTATCGGCCGCCAGGGCGGGGCGATGCGACTTGGCCGGCAGGAGCCGACAATCCTTTTCGAGGCCCTCCAGCCGCGCTGAGATGACTCCACCCATGTGGTTCATGAGCTCGCGCTGAAGGACCTCCATGCCCCGGGCAAAGTCGTCCCGGGTTATGCCGCTCGCTGCCGCCGCCATCCTGTCCGGAACCGGCTCTGGAGCCTGTTTCTGTGGCTGCTTCTTTTTGCTGCGAGGGCTCCCCCTTTCGGAGTAAGCCCTTCGCAGAGCAGCCACCTCCTGCCTCAAAGCTGCAAGCTGACCCTGCAGGCGCTTGTTGTCAGCCTGCAGCTTGCGAACCTCCTCGCTCTCCTTCCGAGAGGCCAGGGATCTGACTGCGTCAAGCATTTTGTTCGACGCCTCCCTGATCTCCCGGATGCAGGTTCCTTTGAGGTTCTTCGACTTCTTGATCACCCGCTCGATGACCGCCGCCCCCTCCTCAGCCTTCGATTGAAGGTCATGGGGCGCGGCCATCGGGTGACCATTGCTGCCGCCGCTACGGGCAGATCCCACGTCGGAGTCCGCCAGTGTGCTCTCCGAATCGGATGGCCCGTCCTTTAGGAATCGCCTGCGAGCCCCACCGAATGGTGGGACCCGCCCCTGCCAGCTCCCGTCTTAAGGATCTTGGAGGCCCGTCTCTCCGGTGTTCCGGATCCAGCCTCCTCACCTTCCGCCGCGCTGCCTGACCAATGTTTCCGTGAGGCCTTCCTGCTTCCACCCACGGGACCACTCTGGGCAGATAGCGTGACGCGTGCCCCCTCGCTTGATACCACCGTTACCACCGACAATCGTCCAGTGGCACCGGTGGCATCAAGCTCCATCATTTGCCTAACAGTGTCGTTAGCGCTCGTTTTGCCGTCCGTTTTGCTAATCGAGTCCATCTTTTCATGCGTAAGGTCATTTGTGTTTGTTCCAGTCCGTTTTTGGTTTTGTTTTTGTTTCAATTTCTCCATATAGTTCCCACGATTATTGTCGTATTAAATGTCGACACAAGGGCAGAGCGTCGTACCCCAGGTAAGCCTACATACTGTGGAGGGCGGCAGGTATCCACAGTGGGGAGCTCTAACGACTGGACATCCCCCAGCCATTCATCCTCTCGCCGAGCCCCCAAAACTTGGGATTAGATCGCACTTTCGACGATTATTAGTCCGTCAGGTTCGCGATAACCTTAAACGGGATATGCCGCCCGTGGTTCGGCCGTTTTATAGAGGTGTCCCCTCGCGGCCCGGACAAATGCCCCGACAGCCCCCGGTCCCCGAAGGGATTACGGTATGCCTCCAGCATGCGACCACTTACCGCACTCTGCAAACAGAGTGGAAGTGGCCGCATGCTGATCCCCATAGGCCAGGTTCCCATCAA
Organism: Sesamia inferens; assembly: GCA_037179545.1. Taxonomy (NCBI): domain Eukaryota; kingdom Metazoa; phylum Arthropoda; class Insecta; order Lepidoptera; family Noctuidae; genus Sesamia; species Sesamia inferens. The sequence goes on from CM073946.1 coordinate 21,418,998, forward strand.
CGACCATCAAAGATGATCGGTGATTGAAACCTGGCCCTTCCCCGTGTGAAGATTAGCCTCCAGGCCCAAGAGTCCACCAGAACGCGGTGGGCAGTTGGGGCTGGCGTTGCCCAGGGTGCGCCACGTGGAGGCTTTTCGACTGCACCCCCCAATGAACCCCACTAGCTTAACTTCATTTTTGTGTAGATTTTACACAAATCCAGAATGGTGAGACATCGCGTCAGAAAAAGTGATAGGGGACTTCACAGCGAAGCTAACTTGCGAGAAGCTGTAGAAGTCGTAGAAAGTGGTATGAGTTTGCGTGCTGCTGCTGAAATAATCGATATGTCCAAAAGAAAAAAGCTGCAGAAGATGAAGCAGAAATTTGTATGACACCTAACTATGCAGTAAATAAAGTATTTTCAACTGACCTTGAAAAATCGGAAGAATATTTGGTGATTTGTTCTAAAATGTGCTACAGTCTCGACACTTTAGAAACAAGACGTTTAGCTTATGAAATGGCGAAGCATCACAATCTTAAAATTCCCCAAGCTTGGAATGAACGGCAAATGGCTGGTATTGACTGGCTTTACGGCTTTAGACAACGTCACCCCGCTTGCAGCTTGTCCAGGGCTACTTCCTATAGGCACAATGTATGTCCAGCTTTAAATTACCAAAATCTAATGATTTTATCGTGGTACAATTTTCCGATCTGAAGCATATCAAATTTTTCGTTGATATAGATGAGAACAACGAATTTGGGATAAATTATTTGCGTTGAAGCGCAAAAAGTGAGAATAGTTTCTATTTTCTGTTAGAACCGGACATAGGAATGGTTTCAGCTGAGGATATTGATCTAGTCTTGCCAAACCCGTCCTTATCTGGAAACACTAAACGTCAAAAAGCATTTACATGTTTCCTGAAAAGATATTAAAAAGGTTTGACATCATTGGGTAATTCTTTGGTAAGAATACAGGTCGTGTTCCAATGTGCCCCATACCCTGTTTCATTGTACCCCAGACCTAGGGCACAGTGGAACGCACCAAATCAAAGATAAATAGGTTTAAGTTTGATTATTGTTCTCTGTTTTACTGTGCAATTACTAAGTTAAGGTATTTTGTTGATGGTTGTAAGCAAAAATTATATAAAGATTAAACACTGATTTTTCTAAATATATAGATATTTTTTTCGTACCATTGTGCCCCAACTGTCCCTACCTAAAAGCTTTTGTCAAATATAAGCATAAGATTATACACACAATATTAGACATACAATTATTATGTACTTTGTACATACTAAGCTAGTATGTGTACTTTGCTGGTATGTATAGTGGCATGACTAGTTGACATGAGGTAAATAATTTTATTTTCTGTGTTTTACATTCATAGAATTGTATAAAGTTGTTTGTTTATTTGTTCTTCAACTGATCTGGGAAGTTCGTTCCTCTTTTCTTCCCAGCGAAAGTACTAGGAAGTGGCGAACGGGGCGGAGTTTTGGGTGATTGTGTTATGTAATTTTTACATTGAAAGATTTTCAACATTTCATTTTAATTTTCTCAATATTATAATATTAACAACACCACATGCGAAGTACGCGTCATACTGACGTCAAGCAAACCTTTCATTGCATAAACAGAGTTTACCGTGTAACAGGCACACAGACAACTTCCCAACATCAAACACAACACCTGTGTGGTTGAAGAATCCTCCCTTTTCTATTTAGGATGAGGGAGCTCTACACCCTGTTGCTCATAATTTTGCTATACTGGTGACCGTGACCTGATTTAAACACACAACCTTCTGATCTTTCTTTTTCTTTTCACAGGTCAATCCTTCAATAAAGCAAGCCCAATTAGAGTTTTGTAGTGGGATTATTACTTCACCAATATTCCACATAAGTATAGATGATGAATGTGAAACAGGAAATACTGCTGTCAAAGAAGAATTATCAGCTGTTAGTGACGGACTAGATGATGGTATCGAGCCAATGGAGGAATATCAAAGTGATGGTATTGTTAGCTTTTGATTTTAATATAATTGTTTGTATAATTTTTTTAAGACTTTGCAACTGGCTTCCGGTACTCAAACTACAATTAGTCAATGAAGATATTGGCGTACCCTTGGGGCAGGTGCAGTGGGAGTTGGGTCAGCTGCCCCCACCTGCCCACCATGCGAGTCTTAAATGATTTTATACGCACCCACTTTACAGGAGTATTTATTCCTGGTAGATGGTCTCCGCAGGCGAGATTGTTTAAATATATTAATATATGGTACCTTGTGAATAAATATATGAAAATATCATGTCCAGACGACAGCAGGCCAAGCTACCTGATACTGTCAAATTATCTCGATCAACATAAAGCTTTAATTAATGCTTTAGCGATGTTGGAAATCCATTAAAATCATTGTATTAGCTTGATGTGCTGTCGTCTGAAGCTGTACATAAAAAAAATTAAATATTTTCTGTAAAAGAACTGAAAGACATAATATTTATAGAGCAAGAAATAGGGACCTATTAGTTGATCCTGTTTTAGACTTGCTAAAGTAAACTCATCCTTCAGGGAGTAGGCCCTATTTAAAATGTTACAATAAAATTCCTGCCCACATGCTCGCACTAAATGAATCTAAATTTAAACCTTGTATTAAACGCACATTGTCGCCAAGCATATTATACGTTAAAAGTATTACGTCGTTAACAAAAATGCTTGGCTCAACGCTGGTCCTTCTCCACAGGGGAGTATAAACAAATTAGAATTCGAAAACATTGATAGAGATACTCACCACTGGAAAAAACTATATTTACATATACACACATCAAAAGTGTCTAGGGATCAAGCATTTTTATGCGGATTTCTTGAGATTGAGATGAGGCTTTGTAATAAATTTATGATTTTATAAATTGATATGGATCCTTTTTGGTGCATTTCATAATTTGAATCAGGAACTGTGAATCAAATTCGAGTAAAAGATGAAAATCAGCTGTCAATATTTTCCCTATAAAAACATACAACGCATTGAAGACATTATTAGTGCTACTGTTTCCCTACTACTGATTAAAACCAACGTTATTATGGAGCGGCAACGTCATTTAAGCAGGGAAGAAATGCTCAGAGCCGTGGGAATGATAGAAGCTGGTTCCCGGCAACGTACTGTGGCTTTAGCTCTGAATACAAGTCAAGAGTGTTATCAGTCGACTTTGGACACGTTACCGAAGCACTGGTACCGTGGCTGAGCGCCATGGAGGACGGTATCGCTGCACCACACGGAGACAAGACCGATACATTCAAATCTTAACTCGAAGAGCTCCAACAATAACCGCCATGATCTTAGCCGTGTGGCTTCATCACTCTTCAGGGAACTTAATTAGCGACCAAACAGTCAGAAACCGCTTGCATGAAGTGAACCTTCATTCCCGAAGACCGCTACGGGTACCACCTATAGCAATGCACATTCGTAGGATTCGATATCAATGGGCTCTTGAACACAGAAATTGGGCAGAAGAACAATGGCGTTTCGTGTGCTTTTCTGATGAGTCTCGTTTTGGTATGAGACCGGATACAAGACGTATACGACACTGGAGAACCCCTGGACGCCAACAGCGATTAAAATCCTGCCAGGAAGTCCATCCTTATAGTGGTGGAACCATCATGGTATGGGCGGGTATTTGGATCGGCGGAAGAACTGAGTTGATTTGGATCAGAGGCAACCTCAACGCTCAAATTTATGCTGAGACGATTGTATCAGACGTCATCGTTCCTCTACAAGTGCAAATCGGTCCCTTATTTCAGTTATTGCATGATAATGCACGACCGCACACCGCAAGAGTTGTAAGACAGACTCTCGCCGCAGCTAACATCAATGTCCTGCCCTGGCCTGCTCAGTCGCCAGACTTGAACCCGATTGAGCATGCATGGGATATGCTACAGAGAAGAGCTCTGCCGAATATGGAGGGTATCCAGTCGCAAGAAGACCTTTTTTTATTGTTGCAACGAACATGGGCGGCCATTCCACAGCGTGATTTGGATGAACTCATTTTGAGTATGCCAAACCGATGTTCTTGTGTTGTTAGTGTACGCGGTAGAAACACGGATTATTAATTGTTTAAGTTACCCAATAAAATTTTAGAGAAAACTGTTATTTCAGTCTTTTTTTCGAACTTTTGTGTTAGTGGTTCAAATGTCAAATATCCCTTTATTGGGAAAATGGCAAATTTCTTTATTAATGCAAAGGTGACTTGGTTTATCGTTACTGTGACAAACGAAAACACTTTATTTGATGAATCCTTAAAGAAAATTTTAATTAATATCAATCAGGAGAAAAGTTATTGCAAATATATACGTTGATCCCTAGACACTTTTGATGTGTGTATATAATGCATATGGAGGCAATTTCTTCATTATTGTTTAATTGCACACGCGTGAACACTGTGTACTTGTTATTAAGCTACCATTTACTGGATACATGTTTCATTTCCTTAAATGTGCTCTAGCGGTTGAGAGTACAATGTCTCGGTGATGGTGGAGTGTGTGTTGAGTCATTAAATTCCCTTCAAATATTTTAAGAGTGTCTGTGGATTTTTTGGCCATTCTTCTTTATTTGAATCCTGCGCTTTGGAAAGGACAACTAGCTTCATTTTACTGACTGACCGACCGTTTGACACTTCAAAAGTATTTGTACTTATTTATTTGTTTATTATTTATTTATTTATTCTTTATTGTACACCAATCAAACATCGAACAAAATACATGGAACATAAACATATATACTGTTAAATACCGAACACCGCGAAGGTACCCAATACTTAAAAGTTGACCTTTATTTGTATACAAGTAGGGTTGACGTAATCAAAATAAAACAACTACTGTATACTGTTCTATATATGCGCTTATATTTCTTAAAATTCTAAAGGACCCAATCAAATCATTGTCATACAACGCTTGCGACTTCTATTTCGACGTCAACGCCATCTAGTTACATTTTGTGTAAACTTTAAAACTTGATGAACGACTTTGATCAAGCATGATCATTAACATACCGCCCACCAAGGACATTATTGACGGAATGTCCTTCTAGAAATGGTTATGGGTCTGAATGAACGGTTAACAATTTGACAACTTATTTGTGATCTACATATTAATAATATTGAAAAATAAATCTGCACTTAGTAAATTAAAGCTACTGAAATAATTATTATATAATGCTTAAAATGTAGAAATTCAACAATGGTAAAAAAGGTTCTTAAAAATCTAACAATAAATTGATCTAAACAGATAAAAAATCATGTAAATAAACAAGAGTAAAAATACTCAATACATTAAAAGTTGGTAAAATTTGATCTAAGTACATATATAAAATTTATGAATCGGTCACCGGCAAAATGCAAAGTTTAGAGGTTGGCCTTTTAATAACGGAACTCTTGGTAGGTACGCAATGTGACCACACGAGTGATATTATCATCTCCGGGATGCTTATCAATTACGCGACCTAACAACCAACGACTTGGCGGCATGTCGTCCTTTGCAATGCATTACATTTATGTTCTTTAAATTAGAAGTTGTACTAGGCGTTTCTCTAGCACCAACGACACCCGACAAGATCCACCCTAATGCAGTGTTCTGCGCCATAAGTGTACTAGATGGGTTCTTCAATAAACCTGCCTTTAAAATGCAGCTATAAACATCAGCACCCAACAGAATATCGACTTTATTTGGTGTCTTGAACTCAGGATCAGCTAAATATACGTTACTGATACCTAACCAGTCGAATGTGTCTGGATGAAGACTTCGCTCAGGCAGGTAAGAGGTGATCTTCTTTAACACATAAGCATTTAATGAATACTTGAAGCTTGGGTCGACACGAGATTTAATCGTTAATTGCACCATGTACTTTGCCATGGTTGACCTATGATTTCCTAATCCAGACACATGTCGTTGAATTGGTATCTTTTTTAGGTTAAGATGCTGTACTGCGGCCTCTGTTATGAAACAAGCCTGCGAACCTTGATCTACCAAGGCTCGGGCTGTTTGGTATTCACCAGTCTTTGACGAAGCTTTTATCAGCGCTGTGGCTAATAAAACCTGTCTGGGCTTAGCTACTTTCCCTGTGGATAAGCAAGAGACTATCTGAGTAGCACTACTTGAAAGAATCGCATTCTCAGTAGTAGGCTTTGCTACAGACTCTTTATTGTCTAAATGTAGCAAGGAATGGTGGCGCTTTTGACATATTTTGCAACTTTTATTTTTCTTGCAGTTGTATACTGTATGATTGCTGCCTAAACAGTTGAAGCACATTTTGTTCTTAGCAACGAAATCCCACCTATGCTCGAGAGATTGTTTAGCAAACCCTTTGCAGAAACAAAGCTTATGAACCTTTGTGCAGTATTCACATTTCATTCGCGATGACGAGACTGTTGCTAACAATGATCTAAGTGTATTATTGATCTGGCGTTCTGGACTTTTTTTTAGTTCTATGCACTCAAGTGCGCGAAAACGTTGTTCTAAAAATATTTTTAATTGTTCAAGAGTAGGAAAATCGTTGTTGGAATCGTTAATGCTGACACTTAATTCCCATTGCTTACGCGTTTCCGGATCTAATTTAAATGTCACAATGTGTATGATAATAACATCCCATGTACTCACATTTATACCTAAATTTGTTAGAGCCCTTAAACAGTCACTGGTGGTATCTGAAATCTCCTTTAATGATGTTGCTGATTCAACCTGCATACGTTTAATACTAAATAATCGTTTCAAAATGCAGTTGGCGAGATATCTTTTATTACTGTATCGCCTATCTAATAGCTCCCAGCACTCACTGTAATTGGCATCAGTTATTGGAGTATTCCGTATCAATTGCTCAGCCTCACCAGTTAGATGACTTTTTAAATAGTGCAGCTTTTGCACATTATCTAACAACTTATTCTTATGAACTAATGATACAAAAAGATCATGAAAGGTCGTCCATTCTTCATATTTGCCAGAAAACATTGGGATAGAAATCTTAGGCAATTTGACCTGTGAATGGGCAGGCGTACTATTAAAAGAACCATCTCCATGAGGTACTGGTTCACTTACAACTTTAATTTTATTAATTGTTGTCTTCATTAAACTTTTGTAATTTATATACGTATCTTCGGTCGTGTCATAAATATCCACAACCTTTTGTTCTATATCATCAAAGGAGACGGGCGAAATTGGGCCTGAACTGTACACAAATGAATTATATGTCAATAATTTTCATTTATTTTTTTGTTTTCAATCATTTATTACTAATTCTATTTTCCGCGTAATAAAAAAGATAATATTTAATGAAATAATACTGACTTTCTTTACTTTCACTTTTCAACAATGTTACCAGATGAAATGCGAATCGTTAATAAGTTATAATCGATAAACCAAATTATTACAAAGATAAAAATAAAATTAAAAATGAATCAGTATATTTCTACAGATTCGGTTTAGAAAATTTTTTAATATAAGGTCTTAATTATATTATATATTATTTACTTATTTAAAAAAACATCTTAAAACAAATTGATCAACGAATCGATTTGATAGTCGATCAATTATACTTTTTATTATACAGGCAACGAAGTAAAACTTCTGTCAATGTAACATCAACGTCAAATGAAACATACTCGTTATTGTATTTATGGTTTTATTTTCGTAAATTCGTGTGCTTTTATACTTATTTTCAATGTATCAACTGCGGCATATCGCAGGATCCTCCTGTTGGGTTACGACAAATAGAAGAGGAAAGCATTCTTTCAGTTATAGAGCACAGTCAGTTAGAGATATGGGAACCTCCAGTGGTAAGTACATAGTTTATTTCATTAAAACTTCTTGTTGTGATATTTTTAAGTACCTTCCAGCAAAGATACCTATATATTGGTATATTATTGAAATAAGTTTCAATAATAATATACCTGAATTACTCTAATCATCTAATGCCTTTGATTTATTTGAATTCCAAGTAAGATTTACAATTTGATTATTAATTACGGAAGATAGTTATTTTGATAAACTTACTTTAACAATTCAGCAATGTAATGAAACAATAGTAACATTAAATAACCATATTTGGGTTGCGGGTTGGTTAAAAAAGAAACCATGACCCTGGCTGTCGCACAGGCAAGTGAAGAAACACGGGTGGGCTGTAGGTCTGACACGGCCTTCCACTCCGCCCGGAGCGGGAGAAGTCATTTGATGATTTCCCATTACACAAAAAAAAGGATAATTATTCTATGTATACTACTATATTTATTTATTTTTTCGCACTAATCACTGAAATAGCAGTCAGCTTAGAGAATATTTTTTTGTAATAGTGTCACATGCATGAGAAAAAAATATATGGAAAAAGAACAAAGGTTACTGTCATATAGTTAGACCAAAAGTTAGTGTGTAGTGTAAGTTAGTGTAATAAAACACAAATAATTATATTGCAGCCTTTATTTCACGAAGGTGTAGATTAGAAGAGATTTGCGCTATTCAGGGCTGTTCCTATAGTCATGTATGTATTACTTTTTTTTTTAAAAAGACTCATATTTTTTTCCAGATTTCAAGAGCTCGAGCTCTCATATGTCATCGTTGCTGGGTGAGAGCTGATAGAAATGCTCATCATTGAATGACTGGACCATCTGGATCTTCAGCATCAGTAGATGTATCAAATGAACATGATGAATCAACTTCACAGTCTAATATCGATGTAGCTAACAAACTAATATATAAAAACCAAAGACATCATGATCGTGAACATATGCATTCCTTTTTGCCACCGACTTTCAAAATTCGTTTATATTTCACTTTGTAATACTTTTTTTTTTTTGGAAGTTGGTTGTTATGTTTGTATAAAAAACCCTCTGCTTTGGTAGACTTGCCTTACAATGCATTTAAAGCGCAAATCAAATCCAAGCTTTGTTTAAAGGCATATTATTCTGTAAATGACATCTTTCTCCAGAATTAGCTTACTGACATGCGAGTTCATATAATTTTCTTTTTCACAGTGCATAAATATGTGAGCTGTCACACCCTTTATACCTGGGGCTTATATTTAAGTAATTAGTTTTTACTTATTTACATTTCCATTTTAATGATATTTTATTTTTTGTTTTTGCTTTGCTGTTATTTTAGCGTGGCTAGCTGGCATATGATAAATAATTTCATTGTTGTTGTTTTCTGGTCTTCATTACTGTACCTACATAGTATTGTATAAAGTCTTGTTTTTTTAAAATGAACAGACAGCTGTGCCGCTGGAGAGTTTGTTCCACCACTTCTTCCCAGCGAAAGCACTAGGAAGTGTTGATGGGTGGGCGTTTTGGGGGACTGTCTTATGTAATAACGATTTTCAAAAAGTGCTGATTCTCAGCCTATTTTGAATAATTGATTTTTGATTTTGATTCTTTTTTTTTTGTTCACCCCGCATACCCGCGCCTATGGTGGCCGGGAGTTCGATATTGTCGAGGGCGTTTTCTTCTACGGCTAGAGGCGTGAGGACGCTGAGAGACCCGCTCCCTCAAGAGCTTCGCCTCCTTTTCCAACATTAATTGTATATTAATACGATCAATAAATCAATATAAGAGAAATGCGATTTTTATTTCCGTTTACTCTTTTCTTTAATTAGATTGTAAATGGTTTTCCTAATTCTTTTTTAACCTCCTTCTTTGTAACATTTAATATGCAGTTACGGCGCCGCCGGCCCTTTGGAATCCACACTCACGATGTGTTAATGTAGTAAAAATACATTCTGATAAAATCTAGTCTACAAAAAAGTCTGAATAGGTAATTAGTTAAATATGCCATATGAGCGCTGACAGCTTCTAAGAAAACTTCTAAAAAAGCAAATGAGGTTAGTTTTGTGCAAGCTAATAATACCCTATTTCTGTTTTCTCCCATACTGCCATTATAAATAAAGTTTTATTTTTTAAATAGTAATAATATTGAAATGATTTAATGCAATAATCGTTGCTGTACATTCAGGCCCAACTTTCTATGAACTTTCGCCCGTCTCCTTTGGAGTTATGGTAAATTTTTGTGTTGGTATCTTTAAAAGAATTCCAATCTTTTTCTAATAATTCTTGTCTAGTCTCAATATATTCGACAGTTAACCTTTCTTTGGGACACTTTTTAAAATTAACAAATCCTTTATTGATAACATTTTGGAATCCTTTTAACACATTTATCAATCCCTCCATATTTGAGCTGATTAATAATTTTAATAATTAACAAATAAAACTGTAAATATGTAAATAATTTGTGTGATTGTATAAGTTAATGTGAATCGATTAAATAATGACTAAAGATATATAAAAATCAATAAGTGTAAACAATCAAAGTACTACTATAAAGCAAACTAAATCTAAGTAAAATGGTTCCTTCAATAATATTCTAAGTTCTATTTAGTCGCACAAAATTTTACAAGTGTTTTAAGTTACTTATAATCTGGCGGAAATCGGGCATAGGTTCCCCGTTCCGTCGTTTTTTAACAAACTATTCTAAGTCCTAAACTAAACATGCACAAATAAGTCAATTTCTAATAGCTAAACAAAACTTTTCTAAGTCTAAATATCTACTTAAAATTTTACAAGTCCAAAATTCTTCAACAACCTTCAAAGTTAAAAGCTTGGAATAAATAAAGTTTAAAATGGCTTGACTTTTAACTGGTTTGTTTATAATAATAAATGTACTCACAATTTGCACTTCACTCACACTACACGATGAATGATGTATGTGGCGCCCTCTGGTGGCGACACGATGAACCAGATGTGACGTCAGGCTTCTGATGTCACGTTGAACTACTGTGTGAGGTACTTCTGACGACTACACGTTGAACTGGATGGGTGACGTACACGCCACGGTCACCGCTTATCTTCCGCTGCTACTGAACTCGCCAACCGTGCTGGACAAAGCTGTCGCTGCCGATGCGAGTAGCCGGGTACTCTTGCCGCAGCGATCCACTGCGAGTACCTCGGGAAGAGCGAACCCAGAGCTGAGGCCGCTAACTCAAAAATGCGGAAAAGTTATCCGCGCTCGATGGACCAATGTTAAATACCGAACACCGCGAAGGTACCCAGTACTTAAAAGTTGACCTTTATTTGTATACAAGTAGGGTTGACGTAATCAAAATAAAACAACTACTGTATACTGTTCTATATATGCGCTTATATTTCTTAAAATTCTAAAGGACCCAATCAAATCATTGTCATACAACGCTTGCGACTTCTATTTCGACGTCAACGCCATCTAGTTACATTTTGTGTAAACTTTAAAACTTGATGAACGACTTTGATCAAGCATGATCATTAACACATACATAATACATATTATGTAGTTTATTTAAAATAAAAGGTTTGATTTAGAACTTCCACCTGAGGTTGTACATATGTTTAAGTATTGGTATGAAAATAAGAGAAACTGTGTAAAATGGGCAGATGCACAATCAGCAGAGTATGGGCTCTAGCCCATGCGTGAGAGGTATGCGGGAGCCCATGGCTTGAAGTATAATGCTACTAAAAGTGTTATTATGGTATTTAAAGTTCGTAATAATACACCCACCAATTTACCTCCGATGATGTTACAAGAAACACCATTAAAAGTGGTCTCTCAATTTTAGTACCTCGGTCATGTGGTGACGGATTCTCTCACAGATGACCAAGATATAGATAGGGAGCGCAGGGCGTTGGCAGTCCGATGCAACATGCTTGCTCGCAGGTTTACGCGATGTACTGAGCAGGTAAAACTGACGCTCTTTAGAGCTTACTGCCAGTCGTTTTACTCGTGCAGCTTCTGGGTTAGGTATACGCAGAAGGCTTACAACGCTCTGCACGTCCAGTACAATAATGCGCTGAGGATGTTGTTGGGGCTGCCTCGGGTTTGCAGTGGATCAGGCATGTTCGCAGAAGCGCGAGTTGATGAATTTTTTGCCATCATACGCAAACGGTGTGCTTCGATGTTGCGGCGATTTCGGGGCGGCTCGAACAGTATCCTAGCTACACTGGCGGACAAGGTCGACGGACCTTTTATTAGGCTCTGGGCGGGCAGACATGTGCGTGTACACATTCATGTCGCCAACTGATCCCTGTTTCTCTTTTTACTAACAAAGGATAAGTTTTTTTTTTTTTTACTAACAATATATGGGCCTTGTCTGAAATAAAGAGTTTGAATTTGAATTTCAGACATTTAAAAAAAGCAATTTATTCCACACAAACGAAATTCATGCTTTCGCTATGTCGCTATGTTCAGTTATACGTAGAATCTGTTGCGGACAGGACTGTTGGGTACGGAACCCGAATTGCTCATTGAGGATAAGGCCCTTGTTCTCAGCGTAAGCTCTGAGACGCTTATATTTATAAGCCTCTCATAAATCTTACCGAGAACTTTGAGTAAGCTGATGGGACGGTAGCTAGTAAGTCCGACTTTAGGCTTACCGGGCTTGGGCGTGCCTATAACAGTGGCTTCTTTCTACGTTTGTGGGAAAATGTTGTTCCCCATTGCACCATTGTGGATGGTTGTCAAGAGGATGATCAGATGGACTGGGAAGAGACGGGCCACTTTGTTGGTGATGCCGTCACTGCCGGGCGCTTTCCTGGGTTGAAGACCTTTGATGATGTTCTGCACTTCATCTGGAGTGATGGGAAGCAGGGGATCCTCAGGGTGGGGGGTCCATTGTGATGCAATATAGAGCCCTTTTGAAATAGATGAGTGTGCCACCTTTGTGACACCATAACCTGTCGTTGCGGTGTCACAAAGCGGTCGGCGTTGTCGGTGCGGTGACTAGGCTTGAGGAAGGTCTCTTGAGTGACTGAAGTAGGCAGTGACTTGTCGCTGCCGGTCGTAATCAGGTCGATGGTCGGCAGCGAAGAGTCCTGGGATGCGGTGGTTTCTTTCTGCGAAACAGTTGTCTCGCAGAAGGAGGCTGCGGAAAGGGAGAGGGAGATCTCGTCCTCTCACCCAGCCCGCAGCAGGCGTACCGGGCGTCGCCGGAGGGCGGATAATGCCGTCTTCCAGCCCCACTAAATGGGTCCAGGGGAGACCCGAGGTGGCGGCGCGAAGTGTTCCACGCGCGCTACTCTTAGACGTCACGGGGGGAGCTCTACACCTCACTCCCCCCCCCCCCTGACCCGAGGAGGCCCCACGGCTGCGGGCCAGCACCAATCGGGGGTTGCGGAAGCAGTATTAGTTCTCGCAGCCCCCGGTGTAGGTATGAGACGGAACACCCGGGTGGTTTTTAGTCAGTAGGAGTCTGACAGACCCCGTCGCCCACCCCAGGGCGGCGGACATCCATGAGGATTTTACACCCGGAAAAAAAAAAAAAAAGGTCTCTTGAGTGAGGAAGATGTCAACCTGGTGCTCACGGAGGAAGGTTGAGATCTCGATCTTCTGATTTCTAATTCCGTCTGCATTGAAGTGAGCCAGTTTGAGGAATCGGGGCTTGGTTTGTTGTTTCGCTCTATTATCATCGATTGGATGCGATGGAGGAGATGGCGTGCGTAATTTCAGGATACGCATTGTATCTGCTAATAAGAACTTGAAGGTTTAGAGGTGACCTGGCAACTAATAACTCGTTCGCCATTTGCTTGGCGCAGGGCTTGCCAACTCGAGGCGCAATTCCGGCGCCTCCCTGAAAACCTCCGCCCGCCCCTAGCGGCCGACAAACGGCGAAGGGCTGAGGAGACGCCGGGAACTGCTCTTCAGCGAGAGATCAGCCAACGACGGCCGGGTCTAAGGGTGAGACCTGGGCGACGGTCGTGGGCCGCAAGAAGGCCTGCAAAGCCGCTAAACCGCAAAGGCGGTTTCGAAGGCGGACTGGCAAAGGCGGTCGCAAGGGATCGGCTGTGCGTGCCCCGCGTTCCGAGGCCGTGATGCTCACGCTGCAGCGTAGCGCTGCGGAGCGCGGCGTAACGTACGGCTCGGTCCTTACCGAGGCCAAGGCCAAGATCAAGTTGTCGGATCTTGGCCTTCAGTCCGTCACCATCAGACATGCTGCCACGGGTGCACAGCTGTTTGAGGTGGCTGGTGCTGCGAGCGGCAATACCGAGAAGGCGGACGCTCTGGCCGCCAAGTTGAGGGAGGTCCTCAACCCCGAGGACGTCCGGATTTCTAGACCGGTTAAAACCGCAGAGGTGCGAATTGCCGGCCTGGACGAGTCTGTGACTCCTGAGGAGGTGGTAGCGGCCGTTGCTCGAAGCGGAGAGTGTCCGCCGGATAAGGTGCGGGCCGGCGATATTCGCACCGACGCCACTGGACTCGGCGCGGTCTGGGTTCGGTGCCCTGTGGCGTCGGTGAATAAGATCGTCACAAATGGCAGATTGCTGGTGGGCAGCTCCGTTGCCGAGGGAATGGAGTGTCAATAATGGCACAACTCCGTTTCCTCTAGGGCAACATCAATCATTGCGCCAGAGCTCAGGACCTTTTGTTCCAGAGCATGGCGCAGTGGTCGATCCAAGTGGCTGTGGTCGCCGAGCCGTATTTCGTCCCCGCCCGTGACGATTGGCTGGGATGCGTTGACTCAACGCCAAGTCATCGGCGTGGGGATCGCCGGTCACCGACCCTCGGGGCAATGTGCTAGCGGAGTGGGTGGTGACGACCGATCTGGTCGTCCTGAATCGGAGTTCGGAGTACACGTGCGTGCGGCAGCGGGGCGGGTCGATAGTAGACGTCTCTTTCGCTAGCCCCTCTGTCGCCAGCCGTGTCCGTGACTGGCGTGTCGCTGTGGATGTGGAGACGTCGTCGGAACATAGGTATATCCGGTTCGACGTCTCCGCCCAGACCGCGAGCGGCCGCCATCCAAGAACCCCGATTAACGACGGCCCGCGTTGGGCGCATAAGCCCCTCGACAGGGAACTACTCGAAGAAGCTGCCATAGCCCACTCCTGGATTTGGGAGTCGGCGACAGACGGCCCCGTCGACGTCGAAGCAGCGGCGCTGCGGTTTCGCGGGGCGATGACGCAGATCTGCGACGCGTCCATGCCCCGCGTCCGCCAATAGTCCGCAAGAAGGCGCCAAGTGTACTGGTGAAGCGACGAGATTGCGCGGCTGCGCATTTTCTGCGTCGCGGCTCGCCGCCAGTACACGCGGTACCGGAGACCTCGACTACGACGGGACCCCGTCGAGGAAGCCGCGCGGTATGAGATGTACCGTGCAGCCAAGGAGACTCTGTGGCTGGCCATCGGCGACTCTTAAGTCGCGGGCCAGGGAAGAACTGCTGGGGTCCCTAGATCGGGACACGTGGGGGCGCCCCTACCGCTGGGTATGGGGCAAGTTGCGTCCCTGGGCGCCACTGGTGCAGAGTATGGAGCCCCAGCTGCTAGAGGCGGTGGTTTCGACCCTCTTCCCTGAGCGAACGGGGCACGTTCCCCCGGCGATGGCTTCGCCCTCAGCCACAGACTCTCTAGAAGAGGTGGGCACCGATGTCCCCGAGGTGACGCAAGCAGAGACGGGAGCGGCCGTGTCGCGGCTCCGGGCCAAGAACAAAGCGCCCTGACTCGACGGAGTTCCTGGCCGAGCTCTCGTCCTGGCTCTGAAGGAGCTAGAGCCCCAGCTGAGGGGGCTCTTCACGGCATGCCTCGAGCAGGGTCAGTTTCCCAGTGTGTGGAAGGAGGGGAAGCTGGTCCTGCTCAAGAAGGAGGGGCGTCCTGTAGACTCGCTGTCCGCGTATCGGCCCATAGTGCTGCTAGTGCTGCTCGACGAGGCGAGCAAACTTTTTTGAAAGTATTATCTCAGATCGCCTCGTCGGCCACTTGTGCAGAGAGGGGCCGAACCTGGACGACAACCAGTTTGGTTTTCGTCGGGGGCGCTCCACTATAGACGCCATCATGCGCGTGAGGGCCCTGGTGGAGGATACGGTGTCCCGTGGTGGGGTGGTGTTGGCAGTGTCCTTGGACATCTCCAACGCATTCAACACCTTACCCTGGAGCTGTATTAGGTAGGCTCTGAAATACCATCGGGTGCCTCCCTATCTCCGCCGCATAGTAGGGGCTTATTTGGAGAACAGATGCACCATCTATCGGGGACGTAACGGTGCCGCTCGGCACCAAATGTCGTGCGGTGTCCCACAGAGATCGGTCTTGGGACCGCTCCTGTGGAACATCGGCTACGACTGGGTGCTGAGAGGCGAGCTCCCGTCGGGCGCCGACTTGACGTGTTATGCGAACGACACGCTTGTCACCGCCCGGGGGAGCTCGCACAGGGAAGCGACGTTGGTAGCTACGGCTGCGGTGTCACAGGTGGTGAACCGCATCCGGCGCCTCGGCCTGGAAGTGACCCTTGACAAGTCGGAGGCCATGGTATTTCATGGCCCCCGGCGTGCGCCAGCGCCGGAATCACACATCGTGGTCAGCGGGGCCCGGATAGCTGCCGAGTCCACCATGAAGTATCGGGGATTGGTGCTCGATAGCCGCTGGGAATTCGGGCCTCACTTACGGCGGCTGGAGCCCAAGCTGATGGGTGCAGCCGGCGCGCTATCAACGTTGCTTCCCAACATCGGGGGGCCCGAGCACCGCCTGTAGGCGGTTATACGTGGGAATCGTGCGGTCCATGGCCCTGTATGGGGCCCCTGTGTGGGCGATCCGCAACCCGCCTGTCAAGCATAGCGATTATGGCTATTCCTACTTACTTTTTAGACGAGGCCCTTGCCCAGCAAGATATGGGCTGTGTATAAGTCAAGTTATAATTAATTCACACAAAAACATCAATGATCAAAACTAGTTTGTCGTTGTATCTGGTATTGTCTGGTTAACGACAGTGGCGCCCTCATTTTTTGTCTACTCTTTTTTGCCGCACGGTACCTCGGTGTCTATTGGCACCTCGGTTTCTATAGGGGCGGGCTGGCGAGCTATCTGCTGTAAAGCGGATAGTTTTTCGCCATATTTGGCGATGAAATCAGGGTACTTTAGGAGGACCTCTTTGGCCAGGGCAAGGAGCGCCTGGTCTAGAGACAGTGGACTTGCGTCCATTTTCCCTAGTCCTCCGGGTTGGAGGCCCGGGGGGTGTGTACCTAATGCCCTACTATAACCGTTCAGCTCAATTTCGTTGGCACCGTTAGGTTTCAACTGGGGCGCGTTGGCGCGGCGAGTGACTTTTTTTTTAATAATTATAAACTAGCGCTTGACCGTAATCCCGTCTGATGGTAAGCAGTGATGCGTTCGTTGATGGTAAAGCGCGCTAGTTTATTAAGAGCCTATTCACTCAGGAAAACTGATCGAATAGGAAGGAAGACGGTAGTTGAGCGAGGTGATGCAATGTTAAACCCACGTTAACACGACCAACGATGCTGTGCCAAAGGGAGATTGATCTGAAGACCCTCCACGACCAAACTCCCAACACAACAACATTAGGCGCATCGTATCCGGCACACATCGCAACACAACTGCTCAGACCCGTCCTCCGTACGGCGTCACCAGACATGATGTCGGAACACGACAAATCGCTTGGCGGCAGGGCTTTGTCTGGTGGGTGGTAACTTCTGCCGGCGATTGATGTTATGGCCTACCACCGAGTAAATGCCTACTGGCTGTTTCAAGCTGCCGCACTCCACGGGGAACGATCGGACTCTTGCGAGTCTTTCTCTGATCGTACAGTTGCTTAAAGCCACCTGGTATTAAATCAGAAGGATACGCACACCACTACGATCCGGACGAAGCGTTTCGCCCCCTCCTTTATACCGCGTACATCGTGGGACTGGAACAATTTGCCAGCGTCGGTGTTTCCGTCGGACTACAATTTGAGTGTCTTCAAGGTTAGAGTGAATAGGCTCTTAATAGACTAGTGCCCTTTATCATCAACGATCGCGTCACTGCTTACCATCAGGCGGGATTGCGGTCAAGCGCTAGTTTATAATTTATAAAAAAAAACTACTCGCTTTCGCGAGTTAATCCGACCAATAAGAGTACGTTTGCTTCGACAATAGTCCAAAGAAACAGGAAAGTACGTTTGACGACAAACAATCCGTTGAAATAGGACGGTACGTTGATGCAGCACTACGCGAACGCGCCGGCCAGGAATTTTATACTTACGATCGCCGCCTCCACGACAGCAGCGGCTCATCACAGCGGACCCGCGAACTACCACCTCGCTTGCGATTGGTCCGCTATATTTTGAGTAAAATTCGAACTTACCCGAATTGTATATATAGGCTGAACAAATGTTCTAATAAATCTTTCGATTCCGCTGTGTACGGCAGTGATTAGTTTAGTTGTTAACTGCATTATTTAAATAACACTTGTCACACTTATATTTATTTAACCATTTATGTACACACAGAAACAGACAAGAAAAAACAGAATGGAAAGGGTACAGAGGTAATGCTAATAGGGCAATAAACACAGGTGTAGACAGAGCGTGGAAAAGTAAACGATACAAGAAATAATACAAAACAATGTGATTCACAAAAACAATAAATATAAGAATAAACTAATAAGTGGAAACATAGTGTCATATTATAAAGGCGAAAGTTTATGAGTTTATGTGTTTGTTACTTTTTCACACCAAGATTACTGAACGGAATTAGATGTAATTTGCATAAATGGATTATCACCAGGATTAATGCATAGGATTACTTTTATTTCTGATATTCTCACAGGGTTGAAACTCACGCAGGTAAAACCAGGCGCAACTAGTTGATAATAATACTCTTGACAGTTTTTGTTTCTTTACAGAGCTAGAACACGAAAATTTAGACAATAGCTGTCTAGATGTAGCAGATATACCGCCACACTGTTATGAGTCAGATTTAGAAGATGATTTCCCTTTAATTATCTGTAAATTTGAAGTGGAAGACGAAGAAGTATCAAAGGAAAAAAAAGCCAAGGAGACAATAAGTAAGTATTAGTTAGTTATGCAACATGTAAAGAAAATCCCGTCCGACCCAGAAGGATAATAAAGGTTAGGTAATCACATGACCAAATAAAACTTGAAATTTTGCATAATCATCATAGTGACAATACTAATCAATTTTGAAACACTCTTTTTTCCCGCGAATTTACTCTAAATTCCCCAAATTTTATAATTAAAAAAAAAATTACAACACCATTTTAGGCGGTATAACTGTCGGCTTTCCTTTCATTCTTTTGTTAGATTCTTTGGCGGCGTCAGTCTATCTCGCCGCGGCCAATCGCCGTCGCGCGGTGAGCATTGTCGGCGACGTAAAAGAAATAATTAGAGATGCACTATTTGTTGCTTAATAACGATTTTTTATCGCTATTAATCGAACCTTGTACCTGGTTTAATGATTTTGTTGTAAAAACACAGATTACCTAATGGTAAAAGTATAGTAGTAATCTGGATGTATTGGAACTAAAAAATATGCTTCTATTAAACCTATATTTGCCATAAAATTCAATTTAGAAATCATTTTAAAGGCTGTTCTAACATCTTCCATTTTAAAATGTTAAGTATCAATGAACTTATTAAGCTTTTTTTGGTTTAGAATGAACCGAAATGTTCTATCGCTTTTTGGAGTCAGGAAAATACTAGAAACAAATTGAACTTGCCCGTCCTTCCATTTTTTGATTGTCCCGGAGGTCAATAGTTTGAGTTTGCCAGCGGCGGTGTTTCCGTCGGACTACAATTTGAGTGTCTTTAAGGCTAGAGTGAATAGACTCTTAATAAACTAGTGCGCTTTACCATCAACGACTGCGTCTCTGCTTAACATCAGGCGGGATTTCGGTCAAGAGCTAGTTTGTAATTTAATTAAAAATAAAAATATTTCTAGACTAATATTCTGATTTTCTAAATCGGAGAAAGTTGGATTCATAGGGTCGGTCGTCTGCACGACAGTGCTATTAAACGATATTTTATAGCCAGTGACGTATTCAAGAACAACAGGATCGGAAGTATTGGTTTGCCATGTGCCGAGAAAAAAAATTTAATCTGCCGGCGTGTTTTATTACCTTCTATTGATTCCTGGGGTTCGGCTTGTGGCTCGTTGTCTTCGACGTTGGATAGCGATCGGTCGTCCCCCAAGTTTTCGTTGTCGTTGTAGCTGGGTCTTGAGTTCGCGGCCCACCCGATGATCTGCCTCTCTGATGGTGCTGCCTGAGTGGGCCTCTCGCGTTTCCCTGACGACCAGCTAATCGGTTTTTACGGTAAGACGTGGATGGTGTGGCCTCAAAATTGCTTTTTACTTGGAGTCCCAATCGCTCGGCAGTTTTTGTTGACATTTTTCGCCGAGGTTCTCTCCAAATAAAAAAGAGTCACGTTTCACTCCCTGAACATTATTCGAAAATTTCTTGTCTAGGCTGTAGGTGATAAGTTTCCTTCTATTAACTGTATTTTTGTTATGTAGGTCCAGGAGCATTTGTCCAGTCTCTGATAATTTTCTTATTATTTCTGGTTTTTCCATTTCGCCCTCTATAAAGCTGGACAGCAGGATTGTCTATTTCTAGAAGATTCTGAAAGTACCGCTGAAATTTCAGGATTTAACTATGGGGCTTCCAGTAGTTTAAAATTTTCTAGAACGTAGGTTTTGTCCATTACTTTTTGCCATTTTTACTTTTTGTCCATTGCTTTTTTCTTTACTAAGGCCATCCATTATAATTTTACCCGAGCGTTTAGATATTTCCTCTTGAATTGTAGGTCCGAAAACCTCCTCTTTTTCTTTAGAATCTCCTATTGCTTCTAGGATCTCGACGGGAATCACTGGCAATATTTCTGATGCATTGGTGCTAGTAAGTTCCGGAGCGCCATGCTTTGATAACTGATCCGTCGACTGATCGGTCGACGGCCCAGGCTTTTCGACTTGCGTCGTATCCGTCGGATACTTTTACCGTTGACCTTATACTAGGCACTTTAGGGTCAGAGTCATAACCTGAGCCGGAGTCCAAATAAAAGATGGATTCGGTTTGAGGGCGACGGGGGCTTGATTTTTGAGATTCGTCTGTATCGTAACCTGCAATACGGGAGACAGGCATGGTTCGTATGAATGACCAATTATACTTCGGACGGTCGTAATCGCATTACGACTCAAACACTGATATGTAACATTGTAGCTACCGGATCGCAATCACATCGCGATACTAAGGTAGACCTCACAGAATATGCTGGGTTGCAATCGCATCGCAACACGCTAAGCAGTTACTACCCCTCATTTCGCATATCTTCGTTTATCTTTCTTTCTTAACACGTTATAAGATACCCATATTTGAAGGTATCAACTTAATTACAAAGCAATTAATTTAACCTCAACCGAGGGTAAATTGTAAATTGAGATGTCACGGGCCTAGTGGTTAAAACACCAGTCTTTCAAGTATGAGTGCGCGGGTTCGATTCCAGGTCAGGCAAGTACCAATGTAACTTTTCTAAAGTTATATGAACTTTCTAAGTATATCTTGGACACCAATGACTGAAGGTGAAGGAAAACATCTTGAGGAAACTTTATAAGTTTGAAATCGCCAACCCGCATTGAGCAAGCGTGGTGATTACGCTCAATCCTTCTCTATATGAGAGCAGACCTGTGCCCAGCAGTGGGACGATAAAAAGGTTGTTAATGAGGGTAAATTTGGAAAGAAAAATAATTTAACACAATTATATTAGGCACTACATCTTTGGAAGGATTTTCATTTGATGAGTATTATAAAACTTAATTAGGTAAGTACTTACGTGAATCCGAGTAACTATAACAAACGATTTAATTTCCTCCACAATTAATTTGGGTCTCGATCTTTATGTTTTCGTTTACTCATAATGACAATATATAAAATAAACACTTAAAACTTCACGACTATTAGCTACTTAGTTAAAAAAAAAAACGATGTTGCGACGCCTGCATACACAGAACGAATGATTGACACAGGAATTGGGACGCGCGGGCGGCCGGAGGGGGTTATGTTGCCAATCGAATCATAGTAAAAATTCATTATCTTTCTTTTATTTTCATTTAGCTCTAAATTTGTGCTGGATGCCTAGTACATGGAAGAGTGAACTACCTAGTAATTTGTGAATTTAGAGGATGCAACGACGAAGTATAATTTGCAGATGCTCCTATTATGTAGCGTATGTATTACCTATATAGTTACTATGTTTTATGTTGTTTTGTAGTTCTTAAATCGTATCGATCGAGCAATCAATACTTTGAGTACTTACACATCTCCACTCAAAGCATGCCACGAGGGCAGCCGCGTACCTATTTTTATAAAATAAAAATCATTTTTACTTTAAATTATCAGTTTCGCGTAAACATTGCTTCCGTGTAGACTACTCGGGTATTATGTGATCATGTCGTTTTCTAACATATGTAATTTAACATGCTGATGGTCGGGTAGTAACTGCAATAGCTGTATTGTGATCAGGTTCTGGGAGGGTTCTGGCGTCCCTGCAGTCTCCAGATCAATCTCCCTCTGGCGCGGCATCGTTGGTAGTGTTGTTGGGTTTATCATTGCATCACCTCGCTCAACTACCGTCTTTCTTCCTCTTCACTCAGTATACAAAAATGAAAAGTCTTAAAAAGAAAAGTAGGTGCGCACAGCGGGCGCACGTCCTCTCATTTAAAGTGCACCTCTCAAACATTCGAGGTCTGCACTCCAATATCGATGCAGTCCATCACCACCTTGAGACTGAAAAGCCCCATCTACTTTTCTTGACGGAGACCCAGATCAGATGTCCGTCTGAGGCGGCATACCTCAACTACCCGGGATACTCTTTGGGGCATCATTTCCTGCAGCGTGTCGGGGTCTGTATGTCCGTAATGACATCTGTTGCCGGCGTCTCCGTCACCTCGAAGACCCTCATCTATCGTCCTTATGGCTGTTGGTTGACACTGGAGTGGATAAAATTGTCTACACCTGTGTCTACCGATCGCACAGCGGTGACCAGGAGATAACTCGACTATTTCACCACCTCAGTGTGGCTGCTGACAATGCGCTGCATCGGCACCCTGACGCACAGTTCGTCGCTCTGGGGAACTTTAATGCCTGCCACCAAGACTGGCTTTTCCCATACCAGAGGACCGACCACGCTGGGAGAGAAGCACGAAACTTTGCGCTATCAATGGGCCTTTCCCAGCTGTTGGAAGAAACGACTAGGGTGCCTGATGTGGCTGGTCATACCGCCAATTGTCTGGACCTTCTGCTGACCACTGATCCGGACAGATGTGTTGTAACAGTTTCCTCACCGTTAGGAACTTCAGACCACTGTCTGGTGAAGTCTGTGACGTCCTTCTCCCCACCTGATTGCGACTCGCGTGGTGAGCGGCGAATGTGGCGTTACAAGTCAGCAGATTGGGATGAGATGCGCCACTTCTTTGCGTCTTATCCTTGGCAGCAGATTTGCTTCTCTTCTGGCAATCCATCGAGCTGTGCGGACGCTATAGCCGACGTGGTGCGTCAAGCTATGGAGTATTTTATCCCCTTCAGTGACGTGCCCGTCGGTGGCTCGGCTCGCCCATGGTTTACCGCCGACTGTGTTCAAGCTGAACAGCGTAAGCACATGGCATTCCTCACCTGGGTTGACGCTCGTGACCGCAGAGCTCTGGATCTAAGCTCAAAGAAGAGAGCCTTTAACCGTGCTGCCAAGTCCTACAAAAAGGCGCTTAAGAAGGCTCGGTTCGACCGCATTACTAATATTGGTAACAAGCTCTCTGCGCACCCTTCCAGTAGCAGATCTTTCTGGTCCCTAGCCAAATCGGTCGAGGCGAACTTCTGTGTGCCCACACTTCCTCCGCTGGTTAGGCCTGATGGAGCACTGGCTCATACGGCGAGAGAGAAGGCAGGTCTCTTTGCATCTCTCTTTGCCCATAGTTCTAATTTACCTCATTGCGAAACTTCAATGCCGGAGGTTCGCATTAGAAACAAGGAGGTTCTGAGAGTATTGTGTCGTCTGGACGTGAATAAGGCTAGTGGTCCAGATGGTATCCCAGCGATCGTTCTTAAGGCTTGTGCGCCCGAGTTGTCTCCTGTATTGACGCGCCTGTTTCGCCTTTCATTTAGGACTGGTATAGTGCCCAAGTCCTGGAAGCTTGCCAATGTGCAGCCCGTGCCCAAAAAGGGTAGTCATGCCGATCCTACCAACTACCGGCCGATTTCAACAACCTCCATACTCTGCAAGATTATGGAGCGTGTATTGAACTCGCGCCTCTTGGCTTACCTGAAAGGTAACGATCTCCTCAGTGACCGACAGTACGGTTTTCGACGCAATCGGCCAACTGGGGACCTACTAGTGTATGCCAGCCACATGTGGGGCGAGGCCCTCGAGAAAAATGGGGAAGCGATTGCCGTCTCCCTTGATGTCTCGGAGGCCTTCGACCGGGTATGGCACGCCGGCCTTTTGAGTAGGCTTTCAGCGTACGGCATTTCCGCTGGCCTGACTATCTGGGTAAATGACTTCCTGACTGAACGGTCCCTCCAAGTTGTTGTCGACGGATGCTCATCTGAGCCCATCTCGATCAATGCCGGTGTTCCTCAGAGGTCTGTTCTCTCTGCAACTCTGTTCTTGCTGCATATTAACGATCTGCTGATGCCCGGTATCTATGGGTATGCAGATGACAGCACAGTTATGGAGAGATACCTGCCGGAAGCTCGGGCTAGTAAGAAAACAATCCAGTCCGAAAGAGAGGCCATGGTAGAGCGTACGAGTGCTGCACTACAGGCAGTCTCCGAATGGGGCAATGCCAATCTTGTAGCATTCAATGCCGCCAAAACACAGGCGTGTCTTTTCACCGCCAAAAGGAGCCCGTTCACCTTGGCTCCTACTTTTCAGAATGTATCCTTGAAGTGTACCGACCGCCTTCAGCTTTTGGGAGTTGAGATTTCCTCGAACCTAGAGTTTGGGCGGTTCATTGAGTCCAAGGCCAGGGTGGCTGCCAGGAAACTAGGCGTCATCGCGAAGGTCCGGCGGTACTTCACACCAAGGCAGCTTCTAATTTTGTACAAAGCACAGGTCCGCTCGTGTGTGGAGTACTGCAGCCACATTTGGGCTGGTGCTGCGAAATGTCACCTTGCCACTTTGGATTCGGCGGAGAGGCGTGCGAAGAGGCTGATTTGCGACCCAGACTTAACTCGAAACGGTCTCCAAAGCCTGGAGCACAGGCGTAGAGTAGCCAGCCTTTCGATCTTCTATAGGATGCATTCTGGTGAGTATGCAAGGGAATTGCATGATTTAATTCCCCCATCTCCGTTCAATCATCGGACGACCCGTCGTACGGCGAGTTTCCACCCTTACGTTGTTGACACCACTGCGAGCCGGACGAAGCGTTTTGCTTCCTCCTTTATACCGCGTACATTGAGGGACTGGAACAATTTGCCAGCGTCGGTGTTTCCGTCACAATACAATTTGAGTGTCTTCAAGGCTAGAGTGAATAGGCTCTTAATAAACTAGCGCGCTTTACCATCAACGATCGCATCACTGCTTACCATCAGGCGGGGTTGCGGTCAAGCGCTGGTTTATAATTTATATACAAAAAAAGTGTTTGACGATTTGGATGTGGCTACTTATCGGTCAATGTGGTTCCAGCATGACGGTGCCATAGTTTTGCCGACCTGTACGTGAGTACCTCCATTATCAGTTCGGCGGGCAGTGGATTGGTAGCCAATTTTGTGGCCAGCACTGTCAAACAATTCGTCTTCACAAAGGTTTGTCATACTGAAGACGAGATGCGCGGGCGAATTGTAGCAGCTTTTGAACGCATTAAATCGGCCAGAATGGTGCTACAAAACGTCCGTGCTAATCTCGTGCGACGGTGCCAGGCCTGTATCGTTCTTAGTGAGAGAAGTATGGAACAACATCTCCGCCACAACCGTCGTGTTTACGTGATCATCGAATAAAATGATACATTCGGAGAGTCAGACGACCTTCCTACTTAAAAAAAGTTTTTTTTCACGCGCTGCCTAAGTATCATTGTTTCTTTACGTATAAACGACCACGTGCCGCGTACCCTGTCTGGTCCCTTGCGCATGCCTGTGTTGCCATGATATTACCTATTTATTTTATTTAAGTTATTTATTTTTAGGGGGTATTTTTTTACGTTTAGCCAGGTTTTGTAGGCATTAGTAGAATCAGTTATCGATACCTAACAATAACTTCACGGTCGGACAGGGTTTTCTTTACATATTGTATAGCTAATCAGACAAGTCAATGGTTTACCTGATAGGACGTGGCTAGGATTAACTCACGGACCTGAACGGTGAACTGGTTATATGGGCAATTTTGTGCACTATTGCTAGGACGGTTCAGTTTATTTTTATTTGCTTACTTAAAGGCTTCTCCTTTTTCCTTGCCTACCTGGCTGTCTTGTGCGATCTCTAATCATGTTGACCCTGCATACGTTACCAGATCGTCATGCAGATTAAAGTTACAGATACCATCGTAGTTACATTCAGTTCAATATGTTTATTTCAGATAACAATAATTATTGTACACACAACATATACATGTAATTAAAAGCGCCTATATTTAAGTTAAATTTAAAATAGCCACGTAGAATACCAATCAAGACAGCAGAATATTGTCCAGCGTGCCATAAATAGATGATCTTTCCAAGCTCTCAGCAATGAGATTTAGATAGCTATCGCACATCCAGTGCGTCGAAGACGCGATCAGATTCAAATGACAATTCTTCAAATTAATTGTGTACTTACTAGATTTACTTACAGAGGATACCGTTGTGAGGAAACCAAAACAGGACACACGAAGAACAAAAGAAAAAGATGCAATAACAGCTGAGCAAACTACAAAAGGCAAATCAGACTCGGTCATACGTACTACTCAGAAATGGACGTCCAAGCCTGGCACATATTTCAAAGAGCCTTGCATATATATACGGAGTAGTTCTAATAATGTAAAAAAACAGACTGGTGAAAAACCTTACAAGTGTGAAATATGCCAACGTAATTTTAGTCAAAAAATTAGTTTAACAACCCATTTGCGTACACACACTGGCGAAAAACCTTACAAGTGTGAAATATGCCAACGTAAATTTAATCAAAAGAATATTTTATCAACCCATGTGCGTACACACACTGGTGAGAAACCTTATCAATGTGAAATATGCCAACGTAATTTTAGTCGAAAGAGTACTTTAACAACCCATGTGCGTACACACACTGATGAGAAACCTTATCAGTGTGAAATATGTGAACGTAATTTTAGTGTAAAGAGTAGTTTAACAACCCATGTGCGTACACACACTTTTGAGAAACCTTATCAGTGTGAGATTTGTCAACGTACTTTTAGTATAAGGGAGACTTTAAGAGTTCATATGCGTACACACACTGGTGAAAAACCTTATCAGTGTGAAATATGCCAACGTAATTTTAGTCAAAAGAAGTCTTTAAATGTGCACATGCGTACACACACTGGTGAAAGACCGAACAAGTGTGATATATGTCGATGTAATTTTAGTACAAAGATCGATTTGACGAGGCACATGCGTACACACACTGTTGAAGAACCTTATCAGTGTGAAATATGCCAACGTAATTTTAGACTAAAGAATAGTTTAACAACCCATGTGCGTACACACACTGGTGAGAAACCTTATCAGTGTGAAATATGTCAACGTAATTTTAGTCAAAAGTGTAGTTTAACAACCCATATGCGTATACACACTGGTGAGAAACCTTATCAGTGTCAAATATGCCAACGTAATTTTAGTCAAAAGAGTATTTTATTAACCCATGTGCGTACACACGCTGGTGAAAAACCTTATCAGTGTGAAATATGCCAACGTAATTTTAGTCAAAAGATTAGTTTAATAACCCATGTGCGTACACACACTGGTGAAAAACCTTATCAATGTGATATTTGTCAACGTACTTTTAGTGTAAAGGAGACTTTAAGGGAGCATATGCGTACACACACTGGCGAAAAACCTTATCAGTGTGAAATATGCCAACGTAATTTTAGTAAAAAGAATACATTAAGGGTTCATATGCGAACACACACTGGTGAAAGACCTTACAAGTGTGAAATATGTCGACGTAATTTTAGTACAAAGCTTGATTTAACAAGGCATATGCGTACACACACTGGTGAAAAACCTTATCAGTGTGAAATATGCCAACGTAATTTTAGTAAAAAGAATACTTTAAGAGTGCATATGCGTACACACACTGGCGAAAAACCTTATCAGTGTGAAATATGCCAACGTAATTTTAGTAAAAAGAATACTTTAAGGGTGCATATGCGAACACACACTGGTGAAAGACCTTACAAGTGTGAAATATGTCGACGTAATTTCAGTACAAAGATCGATTTAACAAGACATATGCATACACACACTGGTGAAAAACCTTATCAGTGTGATATTTGTCAGTGCAATTTTAGTATAAAGGCGAATTTAACAGTGCATATGCGTACACACACTTGATAAGTGTGATATAGGTTCACGTACTAGGGTAGGCGCAACTGTGCCACAGTTTACATTGGCTCTGTTATAATATTTAAAATAAGTATTCAGAAGTATACCAAAACGAAATAAAGTGTTATTGCAAAAGAAAATTTGAAAGATATCGTGATATATTGAAGACACCACCAAAAAACAACAATAAAGGTTCAAAAAGGTGAAAGTTATGTGACAAACAATCACTAGTGACGTGATCATTTCGTGCTTATTACCCAGTATAAGACATTTTGGCTGAACTTTAATCAACTGATCTATGCTTGCGGGGGATCACGAACGAGCTGAAGTGCTTTTAAATACATTATAGTTTTTGCCAAGTCATCTATAGCACTTCCACGCAAGCAACGCCATCTGTTGAATGAATCACGTATCACTTCATAGACGGACAACACTACTTGGATTCTGTCAATTTTGTGACACTGCATCGATCGATTACTTTCAGTCCAAAAATACATAGTTACGCCGCTAGAGGTCGTCACATATATGTAAATAAACCTTAGTGTATACAAACAAAATAAAAACAAAGCTCTTAAAATATCCAGCTGAAACTAGATGAAGAAAAGAAAGCAATTCGAGAAAATAGAAACAGGGTGACAGAACAAGTAACACATAAACAGAATCTTGGAAGAAAAATATTATGCATTGGAAGAGAAACATGAAAAATTAAAGGAATTAGTAGACAATCAGGGGAAAAAGATCTATTTTCTCGAAAAGCAGTCGAGACAAAGAAATATAGTGTTCTTCGGCATCGAAGAATGGGAATCTTCATACGATATACTAGAAAAATATGTGCTCAAATGGATAGAACAGCATTTGTCACTCAAATTCACCTTTAATGACTTACAAGAAATAAAACACTAGGGAAGAAAGGCAATAGACCACGCCCAGTAGTGGTATCCTTCTAGAACCTGGGCACAAAGATCAAAATACTAAAGAATAAAACAGCATTAGAAAACACAAGTTACTATATGAAAGAAGACTACCCTAAACACGTTCTAGAAAAAAGAAAGCAATTACAAGACCAGCTAAAAATAGAGAGAGAAAAAGGAAATACGGCTTTCTTAAAATATGACAAACTGGTCATATTAAAACAAGCAGCCAAAAGAAAGCTGTCCCTTTCACCCATAAAACCTACTGTGGACATGTCAAAGGGAGCAAAACACACAGTCAAGCAAAAATAACAAATCACAACAGCATGACCTCTCAGGGAAAAGATCAAATAGCATCTCGGAAGGAATAACTACACCGAGCATGCTCAATTCCTTAAAAACAAAAACCTTGAAAATACTCTAGACGCCTCCAAAAACAGTGCATAGCAACCAGCCCCTCTCCTCCATACAGATTCAACAATGAAACATTTATATAAACAAAACACACCAAATCCTCCAACCCGGTTGGTCAACGTGGAGGATCATGACCATAACCCTCTAAAGAAAATCAGAAATTCATAAAACAACAATACCAAACAAAATCATCAATTAAAGATATAGACATACAATGTTAAGACTCTATCTTCATATACACGTCTACTGGAACTAGAAAAAAGCTTAAGTTGTATAAACAATGATATAATGGGAATCTCAGAAGTCGACCAGGCTGCGAAATTGAAGAATATGAGAATTTTATACTCTACTACATGGGTCAAACAGCTGGACTTTACTGGATAGGCTTCATAATAAACAAGACTATAAAAAACAACATAGTGAGCTTCAAGGGTATATCAGAACGCCTAGCTATACTCAACATAGACATAGGAGGCCACAAGATATCCATTCTGCAAGTATATTTCCCTACGATAGATGCGAGCGAGACTGAAATTGAGGAATTATATGAATCAATTAGAAAAGCACTAGAAACATCGAACACACACGTTATACTTATGGGCGACTTCAACGCTAATGTGGGAGCGGTTAAAGATAACGAAGATCTGGTTGTGAAAAATCACGGATACGGCACAAGGAATAGTAGAGGCCAGAAACTCGTAAGCTTTGCGCTCGAACACAAGTTGACGATAATAAATAGTTGTTTTAAGAAAAATTCCAATCAGAAATGGACTTCGAAGTCCATTTGGACTACACAAAAACGAGATAGACTTCATTCTCACAAACCGCCCAAAATCATTTACGAACCTCGGAAGTTTTAAACCTGAACTACCCATCTGACCATCGTACTCTCAGAGGAACACTAATGGTTCCCTAAGAATAAAGTAAGTAGGACCAGATTTAATAATAAACATAGTTACCAGGTTAAAAGTGAAGACAAAATAAGGGAAACCAAAAACAAAAAAATAACAAAAGAACAAAAAGAAGTTTTTGAAATCACTAAATTATCGGGTTAATATTTATGAGACTGCATACGAAGATGCATTGCGTAGGCATAAACTGATAAGCCTTCGCAACAGACGTGATACATTCGACATTATTCAGTTGTTCAAAATTTTGACTTCGTTAACGGATTCATCATCATTACTTGGTAAAATATCGCTAAAAGCACATGCTCGTCTACCCGTACGCCCCTCACGTACAAAACCACTTTTCGTTCCTCCTCGATTAACTAAAACATACACTCGTAACTCATTCTTGTACCGTTCCACTAACAACTATAATAGAGAATTTACAGATTTGGACCTCTTTAACATTTCCCTTAATAACCTAAAATTAAAGCTAAAAAGTAAATATATCACCTATTCAAAACTTAATTTTTTTGCCACTTTACGTCCTTTCAAACTAATAATGGCATATGTTTCAGTGAAGTCATGTTCTGATGCAAAAATATTATGTACCTAAACATATTTACGTCCAACCGTCGTCTTTCCTTATAAGAAGTTTTGCATTATTTTAACAATTACTTATGTAACATTGTCGGCACTATAGGTCTATTATAAGAAACCAACTGTAATTATAACATATTGTTTGTATATGACTGTTTGATGCGAAAATAAAGTAAAATAAATAAATAAATACAGGAAAGAACAGAAAAACTACTACAAAGAAGAAAACCCTACAGTCAACCAAAAACAAAACTCGCTCTATGAAAAACGAACTCTCTGCCTTATACAAGTTAGTCAATAGATGTATAAAAAAAGATTATTCAATACACAGACAAGACACTATACTGAGAGCTTTGTGGCAGCACGAAGAAGCCTTTTAAGGAACTTCGTACAAATACATCTTGGATAAAAGAACTAAAAAATCGCAACAAGGATATATATAAACGAAGTCACATTATAAGAACTGCGACGGAGTTTTATAGGAAATTATACAGCGACAAAAATAACAACATAACAGAACCAAATAACAACAAACAAGACAATAATTTTAAATTAAGCGATTTAAGGAAAATAGTATTCGACCGCGCCCGGGAACATCGGGGCGAGCGACCGGTGGCCGCGCAGGCGGTGACGCCAGCGGTGGCGCACAGGAATTGTGTAACCAGAACGCAAGCAAGTACTCGTATCGTGGCAAAAATAAATATCAGAGGCAGTGTGGCAAATGTGGTGCTGTGCATTTGAGGAACAGGTGTTCCGCTTATGGCCAAAGATGTAACCGGTGTAATCGCATGAATCATTTTGCACGGAGCTGCAAGGGTCGTGTATGTGCAGTGGAAAGAGACTCCACTGATCAGGTAATTTTTCAAATTGATAAAGCTAGTAGTGATTGGATAGTCAAATTAAATATTTGTGACAGTTTTGTAAATTTTAAACTGGACACTGGAGCTGATGTTAATATTATTCCAAAAAAATTCTCAGTGCATTAAAAATAAATGAAAAAGATTTGAATAAGACTTCCATTACATTAAAAGCTTACTCTGGAAATAGTATCTCAGTCTTGGAAAGTGCTATTTAAAAGTAGGATATAAAGACACTTATTACTTTTTAAAATTTATTGTAACAGATGTGGATTCCCCTCCTATTTTATGCAAAGAATCTTGTAAGGAGCATAATTTAATCAAAAGAATAATGCCAATCAGCAAAATGAACGAAAATAATTTAATATTACAAGAATTTCCAGATATTTTTGTAGGAATAGGTGTTTTGCCAGGAGAGTATAAAATTACATTAAAACCTGATGCAAAACCGGTCGTCAACCCCACAAGATAATACCTGTCGCTTTACGAGAACAATTTAGGAAAAAAATAGAAGATATGCAGAAAGATGGTATCATTGCTAAAGTAGAGGGCCCCACTGATTGGGTCAATAATGTAACTGTGGTGAAAAAACCAAATGGGGACTTGCGAATATGTTTAGACCCTCGTGAACTTAACAAATCAATAAAAAGGGAACATTTTAAGTTGCCTACTTTTGAAGAAATATCAACACGTTTGGCATAGCTAAGTATTTTATTACACTCGATGCCAAACATGGATTTGGGCAAATTAAATTCCTTAACTTCTGGACATGTAATAAGTAAATTAAAAACTATTTTCAGTAGACAGGGTATACCTAAAATAGTCGTTTCTGCTTCTGTTAATGGACCGGAATTTTCTTCTAAGTATTTCAAAGAATTTGCTGATGAATGGAAATTTGTGCACAAGAAAAGTTCTTCAGAATTCCCACAGTGAAATGGGCAGGTAGAACGTACTATATAAACTATAAAAAATATTATGAGAAAAACTAAATATGAAAACAAAGATTTTAATTTAGCAATGTTGGAATTCTTGAATACACCAATAAGTCAGGATATACCATCTCCTGCTGAATTACTCTATAATCGAAAACTAAGAAGCATAGTTCCCTGTTCACAATTTTTTATACCTAAAGTCCATAAAAATTTAAAAGAAAGTCTCGAAAAACGTCAAGTAATGCAAAAAAATATATCATGATAAAGGTAACAGGAACTTATATCCTCTAAAAGTAGGTCAAAAAGTAAAAATACGAAAGGGTAAATCGTGGACATCAGGAACTATAATAAAAATGGCAGGAATACGATCTTACTTAGTAAAGATGAATAATGGAAATGTAGTAAGGCGAAATAGAAAACATTTGATAAGGGATTCAGAATACAGGCAAGATCTTTGTACTTATAGTAGATATGATGACATCGGTTATGACACAGGTTTGAATGTAAACACAAGTACTGACCTATTCATCTCCAGTGCGCCGGCGCCGCAACAACCGGATAATTCTATTAACTTATCGTACACGTTATAGCAGGATAGTACGACCTCTTGATCGGTAGGGATTCTCCGCAGGCACAGACCAAACGTAAACAAACACGCACATGTATATATTGAACAAATTATTTGTATGTTTTTTTTTTTGTTTTAATGTAAGTACGCATGTGAAATTTTACTAATTGTAATTCATTGAAGTATAAAATATAAGTTTAGATATTGAACTTATAGTGTAAAAATAAATAACTGTATAAATACTACTTAATTGTTTAAAATAAATAAATAAAAATAATTGCATTCGAAAATATTTTAAATAAATTATAAACAAGATCATATATTAATCATCTCGTATCATATCATATATTAATTAGGTATTATAGGAATATATTAATAATTTCAATTTCAATCAAAATTGCAATATCATTGTATTTGTAAACCACATATTTTTGTATAAAACTCTCCATATTAATATAAGAATAGATTTAATTTCCGATATAATTATTGTAATTTTTAAATTATTAATTTGGTTTTGATATGGTTGATATTATTACCATTAATAAACATTGTACAATTTGTTTCAGAAGCATAACATTGTTACTTACTTAATAATTAAAATTAATGCTGGTTACTTATAAAAGAAAAGCTGTAAATTTATAATAGTAAATTTCAGGATTATTTATAAGTAGATCTGATTGCATGTTTTTTATTTTCTCTCTTCAAGGAGAAATTTTATGTGTACTATTTTATTTTTAAAGAAGGGGATTGTAGATATACTCATTTTTATAAATGTCAATATTGGAAGGTACTAGAATATTTTGATTAAACATCAGTCTATCTCGAAGTAAGGTGTTTCATTGACGTCATCCTTAATACTTTAACATCCAGGCTCTGACAACATCACAAATGAAGCGATAAAAACTGCCCAGTTCATCTTGGCTACACCGTTAGCCAAACTATTCAACCTGATACTACAAAGCTCTGAAACTCTCACAGAATGGTCGGAAGCAAACATTATACTTTTGTATAATGGTCTGGTGAAGCCGTACGGAGGACGGGTCTGAGCAGTTGTGTTGCGATGTGTGCCGGGTACGATGCGCCTAATGTTGTTGTGTTGGGAGTTTGGTCGTGGAGGGTCTTCAGATCAATCTCCCTTTGGCGCAGCATCGTTGGTCGTGTTGTTGGGTTTAACATTGCATCTCCTCGCTCAACTGCCGTCTTCCTTCCTGTTCGCTCAATTTTTCCGAGTGAATAGGATCTTAATAAAATAGCGCGCTTTACCATCAACAATCGTATCACTGCTTACCATCAGACGGGATTGCGGTCAAGCGCTAGTTTATAATTATTAAAAAAAAAAAAAAAATTATAGACCAATCAGCCTACTACCCAGCCTCTACAAATTGTTCTCTACAATTATAAACAAAAGAATAACTACAACATTAGAAACAAAACAACCGGTAGAGCAAGCGGGCTTCAGGAAAGGGTTTTCAACAATCGACCACATCCACACAATTGAGCTAGTCAAAGAGAAATACCAAGAACAGCAGAGAACTCTTTATTTGACTTTTGTTGATTACCAAAAAGCTTTCGACTACGTTTCACACAATAGCATATGGGAAAGCTTGGTAGAGCAAGGAGTGGAAGAAGTATACATAAAAGCTATTCAAAGTATATACAATAACAATAAAGGTAGGATCAAACTCTAGACAATCGGCCCGTCTTGCTATTAAAAGAGGAGTAAGACGGAGACCCACTTTCTCCCATACTATTTATATCAATCCTGGAAAATATCATTAGTAAGCTGGATCGGCACAAACTAGGACTCTATATAAAAGGTAACTATTTAAGTAGATAATTATCAATGGAGAGCCACTAGAACATGTCGAGAAATACATTTACTTGGGAAAATTGTTAAATTATGACAAATCAGCGACATATTGGAAATAGAAGGGTACAACCCACGTGGAATAAATATTGGAAAGTAAGAGAAATATTTAAAAGTAATTGGCCGATTGACATCAAGACAAAAGTCATGAATTCGAGCCTCTTACCATGTTTGAAATATGGGTGCCAGACGTGGAAGTTCACCTCTAAAGCCACAAAAAATCAGTACCTGTCAAAGAGGATTAGAGAGAAGCATGCTCAGCATAAGGAAGTTAGATAAAGTAAGGCATACTAAAATAAGAAAAACTACCAAAGCGACCGACGCTCTAATGCATGCACTACAACTGAAATGGAAATGGGCTGGCCATATCGCGAGATATAAAGATGATAGATCAGACATCTCTAGAGCTCGCTGAGTTCAAGAACAGACAGGAACCCAGACCAAGATCACACTGACATTCGACAGACAGCGTTCAAGATCGGGTTCATCAAGCAAGAACATTAGCAACCGCACGCATTCCGAACAATCAGCGATATGTTACTGTCTCTGGTTGCTGAATTTTGGGCAACCGAAAACAAGATGTTGCAAATCGGAAGATTCCTAAGAACAATATTTACAGTGACTGTTCTGATATATATTGATTCGATGGAGATGTCTAGGAATAAGGCAGTGACGAAGCCGAATTTTTGATATAACCGTTATGAATTTCCGGCTTCTTTTTGCTACAAGTTTATCATACCACAGTCTTATTGGCAAGTTTTTCTGCACCTCAGCATACCACTTTCCTTTGGTCTCAACTGTAGTGTTCTAGTGCTCTTTCCAAAGCTTTCGCGAATTGGTTTTGAAGTAAACAGTAATCGGAGAATGGTACTTATTGTGATTGACTGCCATCTCGATTAGAATCTGTGTGTGTTATAGTATCAGCAATGTCATTACCGTCTATACCACTGTGGGATGCCTCTATTGTACAAATTTTCTATGAGAGTAGGTACCTACATACGAGTATTTTAAATAAATTGTAGTTAGTTTTGTAGGACCGAAGTCCATAAAACAATGAAGTTAAAACGCTTTTAGCATCAGTGACTAGAACAATATTTACATTACTTACACTACTAGTTATATGCATTAGACATTTAAGGATAGTCTAGTTTTTTGCAGAAAAAATGCTAAAATTGCCATTTAACTGAATGCTTTCACTGTAATTAGCTTGTGGATCATAAAAGGCTGCTCTAACATTTTGTTCTTTTTTAGATCCGTGTGTAGGTATATATAAAATAACAATCGGGTCTTTTATGTTTGAATTCTAAGAAATCTGTTTTATTTTTTATTAAATCTAAATAAAACTTATTTCTATCATAGTTTATGAGACTTATATGAGCATTTATAAATTGGCCATTTCTTACATTTATGTACATCTTGCGTTTTACTTTCAATATGACTATAAATAGTTATAAATTCAGTTCCAGAAAGAAGTGACTGAGGAGATATAGTAGGCGTGGGAATGAAGTGCATAGCCTTATCAGATTATCTGAAGCTACTAACTTAAAAAAGAATCTTTCTGCTAGTTGAAGCCTTCTAAGGAACAAAGGAGGCATGCAAGTTTCTACTTCTAATGAGTTTATAGGAGTAGAGCGCATTGCTCAACAAATTAGCCTTTTTTTATTAAAATTATAAACTAGCGCTTGACCGCAATCCCGCCTGATGGTAAGCAGTGACGCAGTCGTTGATGGTAAAGCGCACTAGTTTATTAAGAGCCTATTCACTCTAGCCTTGAAGACACTCAAATTATAGTCCGACGAAAACACCGCCGCTGGGAAACTGTTCCAGTCCCTCGATGTACGCGGTATAAAGGAGGAGGCGAAACGCTTCGTCCGGATCGTAATGGTGTTAACAACGTAAGGGTGGAAACTCGCCGTACGACGGGTCGTCCGATGGTGGAACGGAGATGGGGGAATTAAATCATGCAATTCCTTCGCACACTCACCAAAATGCATCCTATAGAAGACCGAATGGCTGGCTACTCTACGCCTGTGCGACCTTTGGAGACCGTCTCGAGTTAAGTCAGGGTCACCAATCAGCCTCTTCGCCCGCCTCTCCACCGAATCCAAAGTGGCCAGGTGACATTTAGCAGCACCAGCCAAAATGTGGCTGCAATACTCCACACACGAACGGACCTGTGCTTTGTACAACATTAGAAGCTGCCCTGGTGTGAAGTACCACCGGACCTTTGCGATAACGCCAAGTTTCTTGGCAGCCACCTTGGTCTTGGACTCAATGAACCGCCCAACGTTTAGGTTCGAGGAAATCTCAACTCCCAAAAGCTGAAGGCGGTCGGTACATTCCAAGGAAACATTTCGAAAAGTAGGAGCCAAGGTGAACGGGCTCCTTTTGGCGGTGAAAAGACTCGCCTGCGTTTTGGCGGCATTGAATGCTTGATGATTGGCATTGCCCCATTCGGAGACTGCCTGAAGTGCAACACTCGTTCGCTCTACCATGGCCTCTCTTTCGGACCGGATTGATTCCCTACTAGCCCGAGCATCCGGCAGGTATCTCTCCACAACTGTGCTGTCATCTACATACCCATAGATACCGGGCATCAGCAGATCGTTAATATGCAGCAGAAACAGAGTTGCAGAGAGAACAGATCCCTGAGGAACACCGGCATTAGTCGACATGGGCTCAGATGAGCATCCGTTGACAACAACTCGGAGGGACCGTTCAGTCAGGAAGTCTTTTACCCAGCCAGTCAGGCTAGGGGAAATGCCGTACGCTGGAAGCTTACTCAAAAGGCCAGCGTGCCATACCCGGTCAAAGGCCTTCGAGACATCAAGGGAGACAGCAATCGCTTCCCCATTTCTCTCGAGGGCCTCGCCCCACAAGTGAGTGGCATACACTAGTAGGTCCCCAGTTGACCGATTGCGGCGAAACCCGTACTGTCGGTCACTGAGGAGATCGTTACCTTCCAGGTATGCCAAGAGGCGCGAGTTCAATACGCGCTCCATAATTTTTCAAAGTATGGAGGTGATCGAAATCGGCCGATAGTTCCTTATAGTTATAGATATAGTTCCGAAGCTTCCAGGACTTGGGCACCATACCAGTCCCTAATGAGAGGCGATACAAGCGTGTCAATACAGGAGACAACTCGGGTGCACATGCTTTTAGAACAATCGCTGGTATACCATCCGGACCACTAGCCTTATTCACGTCCAGACGACACAGTGGTCTCAGAACCTCCTTGTTCCAAATGCGAACCTCAGGCATTGAAGTACCGCAGTGGGGTCAAATTATACTGATATTCCCCGACTGTCTCAAAATTTATGGCTATGTTTTGGATATTTTCATGAAAGTGTTCAATACAGAATATTTCAACCCATGTTTAATTAAAATACCTACGCCATTACGCCATTGCGTCTATTTTCAGAGTTCTTTTAAATAAATTGTAATTTGGAATATAAGGGATAATAGATTTATTAGTAAGCTTAGTTTCATTAAGTAAACAAATGTCTATTTAAGAAAATAGACATTTGTTTACATAAATTACTTGAAGATAAGAATCTTCAAGTAATTTATGTAACAATGTTTTCTTGCTCTGTAAACTTTGTATATTGAACTGAACTAGATATAAAAAAATCCTCCATTAAACTAAGTTTGATATAAATATTTCTTTTATTTTCTTAGCAGTTAAAGGTTTATTTTTATTATTACCTAGGGCCAATAATGATTTTATCTACTCTCATATCAAAAAATTAAAAATATAAAACTAAAAAGGAGTTTATATTGACCTACTTTACCAATAGTATACCGAACGGAAATTAAAAAATTAAATTATAACATTATTTCTCTAACAAAACAATGTTATAATAATTTTTATCTACTCTCATATCAAAAAATTAAAAATATAAAACTAAAAAGGAGTTTATATTGACGTACTTTACCCATAATACCTATATCGAAAGGAAATTAAAAAATTAAATTATAAAATTATTTCTCTAACAAAATAATGTTAAAAATTTTTTTCATTATCGTACAGAATACAAACCATAGATAGCATCTGTGGCTGCGCGCGCTTTGGCGCCTGCGCTTTGGCACCTGCGCTTTGATGCAGGGTGCAGAATTTTGGCGCCAAATACGTTTCTTTGCATTGCGAGTCGTTGTTTCGCTGGACACATAATTGATTATTATTGTTTCTTAAAATGTATGAGATTAGATAAAGTAGTGTAAGTACTTAAGAGCACTATTTCATTTCTTATCTGTGGCTGCGCGCGCTTTGGCACGTGCGCGGTGATGCAGGGTGCAGAATTTTGGCGCCAAATACGTTTCTTTGCATTGCAAGTCGTTGTTGTGTTTCGCTAGACACTTTTTGATTATTATTGTTTCTCAAAATGCAAGGGACAGTGAAGAAAATTTGACGCCGCCCGATATTTTAGAGGCTGCGACAGCAGTCAGTCTCAATTTACTACCAATTAAGTCAAGAAAATTATACGAAAATGTTACCAAGATTTTTTAACATGGAAAATGAATAAAAGTGCTACTTCGTTCTCATCAATTTGCAAAATTGATTGCTGTTGGAGACAAGAACTCTACAATTTGCAATTTCAGGATGTGGAAGTTTACGAAAATACAATATTAGTATATATATATATATATAATATATAATAATATAATAATAATAATAATAAGCCTTTTTATTTCTTGTTTTACAGTAATTAGTAATAATGTTACAGGAAACACAAATCATATTTCTATGTATTAGTAATGTTAGTAATATATGTAGGTTTATAATATGTTAGTAGTGTTATTAATCAACAAGAACCCCGGTTTGGGTAAAGGCCTCCTCCAAAGATGCCCAGTTTTGTCGGTCTTGTGCTATGGTGTACCAGTTTGTGCCCGTTGATCTTTTCAGATCATCTTCCCAGCGGTTTAAAGGTCTCCCCCTCTTTCTCTTGCCTGGTGGTCCTAACCAGTTAGTAACCCGCGAAGTCCACCTTCCGTCAGTCATTCTCGCCACATGTCCAGCCCACTGCCATTTTCGTTTTCGAGCATAAATCAAGGCGTCTGTAACTTTAGTGAAGTCTCTTATCTTCGAATGTCTTATTTTGTCCATTTTCTTTATGTTTAACATGCTTCGCTCTAAACCTCTTTGACATGTTTTGATTTTATTCATGGCTTGTGTGGAGAATTTCCAGGTCTGGCTTCCATAGGTTAGGGTCGGTATAAGACATGAGTTCATAACTTTAGCTTTGAGAGTTATTGGTAGATGACTTTT
This sequence comes from Sesamia inferens, assembly GCA_037179545.1. Classification (NCBI taxonomy): domain Eukaryota; kingdom Metazoa; phylum Arthropoda; class Insecta; order Lepidoptera; family Noctuidae; genus Sesamia; species Sesamia inferens. The sequence goes on from CM073946.1 coordinate 21,459,559, forward strand.
AAATATTTCTTTTAGACTCCAATATTTGTTCCAAGTTTGTTGGATCCTTCTTTCTATTTCTTTAATGTTGCTGTCTTTTTGAAAGCTTATTCTTTTTCCCAGGTATATATAGCTGTCCACGTATTCTAAAGGGTTACCGTTGATAGTTATAGGGCTGGTTCGTGTATTAGTCATCATCTTAGTCTTCGTTAAATTCATTTCCAATCCAGCTGTCGCACTCGCTCGTTGTAGAGATTCTAACATAGTTTGCGTTTCGTTGGCTGTCTCTGCTAGAAGTATCAGGTCATCAGCGAACCTTAGATGACTTAGGTAGTTGCCGTTTATATAGATGCCTGATTTACTCCAATCACACTTGCCAATGATGTTTTCGAGAACGGCTATGAAAATAGTGGGTGAGAGTGGGTCCCCTTGTCTCACGCCTCTTTCTATATGGAATGCGGGGCCTAAGGTTTCGAGTTTTATTCTTCCTTTGTTATTATTGTATATACTTTGAATTATATTTATGTATATATCTGGCACCTCTTGTTCTTTTAAGCTTTCCCATATGCTTATATGTTTAACCGAGTCGAAAGCTTTTTTATAATCTATAAAAGTTATATATAGAGGTCTTTGAAACTCTTGGTATTTCTCTATAATAAGCTCGATGGTGTGTATGTGATCGATTGTAGAGTAGCCTTTCCTAAAGCCTGCTTGTTCTACCGGTTGTTTTGCCTCTATTATCGAACTTACTCTATTGTTAATAATCGATGAGAATAATTTGTATATATTTGGTAATAGGCTAATTGGTCTATAGTTGCTGATATTTTTTGGATCCCCCTTTTTATATATAAGTATAATATTTGCTTCGGACCATTCTATGGGCGTTTCAGAGCTAGAAAGTATAGAGTTAAATAATTCAGTTAATGGTTTTGATAGAATTTGGTGAGCATATTTTAATGATTCATTCGTGATGTTGTCGGATCCAGGGCTTTTCTCGAATTTCAGTTTCTTAATTGAGTCTATCACTTCAGTTTCATCAATTTGTGGTATTGCATGGCAGTCTACTGTTTCTTTTTCAGTTTTGTCAGTGGCTATTCGAGATTTGTCTCTGTACAGTTCCTCGTAAAATTCAGTTGCTGCATTGACAATGTCCTTTCGATTGTAAAGGTCCTTTTTAAGCGTTTTCAGTCCTTCTATCCAAGATCGGTTAGTTCTGAGTTCTTTGTATGCTTTCTTTGAGCTACCATATAGTTGAAGATGTTTCTCTATTGTTTCTTGCCTATACTTTGCATAGTCTTTCTTGATACACTTATTAACAAGTTTGTACAGAGCGGAGAGTTCATTTTTCAATGAACGTGTTTTATTTTTAGAGTTTAGTAGTTCTTGTCTTCGATTTAATAATTTTAATGTGTGTTCTTGTAGTATTTTATGTTTTTTATTATCTTCGTTGTTGGTTTTAGTAGGTATCAAACTTTGCTGGATGGCCTTTATTATGTTGTCGTAGAAGGTTTGCACCAGTTTTTTCTCTTGGCTGGTAGATTGACTTGAGGACTCCGAAAGAAAGCTGGATAGGTTTTCTTTGTATTCTGTTATTTCATCTTTATGTTTGAGTTGACTTGATTGATTATTTGAGAACTTGGTCCTATTTTTCTTTTGCGTGGTACACATGATAGTACTTCTAAGTGGACGGTGATCTGATGCGAAGTTAAGATTCAAGACATCAATATTTTGGAACCATTTTGGGTGATTTGAAAGGATGTAGTCAATCTCGTTCTTATACTGACCGTTTGGTGATCGCCAAGTCCATCTGCGACTTTGCTTTTTCTTGAAACAGGTATTTATAATTGTAAGCTCGTGTTCTAACGCAAAGTTAACAAGTCTTTGACCTCTGTGGTTTCTTTCTCCTGAACCGTATTGTTTCATAACCACGTATTCGTTTTCCCTGGGGACTCCAACTTTTGCGTTGAAGTCTCCCATTAGAATGATGTGTGTGTGTGCTGTTTCAAGTGCCTTTTCTATGGTCTTATAAAACAATATTAGTAGCAATTCGTAAAACAAAAAATACAAAAAACAGCGGCGCGGCAGCGGGGTGGCGGCGGGCAGCGAGCGGTGATCGAGCGTTAGGAATAAATTTGAATCAAAAAGAAGTTGCCGCCATTTTTCAGACATTTCTTTCGCGAATAAAAACAAATATCTCGTCGACACAATCACTATGTGGCTATAGTGACGCACGATCTGCCCGCTAGTTTCGAGAACGGGTCTTCGCTGCCCGCCCGGCTTCCGCACCGCTGCGCCGCCGCCCCGCTGCCCGCAAGATTCGAGGCAGCGTCCTAAGAAATACAAAAGATCCAGGTGAGACTTGGAAATATTTTTGTCCTAATAAAGTAATCAATCTAATTACAAAGTAAACTAACCAATATATTGAGCAACTTTCACCTGAATTCAAACGATCTAAAGACGATTAACAGATTTAGAGGGAATTGAAGCTTTACTTGGTCTTATTTAAGTAGCTGGTGTTAGAAGAAATAGTCATATGAATGCTAAAGATCTGTTCAGGACGGATGAAATGCAAAAAATATTTTTGTCTCGAGCATGCAGTGACTGTATGTTCTGATTATACCAATGAGTCTATTAATGATTAGTACATTTGCATACATTTATTTTATTCTTTTTACTTTCATTTATTATATTTCATTGATGTTCTTTCGATTTTACACAAAAAACCTTAAATTTGCCATTTAACTTAAAGTACCAAAAAGTACGCAGTTTTTAAACGAATTATTTAAAAAATTGTTTCTACCCAATAAAGTTATAAAGTACTAGTGTAGCGCGGGGAAAAAATGTTGCAACACTATGGCTCGCCTCGTGTTTACACGCACCCTTTCCACCGCCCGCGCACCGGAATGACGCGGGCGCCGCGCGCCAGAGAGCCCCCCGACCGCCCGATCGCGAACGGCAGGTCGGCGAAGGAAAAAGTAACTCCGCGATTCCCGCATTAAGCTCAACGTTATGTACTATTTCTGTGTTAACCTTGTATCTTTAACGAGACTGTAATAAAAGTTTGTTAAACTGGCGCCCAACGTGGGGTTCAAACCCACGACCCTGAGATTAAGAGTCTCATGCTCTACCGACTGAGCTAGCCGGGCCTACGTGACCACGTGTTCGTAGTTCGGTTATTCGGTACTTAACATCCTGGAGGAGAAGCGCTCCGTAAACGAGAAAACGAGGACGTCGCGGAAGAGGAGAGCGTCGCCGAGACTGGCCACGTGGAAGAAACCGCGAGCGCCGGCGCAGGGTCGACGAAGGAACCTACTCCCCAAATTCCCTCGGACTTCCTATCCACGCTAACTGATGAGGATGTTGTTGGGACTTCCTCGCTACTGCAGCGCGTCGGAAATGTTTGCGATTGCTCGTACCGACGGTTTTCACGCGATTATGCGCAAAAAAACAGCGTCACTTCTGCGGAGAGTGAGAGACAGTCCCAACAGTATACTAAGAACGATATCGGAGAGTTTCGGCTCTCCAATTGTAAAGCATTGTATACAGAGGGTGGTGGGTACTAACACTAGATAATAAGCAGTTTTTTTTCTTTTTGATGTTACTAACACTCTATGGATTACCTGGTCCGAAATAAAAATCATATTATTATTATTATTATAACGCGTGCGCAAGTGGAAACCAACAGGAGTCTGATTAACACGCACATCCAGCGACGAATTCATGGCCTTCACCCCAGCAAGGGCCTCTCCAACTACCAACGCGTCCAGCGGAAGTGCTACAGCCGCGCTGTGTGTCGACGCCAACTTTACAAAATGTACAGCACGATTCAACAGGTCATCCCAGGACGCCGAGGTCCTGGAAGCTTTCCTGGACGCCGTTGAAGTCTTCAAGGAGTGTGCAGCCATAAGCGACGAGCATGCCCTGCGTAGACTGCCGATGCTACTGGAAGGCGAAGCGGCCGTATGATGGCGCGGCGTCAAGGCGTCGGTGCCCACGTGGACGGACGCGGTCGCGCGCCTCCGCGCGACGTACGGCGTGGCGCAGCCCGCTCATCTCACCCTACGGCCGATCTTCTCCAAGGACCAAGAAGAAGAACGCGCGGAATCATTTTTGTGCAAAGTGCGTGCTCTAATCGCAAAATTACCGTATACGCTGGAAGAAACGGTGCAGATTGACATTTACTACGGTTTACTGCACCGCCGCGTAGTGAAAAGAGTGCCGCGAGACAGTGTCCGTAGTATAGATGACTTATTGTATAAGGCGAGAATTGCGGAGGATACGTACAAGGCGTCAAAAGTAAATTCTAACGATAATATAACAAAAAGAAATCCGACCCCCCAAACCAACACGAGCGCGAGTACATCGCGTAGTAACAATAGAAATAGGCCCCGGTGTAGTTATTGCAAATTATTTGGGCATGTTAGTGATGAGTGTCGTAATCGCAATAAGGCAACCACTAGCAAAAATAATAGCGAAACTACGCCTAAGGAGTTACGTTGTTACGGTTGCGGTAAGCAAGGCGTTGTGAGGTTGAAAAGCGATGTTTGTGCGAAGTCAGGTTCGAAACTCGACGACAAAACATCTTTCAATAACGTTGATATAGATTTTTGTGTGTGCGATGTCGACACAAACGATAACAGTAACGCTAGTACGAGTGATACGGCTTCGTGCGTCCACATAACAAACGTAAGTACGTGCGATAATCACCCGATGGCGATCGTAGATACCGGCGCTATGCATAATAATGCGAGTCCACTATTGTATCAACTCCTAGTAGATTCGGGAGTTCAGTTCAGTGAAACAAAACGTTTTGTTCGCTTGGCTGACGGCACACAAGGTTGGAGATACCTATTGTCCGCCGAGGTAGAGGTTATCATCCAGGGTCGCAGGGTGACATGTCCGTTCCTAGTATTACAGGGCACCTGGTAGTAATATAAGACACGTTTAGGTATAGACTTTTTAACTCGGGCCGGCATGGTAATGGACGTCGCCCGACGCATTTGGTCGTTCGCTGACAAGGCGGGCCTTTGGCACGATCTTGTTTATACCTACACGCTCGACCGTGCAGACACGGACCTATTGCGCACTGCAGCCTCTACCAGGCTATCGCTGAGATCGGATGAAGGTTGTAAGTTAACCCCCGAGCAACGGTTTACACTTAACGCTTTCATTGAAGACCGCGCGCAACAGTTTGCCCGCGACGGACCGGCGACGGAGTTTGCCACGCATCGTATAAAGGTGAGTCCACACCAAGAACCTATTACTGGTCCACCGTACAGGATGTCGCAAAACAAGAAAGAGGCTTTGCAGAAGGAGCTTGATAAGCTGCTCCGAGATGACATCATTGAAGAGTGCGAGTCGCCGTGGGCCGCCAACGTCGTACTTGTGGGTAAGAAGGATGGGAGTTTAAGACTCTGTATAGACTACCGGAAGCTCAATGCGGTGACGGAGCCGGACCGGTATCCTCTCCCACGCATCTAGGACATACTGCATGCCGCCAAAACCTGTGAGTATATGACTAAGTACTTTAGATCTTCGGTCAGGCTATTATCAGGTGAATGTCTGCCCAGAGGACCAAGATAAGACTGCGTTCACATCACCGTTTTGGTACGTTTAGGTTTAAGCGGATGCCGATGGGACTGCGGAATTCTGGAGCCACTTTCCAGAGGATGATAGACAGGTTCCGCTCCAACTTGAAAGGGGTAGAACTGCTATCATACCTGGACGACCTGATCGTGCTGTCACCAGGGCCCTTTGAGAAGCACCTGGCTAACCTGAAGGCAGTCTTCGAACGACTGGCCATGTTTAAGTTGAGGGTCAATAGAGACAAGAGTTTCTTTGCGAGGGAGCCGGTCAAATTACTAGGACATGTTATCGTGCCAGGCGGCATCCAAGTAGACCCAGACAAGACAGCGGCCATTGACAATATGGTCGCTCCTCAGAATATAAAGCACTTAAAGTGCTTCTTGCAGACGTCGCGCCGCGCGCCAGAGAGCCCCCGACCGCCCGACCGCGGCAGGTCGGCGAAGGAAAAAGTAACTCTGTGATTTCCGCATTAAGCTCAACATTATGTACTATTTCTGTGTAAACCTTTAACGAGACTGTAATAAAAGTTTGTTAAACTAGTATTTTTTAAGTTTTGTCATTCAATAAAGACTTCAAGTATAAAATAAAACCCAATAAATTTCAAAAGTTTATGATTACAATAATCCAGACGAGATCAACCTTCGGTCTGAGACACCGTGCGCGAGTGTACGAAGGTTACATAAAAATTCTCATCCATTTTAGGGAAATAAGTGGCTGGTATGGCTTTTCTAAAAGAGACTCCAATTTTGTGCGCATTGACACGGTGGACACCAGTAATGCCCTTAACATTTTCTGTGAATAATTTAGTTAGTGATATGGGATTTCTGTTGCCTAGTTTTTCTCGTTCGGTTGATTGAACAAATACTGTGAAACCACTAGATAATACTGCGTTCTAAGAATTGTCTTTTATAGTTGGATTTGGTAAATATTTTATACTTATCTTGAGGGCTGGAGAAAACATCGTCATATTTCCGTTCCTTTATTCCGTCGCCATCACTAGGGGGAACCATTTTGGTTTATTTTTCGTTTTCAGTCGTTTATGATAGGAAAGCCAAGGAAAATTAACTTTTATTGAAATAGAAAATTTAAAGCTGCCGCTCAGGTCGACTTCCCGCCAAAAAGTCATTTATCTGTATGTTTATTGTTTATATTTTATAATGTTTCACGTGGAGAATAGATTAAATGTTGCAAATAGAATAAGTTTTGAGCTAAATTTAATTTTATTTCTGAGTAATTGATGAAAAACATTTGATTTTAGCAATTGCTTCAATTTGCAATACATTTTTTTTTATTATTAATGATTTAAAGTGAAAATCAAGACTAAAAAGGCAGGTCTAAAACAGAACCAATAAAATATGAGAAAGCGCCCTCTTACGCACCTTAGCATAACTAGTACGCAATCACACATCATCATTATTACAAATAACGCCAACACTGAGGTTTCGTAAATTCCTTACATTATAACACTACCAAATTAAAATGTCACTTTCATGTGAGGACATCAAGTAATTTACTGTCTAACTTCATTTGAGAGACTTATAATGAAACGTTTTCTAGTTTGCCACTATTAAGATGGTTTATTTTAGGGTTGTAACGGAGCTTCCGTTTCTGCGAAAGTTCCGCAAGAAATCGTATCTTCGCTTCCGCCTCCGACTCTGCATAAGTTTTGCGGAGTTATAACGGAGGTTTATTTACGTATTAAAATTTATAAAATAAATAACGCGCAAGCTGCGACGCTCGACAACCGTCCGCCCGCGTTTGAGCTCGAAATGGTCAAGAATCAACTAGTGCGTGACGGGAATGCGGCAAATACTAATAATGTTTCTCCTTAATTTTCATTATTAAAAGGTAATATTGTTTTACTAAGTGTACCTACTACTATAAAGGTACGTCTATAAAATAAAAATTGTGTCTAAATAATTTTTTTTTCTATATCCTCTTTCACCTCCGCCTCCGCCTCCGTTACAACCCTAGTTCATTTTAACGACTCCGATTCTTTCGATTTAAACATCTCGAAATTGCTCATCGCTTCGCTATAGTATAAAGTACTTGGGCCTAAGAGTAAGAATATATTAGGGTATTGGGCCATTGGCATTACGTAGAGATGAATAAAGCATAATATACTTATAGAGTACAAAAGAGTTAGTGAATCGTATTTACTAGAACAAGTATGCGCTATACGTATTTCTTACAATGGCCGGCACCCTGTACGACGCATAAACTATGTGCACAGCAGGCGAGTACCTATTTGCCAAAGATTATACGTAGGTATACATAATACTGTAAGAAAGTATTTTATTTATATCGTGTAGTATAAATCTATGGTGTACACAAAACATATGTAGAGGTTAAATTTTTTTTTTTTTTGGAACTCGATATAGCATAAAATTAAAAGAAATATTTATTCATCACTATTATCTATTTGTCGTATTTGTCACTTTTTTCAAATGTGTAAGCATTTGAAAAACCGATTCAAATTTAATAATTTAATTAATTAATTATTTAATTTTTTTTTTATTTTCACTCTGGTGTTGCAAACGCGGGAAAAAATAAATTGCATTATAGTTTTCTGTCATTTGTAAATAAAAATTGGGAAGTTTTTAAATCATTTTTGTTTACGCACGTTGGAATACGGCGGCCCCACGCCTGAAGTTAAAATGTAATAATATTTCATCGTGCACCCACTAACACGGGATAGAACCATGTTAGCGGGTCACGGTTTGGCTGTCTGCGGCCGGGCGCATGGCCTATTTACCTACTTTGTTGGCTGCAATAGTCTGTAGTTTTTGAGCACACGTTACTTACGCGTGCCCGTGCCCATGTGAGTATTTGCATATTGTTTACCTGTAGGAACGCCGTGACACTGAATCACAGCGCCTCTAATTTCACGACACTGGCGGTCTGTCCCCGCCAAGTGAGACGCACTAGTTGCCTGGGGGTGGCCCGGTGGAGGACGACCAGCGGCAGAGGTGCCGACTCAACACTCTTTCATATTATTAATGTATTGCTCAGGCCCGCTCCGTTCCCAGAGCAGTTGTGAGGGTGAGCCAATTCCGCTCACTGGCTACGTTACCGCAGACCCGTGTGAGATTAGGCGTTTGTTTAGTAGGAAGTGCCTGTTCGTCGCGTAACATACCCATTAACCTAGCGTACATTACGCAGCCAATGTATGTACCTATAGTGTGGTGGAGTAGCATTGTTTCAAGTGAGCTGCGTGAAATCTGGACGCAGCAGAGACGTTAGTCCAGTCCGATTGGGTCGTCGTCCGCTATCAAGGCTAGGGGCAAGCGATACACGTCTCGTATGCAATGTGGTTGGGACCTTCCTTTTGCGAGTTACGAGTCGTTAAGATTCGTAGCCAGAGACTTCGGTGTGTGTAGTATGCTTGCCTGACCCGAATGCCATTTTATCGCAGCGACTGTCAACTACAAGGATTACAGGAAGATATTTAAATCTCTTTTCAAAACCATCGTATCGTCAGATATCCGTAGGTATATGTATGAATAATTAACACACAAGAGCAAATCACTTTTCAATTTTATTAATATACCAGTTTATTTAAACGGTCTGTTTTTGTTTTGAATCAATCATTTATTTTCTCTATATATTTATTTAATCATTTATGTACACATATTATATAAATAGACAGGAAAAGGAGGTACAAAGGTGATTCTCATTTCTATAATAGTCAAACAGTAAACTCGGATCTCGTCTAATTAAAAAAAAATATGATTGATGTGTAGTAAAGTGTTTGTGTAAACCTATGTACTTAGGTACCTACAGAAAATAAGTCATTTATCAAAGAAATCTCTTCCTTCATAGTCTGTGATAGGAAACTTGCAAAATTGATATTGATAGCGTGTGTGAGTGTAAAATTGAGAATAAAATACCAATATAAAATTAAAAAAAGAACATTTAATATAATAAAACTAATATAACATAATAATAATAAATAAACTCACGATGTTGTCGATGTGTGGGATGTGGACTCAGCGATCATTATGCCGATAGTCGTGATGGCCAATGGTTTAATAGCCAAGAACCTTGTCCAACACCTTACGAGGCTCTCGTTAGGCAGTTAAATCAGGAGCTTGATTCAGGAAGCGGTATTTCTGGACACGGCTCACTTTGTCAGGAGGTCCCTCGCTCTGAAGACCTGACCACCGCTAGCTTAAACCCTGTTCTTGATTCTGGTGGGCTAATATTTATTTTTATTAATATTGCATAATAAAATTTATATCTACATGTTATTTGAAATAAAAGAAATCATAAAAATAAAACCTCTTATTCCGAATCTAAACATGAATTTGCAACAAAATTTAAAGTCTTGATTTTCGGAGGCACACTTCTCCAGTTTCGACCTGCCTTCAGGTTTATTTCCTCCTCCCACTGGGTCTGTCTTCCGCGATTTTTTTAAACCATTTCTTTATACCATTTTATCACTAAATGCTCCACCTTCCTTCACCTTTCGTCTCGCATTGCTTGTCCACCTCTATTTTTGTTGGTCAATTCTTGTTAGAATATCGGCCGGTTTTGTTTCAACCCTGAGATTTTCTTCTTTCCACTGCTCTTTACCACTAAAAAGTTTTTCTCTGAACGAAATGATGAGTCTCCATGTTTAAAACATTGGGTGTATACATGGGTTGAAAATATTGCCTAGATGTTTCTTCTTTCTCTCCTTAAAAGACGGGTATTAATTTCAACAATTTGCAATTCTCGCATTATTTTCTAGCTAATTTGGCGTTGGATTTGACTAGTTATATGTAGCCCTCTATATAAGTTAAAACTTCTTCCTTTATTTTTGTCTACTTTTAATTTTAGCGAGTCAATCATTAGTTCTTTTTTTGCTGTAGTTCATATTTAATCCAATTTCTTTGCTCCGACTTATCAACATTTCAAAGTTTCCTGCGATTTCTTCGAAAAACACCACTAAGTCGCCGGCAAATCTGAGATGGCTTATTTATCAATCCATTTTTGTTCAGACCAAACTTTTCACAGTTCAACAGCGGCAGAGAACAGTTATGGAGACAGTGGGTCACCTTGCCGCACACCACTTTCTATGTGGAATTCATTGCCGAGAAATTCCTGAATTCTATCCAAAACTGATGGCATAAGTGGTTTGAATGATGTCGATGTATGTATGCTGCTGATATTCCTTGATACTTTAGTTTTCCAGATGCATTCGTGACTTAAAATATCGAAAGCCTTTGCGTTGTCCATAAAGGCATCATAAATAATTTTAATATTCTTGATATTTTTCAATGACCTTTATGACTGTATACGGAGTGGTGCTGATAATACGACAATAAATGAAAACACGGACAATGCTGGTTCATAGGAATAATCAAAAAACCTAGCATCAAAATAAAAAAAAGTAAATTTCAAACAAACTAAATAGCATAAAATTGGAAACGAAATAGAACATTGGTTGGACATATTGGTTAACTGACCTCCGATCTGCGACAGCGCAGGCCTGTATCAACTTGTTTTTTTTTTTGGCGCCATTATTATTAAAGTTTAGTACCGCTGGATGCGGCGGTCATCAACCTGTAAGCGCTTCCTTATCAACATGTACAGACGAAAGCACATCAAGGTACTACAATCTGTCAATATCCTAATTAGATTTTCAACTTTATCTCTGAAGCATTAAAGCTAAAGGTCGATTGGGAAAAACCGATAGTTTCGGGTAGCTTCACCTGCTGTCGTCCGTACATGAATGTACAAAATGTGAAAAATTAAAAAAAAAAGCCTGTGATTAAACTAATGGATATATTTATATGATTTTTTTATATGTGGACTGAGAATATGTTGAGGTAGACAATGTTTAATTTATAGTCGTATTGTCATCACCACTCTATCAGTTTCTGGGTTTTTGTGGGTTTGATTCGGCAGTTTGTCACACAGTACACTTTGTGAGACAGTTCGTTCGACAGTTCGTCAGACAGTAACATTCATTACGTATTTAAGTTGTTGAGCAGACACATTATTCGAACATAAGAAGCAATGGTCGAATACCCTTTCCTAAAACCTGCCTTAAAATTTAATCATTTTATTTGCCACAATACAGGTACGTACATAGGTCTCAATAGGTTTTAAAATAATAATATCACTGCGATGCGTTCGGCTTTCAAGCATACAAATTTTAACCACACTATGGGTGGTAACATTAGAATTTTTTATAGTCGATAAGTATAATTAAAATAACAATCAATAGAATAAAAATAGAAAACGATGTCAAAAATTAAAACAGTAATATCAATAATAAATTTAACAACCCTCCATAAAATCAGTCGTAGAGGAATAACATTTATTAATAAAAATATTCTTTAAGTACCTACCTAAAACTAGTAGCACTAGTAATTTTTTTAAATAAAACTAAATTGAGACTATTTCAAATTAGTTTTAGAATTATATTGCATAATACTGGAAACATTAAGTATGTACTTTTTCAGAAAAGAGCTTTTCTACTGCTTATTGATTCTCTTTTCCTCAAACGTGCGATTGCAGGTGTTCTATTTTCAAATGACTGTTGTTCATCCAACATTGGGCTCATCTCTATCATGTATTACCATTGTTTGCCAAGCTTTTTCCCAACTACATATGTTGGGGTCAGCTTGCAATCTAAGCCAGATTCAGCTGACAACCAAATATTTACATGGAGCGACTGCCTGTGTGATCTTTATATAATCACTATCCTGTATGAGTTTTGCAAATATCTTGTACACGTTTGACATTATCCTCATTAGTCATCATCATCTTAGCGTTTATCCCGGTTGCGTCCACGGCTTTCGTGTGGGAGCCCGGGGTCCGCTTTCCTGCACATACTTCTCCATTTCGCGCGATCTTTAGCCTCCTCTGGTAAGAGGTTATTGGCACGCATGTCATCTCCTACAAAGTCAAGCCAACATTTCTTTGGTCTACCCCGCTTGTTCCGACCCGGTGGAGGCGCCATGGCAAGACATTTGTTACCCACGTTTGCGTAAGACCTGGCCGTACCAGCGTAGGCGACCCTCTTGCAGTTTGTTTGCTATGTCACGGACACGAAGACTGCCACGGATGCGGGAGTTCCTGGTGCGGTTTTTTCCGCGTAACTCCAAACATCCACCGTAGCAGCTCCTGCTTGTGTCGCTCAAGCATCGGCCTCACTGCCATATTGAAGAACAGGTCTAATGATGGGCTTATAGACCTGTCCTGCGTATATAGTCTTTGTTGCCTTTTAGTGTATTGAAATAATGGAGATTTTACCCTTCTTCCAAGAATAACACCGAATGGGTATCATTTCTATTGTCCCCTGCAACAGCTGTTTTGTGATTTTGTGCGTTTCTAGAGATCTCTTCCCACCTTTTGTCAGTTTTTTTTTACATCGTATTCTAGTTTGTAGTGTATAGATTTACTGCCCCTTCTGATCCTTGCTTTTAGTTTGTGACTTGTATCTTTAATTATTTTGATATTTTCTTTCTTTGGTTATTTATCAGTTCTTTCTTCTCGCTTATCAGTTATAATGTTTGGTGGCTAAGTTAAACTGTCACTGTTAAATCGTTTGTTTCTTCTGTATACTTTGTGCTATTTGTGGTCTGTAGTCTTCAAATCGGTTGGTACAAGTTATGTAGTTTCGAGAAGTTCTGATTGAGAACTTTCTTAGGAGCGGCTTGTAATGCGGGAGATTGTGTTAAAAGTTTAACTCACATTTATGTAGGTATAGAGGCTGTAGACAATGTACTAAGTGTATAAGAGAAAATAAAATACCAAAATAAAATCAATACGTAACAATTCAACAAATAATATGACAACATATTTATAAACAAATAAATATACATAATTCTAAAATATACATAAACCAGTGCGCTTTACTATCCACGATTTTATCAATGCTTACCATCAGGCGGGATAGCGGTAAAGCATTAGTTTGTGTGATGTTCTAATTATTATTGTCTAAAGAGTGAATGTTGATTTTTGTTTATTATATTAATTTGCATTATAGACAATGACATGAACTATTATACCGCAAAAAGTATTTTTTAATATCCATAATATCCTACTGCTGAGCAAAGGGGGACGGCAAAGACTTGCTTCCACCTCACTCTGTCCAGAGCTACAAAGGACCAATTTTTATATAATTAAATATTAAGTAGGTATTATATTATTTTAAATATTGTGACTGCGTGTGTGTCGAGGACATTGTCTGGCAGTTTGAGTTTATGTGGACTACCCAGATGTGCTTGCTGGCTTTGGCATTACTCGTCGAATAATTTAGCTCCTTAAATTCTGAGTTGAGGTACACGATTTTTGATAAATGCATGCACTGATTAGACAAGTTTAGTCAATCCGTGTGATCATTTCCGATACCGATACAATCTATATGGTTTTTACATGTTGGTTGTTTCGGCCTTTCTTCTCTTACTAGTCAGATAAGAAACACCGAACTCACCTAGTTAAAAAAATATATGATTGAAGTGTAAAAGTGTCTGTACAAATTAACTTACAGAAAATAAATAATTTATCAGTTACAAAATATACGTATTCACTCCGTGAGTGCTCAAGCTCGACTGCCACGTTCCCAAGCGAGATTAGATACACGTAGGATATGGTTGACAGCTAGCTGCAGTCAACCGGCAACAGTCGGTTTAACAGCCATTAAATAATGACGTCACTTGGGCACATGGTTACACCTTTATAAAATAAAATATTAAGAGAGTAAATACATAAATATGACAATAAATCACATTTAGAGCATTACTATATAAAATAGATGTAAGTTTCACGAATATAATAAAATGAAGTATAAACGCTACCCTTCAAACATAACGTTAGGGTCGATATTCTCAAAATAATTTCAAAATAATAGACCAGCGGCGGTCTAGCGGAAAAACCGCGATTTACATATCTAGTCATAGATAACATCATAAAGTATAATGTCACCGCCTCCAAAAATATACCTTTGTATTTCTAAGACTAAGTAAATAATTTGGCAATTTTAGGCCGTCGGAGCGCGTATCGGAGCGCTATCTCTGCGCCCTCACGCTACTAGTCGCCGTAGGAGGGGCTCCGGATATCAGTAGTTGACGTCGGGCGCCAGTAGCGGACGTTGGGCGCCAGTAGCCGACCTCTGGCCGGGTTCAGTCCGCGGCGCGTTGTGTTCCACTCGCGCCTCATAGAGATGTCAGTAGAGTCTACTATTAGTAATTAAGTCAGACACGCTCCTCCCAAAGACAAAAAAGTCTCATCACATCAGCCTCAAGCTATCGTTCATTCTCACACCACACAGAGTTTGCAAGGAACTCATTTCTACAGCATTTGTTTTATATTCAAGTCTTTTGCGACGCAAAACATTCAGTTGTATACATAAGTCTAGTCTCCAGCACACCTTTGTGAACAGCCAGTCGAGTACTTCGACAGGTTGGTTACAATTGCATGGACAGCTCCACTTACTCCAATGTTATTTTGGCTAGCACAATGGTCCTCATTATTTAGACTTACAGTACCCTTATAATATGCAGAATCAGACTATAATGATTTCCCACTCAGTAGTGGGAGCATAGTATATTCCAGTGGATAGAGGGATTGAGCCATAATCCACCACGCGGGCCCAATGCAGGTTGGAAGATATCATATGTTTTCGAAATTTTAGTTCTAGAACATGTTGGTTTTTTTACGATGTTTTCCTTCACCGTTTTGAGAGCAGTGGTGGTGAAATCATTTCCACAAAGTAAAGTGCTTGCCCGGGTCAGCTCCCGGGAGCAAGAACTCGTAAGTCGGCGCTGATACCACTCGGCCACCACTGCTCTTGCTACCCTTATGATCCACAAATTGAATTCAGTTATTTATTATAAAGAACCACTACGTAAGGAAAGAAAGACAATGTGCCTTTTAAATGTAAGTACCAAACAGTTATTTGTGTTTAACACATTTGAAAAATTGATTATGGATTCTTGAATCAACCGTATAACTACGTTGACCTACATAATATATAACTAGTAAGCAATTTCGTTAGCGTGTAAGAGAATATGTCTGGCTAAACTTGCCTTTTGGGTAAACCTACGTTGACATAAATCACACTCATAAGCTACATTGCCAGTGTGTAGCAGAATATGTTTCGTTAAGTTACCCTTTTCACTGAAGCTGCTCTGACATAAATGACACTTGTAAGGTTTCTCACCAGTGTGTTTCCGCATATGTCGTATTAAATGACCTTTTTCATTAAAACTACGTGGACAAATTTCACACTTGTGAGGGTCTTCACCAGTGTGATGTCTCATATGTCGTAACAAATTACCCTGTATATTAAAATACCGCTGACATATATCACACTTGTAAGGTTTGTCAGGAGTGTGAATTCGTGCATGTTGCGACAAATGACCTCGTTGACTAAAACTACGATGACATATATCACACTTATAAGGTTTTTCACCAGTGTGTGATCGCATATGTAGTGTTAGATTACCCTTTTGACTAAAACTACAATCACATACATTACACTTATAAGGTTTATTGCCAGCGTGTATAAGAAGATGTTTTGTCAAATGACACCTTTGACTAAAGGCTCCATCACATATTTCACACTTATGTCGTTTTTCACCAGTATGTGAACGCATATGGTTTGATAAATTACCCATATCACTAAAGCTACGTGGACACACATAACACTTATAAGGTTTTTCACCAGTGTGTAATCGCAAATGTCTTAAAAAATTTCCCCTTTCACTAAAACTACGTTGACATACATCACACTTAAAAGGATTTTCACCAGTGTGTGTACGTTTGTGTTCCGTTAAATGGCTGTTTTTGTTAAAACCGCGCTGACACACATCACACTTGTAAGGTTTCTCACCAGTGTGTAGCCGATAATGTTCTTTTAGATGACTCTTTTGCTTAAAACTACGTTCACAAATATCACATTTATTAGGTTTTTCACTACTATCGTCTTGTATATATTTTTTTAATCGATTAAAACTAAGCTGATCACATTTATAAGGCTCTTTTAAAGAAGTGCCACGTTCAGACGTAGGTTTTTGAGTCGCCTGTATAACTTTCGAGACCGATTTTTCGTTTATCCTTTCCTCAGTTCTTACTGCATGTTTCCGTTTCTTCACATCAGTCGCCCCTGAGAATATAAATCAGGTGGTTTATAATTAAAATTTCGGATTGAAAAATACAAGTAACAAAATCAAAGTTTTCAATTTGTAAGCGGTACTATTAATTAGCAGCCATGGGTACATTTTCTGATCCATTCGTTTAATTTTGTATTAGTTACTATAAGACAGCGGGAAACTTAATAACTATCTTCGGGTATCAGCGAACATCCTGGACGTTCTATGGTGTGAGGCGTCATAGGGTGCGCTCTCGAAGCTTACATCAATGATATTTTATTTTGCAAATATGGCTAACATAATCGCTGTCAGTTGTCATTATACGTCACAGTTTTTACTATCCATTTTATTAACGTTTCTATAGAAATGACTGCCATTGCTGTCGGTAAAGTAAGACACGTGGTGTTTACCTTTAGTTAAATACCTAAGACTACGGAGTATACATAGGTATAAGTCATCGACCACTAATACACTAGGTTCACAATCAGCGTAATAAAAAAAATGATTGAACTGAACAAGCGCACAACGCAGCACTTGGGTGCTTCTTTCATTTAGTACTTACTTTATGATTCTGACTTTAATGCATGCGTGTAAGGTTGAATTTGGTTTGATGTTTGATGTTCCACGGACTCGATCGTAAAAAATAATGGCTTTTTGTACTGCTTTGTGATAAGAACTTAATACACTGCACTTAAGGCTGATTTTAAATTAATGTATATTTATTTTGAATACCTGTCGCCATTTTTGATAAGAGTTTTGTTCGAGACTATATATCTAGTGTATAAGTCATCGATGTTGTAAGTACATATTGAACACGTCTGACCCCGCGTACTGACGTTATGCTGTGTATCATTACAGTTTGGGTTACTCAGTCGTACTACATATAGGCTTTTTGCGGAACAAACCGGATGCGTCCCGCTGGGCAACCGGTAGCAAAAACAGCGACACAATGATCGCAGATCTCTGTGTTGTACTCGAGCCGCTTTTGGTATCTGGATGTCTCGCTAGCCATATTTTTGATACGGTCATTAGTTTATTGATGTAACTACGGTGGTCCAAATCCTATTGATAGTATTGTAGTAATGCTGAAGCATTGCATATGTAATTGGGTAACGTTAAGCACTTCCCATAAAGTGAACTGTTGGCCTGCTTAACTTGTTGTTGCTTACCTATAGTTGAACTAACTAATACTTACATTGTTTATCCCTGTTGCTGCGTTTCTTATTAGGTAATACATTTTTTTCTTCCGTGTTAGTATTTAATTTCGTTAAAGGTACATGATTTTGCGGAGTTGACTCAAACAGGTCTGGTGGTACATCTGTTACCTTAAGCCAGCTCAAATCTGAATTTCCCAGTCCTAACAGCTCTGCAAGTAGACAAAAACAGTTGTTATGAGTTATTTATCATTTATAACTTGTCGTTTTATTTCACAACATAATGTAGTGTCTTTACACTAAAAACTTGAGCATTACGGACTTGAAAAACATCGTTTAGTTTAATAAAGACATTTCCATCGGCTTAACGTAGAGATTTAATTAATAAAACAAAAAAAATAACGCTTTTAAATCGTATAAAACACGTAAAACTTCTAAATAATACTATATTGGTCTCGGCGGTGTTGTTAACAATTTCTTCATATTGAATCATATGTGACATGCTTGCAATGCTGCATATACAGTCTTTGGTAATTTATCTATGTTATTTGTGTGTCAAATAAAATTTTATTCGTGGAATTACTTATATCATTAATAAATATAATAATAAAGGTCCTAATATACATCCTTGCGGGACTCGCGTAGGCATCATTACTTTATTGTCAATAATAGTAGTAGTTAGTAACAGTTCTGTTTTTAAGAAACAAAAAGAATAATAACACGTCTTACTCCATTTAGTTATCTCATGCGTCATTTTATCAAGAAGCAATTCGTGGTCAATAGAGTCAAACGCAGGACTTAAAATAAGAAAAAATTGGACTACTCTGATTATATTATTTATTATTCCTAATACGTCATCAATTAAGGTATGTACGAGGGTCAAACTGAAAGTTCTTAGAACTGGCCACTTATAAACAATATAATAAAAAAATAATTCTAAAATTTGAAAATAGAACTCTTAGGCAATATTACTGAGTATATATTTCATTCATTTGTCATTAGTTATACCATTTGGCGGCAAATTGAAAATTGTCTGTGTCACGTCAACATGAATTTAACACGAGAAAATTTTCGTGCAATGATTTTTTATGACTTTCGATGTCATTTAAGTCAACAAGAAAGTTATGATAGACTACGATTGGCCTTTCACGATGAAGCCCCATCTCGTGCGACTGTTTACAACTGGTTTAATGAGTTTAAACGTGGTCGCACTAATCTCACTGATGATTTACGTGAGGGACGGCCTTCTACGGCGACGACTGAAGATAACATCTGTGTTGTGCGGCGTATGATAGAGATTGACAAAAGAGTGACCTATCAGCTGATTCGGACAAGCTTAGGCATCGGTATGAGTCAAGTGCATAAAATCCCCATAATTTGACTGAGGCTCAAAAACTCCATCGTGTGGATTGGTGCCGTAAAATGATTGAAAGATTTAACGGAGGTGATTCAAATGCTGTGTTCGACATACTAACAGGTGATGAAAGCTGGATTTACTGTTATAATCCTGAAACCAAAAGAAAATCTGCTCAGTGGGTGTTTCCTTTCGAGGAGTTGCCAACTAAAGTGAAGAGAGATCGAAGTGCGGGAAAAAAAAATGATGGCCTCGTTCTTTGGAAGGATAGGTCATTTCACAACAATTGAGTTAGAGGATCAAACAACAGTTTCTGCAGAATGGTACACTACCAATTGTTTGCCACTTGTCTTGGAAAAAGTTCGAGAGAAACGACCTCGCAGTAGGATCCTCCTTCACCACGACAACGCCTCGTCGCACACCGCCAAGCGAACGATCGACTATTTGGCGACATCAAACGTTGAATTACTGGGTCACCCGCCGTATAGTCCCGACCTCGCGCCTTGTGATTTTTATTTATTTCCAAAAATTAAAGAAAAACTTAAAGGAAAGCGGTTTATGAATGCTGAAGAAGCAGTGGCTGCGTATCGCGATGCCATTGAAGAGACCCCTAAGGACGAGTGGGCAAAGTGCTTTTCCAAGTGGTTCCATCGCATGCAACGGTGTATTGACGTGAATGGACAATATTTTGAAAAGATATAATAAAACTAATAACTGGCTAGTGTTATCAGTTTTTGATTTTCTAAGAAATTTCAGTTTAACCCTCGTATGGTGCTCGTATGGTGGAAAAGTGCCGTCAATTTATATTCTAACCGAACTGTTTTTCTCGAACACACAAGTGAGCTAAATATTTTTGACAAGACCGGCAGCAAGTAGGCATGGAAGTTTTTGGGATTAGATCTACTGCCTTTTTTGTATTATGGTAATTGCTTGTCATTTTATTTGTTTTTATTTTCTGTCTGATAATTATTGTCATAATCTATCAATAGGGTAGTTGACTAAAAAAAACTAATTAGTCCAACAAAAATTTAAGAAAAAAAACTAGACACGTATTTTTTTCTGCTGCCTGGGGTCCGCCTTACCAGTCTAACTGCTGATTTTGGCTAAACTTCGATATTTTCCGTGAAACGACTGCCGTCTGACCTCCACAACCCGAAGGCGATATCGAAGCATTGCAGTTAGACAAATTGTTAGACTTTTGAGGGCTCCAACAACCCGTAACAACTGACATTAGATGTTTGTATGGCAACCGGGACCAACGGCTTAACGTGCTTTCCGAGGCACGACCAGACCGGGGCAAATATTCATACTCATGCATACAAATATTTGCACTGCGCGGGGATCGAACCCGCGCCTCGTTGCGCAGTGACCGCGCTTCCGCTACGCCACGGAGTCTGTCGAGCATATTATATTAACTAATACTTACTTTTTTTATCCCAAGCACTTGCTTTCTTCTTAAGTAATAAAATGTCTCCTTTCAAGTTAGTATCTAACTCCATTAAAGGTACATCATCTTTCGGAGCTGCCTCAAAAAGACGTGGTGGTATCTCGAGCCAGCTTAAATCTGAATTTTCCAATTGTGCCAGCTCTGCAAGAAAACGGAAATAGTTGTTGAGAGATTATTAAGTTTTTTATTTTACTTCACAACTTACTCTTGAAATTTAATGATAACCATCCATCACTTACACACTAGATTCACAATCAGTGTAAAAAAATGGTTGAACTGAACAAGCGTACAACGCAGCACTTGGGTGCTTCTTACATTTAGTACTTACTTTATAATTCTGACTTTAATACATGTGATAGATTATTTTAAAATTTGGTACTATTTTAGTGAGTATTTTGATACATTAAAGACTAGGAATATATCGATTAATTATATTTTTAGTTTCTATGTACGAACAGGAAGTTAGTTGCTGTTTAGATACAAACATGATTCTTTGTTATTATGAATTTAAGAATATTTATTTATTTATTTATTCTTTATTGTACACCAATCAAACATCGAACAAAATACATGGAACATAAAACATACAATGGGCGGCCTTATCGCTAATGCGATTTCTTCCAGGCAACCAAAGAATGGACAGATTCTCCTGAACCACATATGGGATTGTCGTTGGTGCCAAATATCATGGTTACAATTTACTAAAATAGATACACAAATACATACATAAATACATAGATACTATGATAGAATACTAGATACATAGATACTAGAGAATAATGATGAATAAGTTCTATTTATGTAGATAATATTATCAATAATAAATTTTGGTACAACGTTTCTAAATTATTCAAGTTAATTCATTTTGTAACACTGTTTTAACAAAATACGGATGTTCATTTGACTCGTCGAGTCATTTCGTCACGAGATCACCCCACCTTGATTACAAGAATCATTGTTATAAAAAACGGAGGGTACGACGGTGGAAGGTAGTTGCTATTGGGCTTTTGAGCTGTGCGGACCTCTACTAAAACCAGGTGTGGTGGATCAAGTGATTTTTAATTGAGTCGTGATTTGTGAGTAGTTTCGTTGGAAAGCGAAGTTAAGTAAAACATTATTACGATTTGTAAACTGTCCTGATTTTTTCTAAGTTATGTTTATGATGTTATTATTCTGAATTTGATTAAACGAGTCTTGTTATTATATTGGTATTATTACATAGACCATTGCTTATGACAATTTACCTAATTTACCTTCTAATTTTATTTGCTGTTTTCATATGGAATCGATATTTTTTGTTTATACGAAATCTGAATATAGTTTGTTCAGAATAAGCAACTGAATCGATTCCAATCATTTTTATACCATGTTATATTTTTTTTTCAAATACATTTACAGGTCTCCCAAAGTGATAATGCGCATAGAAATCTTCGTCACTGTTCGGTAACGGTCGTATTCCCCGAGCGTTCGGAAGAAGATATGTATATAGAGTGGTTATGAGAGTATCAGCAGCTATTTGCCAATAACTCATGGAGTTCCGCAGGGGAGTATTCTGGGACCAACACTCTTCCTTGTGTACTTGAATGACCTCTGTAAACTCGACCTTTTAGGAGGTAAACTTGTGTCGTATGCAGACGACACAGTACTGTTGTTCTCGGCTGATACCTGGGACAAAGTATATCAGGAGGCGCAGGATGGTTTCAATGTGGTGACCCATTGGCTGCAAAATAACTCTCTGACTCTTAATCCGGATAAAACCCAGTACATGTTATTTTCGATGCGTACTCACTTAAAGCAGCTTCCTTATACCCATGCAATTACTGCACATAGTTGCTGTAATAGTTTAGCATGCTCATGCCCAACACTCATAATGACAGCGTCAATTAAATATCTTGGCATTATGCTGGACTGTAACCTCTCCTTCAAAGACCATATTCATCTTCTTACTTCGAGGACAAGAAAACTAATTTATGTTTTCAAAAACCTTAGGCATGCGGCGCCTCCGAAATTGTTAAAGCAAATATATTTAGCGCTTGTGCAGTCTGTTTTACAATATTGCATCACCATTTGGGGAGGTGCACATAAAACTATCTTAAAGCCCTTGGAAATAGCACAGAGGGCGGTACTAAAAGTTAGCACCTTTCGCCCTTATTTCTATCCAACTCATCTTCTATATCAGTCGTGTGAGGTCCTCACCGTTCGCCAGTTGTTTATTTTTCTTGTGATCTTGAAGCAACACTCATTACTAAATTTCACAAAGGGTGACCTTAAAAGAAGAAGAAATATTATTAGTAATAATGACCGACCATCTTTCAGACATGCTTATGTAAATAAATACTTTTGTTTCTTGGGACCGTACTTATACAATAAGATAAATGACGCTTTGCTTATATACCAGTTAAATAGACTGGAATGTAAGGATAAAATATTTAAATATATTAGTAAACATACATATGAAGAGACAGAGGAGCTTCTGAAAATATTAAAGTAAAGTGTCTTTTTAATACTCACCCTCTCACACTCTCTCACGCACTCTCACAAACTACTCACCGAGAGGCTAACACTCCACACAGCTTGTTGTTTTGTTTTGTTTTAGGTTTTGTTTTCTATCTCTGTATGATGATGTATCTTTTGTTGTTAACATGTCTATTAAGCTAGTATTTTGATAGTCACCTTAGGGAAGAACCCTGATGTCTGAGACACAGATATTTTTTATCTAGTTCAGACACGGATGCCTTCAGTGAGAATTGAGAAAATTTTGAATTGTGGACTATATAAACAACAAAATGCAAATGTAACATATGTTTTGTGTCAAATAAAAATTATTATTATTATTATTATTATTAAATGTGAAAGTGTGTTTGTTTGTTTGTTTGTCCTTTCTTCACGCCGTAGCTAAGCAACCAATCGACTTGATTTTTGGCATACAGTTAGTTGAAAAGATGGAGAGTAACATAGGCTACTTTTGGTCCTAAAAAAACATCAAGTTCCCAAGGGAGATTACTGGAATATTTGTATGTGTACACCAAATATCCTAATATTATAAATCGGAAAGTGAGTTTGTTTGTTCCGCTTTCACGTCGTAACTACTAAGCCGATTGTTTTGAAATTTTATAAACGTAGAGTTAGAAGTCCGGATTAAATAATAGGGTACTTTTTATCCCGGAAAAAAATTATATTCACGAGGGGAATCTAAAAGCGCGATATAACCGATCTCCACGCGAGCGAAGCCGCGGGCGGAAAGCTAGTCTTCTATAATTGGAATCGATTGACCTAACCCACTCTGGGCGTAGTCGAAGGTCGTGTCAGACTTTTACTGACTAACACCCACCCGTGTTTCTTCACTTGCCTGTGCGCCAGGGTCACGGTTTCAATGCCTTGCTGTGCTTGGTTTTGTTACTGTTATCAGTTGATTGATGTGTGTTCTCAGTGGTAGGCCACATCGGCTGCCGGCAGAAGTTACCACCCACCAGACAAAGTCTTGCCGCCAAGCGATTCGTCGTGTTCCGGCATGATGTCTGGCGAAGCCGTACGGAGGACGGGTCTGAGCAGTTGTGTTGTGATGTGTGCCGGGTAACGATGCGCCAAGTGTTGTTGTGTTTAACATTGCACCAACTCGCTCAACTGCCGTCTTCCTTCCTATTCACTAAGTTTTTTAAGTGCATCGACGATTGCATCACTGCTTACCATCAGGCGGGATTGCAGTCAAGCGCTAGCTTATAATTATTAAAAAAAAACAAACTACTTCAGCTCGACGGATTGTCAGAAGAGAAGCAGACCTGCTGCCAATGATAAGACGCAAAGAAATGGCGCATGTCATCCCAATCTGCCGACTTGTATCGCCACGTATCGCTTCCTATAGTATAAGTAACTAAAACTTACTTTGTTTATCCCAGACACCTCCTTTCTTCTTAGGTAATAAAATTGCTTCTTCCATGTTAGTATCCAACTCTATTAAAAGTTCATCATATTGAAACGCTGCCTCAGACAGTCGTGACGGTACATCTGCTACATCAAGCCAGCTCAAATTTGAATTATCCAGTTCTGCCAACTCTGTAAGTAAACAAAAACAGTTGTTAAGAAAATCACATTTCAGATCAATGAGATTGTGGCGGATTCAAACCGCGGTTTGGTGGACGAGACTGCGGAGCGGTTAGCGGGAAACTGACTGTTGTATTCCGCACCTCCCAAGCTTTATAACTTGCGCAGACGGGGGATTTTGTCCACGGACTTTCTTGTCCGCTAAAATAGATCGCTTACAACTGTATCGAGTAACGCAAACGAGGGATTAAAAGTGCCGCGTACAAAACGACCCGAATAACCGAGGACATGCAGAGAACGGACCGGACAAAAGCATGGGGGAGTCCCCGAATAAAATAGACCTCGTGTGACTTGGCGAAGTAACGCAAATGGCAGACTTTAGTCCGCGTTGTGTGCTCACACTTCTCTACATTTCTGGACAACAAATGACCGCACTCTGTGTGCGTTGAGCTCGCGGTAAATCCGCGGTGGACTTTTAATTCGCGGAGCGCACTTTTTCTCCGCCGCGGAGAAAACTCCGTCGTCTGCGCAGGGCCTTAGATCAATGGCGAATAGCGCCATCTCCCGGGGCGGCATGGATGGGATTTAGCTTCCGCATTTTGCGCAACAGCTTTCATAAATAATAACAGATGGCGCCAACAATTTGTTTATAAGTTTTGAAAGTACTACTTCTTGATCGCGATCATAATAACAGAAATTGACGCGGACGAAGTCGCGGGCAAGAGGTAGTAAAATAATAAATTGAATTCCTAAATCGTGAAGCGTGTGGGGTACTATCCACGACTTGTTTTAAATCGTGAAGCGTGTGGGGTACTATCCACGAAATGTTTTTAAATCGTGAAGTATGTGGGGTACTATCTATGAAATGTTTTAAATCGTGAAGTATGTGGGGTACTATCTACGAAATGTTTTGTAAATTGTGAAGTATGTGGGGTACCATCTACGAAATGTTTTTAAATCGTGAAGTATGTGGGGTACTATCTACGAATTGTTTTAAATCGTGAAGTATGTGGGGTACTATCTACGAAATGTTTTTAAATCGTGAAGTATGTGGGGTACTATCTACGAATTGTTTTAAATCGTGAAGTATGTGGGGTACTATCTACGAAATGTTTTAAATCGTGAAGTATGTGGGGTACTATCTACGAATTGTTTTAAATCGTGAAGTATGTGGGGTACTATCTACGAAATGTTTTTAAATCGTGAAGTATGTGGGGTACTATCTACGAATTGTTTTAAATCGTGAAGTATGTGGGGTACTATCCACGAATTGTTTTAAATCGTGAAGTATGTGGGGTACTATCCACGACTTGTTTTAAATCGTGAAGTATGTGGGGTACTATCCACGACTTGTTTTCGAAGTTGTGAGTAAATAAAAAGATATGTCATGCGAAGATCCCCAGATATGTCATGCGAAGATCCTCAGATATGTCATGCGAAGATCCCCAGATATGTCATGCGAAGTTTCGCGAAGTCGCACGACTTCATGTGACGTCGTTGTTGCCATATTTGTCAGTCGAAAAGGCCGGCTCCGCTTGACATGTCGCCGATACTTGTCGTGGCACATTTGTCCGCTAGAGTGTCTGTGGCTATAATTACAAGTCAGACCCTCAACACCACGCGCTCCGCCTCCTTCTTTGCCAGCATCACTACTTCGCAGAAGGAGGTGACGGCTTGCCATGCACTCTCGCTCGAGACCATGACCTGGACCGAGGTCAGACGCGAGAGATCGCCGCTACGAGGACACGGCCGCGCTCTACCCAAGCCGAGCAGACCTCCACCGTATACTCCACCGTGTCCTCAGGGCGATCCACACAGTAATGACCCTGGTGTTTCCTCTCGCCTTATCCGGAACAGGAACCTCCCGAAAAAGCCGTGTCCGATGAGGACCTGCGTCAGACAGAAGGTGAGGGTGTCGTGGCCGTGCCCAGCACTGGGTTGCGACAGTCGCACTCTCCATGTCGTCAAGAGACCCTGCCGGAGCTCTGTCCGCCGTACCGCAATTTCTCGCGGCAGCGGAGTTACGACTTGTTTTGCCTCCTCTCGCCACTCCCACATGTGGGCGAGGGCTTATTGGGTATACCCCTTAGGTAACGCTAAGTGCTTCCTATTAGCAAGTAATGGTAAGCAACGGCGATTGACACCAGGCCAATGGTTCACCCACTGGCCTGTTGTCAATGCCCATGCTATAGTGTAAGTAACTAATACTCGCTTTGTTTATCCCTGTCTCTGCGTTTCTTCTTAGGTACTTCATTTTCTTCTTCTATGTCAGTATCTAACTCTATTATTTGTACATCATCTTCTGGGGCTGCCTCAGAAAGGTTTGGTGGTACATCTGTTGCCTTAAGCCAGTTCAAATCTGTATTTTGCAGTTCTGTCAGCTCTGTAAGTAAACAGAAACAGTTGTTAAGAGTTATTTATTATTTGTAAGATTTTAGTTTTATTTCACAAAATAGTGGCGACTTAATATATAGTTATGACGTTACGTTGTGAAACTTGATCATTCGAACTTAAAAAAACGTACGCTCAGTTTAATAAAATCTTATTTATAAACATGAGCAAATTCCCTCCGCCGACGCCCGGTGCGACTGCCTCGGGCCGAGTGAGTAGACGAGATCTCCCTCTGCCTTTTCAGAGCCACCTTCTGCCAAACAATCGTCCGCCTTTCGAACTCGCAAGCTCGCGAGTCATGGCCACGATCTTTTAACGGTCATAAAATTTAATTAGTTTTAAGCATTTAAAGTAACCCCCGGGAGAGTAGGGAGTCTGCCTGTTAATTGTGTTGACGAGCACCATCTCCTAATCTGGTCTGGTGGTCTACGAACTCCGCATCTGAAGGTTGCCGCCTTTAGCACTTTAATCGGGGAGATATATTCCGAAGGCATCATTCTACCACATATTTACTTATAATTTCTAATAAATTGTTATCGTAACAACAGTCCACTTGAATCTTGTTTAAAAACTTTCGTGGTAGGCAGGTTTTTTTTTTTTTTTTGTTCATTACTCCGACTATCACACTGCAGATGCAAATTATTCGCAGATTGGAGTTCTTCTGTGATCTCTTTACCATCTCATTATGAATAACATCCAAGTGTATCGTAGAGATTGTTTTTCTGGGTGGTAATTTATAAAGTGGTTTGTTTGTGGGTTCAGTTACAGGAAGAAATCACTGGGACTTCATTATATATATACATATTATTATTTTTTTGGGTGGGATTCGATGCACCCGCCATCACAGGGTATTATGAGCATGGGGAACCCGGATTTCCTTCCAGGATTATAGTACTACGGGAAGGGATGAGAGGATGGGTCTCCTAACTTTTTTTTTTATTATTCCATTTCGGCTAGCCCGATCTTTATTTATTTATATATATCATATATATTCACATCTTATATTCTAACATATTTTTACATTTCTACCTTTTACTTATAACAATAATCTTACTACCACCAGTTACATACATGGTAGGCACGTTGCCGCCATAGAGTTTTGATCTAAATCACCGCATCCCAGGACCCTTCGCTTCTGACCATCGACTCGATTACAGCCTGCAGTGACAAGTCTGCCTTCTTATTAGAAGACACTTCTTGCGCATCACACTCTACCCGTATGCCGCGTCGTGTCCTCGCGGCAGTCGAGGCAGTGGTGACACCGGCCGTCTGGCTCCCTGTTTATGCGACACAGGTAGTGTTTCCAGGGCGGGGGTCCATCGAGTAGACAGGCCGCCTCATAGGAAATTGTGCGATACCCACTAATGACTCTGACAGCCATTGCTCTCTGCGGTTTCCGTAGTACAGCGATGCTGCCGGTCGTCAGGACAGAAACAAAACCGGGGCCCCATACAGGGTCATCGATCGCACGATTGCCATGTAGAACCAAGTGGCCTCCCGGATTGGGAAGCAATGTTGAAAGCACTCCACTCCAGCCGCCGGAAATGGGGGCCGAAGTCTCACTGGCTGTCGAGCACCAATTCTAGGTACTTCATGGTCGACTCGACAGCGATCCGAGCCCTCGTGTGAGCCGGACAGCGGCGCCTGCCGGAGGCTATAAAACACCATGGCCTCTGACTTATTGAGGGCCACCTAAAGGCTAGGCGACGTTTGCGGCCCACCACCTGTGATACCGTAGCCGTCGCTAGCAACGCTGCTTTCCTATGCGAGCTCCCCCGGGCGGTGACCAGCGTGTCGTCTGCACCACACGTCAGATCTACCCCCGGTCTGATCTCGCCTCTCAGCAACTAGTCGTTCCCGATGTCCAACAGGAGCGGACCTAGGACCGAGCCCTGTGGAACACCGCACGACATCTGGGGCTGGTGTCCGCCATCACGTCCCTTGTAGGTGACACACCAGTCGGACAGATAAGCCACAACTATGTAACGGAGATATGGGGGGCACTTGATGATACCGCAGTGCCTCCCGAATACAACTCCAGGGTAGAGTGTTAAAGGCGTTGGAGATGTCCAAGAAGACCTCCAACATCGCTTCTTCTGCCAGGACTCCCACGCGCGACACAGCGTGTATGGTGGAGTGCCCATGCCGAAACCGAACTGACTGTCGTCCAACACCCCTCTACACAACTATGGGACAGTACGCGGACGACGAGACCGCAGGTGTTCCTGAACAGGACCAGACTACCAGATTTCCACAAAGTGGGAAACTGGCCTATGCAGTCTGTGCAGTTTCATCATCAGGGACCCGAGCCTGCCCCCAGCCCCAGATTATATTTGCACTTCAAAAGACACTATGACCTCTTGACTTGCTGCCTTTTTTCTTAAGACTATTCAGATAGCAAACGGCGAATACAACAAATTAAAAAAAAACCCGCAAGGAAAAAGGCCTCCCTCAAGGATCTCCACGACGACCAGTCCTGCGCCTCCCGTATCTAGCGGTATTATATATTTGTATGCATGAATATGAATATTTGCACTGGTCTGGTCGTGCCTCGGAAAGAACGTTAAGCCGTTGGTCCCGATTGTCATACAAACATCTAATGGCAGTCGTTACGGGTTGTTAAAGTCCTCAAAAGTCCAACAATTGGTCTAACTGCAATCCTTCGATATCGCCTTCGGGTTGTGGAGGGCAGTCGCTTCACGGAAAATATCGAAATTTAGCCAAAATGCTGATTTTGGCTAGACTGGTAAAGCGGACCCCAGACTCCAAAGCTAAAAAGCTTCGGATGCGACTGGAATTAACTCTGAGATGATGTGTGTAACTAACTAATACTTACTTTGTTTATCCCTGTCTCGGAGTTTCTTCTTAGGTACTTCATTTTCTTCTTCTATGTCAGTATCTAACTCTATTATTTGTACATCATCTTCTGTAGCTGCCTCAGAAAGGTGATTCTTTGAATTAACCAGTTCTGTTGGCTCTGTAAGTAAACAGAAACAGTTGTTAAGAGTAATCTATTATTCATAAGTTTTTCCTTTTATTTCAAACTTAGACATTACGGACTTAAAAAAACTTACGCTCAGTTTAATTAAGTTTTGTTTATATGATACCCAACAGCAAAGTTCTACTTCGTTCCGATTAAAGAATAAAAAAAAATATCTATCATAATATTAGAAAGCTGAAGCATTTGTGTTTTTGAAACAAAAAACTCGTACAGGAAGATCACGAAATTTGTTAAATATAATTAAAAATAAAACAGAATATATAAAACAACCAATAAAAATCTATGTTAGCTTCTACATAAGATGCGTTCGTGGGACACTCTCCAAAATCCATCCTACAGAACATCGACAGGCTGCTGGCTCGGTACTCTGAGTCTGAGTTTCAGGCCTTGGAGACCGTTTTCAACTAAATCGAGGTGCGCCAATTAGCTTTTTCGTACGCCTCTCCATCGATCCCAAAGTTGCCAAGTAGCATTTTCAAGCCAACCGAAATGTAACTGCTGCTGGTGCTGTGTACCTTCACACGCGAACGGACCTGCACTTTCTATAACATTAGGGCCTGTCCCTGGTGTGAAGTACGGCCGGGCCTTTGCAATAACACCAAGTTTTCTGGCAGCCACCTTAGATTTGGACTCTAATGAACCGCCCAAAGTTAAGTTTGAGGAAATCTCAACTCCCAAAAGCTGAAGGCGGTCGGTGACATCGAATTATTTAATTATATTTTCTATATTATGTAAGCTTCTTTCAGGATAAGTTTCAAGTAACTTATGTTGCCTTAGTATTAGTGATTCTTCGTCGAATCGTTGAGCTCCTTAAGTTTTGGGTTGTACTACAGGCTTTTTTACAAATGCGTACACTTACTGGACAGATCCTACCAATCTGTGTGGTTCTTTCTTCAGAAGACCATCTCATACATCAATCCACATGGTCTTCATATGATTTGACCAAGATTAAGTTGACTTCAAAAGATACCGTAACCTCTCAGTTTGCTGTCGTTCTTCTCAAGACTATTCAAATAGTTAACGGCGAACTCAACTATTTTAAAAACAATTTGACGTTTAAAACTGTTTTTCTATAACCATTTGGTAATTTGCTTAACATGGCCATAAGTATAGTAACCATATCTCAATAGAACTCATTTCTGCAAAGTCGTGTTATTATGACCGTTTCAACACGGGTACACCATACTACCATGAAACTTTTTGATTTTTTTTTATGGCTATGGCATCAAAAAATCAACATTTATGATTATGCCAAAAAGCGCGCGTATTTGCGTCACGACTAAACATAGCATGTTATTAGGCTGTATGGATGAATCGCCTTTGCCTTTCATTTGTGGGATTATAAAAAAACAACATTGCACATAATTCCTGATACAGTTCAACATTGACGGTTTTTTGTATTTATTTATTTCAAGGTCGCAGACAAACTTTTATATGCCACTGTCACAAACAGCTTTTGTAATACTCGCGCTGGTCCATCACTCATATTACAATAGCTATCTTTGCTTGACAGTGGCATAAATAACTATTCTCGCACATGTATCATCATTTTTCATTACATTACATTTGAAGTCCTCCGTGGCCCAAGCGGTCAACACGCCTGCCTGCGACGTGGAGGCCCCGGGTTCGATCTCCGGCCAGGTCATGATGGAAAACGAACTTTTCCTGATTGGCCTGGGTCTTGGATGTTTCTTCTTCATCCCAGCGTTAATCCCAGTCGCATCCTAAGCTTCTTCAGCTTTGGAGTCTAGACTGGTAAAGCGGATTACCAGTGTAACTGCTGATTTGGGTAAATTTAGATATTTTCCGTGAAGCGACTGTCGTCTGACCTCCACAACCCGAAGGCGATACCAATTGTTGGACTATTGAAGTCTCCAACATCCTGTAACGACTGCCATTAGATGTTCGTATGGCAACCGGGACCAACGTCTTAACGTGCTTTCCGAGGCACGACCAGACCAGTGCAAATATTCATATTCATGCATACAAACATTTGCACTGCGCGGGGATCGAACCGGCGCCTTCTTACGCAGCGGCCGTGTTCGCTACGGCTATTATAAAATATAGTATCGTTGAGTTAGTATCCCATAACACAAGTCTCGAACTTACTTTGGGGCTAGCTTAATCTGTGTGATTTGTCCATATACAGGATGTATCTGACATCGTAACGCAAACTTCGCGAAAAGGCTACAATGAATTCCACTAACAAAATTATGATAGTCATTTATGTCATTAATGAACGGTTACAGAATTGACAGTGTTTAAAAAAAATGTCGGTTCGGCCTTTGAACGTTGCAAGCGTGCCGCCGTGCGGTTTTGTAGGTATGACTTTGATCCCTGATGTGAAATCTATTAAATCAGCTGATAAGATAGTTTTTCGAGTTTTGTTTTCATTGCGCTTTTTTGGGTAATTAGTGATTTAAGTAATTTTTACTTTAAAATCTTATTGGGTTATAAAAGTATAGCAATTAGAATGGTCTGAAGTGAAAAAAATCACATACATATTTTTTTAAATTATGAAAAACCCGACGAAAAGTTCGACCACTGGGGGTTCAGAATCATGTACTGGATCCATGGTACTCGGTTGTGCGTCGATGTCAGATACACCCTTTATATTTATGTAGTTAGGTATACCTAATTACATGTGTGATGTTAAGTAGCGACCAAGGTAAGCAAAGGCAACTTTTCAACAAGACAACAGGTGAATGGTTCACCAACTGGCCTGTTGTCAATGCCCATGCTATAGTGTAATTAATTAATACTCACTTTGTTTATCCCTGTCTCTGCGTTTCTTCTTAGGTACTTCATTTTCTTCTTCTATGTCAGTATCTAACTCTATTATTTGTACATCATCTTCTGTAGCTGCCTCAGAGAGGTTTGGTGGTACATCCGTTGCCTTAAGCCAGTTCAAATCTGTATTTTGCAGTTCTGTCAGCTCTGTAAGTAAACAAAAAAAAAAAAAATGTTAAGACTTAATATTATAAGTATTTCGTTTTTTTTTAATGTTACTCTTGAAATTTGAGCATTAATGACGTAAAAACTTGCACTCAGTTAATTAAGTCTTATTCGATAAGTACTTGAAAAAAAAATTGTTTGAGAGAAATAAGTAATGTCAAGGACAAGACCTGAGATTGTGCTGCTTCAATTCTACAGATTGAATGTTTTTCCCTCTCATTTTTTAATATACACACTACGACGTTTTATACAAAATTTATTTCTGTTTTTTTTTTAAACCTGAATATGCAAGGCGAATTTGTAGTCACCGTCCAAATTTCGATATATTAATCTTTGGCGAAAATCATTGAATACGTGTTTTTTTTCTTTTAGCGTCACTCGATACAAAAATATTGAGATATCACATCACTAAGTAAATATATTTTATAGATATATTAATCTATAAAAAGTTGATGTTTGTTGACATCACGCCGTTCGTTCGCGCTCGGTAACAGCGCGGCCCCCGCCCGCCACCGAACTTCATTGAACACAATCATAAACAAACTTGCAAATTTTCTCTTCATACTTTCACGGACTTAGGACCGTCAATTAGCAAAAAGTTTGTGTTATGTTCATTATTATTAAAAAAAAAAATGCGTATCGATTTTTTTTCCAAAATGGAATTAGTGAATGATACCTAATGCCTAGAAAAAACTTGGACGGTGACTAAAAAATCGCCTTGTATATCTTAGCAAGCTTAAAAAAATGTGTCTAAAAATTAAAGTGTTTGAAAAAACGTGCTTAAAAAAATTAAATCATTTACATCTCTTATATTCGGTAAGTAGGTCCTTATTACCCCCAAATGGGGCTTATACGTCACCAATTAGCGCTCTAGGATAATAATGTAGCTAGATAAGCCTTAGGGCGGTAAGTAATAGAAACTCTTTACTCTTTTAAAAAGTTCATGTACATCTATCCATCATACTGGCCATAGACATCATGGATTCAGTCCAATGGCAAAAGAAGTCGCTTCGCTATTCAGCCTTCTGTTCGTATGAGTATAATAGTAATCAAAATTTTAAAAATGAAAAAAAGGCGGGAATAAAAAACTTTTACTTTAAATGTTTTTGTTTTTTTTTTATAATTACCTGGGTAATTAGAAAAAAAAACATGAGCTCTGCAAATGATGAAGGTATAAACTGCACTCCCGATTCAATGAAAATGGAAGCTGTAGCAGCAATTAACAATATTTCTTGTAATGCCGGTTTTTTTCTACTTACCTCACAATCGAGATGTAAAGCAGAGTAGTTAGCTCTGGTGGTAACATCAATTGCACCCTCGAACTAAATATATATATACGGACAAATCACACAGATTGATCTAGCCCCAAAGTAAGTTCGAGACTTGTGTTATGGGATACTAACTCAACGATACTATATTATATAATAGATACCAGTGGCGAAGGGTGAAATTTTGACAAAGGGAAGCCGGTCCAAAAAAATAAACACTTAAACACTTACCTACTGCAGGATATCTTGGAGGAGGTCTTCAGATAAGAATAATATGAAAAGCCCCACCTTCACCTTACAAAAAAGGACTGATGATTTGATAACAATGTCTTTCAAGTATGATAAAAGCGGCTTTGTGAAAAGCCTTTTTCGACGTGCATCTCTATACCACACATGCATGCTTGTTAGTAAGTACTAAGTTAAGTACCTATTGTTAGGGAATAAGAGTCAAGAAAAAATAAAATAAAAAATTATAAAAATAATAAAGTGTTAAAAACCGAACCACACAGACACCGATCCAAAACCAACAAAAATATTAAGCAAAAATAAAGCAAATTATACACAATCACAACGTTATTTATATTCTAATGCAATGCGTCTGTTTTTTTTTAACAAAATGAGCTAAAATGTTGTTATAAAAATTCGGATTACTTTTAATTTTATTAAGCAAATTTTTTTCAATTGACATGATAGCCAAATCGGACAATCTCTGCTCTTTTTGGCAGTTTCGCACATACGTGTGAATGCGTTTTAAAGCAGAAAATGACCGCTCAGCTGAAGCTACTGAAATGGGGAGGGTCAGAATTAAACTGCAAAGAGTCGAAACTTGAGAAAATGCGTCTTTCAAAAACGAATTAACAGTAACAGCACTCTATATGAATTAAAGCCATAATAACAAACAAAATTAACAGTATTTAACCAAATCTGCGATTAAATTACCTTACAGAATCCGTCACAGTTTAAATAACACAAATATTAAAAACAAACGAAAAACTCACGCACCATAGGTATAGAACGCTATCTCGTAGTAGCGTGGTTTCTGTCTCTTTCTAATAGAGGAGAGGAGAGAAATACAAGCCGCTCGCGGGCGGCTTGTATTTATCAAGTTTTACCGCGACGGTTAGCGAGAATTAGAAAGAGATGGTCTGACACGCTCTCTCTTTTCGCGGCATAGTAAACCGTTGACATAGGTAAGCTGAAATTCGACGGCTTCCTTCAAGAGAACTACGAAAAGAATTACGAAAAATTGAAGCGCTGATTAATTTACGACTATAAAATGAAATGTGATACTTAGGGTATTGCTAAAAATTGCGATTGCTATTGTAAATCGCGCCGGCATTTGATTAATAATACTTTGTTAATGAAATAGAATGTAAATACTTTTGTATGAATATGGAACTGATTTTTGAAAGGTAACCCGGTGGGAATCGGCTTGTATGGACTCTTCGCCACTGATAGATACATATATAGATAAACATCCAAGACCCAGGCCAATCAGGAAAAGATCGTTTTCCATCATGACCTGGCCGGGGATCGAACCCAGGGCCTCCACGTCGCAGGCAGGCGTGTTAACCGCTGCGCCACGGAGACCGTTCTTTCTCTTTCGAATATCTCGTGCTGCAATTGATGCCTTACAGCCCTTGGCTACTAATCCACTATCAACATCGCACATGGAATTAGGTCCTTTAGGTAACGCTAAATACCTCCTATTAGGTGAAACATTGGTCTGTTGTCAAATGTCAAAAACCTATGCTTTCCTATAGTATAACTAACTAATACTTACTTTGTTTATCCCTGTCTCTACGTTTCTTCTTAGGTACTTCATTTTCTTCTTCTATGTCAGTATCTAACTCTATTATTTGCACATCATCTTCTGGAGCTGCCTCAGAAAGGTCTGGCGGTACATCTGTTGCCTTAAGCCAGGTTAAATCTGAATTATCCAATTCTGTCAGCTCTATAAGTAAACAGAAAAAGTTATTAAGAGTTATTTATTATTCATAAGTTTTTTCTTTTTATTTCACAAAATAGTGGTATATACACAAAATAGCTTAAAAACTTCAAATAGTGTGTTACTTCGTTCAGATTAAAGTAAAGAAACAGTAATAAAAAAAAAAACTAAAAATCGCACTCATCATCAACAACCTTTTTATCGTCCCACTGCTGGGCACAGGTCTCGTCTCATACAGAGAAGCATTGAGTGTAATCATCACGCTTGCGCAATACGGGTTAATGGTGGTTTCAGACTTAAAGTCCAGGTTTCTTCAAGATGTTTTCCTTCACCTTGCCTCTCAGGCCTCTCAAGTATGAGTTTGCGGGTTTGATTCCAGCTCAGGCAAGTACCAATGTAACTTTTCTAAGTTATATGTACTTTCTAAATATATCTTGGACACCAATGACTGATTAAAAGGTGAAGGAAAAAGTCTTGAGGAAACCTGGACTTTAAGTCTGAAATCGCCAACCCGCATTGAGCAAGCGTAGTGATTACGCTCAATCCTTCTCTGTATGAGAGGAGACCTGTATCCAGCAGTGGGATGATAAGAAGGATGATGATGAATTTCGCATTGAGACGCGGACCAGGGCACTTCTCCGGAGCGAAACTGTCGGTTTGCCTATTTAAATTGTGGTTGCCAAGATTAGAGGGTATACAGGGTCTATCTGACATCGTAACGCAAACTTCGCGAGAAGACTAGACCGCATGCCACTAATAAAATTATGATAGTCATTTATATCGTTAATGAATGGTTACAGAAATAACGGTGTTTAAAAAAATGTGTCGGCTCGGCCTTTGAACGTTGCAAGCGTGCCGCCGCGCGTGTTTGTGGGTATGACGTTGACCCCTGATGTGAACTCTATTAAATTAGCTGATAGGATAGTTTTTCGAATGTTGTTTTAGCGAATTAATTATTATTTACTTTAAAATCTTATTGGGTTATAAAAGTTTAGCAATTATGAACGGTTTAAAGTGAAAAAAAACTGCATATTATTTTTTTTAAATCTTAAAAATTCCACCACTGGGGGGTTCAGAATCATGTACTGGATCCATGGTACTCGTTTGTGCGTCGATATCAGATACACCCATTATTTACACTTCGTGCTTTAATTCAAAACTTCACCTACGATTCGTGGAGGTCAGACGGCAGTCGTTTCAAGGAAAATATCGAAGTTTAGCCAAAATCAGTAGTTAGACTGGTAAAGCGGACCCCAGACTCCAAAGCTAAAAAGCTTCGGATGCGACTGGAATTAACTCTGAGATGATGTGTGTAACTAACTAATACTTACTTTGTTTATCTCTGTCTCTGAGTTTCTTTTTAGGCGACTCGTTTACTTCTTCCGTGTTAGTATCTAACTCCATTAAAGGTACATCATATTTCGGAGCTGTCTCCAAAAGATCTGGTGGTACATCTGTTACTTCAAGCCAACTTAAATCTGAATTTTCCAGTTCTACCAGCTCTGCGGGTAAACAAAAACAGTTGTTAAGAGTTATACATTGCTAGCTTTCCTCCCGCGGCTTCGCCCGCGTTGTATTCGGTTACCTATATCGCGCTTTTTAGATTTCCCTCGGGAATATCCGGACTTCTAACTTTATGTCAGTAAAATTTCAAAGCATTCGGTTCAGTAGTTACGTCGTGAAAGCGGAACAAACAAACAAATTCACTTCCCCATTTATAATATAAGTAAGGATTCAGAAGTGTTTCGCTTTATTTCACAAAATAGTGGTGAAAAATCAAAAGAAAAAATACATTCCATTGGTAAAGTTGGAGGCAGCTCAATCCCAAGTTTTGTCCTCGGATATAATTTTGTACTTACATTTGAAACAGCCCGTTAGTGTAGCTACAACACATATGTGTTTTTCTACGACTATTTGGTAAATTACATAACCATAAGTCATATCTCAATAGTACTCATTCCTGTCAAGTCGTGTTATAATGACCATTTCCACATGGGCAAACCGTACGACAGAAACTTTTTAATTTTTTTAATAGCTATTGCATCAAAAAATCAACACATGATTATGCCAAAAAAGCGCGCGTATTTGCGTCACGACTAAACATCACTTGTTATTAGGATGTACGGATGAATTGCCTTTGCCTTTCATTTGTGGAATTATAACAACAAAACAACATTGCGCGCGCTGCACTGTTAAGTCTGACACGCTCTTCCGTTTACCCATCCCAAACAAAAAAAAAAAGAGAGGCAGATAGTGGAACTTCTCAGTGACTACTAGTAAACTCCGTTTGTGCTCATGTGATTTGTTTTGTCGAGTTCAATAGATTGCACATGGTGTCAAGGATCCATCTCTGTTCCTCAATGTGGAGTGTGCTCGTTATTAATTAATTTACTCCACTACCGCTCCACAGGCTAGGATACCCCTCTGCACGTAAATTGGGGATTTTTCTTTCATTTCCACCCTTTTTTTTGTTCTGGATGGAAATCATCAAATGATATTTCCGGCTTTGGGCGGAGCGGAAGGACGTGTCAGACTTTTACCGACTAAAACCCAACCGTGTTTCTTCACTTGCCTGCGCTAGGGCCACGGTTTATTTATTTATTTATTCTTTCGCATATACATTGTACAGAGGCGGACTTAATGGCTTTGGCATTCTCTACCAGTCAACCACAGGTGGTGAAGAGATTAGTAGCAGGTGTTTTAGATGAAAACATCATAAAGAAAAAAAAACTCTTAACACTATTTAAATAAATACTTAAATAAGCTATATACACATAAATACCATTACCAAAATATATAAACAATTCTGCACTCCCGAAATCCTGACCCAGGAGATAAATATTAAAAAAATCTCAACGGTAGAACTGAATAAAAACTTTCTAGGAATATTATTTTGAACGTCATAGGATTTGAAAAATTATACAAATTTATTTCTGAACTAGTTCGTATTTTACCGTATATGCATTTCTGCAAGCATTTCTTTTACCTTACTTGACATACTTTTATGAACCTGAAATTATCTTCATTCAAATAAAAATGGCAATTGACAACAGGCTAATGGTCCACCCCATTAGCGTATTGTCAATTGACAACAGGCCAGTGGTTCACCCATTAGCGTATTTTCAATTGATAACAGGCCAATGGTTCACCCATTAGCGTATTGTCAATTGATAACAGGCCAATGGTTCACCCATTAGCGTATTGTCAATTGATAACAGGCCAATGGTTCACCCATTAGCGTATTGTCAATTGATAACAGGCCAATGGTTCACCCATTAGCGTGTTGTCAATTGATAACAGGCCAATGGTTCACCCATTAGCGTGTTGTCAATTGATAACAGGTCAATGGTTCACCCATTAGCGTGTTGTCAATTGATAAGAGGCTAATGGTTCACCCATTAGCGTGTTGTCAATTGATAAGAGGCCAATGGTTCACTCATTAGCGTTTTGTCAATTGATAAGAGGCCAATGGTTCACCCATTAGCGTATTTTCAATTGATAACAGGCCAATGGTGCACCTATTAGCGTATTGTCAATTGATAACAGGCCAATGGTTCACCCATTAGCGTGTTGTCAATTGACAACAGGCCAATGGTTCACCCATTAGCGTGTTGTCAATTGACAACAGGCCAATGGTTTACCCATTATCAATTACCATGCTATAGCGTCACTAAGTAATATGTATTTACTTTGTTTATCCCTGTCTCGGCGTTTCTTTTTAGGTAACTCATTTACTTCTACTGTGTTAATATCTAACTCCATTAAAGGTAAATCATATTCCGGAGCTGCCTCCAAAATGTCTGTTGGTTCATCTGTTACTTCAAGCCAACTTAAATCTGAATTTTCTAGTTCTGCTGGCTCTGTGGGTAAATGGAAAGAGTTGTTTAGAGTTATTTGTTATCTATAAGTTTTCGTTTTATTGCACAAAAATGGTGGTGATTTAATAGTAGTGACGGTACTCTTAAAACTTGAGCTTCAGACTTAAAAAACTTGCGCTCAGTTTAATCAAATCTATACTTTACTTAATACTAGCCTAGCTGCGTCCCACGGTTTCACCCGCGTGGTTTCGATGTTTTTATATACATGTATATGCTCCGCTCGTAGTGATCGTAGCATGATGTTATATAGCCCAAAGCCTTCCTGGATTAATGGGCGATCCAACACAAAAAGAATTTTTCAAATCGAACCAGTAGTTCCTGGGATTAGCTCGTTCAAACAAAGGGAGAGGGTCGCATTCCAGCTAGGTGCACAGTTGACTCGCACAAGTTATACAGCTTGCTGTGGTTAAGTATTGCGATATGCAACGCATTTCATTCACTTTAAACCTTAAGCTAGCGCCGCGCGGTGACCATAGTTTTGTTGGGACATTGTTATTAACATTACAAATTTGTATTTTTGTACATTGAACCTTTACATAAAAATACTGGACAAGTGTTTGGGGTTTAGTCATCATCATCATCATCATCTAAGCATCCAATCCGGTCGCAACCGCGGCTTTCGCGTTGGAGTCCGGGCTCCGCTTTCTTGCTCAATTTCCTCAATTTCGCGCGAGCTTTAGCATCCTGTGGTGTGAGATTGTTGGCACGCATGTCAGTGTGAGTGTTTGGGGTTTAGTATACAGAAAAAATAAATTTGCTCCGTGGCGCAGCGGTCAACACGCCTGACTGCGACGTGGAGGCCCCGGGTTCGATCCCCGGCCAGGTCATGATGGGAAACGATCTTTTCCTGATTGGCCTGGGTCTTGGATGTTTATCTATATATGTATCTATTATAAAATATAGTATCGTTGAGTTAGTATCCCATAACACAAGTCTCGAACTTTCTTTGGGGCTAGCTCAATTTGTGTGATTTGTCCGTATATATTTATTTATTTATTTATTTATTTTATTTATTTATATCTATACTAATATATAAAGCTGAAGAGTTTGTTTGTTTGTTTGAACGCGCTAATCTCTGGAACTACTGGTGCGATTTGAAAAAATATTTTTGTGTTGGATAGCCCATTAATCCAGGAAGGCTTTAGGCTATGTAACATCACGCTGCGACCAATAGGAGCGGAGCATAACTAACTCCACGCGAACGAAGTCGCTGGCGGCCGCTAGTATATAAATATGACGACGTCAGTGACGGCGAAGCGATGGGGTCGTCAGCATCTCGGCGTGGTGGTAAGGGCTCCATTTCATAGATGAAGTTTTGAATTAAAGCACGAAGTGTAATTATACCCTCCAATCTTGGCAATAACAATTTAAAAAGGCAAACCGACAGTTTCGCCCCGGAAAAGTGCACTGGTCCGCGTCTCAATCCGAAGTCGCCGTTCGACCATCCCCACTTTCCAAAACGACTTACACGTGCCGCCATTACAAAATAACGTCATAGCGTTTGCCCCACTACTATATTAATAAAATTAGCAACTTTTATTAAAATGATAT
Source organism: Sesamia inferens (assembly GCA_037179545.1). Taxonomy (NCBI): domain Eukaryota; kingdom Metazoa; phylum Arthropoda; class Insecta; order Lepidoptera; family Noctuidae; genus Sesamia; species Sesamia inferens. Next base: position 21,501,199 of record CM073946.1, read on the forward strand.
CGCTATTGTTATTACAATTTATTATAAATGGATGCAGTACCTTTGGTCAAGTTTTATTTACCAAATATAATAAAGACCCTATCAATTGCCTATAATTATGCACATCACTACTAATAATTTTCCCCTCTTGATATACACAAATCAAAATGTTTGAAAATTCATTTTCTTTTAAGTTGCCGTATCCAAAATTCTTTATTAATTGTTCAGTATAAGATTTCTGATAAATTTTCAAATAATTTTCTCCAACCTTTATATAAATTCCAATATTTTTTTCCATTTTATCAAATCTTCTAATTTCAAATTGTTTTTCAAGTCCTTCAGTTAACTTATTTAATTCTGTTTCTCTATTTCCAAAAAATACTAGACACTAGAATTTTTTGTTTCATCAAAGATCACTTCATAAAGAAATTGTCGCAGTTCTTTCAGACTAACTATAAAACAAGAAACATTTTTCCCCTGTCTACAGAATCTGTCTTCCAAACTGAAATATATTTAATTTCTTTATATAGTTTTGTAATCAGCCAGAGACAATATAAAAATTCAACCTCAACAATCGCTACAGTCAATCTGGCTAACTTTGACAGATAAATGCTATATTTTACACAATATTTTAAAATTTTAATCGTATCACACGAATGTGTTTTATTTTGTTAGTGCTCTCATAACACTTTTCATTCGTAAAGATTAATGAAATTATCTAAAAACTCATTTCCCTCAGATTTTCGGGGGAATACCCTTTATCTACATTCGTACAACGTGACATTTTAGGGGAATCCCTATATATTAACTATAAGTAAAAGATTTAACTATTTGTCCATTACTGATTTTGAAGCCACCTAGTAAAAACGTTCTGCCAAAGAGGCAAATTTTCGTCATATTCATGAGTAATGTAGTGGTTAATAAGTGATACAGAATTAAAATGTTTTATCCATTTATGTGAAATATATGCTAAGTCTACAAGTCGGTTCTATTCTTAAAAGTGACGTGATTTTTGTGGTACAGATTAATCATATAAATATTGAAGTGAAGAAGAATTTACTACGTAAGTACTTATCTATTATATTAAGTAAATTGTAGGAAAAAATACGTAATATTGAACACACCTTGCTAAAAAGTGTACTTACTTACTTTTTGTTCCTTGGTAAATAGATAACTATTAGTTTTAGTGCCGATTTCACCATCTCCGGTTAGCCTATTCGTCAATTAAATGTTCAGTTTTTTGACAGTTCTTGTATGAGTTTGACAGTTCTTATAGGCTATTCGGGTCTTTAATAAGAGCTCTTAATTTAACATTGACTGCAAGATATGTTAAAAATGTTCTAAATGGTATGTAAATAATATGAAAATTAACATTGCTCCTCTTCCGGCTTGTTAAATTCCACTCGCCCACCATAATTATTATTTTTGTGAGAATGCGTAATTAAAGTAGCCTATGTCAGTGTCCTTTATATCTAGATACCAAAATTTATCCAAATTGATTCATTGGTTTAATAAAAAAAAACGTAGCAGTCAGAGTCAGACAAACAGAATAACTCTCGAATTTTAAACATTAGCAATATTATTAGGTACGTCTATTTAAATTTATTACATATTTTTATTTTATTTACCATACAGAATGGCTGACGGTAGATCACGCTTGTTGGGACACCAATATAAAAAACGAAGGCTGGAAAAAGATGCAGAACGACAAAAGCAAGCGGGGGCATTAGAGTCCTTTTTGAAGAAAGGTGAGCTTAACAAACCATCGACACCCATACCAGAAACCAATGCTATAGCTGAGATTCCGCTTAAACCTCGAGAAGAACATACATCCGATTCCAATACAATTTGTGAACCTGGCGCTTCTACTTCTGGGTCAAGCGCTATGGCAGGTGAAGCTGTTATTGTTGGTGAAGGTGCTATTGCAACTCCAAGTGTTTCTACACAATTAAAATCTATTTTAGATTTCGACCCAGCTACGTGGCCCAATAGATTAACAGATGCAGAAAGAATATACTTGGTAAATAGAGGTCCTCCAGACCCACTGCATGAATTTGAATTTCCGCAAGATATCAATGGACGGAGGTTTACTTCGAGATACTACAAGAGAAAGCTTAATAACGGTGAAGAAATTTTGAGAGATTGGCTTGTATATTCTGTGGCAAAAAATTCATTGTATTGCTTTTGCTGTAAAATCTTCAATACAACTACAACTTCCGGTCTATCTGAAGATGGCTACAAAAATTGGAAGCATGTAGGTGATATGCTTAAATCTCATGAAACATCACGAAACCATGTAGAAGCTGTAAAATCTTGGGTAGAACTTTTACTTAGGCTCAAATCGTGTCGTACGATAGATGCCGATTCACAGAGAATAATTAAATCAGAAATAGAACACTGGAATGGAGTATTGCTACGAATTGTCTCAATCATCAAAATGTTGGCTAAAAATGGCTTGGCTTTTCAAGGTAATTTTGATAATCTGTATCAACATAACAATGGTAATTTTCTAAAACTAATAGAGTTGTTAGCCGAATTTGATCCCGTTATGCAGGAACATGTACGTAGAGTTTTGAAAAAAGACGAGAAACAAGCAACCTACTTAAGTAAAACAATTCAAAACGAGTTCATTAAAACAATTTCAGACGGCATAAAAAAACATATTGTGGAAGCTATCAATACATCGAAATATTATTCTATTATTTTAGATTGTACTCCAGATGCAAGCAAAACAGAGCAAATGACCATGACCATGACCATCCCAAAACCATTCAAGAACGTCAGAGATTGTGATAAATGAAAGCTTTTTAGGATTTATACCAATAGAGAAATCTACAGGTCTGGCACTAACAGAAATTATCCTGGAACAATTATCAGCACTTGGATTGTCTTTAGAAAACATAAGAGTTCAAGGGTACGATAATGGATCTAATATGAAAGGTATTCAAAGTGGTGTTCAAGCCAGGATTAGAAACATTAATCCACGGGCATTTTACGTTCCTTGCAGTAGTCATTCTTTAAATTTAGTGGTAAACGACATGGCAAAGTCCTCACTGGAAGCTACAATTTTTTTAATACTGTGCAAAAAATATATGTTTTTTTTTCCTCTTCAACATTAAGGTGGTCGATTCTTTTGAATAATGTAAAAGGTCTTACTCTAAAACCACTTAGTGCCACGAGATGGGAAAGTCGAATCGAAGCAATAAAACTACTAAGACATCAAGTAGGACAAGTTTATGATGCATTGTTTAGTGTTTACCAAGACACAGATATGGATTCCTCCACACGAGATGAAGCTTCGAGTTTGTTGAACCAAATTAAACAGTTTAAATTCTTATGTTCCATTATAATTTGGTACGAAACTTTGAATCGCATAAACCCTGTTAGTAAATTAATGCAAAGTAAAGATTTTGACTTAGTTTCCGTCATTAAATTACTTAAAAATACAAAAGATTTCTTTGAAAACTCGCGTTCAGATGAGTATTTTACTCAAGTTCTTGAAGATGCCAAAGCCTTAGCTTCTGAAATTGATTGCGAGGTGTTAGACATTGAAAATGTAGCTAGACCTCGTGCACGATCCAAGAAAAAACAATTTACTTATGAGTGTATTGACGAACCAATCATTGAGCCTCGTCAAAAATATAAAATTGAAGTATTTTTTCACATTATGGACACAGCTATAAACTCCTTAGAATTAAGACTTTCTCAGATTTCTGAGCATAGTAAGCATTTTGCTTTTTTGTATAACATATATGCTTTAAGAGAACTCCCAAAAGATAAATTGTTAGAACATTGTAAGAACCTCGAGGCTATATTAACTCATGAGAACTCGAGCGATATAAATGCATTAGAACTTTATGAGGAATTGTCAGTCCTTAGTATGTTTTTAAATAGTAATTTATCTCCTCAAGATGTTTTGAAATTTGTAACAGATTTAAGATTTGGTCCAAATGTCAGTATTGCGCTCAGGATTCTTTTAACTTTACCGGTAACAGTTGCAAGTGGTGAAAGAAGCTTTTCTAAATTAAAAATAATAAAAAATTATTTGCGATCCACCATGACACAAAATAGATTGTCTGGATTGGCTATGATTTCAATAGAACATAAGGTTTGCGACAGTATAAATTTATCAAATATTGTTAAAGATTTTGCAGAACAAAAAGTGCGAAGAAAATTATTCTAATTAAGATAGGATTTAATACTTATTCTCCGAAAAACTGTTTAATTTACACAATTTCATTATTTAAAAAAATAACTGTTTTGTTATGTTGTAACATAATTGTTTTTTTATTACCTATTAAATTTTAAAACAAATCTTTTGTTGTGTCTTTTATAAACGTAGGTACCTACCTACCATATGAACCTCAACTTAAATACATTATGAACCGATTAACTCGACAAACTAAATGCTTGGACCTAAGCTTTTTAACTTCTGAAACGATTTTAATAAACAATGTTTATTGTTCCCTTAGTTAAAGGACCATTATAGGTACATAAGCAAGATTATACCGAAACAGTAAGAAATAGCACAAGAAAAAAGAGGCCCATATGAAGTAATGAGTCGCAATAGGTGTATAATGATGATAAAGTGGAAAGGTACATAACTATGTCGGTAAAACATATCAATCCATTCAGTAGTTACTGTGAAATTCGTTTAAAGATATACATTGTATAGTTACTAACATAGAAACACTCATCAACTTTCGTACAGGTACTTCTTCAAAGGCCCAATAGACTGATGTGAACACGTGAATAATAATATTCACGTCAGTCTATTGGGATGGTCCTTCTGTATACTTAACATCCCCCAACAACACTAGCTCATGACTTATATGGTTTTGTGTATGTAAAGGGCGGCAAAAATTATCTTTGCCCGGAGCGGCTAAATAGCTAGATCGGGCCCTGGCTCCTTTCATTTTCTATATCATGTTAGTTTTTGTCATGGTCTTGTAGTTTCAAATAATTTATGTGACCTACCCAAATGTCCTTTCTTTTGTAATATTCGTCTGATCGTTGAGCTCCTTAAGTTTTGGGTTGAGCTACATGCTTTTTGACAAATGCGTACACTTACTGAACTAGTTCCTCTGAATCTGTACGGTCCTCAAAAGACCATCTCATACATCGATCCACATGGTCTCAAGATCATGTTTGGAATTTAAAAGAGACCTCTGAGTTTGTTGCCTTTCTTCTCAAGACTATTCACATAGGAAACGGCGAACTTATCTAGATTTTAAAAAAAATATTTAAGTTTAGATGTGTTTATAAAATAAAATCACTCAACATCGCATATGTAATTGGCTATAACCCTTAGATAAGGCTGAACACTTCATATTAAAGTCGTGGTGGCCTAGTGGTTAAAACACCAGTTTCAAGTCTGAGTGTGCGGGTCCAGCCCCCTAATGGACGAACAAATTTTTGTCAAATGATTGCGACTAGTTGGGATCGTTTTAGCTTAGCTTATTTACTTGCTTGACCAGTCCCCTAATAGCCCATTAGGGGACTGGTCAAGCAAGTACCAATGTAACTTTTCTAAGTTAGATGTGCTTCCTAAGTATATCTTGGACACCAATGACAGATTACCACGTGAAGGAAAACATCTTGAATGGTGATTACGCTCAATCCTTCTCTGTATGAGAGGAAGGCTGTGCTCATGATGATGGTGATGACGACCTCCTATTAAGTGAACCATTGGCCTGTTGTCTACTAATACTTACTTTGTTTATCCCCGTCGCTGCGTTTCTCATTAGGTAAGACATTTTCTTCTTCCGAGTTAGTATTTAATCCCTTTACAGATATGTCATCTTTAGGATATGTCTGAGGAAGGTCTGGTGGTACATCTGTTACCTCAAGCCAGCTTAAATCTGAATTCTCCAGTTCTATCAGCTCTGTAACAAAAAGAATATTTAAGAGTTATTTATTACTTTTGTAATAAGTCGTGGTGGCCTAGTGGTTAAAACACCGGTCTCGCAAGTATGGTTCGATTCCAGGTCAGTTCTAAAGTTATATGTACTTTCTAAGTATATCTTGGATACCAATGACTGAAGGTGAAGGTAAAAGATCTTGAGGAAACCTGGACTTTATATGTCTGAAATCGCCAACCCGCATTAAGCAAGCGTGGTGATTACACTCAATCCTTCTCTGTATGAGAGGAGACCTGTGCCCAGCAGTGGGACGATAAAAAGGTTGATGACGATGATGATGACAATGATTTATTACTAGCTGCGCCATGCGGTTTCACCCGCGTTGGATTCGATACGTTTTTTTTTATATGCTCCGCTCCTATTGGTCGGTTATATAGCCTAAATGAGCTATCCAACACAAAAAGAATTTTCAAATCGGACCAGTAGTTCCTGAGATAAGCGCGATCAATCAAACAAACTCTTCAGCTTTATATATTAGTATAGATTATTGAGTCATGGTTAATCGAAAAAATAATTTATTTTTATTAAATTAATAAGGTTTTCGCAACATTTTTAAGTATCCAGTATTACTTTAAGATGTTATGAAGGCGATATATTTTCTAAATCATACAGAGTGGTGCTGACAATACGACAATAAATTAAACATCGTGTACCTCAACACATGAAATGAAATGAAATGAAATGAAATCGTTTATTAAGCAAGTAGGATCACCGATCACTTTTACACGTCATATGTTTTTCTTTCTTCTTTTTTTTTTTTTTTTTTTAAACTAGATGAAGCCGGCATTTCCTAACTGACTACCTCTGAGAAGAAATAGCCGAAACAAACTCAGGGATCATCGTCTTTTTTAAAGTCCAGACATTAAAAATGAAAATGTTTACAATAATTTACGTTATAATTACGCATATTGCTTAATAACAATGCTTAACAGAGCGAGCAGCTCAGTCCCAAGCCTCTCTATCCTCTAAATAATCTGAGATTTTATAATACCCCTTTTTGCAAAGTTTGGCCTTTATATAGGTTTTATATCGTTTAATGGGTAAGTTTCGAATGTCCATGGGAAGCTTGTTGTAAAAGTGTATACATTGACCCATGAACGAGTTGCCTACTCTGTGGAGACGAGTGTGATGTACAGCAAGATTGTGTTTGTTCCTGGTATTTATATTATGAATATCGCTTATTTTCTTAAAATTAGATATATTTTTATGTACATACATAAGATTTTCAAATATATATTGCGAAGCTACAGTCAGAATGTTCACCTCTCTGAATTTTTCTCTAAGAGAATCTCTAGGACCAAGGTTGTAAATGGCTCGAACAGCCCTTTTCTGTAAAACAAAGATGGTATTGATGTCCGCACAAGTTCCCCAGAGAAGAATCCCATAAGTCATAAGACTATGAAAATAACTAAAATAAACAATTCTGGCTGTATTCACATCAGTTATCTGTCTAATTTTCTTAACAGCATAAGCGGCAGAACTGAGTCTACCCGACAGCTTCTCAATGTGAGGACCCCATTGTAACTTGGAGTCAATGGTCAATCCAAGAAAAACTGTCGACTCGACAGGGATCAACTCTACTCCATTCAGTTGAACATTGGTACTTAACTGCCTGACATTTGGCGTAGAAAATTTAATGAATTTAGTTTTTTTTCATTCAAAAGAAGGTTATTTACATTAAACCAATGGACAACTTTCGAAAGTGCATTGTTAACTTCGTCAAAATTTGCTAGCTGACGCTTGACTTTAAAAATAAGAGAAGTGTCATCCGCGAACAATACTATGTTGTGATTATCCCTCACGTGATGAGGTAAGTCATTAATATAAATTAAAAACAAGAAAGGACCTAGAATTGAGCCCTGCGGAACGCCCATAGTGACCTCAGATCCTGCAGATTTGTTGCCATTAACATCAACCCTCTGAATTCGATTATTCAGATAAGAAGTCAGAAGGTCGAGAGCGCTGTCCCTTAAACCGTAATGGTACAATTTCCTAATAAGAGTATCATGATGTACGCAATCACAAAAAATACCAAGAGCATCTTGCGATTCCTCCCAGGCCTCAAATATGTTCTTTAGCAACGCCACGCCCGCATCGGTAGTTGAACGACCCTTTGTAAAACCAAATTGTTTCACGTGCAATAAATTATATAAGTTGAAGTGTCTCAACAACTGTTTCAAAATTAATTTTTCAAAAATTTTGCTCAAAGTTGGTAATATAGATATTGGCCGAAAATTCGTGGGATCAGTTGTACTACCAGATTTGAACAGTGGAATTACTTTGCTAAGTTTCATCAAATCAGGAAATATACCAGATGTGACACAAGAATTAAAAACAATTGCTAAGAAAGGTGCGATAACATCTATTATTGAAGCTACAGTATATACTGACAAACCCAATGATCGGCAGTTTTTTTTACATCAAGATCCTTAAAAGATTCTATAATGTCTTTAGCAGTCGCAAACGTAAATTCAAAGTGTTTGTCACATTCTGGAACACATTCTTTTAGTATGGCGTAGGCTGAAGTGGAGGAAGAAGACAAAGTTTTTGTTGTTATTATTGGAATATTAGTAAAAAAATTCTCAAACTCAGTTGCTACCTCCAAGTCCGCCTTTATATCTTCATCGTTAATTTTAAGATGGAAATCGCGATTTTGTACTTTGGTTCTTCCAGTTTCAGAATTTATAATTTGCCAAGTTGTTTTGATTTTATTTCTAGAAGATTTTATTTTATTTTTAATGTGTATGGCTTTTGCTGAGGAACAGGCTCTCTTAAAAGTTTTTGAATATTTTTTAACGAATTCTTGAAAAGCTACATCATGTTTATATGTTTTTTCCTGATACAATTCATACATTTTTTCCCTGCTTTTATAAATACCTGGGGTTGTCCAGTCACTAAAGATAATGCGGTCGCTAACAGGCAATGTTTTTTTTGTGAAAACTTTCATAAATTCACAATTAATCAAGTTAAATAGTATACTATATGCATGATCCGGGTTGGTGTGATGAGGCAAGCCCGGTAGCTTTTCAATTAAATTATTTTTAAATTGTCCTAAACGATTTTCATTTACAGGAACAAAACTCACAAGTTTTCTTTGAGCTCTGACTTCACTCTTCTGAGGAAAAGTAACTAACTGGCCACAGTGATCAGAGTCTAACTCATTTATAATTAAATGGTCAGAAGGTCTTAGGTTAGTAAAGATGTTGTCTAAACAGGTGGCACTTGTGGCAGTTATTCTAGTCGGCTCAAAGAATCTTGCGTACAAATTATAGGACTTGAATAATGAGATAAATTCATTCACTGTAGCTGTAGCTTCTCATTCTCATTCTCAGTCTACCCATAAAAAATCATATAAATATGTCCATTAGTTTAGTCACAGGAAATTATTTTTCATTTTTCAGATTTTCTACATGATGTACATGTTGATAAGGAAGCGCTTACAAGTTAATGACCGCCGCATCCTGCGGTACCAAACTTTAATGGCGCGAAAAAAGCAAGTCGATACAGGACCGCGCTGTCGCCGATCGGAGGTCAGTGAACCAATATTTTTAACGGATGTTCTAACCCGTTTGCAATTTTATGCGATTTAATTTGTTTGAATTTTTTTTTTTTTTTATTTTTGATGCTAGGTTTTTTTTTCTATGATTTAGGATTATTCCTATGAATCAGCATTGTTCGTGTTTTCATTTATTGTCGTATTGTCAGAACCACTCTGTATATCGGTTCCGGGGAAGTTCCAAACGAGTTCAAAACCGTTATTGTGAAAACCACTTTAAGAAACAAAAAAACAAACAAAAGTAAACTAAATTTAGGTTGAATATATCTTTTTTTTAATAATTATAAACTAGTGCTTGACCACCATCCCGCCTGATGATAAGCAGCAGTTATCGTTGATGGTAGTTCCTGCTGGTTTATTAAGCCTATTCACTTACAAAACTTAGTGAATAGGAGGGAAGACGGCAGTTGAGCGAGGTGATGCAATGTTAAACCCAACAACACGACCAACGATGCTGCGCCAGAGGGAGATTGATCTGGAGACCCTCCACGACCAAACTTCCGACACAACAACATTTGGCTCATCGTATCCAGCACACATCGCAACACAGCTCAGCCCGTCCTCCGTACGGCTTCACCAGACATCATGCCGGAACACGACGAATCGCTTGGCGGCATGACTTTTTCTGGTGGATGGTTACTTTTGCCGGCAGCCAATTTATGGCCTACCACCGAGAAAATCATCTCTTTCTTTATATTTCATTGAGGAAAGGATAGAAGATAAAATGTCAGTTTAGATGTGTCGAATTAGTGCGCTCCTGACGTAAACTGACGTATTTTTAGTCGCCATGTTTATAATCGCGTCTAAACTGTCTATGGAGTATCTTAATTTGACAGGATTAAACTTAAATGTTATCTTCTATCCTTTACTTAATGAAATAGAAAGAAAAATATGTAAATAACTTAAAATTAGTTTAATATGTTAACAATAGAACGGCGCCAGTATTTGATGGCAAGCTATAATCCTATCGCTTTTATTTTTTCACAAATCTTACAGATGGAGCTAGCCCCAAAGTAAGTTCGAGACTTATGTTATGGGATACTAACTCAACGATACTATATTTATAATAGATACATATATAGATAAACATCCAAGACCCAGGCCAATCAGAAAATGATCGTTTTCCATCATGACCTGGCCGGGGCCAACACGCCGCAGGCGTGTTGACCGCTGCGCCACGGACGACGACAAATAAATTCTTACTAAAATATAACATTTTGAGTGTAGCGGAAATGGGATTTAGGAAGAATAAAGGTACGAGCGTTTACGATTTATTGAGTTTAATAATGAGTAATGTCTACGAAAAGTACCAGTTTCCGCAATATTAATTAATATAACGAGGGCCTTTGATTGCGTCGACCACAAAACTCTGTTACAAAAGCTAAACATTAAAGGCATCAGAGAAAATATTAGTACAAAATATGTCTAAAACCTAAATCTCAACAACCGAAAACAGTATAGAGAAATTTTAAACACTAACCGTGAGGAAAAATACGTTTTATCGGAACATAAGACTTAGTAGATTATAGTGTACCACAAGGCTCTGTGTTGAGCCCTTTAACGATTTGCCTAGGCGCGTAAAATATCAAATGTTTTTATTAATTGATAAACGTTCAACTCCAATTGTGAATTTCTAAAGATATAATAAAACTTTATATCTGACATCTTCGATTCTTTGTTTTAATTATTTTGAGTGCTTCGATATATAGTCTAGTATAATTTAAACGACTATAATAGCTATAACATTTGAATTTGTGTCTTTATGGTTTTTTAATTGTTATTTAATACAATTTGTATTAATTAATACGATAGAATTGAAGCACTTTAAAAAGTATATGTACTAAGTAGCATAAGTAACTAATACTTACTTTGTTTATGCCTGGCTCTGCGTTTATTTTTAGATAATAGTAATCCTTCTTCCGTGTTAATATCTAACTCCATTAAAGGTAGATCATATTCCGGAGCTGCCTCCAAAATGTCTGTTGGTACATCTGTTGCTTCAAGCCAGCTTAAATCTGAATTCTCCAGTTCTGTCAGCTCTGTAAGTAAACAAAAACAGTTGTTAACAGTTATTTATTAGTCATAAGTTTTCGTTTTATTTAACAACAAATAATTTCTATTTCTGCCCCATACCAAAGATACCAAGATTCCCTATCCAGACGCCCTGTTGCCCGCATTCAGTAAGGTGTTCGATAAGCTAACGACTCTCATCAAATGCTTAATCATTTTGACACCAACAAAATCTTGCATTATATGATCAGCAATATGATTTCACCAAAGGATGTAGTAACGCCGGTATCACATTTACCACGTGGAAACAACCACAAGATGTCATAGGGTTTTTTTGTGATCTCTTCAAGGCATTTGACTACGTTAATCACGAAACCTTACTTTTGATACTTGAGAATAATGGACTAGGTTAACTTGCACTTAGGTTAGTAAAATCTTATTGAAATCTTAGTCAACATAAAGTTCAAAAGCGTGTTGTGAATTCACTTAGTTTAAAAATAAAAATCAGCGTTCCACAAGACTCAATATTAGGTCCTGTCTTCTTTTACTTAATAATCAAACCACAAATTGTGTTACTTGCTGATTATACTTCCTTAATTTTTATATTTACTTTGCCGGATGTATAAAGTGATGATTGAACATAGTATTGAACAAAGACAAACTAGTATTCGTTGATAAAACTATTTCCCTGGGCATCATGATCGGCTCAAGGCTGCGATGAGGTGTTCATTTAACATCTCTTGCAGGACGGCTAACTTAAGCAGTTTATATTGATCATTAAATGTCCGTGGAGGTTTTTGCTCGTTTTTCTTCAAAGAGAGAATGAGATCCAACACACACTCTACCAGCAGCAAGATATTAGGATGAACATGGCATACTCTAACAGCTAGAACACATTCAAATAAATTAAAAGACGTACCCAGTAAATGGTAGCTTTGGACTGCGTGATTAGTTCCATCATACTTACTGACAGACCATTTTGACAATTCAAAAGTACCCATAATGAAATAAATGCTTTATCCTTTATGAAAGTAAAGTCCTAGTATGTCATTTGTGACTTCAAGTTACAATCTAATGGATAGGATTCAACATTGTGTATGTAATTGGGTATGTATATTATAAGCCGAGCGAGTTATCTGTGCACCTCGCTCTGTGACGTCAATCGGACGGTGACGTTTGTAAAGAATGACAATCATGTTAAAAAATATAAATCACTCAAAGCGTCATAATACTAGGTCATTTTACTCATGCTGGTGGAGGGAGGCACTCCGCTCCCCAGCTGCCGGCCACCGGACGATTGGAGCGATTCGTCCGGTGTTGGAGGGATGGGTTGGGCGCCGGCATGGCAGCCTTACCTTCCGCTTGGTGCAGGTACTGACCGGGCACTACCTGCACCGGGTCGCCCGTCGGGAGGAGTCACCGCGGTGTCATCACTGCGACTCCCCCGACGACACGGCCGAGCACACCCTCGTGGAGTGCCCGGCCTGGCGAAACGAGCGCCGCGACCTCGTTGCGGGGCGAAGAAGGTGGGGGACGAACCCCCGTCTCCTTTAGCCTCAGAGTGTGACCAGCGTGTGCATTGCACCGGTCACCACGTCTGGGGATTACTCTGTTACCGGGTAAACCCCTTTGGCGCGGAAACCGGCCTTAACAAGGCCGGTAAGCCCTGAGAGTGACACGGCGTCTAGGCCTTCGGGCCGACCCCGTGACACTCTCAACGGGCCCGAGGGTAACCGGGTGGTTTTAGTGAGTATTCCCGGCTTCGGGCGGGCGAGTCCCACACACGTCCGCCGCCTAGCTAGCGGCGAGTATGGTGCCTAAATGCATTTCCACTAGAGAAAAAAAACTCCTCATGACGTTTTGCTATTAAATTGATACATATGGAGTGTAACCCAGCAAGGTGCACAAATAACTCGCGCGTGTAGTAGGTAACACGATGCGCTTTCTATTATTTCAACCATTTCATAATCAACATCATTTCCGAGCCAAAAGACGTCCACTGCTGGACATAAGCGTCCCCCAAGGATCTCCACAATCAACATTTCACGTTCAACCATTAACTTGGTATCAAATGCCATTGCATGTCTATAGTATAACTACTAATTAGTTTTTTTTGTCAACTACTCTATTAGGTATGTCCTTTAGGGAAGCGCTTCCTATTAGTTGTACCATTTGCCTGTTGTCAATCGCCATTGTTTACTTCTAGCAGAACTAACTACTACTTACTTTGTTTATCCCAAGAACTTCCAGTATTCTCAGGTACTATATTTTCCTCTTCTACATTGTTTGTTAACTCAATGAGAGGTACATCCTCTTGCGGAGATGCCTCAGACAGGTCTGGTGGTACATCTGTTACCTCAAGCCAGCTCAAAGCTGAATTTTAGAATGAAAAGAGCTTTTGTTAAATTATAGACTACAAACAAGTTCAAACAAGGGGTTTCACGAGGCTTAAAAGTCAAAATTTAGTTTAAAATAAAAAAAAACGCTAAAAATATAAAATAATTAAACGGACTTAATTTGAATTATTAAAACGCGGAGCGGTTTGCAAAGCAATTATTGAGATAGATACACAGGGTGTATCTGACATCGTAACGCAAACTTCGCGAAAAGGCTACACCGCATGCCACTAATATAATTATGATAGTCATTTATGTCGTTAATGAACGGTTACAGAAATCACAGTGTTTAAAAAAAAGTGTCGGCTCAGCCTTTGAACGTTGCAAGCGTTCCGCCGTGCGGGTTCGTAGGTATGACGTTGATCCCTGATGTGAACTCTATTAAATCAGCTGATAAGATAGTTATTTGAGTTTTGTTTTCATTGCGCTTTTTTATGTAATTAGCGAATTAATTAATTTTTACTTTTAAATATATATTATTGGGTTATAAAAGCATAGCAACTATTAACGGTCTAAAGTGAAAAAAAAACAACATATATTTTTTTAATCATGAAAAAGCCGAGGAATTCCACCTGTGGGGGGTTCAGAATCATGTACTGGATCCATGGTACTGATACACCCACCGTAGGCAATTTGCATCTATTTATGTCAGTGTTGCTATTCACGGACATAATCTTGTTGACTTGTAATAACTACTTATTTTATTCGCACAATATTTATAATAAAGACTTAAGTGGATACAATAAAAGGGGCATTACTGAACACGCATTCGTCGTCCTCACTACATTAGTGACTATCACTACAGCATGTAATTTTTATATAATCTTAATCTATATATATAAAAATCAATGCCTCTTTCTTTGTAATTTTATAACTCAAGAACGGACTCACCTATCCAAACCAAATGTTTAGGCTTTATTTTGCCTAATTAGGAGATGGTTTATGTGAAGTTTGAACAGAATCGGTTGAACGGTTCTTCATTTGTCACATTTTTTTTTGTAACAAAATAATTTAATGAACAGTGGATTATCATATCATCTATATATATAAAAATCAATGCCACTTTCTTTGTAATTTTATAATCCACCAAAACTTATTGCCAAATTTAACTGAAGCTGCGATCTTAACTGGTGAATCAAAAGGAGAAATTTGTTTATACCGAGTATCCCTATGATCACAACTTTTAAAATTGCTAGCAATTAAAAAACATATTTTATGTTTGAATAAATAATTTTGACGATCTAATAAATTTATTTTTGCTATTTCACTTTATACGTAGCGAAGCACGTATAGGACCGCTAGTTATGTATAATAAATAAGAGCAAAAAAAAAAAATACTTATCTAGTGTTTTTTGGAAATCTGACTGACGGACTAATTAGTTTTTTTTTTTTTTGTCAATTACCTTCTTGGTATGTCCTTTAGGGAAGTGCTTCCTATTAGTTGTACCATTTGCCTGTTGTCAATCGCCATTGCTTACGTCTAGCAGAACTAACTACTACTTACTTGGTTTATCCCAGGCACTTCCATTATTCTTAGGTAATGTATTTTCTTTTTCCACATTAGTTGTAAGCTCCATTAAAGGTACATCATCTTCCGGAGCTGCATCAATCAGGTCTGGTGGTACATCTGTTGCCTCAAGCCAGCTCAGATCTAAATTGAATAATTTATACAGTTTTAATTAAATTTATAGACTACAGCGAGTTCAAATAAGGGGTTTCAGAAGGTTTAAAAGTAAAGTGTACATGAACAAAAATTGTACCGACTCTGTGCCCCAGAATGTACACATAACATGCAACATTATTTTTTGTTTATGCAAACCCGAAACACGTGTTCAGCATTTCACATCAAAAAGACATTATGAAAAACTAACAAAATTATGAGCTTGTTGTGCTACTTGGCTCTCCCAACAAAAATATGGTCCACGCTCGACTCAGGCGGGCGAACGAGGCGTTGACCTCCAGCGTCAGCTGTTGCGTCGGCGTGCGCAATACTATGATCTACCGTGGGCGCCTGGTAACCACAGTGCAAGAATTTCTAAATGTATTTGGGAATAAATATAAAATGATGTAATAATGATTGGAATCGATTCAGTTGCTTATTCTGAACAAACTACATTCAGGTTTCGCATAAACATAAAATAACGTTGTATAATATACAATATGTTAAGAAAACCCTGTCCGACCCATAATGATAATAAAGGTTAGGTAAACACATGACCAAATATAATATACAATTTTACGTAATCATCATAGTACCAATACAAATGAATTTTGACATAATCTTTTTTCCCGCGAATTAATTCAAACTTCCCCGAAATTTGGTAATTTTTAAAAAAGTGACAACACCGTTATTATTATGAGCGAATAGTGATGCGACCACGTGCCGCGTGCCCTGTCCCCCACCGCCCGCGGAAGGGTTGTTTACCACAAATGTATTAAGTTACCTCTTTTTGCGAAATAATATATTTTTTTTAAGTTTAGCTCGGCTTTGTATCCATTAGTAGAATCAGTTAACGATACCTAACAATACCTTGATGGATCGGACAGGGTTTTCTTTACATATTGTATATCATTCGGTAGAACATATCTTCTATAACAAAACTTCAAAAGGTGCAAATTGAGCAACAGTCGTGGGCAAAGTTAATGAAGGTTTAAACAAGATGTTTTACTGACTACAGCAGCCTTTATAATATATTGTAAGTATGTGAACATATATCTTTCGCCAATAGTTAATATACATATTCAATTGGATAAAATCTTCTTCTTCTTCAGCCGGATGTCCACTGCCGGACAAAGGCCTCCCCCAAGGCTTTCCACGCTGACTGGTCCTGTGCTGCCCGCATCCATCAGCTTCCCGCGACCTTCACCAGGTCATCGGTCCGCCTTGTTGGGGGCCTCCCTACGCTACGTCTTCCAGTACGTGGCCGCCACTCCAGAACCTTACTGCCCCATCGGCCATCGGTTCTACGAGCAATGTGCCCTGCCCACTGCCACTTAAGTTAAGCGACTCGTAGAGCTATGTCGGTGACTTTGGTTCTTCTGCGGATCTCCTCATTTCTGATTCGATCACGCAGAGAAACTCCGAGCATAGCTCTTTCCATTGCCCTTTGTGTGACTCTGAGCCTTCGTATGAGGCCCATTGTGAGCTACCACGTTTCAGTTCCGTAAGTCATCACTGGCAACACACACTGGTCAAAGACTTTAGTCTTGAGACACTGTGGTATCTTGGACACCGAGAAGACGGATAAAATCACTGGGAGAGTAATTGTACGGACAAACGTATATTTACTTTATATACATAATTAATTTGGATGATATACCATAGCATCGATCATGTGCGACCTACATTTAATATTTCATCATTTCATGTGTATGATCAGTGATTTAAAGACACTCGCTAATAAAGGTCGTTTTCTCTTGACAACATCCACTACCTCCTACTAGCTGACATCGTTTCATTACAACTTTGACATTTCGTGTATCGTGGTCACACAACTCGTACAGTAATATTTTACAAACTGAGATGTATTTATTAGTCCGTTCGAGGCCAGGACAACTACACTCGGGAGTTAGATAACAACACGTGTGCGCCCAAATATTATCAGACCTATTCTCCTGTATGGCAGTGAGGCGTGGCCTGTGCTTGAGCGACACAAGCAGGAGCTGCGTGTCACGGAGATGAATATGCTGCGGTGGATGTGTGGAGTTACACGGGAAAACCGCATCAGGAACTCTTTCAATCTTTGTGTCCGTGACATAGCAGACAAACTGCAAGAGGGTCACCTACACTGGTACGGCCAGGTCTTACGCAAACGAGGGTAACAAATGTCTTGCCATGGCGCCTCCACCGGGCCGGAACAAGCGAGTGAGACCAAAGAAGTGCTGGCTTGACGTTGTAAGAGATGACATGCGTGCCAACAATCTCACACCACGGGATGCCAGAGATCGTGCGAAATGGAGGCGTATATGTAGGAAAGCGGATCCCGGGCTCCAACGCGATAGCCGCGGGTGCAACCGGGACTGTACGCGGAGATGTTGATGATTATGTGTGTACCGAAATAGAGAGGGCTGGCGGAGGAAGAAGGATAGCTCTATGAGCGAAGGCTACGTATTTAGTTTTCGAAACGTTTAATGTCATTAAATTGTGCAACTATTCACTGACTGCGTTAAAGCCCAATTGAGAAACGTCAAAGACCGCATCCCAATCACCACCACTGAAGAACAGTGCGGTTGTATCTTTCCATTTAGTAGAGGAAGCCGACAAACGTCATTAATAAATATACTAAGAAGAGTGTTGGTCCGATTATACTACCTTGTGGTACACCAAAATTGACAGTGAGCTGCTCACTCAACCATCATTAATTTTCACTATTCGCTTCCTTCCAGTAGTCTTAAAAATGTAACTACGATGTTTCTACTTTATATGTGTTATTCTTTACCTTTAGGGTAACACTAAGCACATCCTACTCGTATTAGGTGAACCATTAGCTTGTTATCAAATGCAACTGCTTGTTTTTTTTTTAATAATCATAAACTAGCACTTGACTGCAATCCCGCCTGATGGTAAGAAGTGATGCAATCGTTGATGGTAAAGCGCGCTAGTTTATTAAACCCATTCACTTAAAAAACTTAGTGAATAGGAAGGAAGACGGCAGTTGAGCGAGGTGGTGCAATGTTAAACATAACAACACGACCAACGATGCTGCACCAGAGGGAGATTGATGTCGAGACCCTCCACAACCAAACTCCCGACACTACAACATTTGGCGCATCGTACCCGGCACACATCGCAACACAACTGCTCAGACCCGTCCTCCGTACGGCTTCACCAGACATCATGCCGGAACACGACGAATCGCTTGGCGGCAAGACTTTGTCTGGTGGGTGGTAATTTCTGCCGGCAGCCGATGTGGCCTACCACCGAGAAAAGTATGTCTGTAGTAAAACTAACTAATACATGTAAATGTTAGTTAACGCGAAGCGCTTTCTATTATTGAACCATTTCATCATCACTGTTTTCATTTCAGCCGAAAGACGTCCACTGCTGGACATAGGCCTCCCCCAAGGATCTCCACAATCAACATTTCACGTTCAACCATCAGCTTGTTATCAAATGCCATTGCTTGTCTGTAGTATAACTACTAATTAGTTTTTTTTTTTTTGTCAACTAGCCTATTAGGTATGTCCTTTAGGGAAGCGCTTCCTATTAGTTGTACCATTTGCCTGTTGTCAATCGCCATTGTTTACTTCTAGCAGAACTAACTACTACTTACTTTGTTTATCCCAAGAACTTCCATTATTCTCTGGTACTATATCTTCTTCTTCTACATTGCTTCTAAACTCAATGAGAGGTACATCCTCTTGCGGAGATGCCTCAGGAAGGTCTGGTGGTACATCTGCTACGTCAAGCCAGCTCAAATCTGAAGTTCACAGTTAATGAAGTTTTTATTTAAATAATTGACGACAGCAAGTTCAAATAAGAAATGTTACTTCACTCGGCGTAAAGGTAAATTTTAGTTTAAACACGCTAAAAATATAGTCCATTTTCAAAATCAAAATCCAAAGTCATTTATTCAAATTAGGCTAATTCTCATCATCACTTTTGGAGCTTCAACATTACATAAGACAGTTCCCCAAAACGCCCACCCTTCGACACTTCCTAATGCTTTCGCTGGGAAGAAGTAGTGGCGGAACAAACTTCCTCCAGACCTACCTGAATGAGAATGAGGGTCTGTTGAGGGTCTTACAGGAACCAAGCAAGAAGATCCTCCGGACCTACGAACGCGAGAGAGTGGGTCTGTTGAGGGACTTGCTCGAGAAAGCGGACGCTGCGGTGTACGACAACTCCAGATCCCAGGTCTTGGCAGGGGACATGGAGGGGTCGTACATGGCGGCCTACTGCGCGTCACGCGGCTTCGTGTCCCTCGATGAAGAGGAGACGGAGCGCAGAGGGAAAATGACCTTCAAAACACCGAAGGAAGACCCGGTGGTGGTTATCGCGAAGTGCACCAGAATCATGCTGGACGAAAGGGTGCTCGAAAAGGCAAAATCCGTTTCGGGAGACCTGGAGTCGGGGGTGCACTGGGCGATACCCAGCATCGAGTGGGTAAACGGGGTGCCGGGTTGCGGGAAGTCAACCTGGGTGATAGGTCGCTTCGACGAGGAGAGCGACTTTGTGGCAACCACGACAGCCGAAGCTGCCAAGCAGCTGAAGGGACAGCTGGAGAGCCGTTACGGCCCTCGAGCTAGAACTAGGGTGCGCACAATGGCCTCAATTTTAGTAAACGGGTTCAGAAACAGGGATAGATGCCGTCGCCTAATGGTCGACGAAGCCCTAATGAACCACTTTGGGGCTATAGTGATGGCAGTTAGGCTGTCTGGAGCGAGCGAAGTCGTTCTCATCGGCGACGTGAATCAGCTGCCTTATTTGGACAGGGAGAACCTCTTCGAGCTGAAGTACACCCGCCCAAATCTGGTGGCTAGCGTCACCCGGGATCTCCTATGCACGCACCGGAACCCCATGGACGTACCATTTTCCCTCAGCGAGGTATATCCGGGAACCTACTCTTCTATGACGTCGCTGTCGCGGGTCCACTCCTTGAGCGTCGCAGCGTTCACGGGTGCGCAAATACCGGCAACCGCCGAAAACACCCTATTCCTGGTCCACACGCAGGGGGAGAAATCCTCTCTCACCGATCAGGGGTACGGTTCAGGCGAAGGGTCGCGCATCCTGACCATTCACGAGGCTCAGGGGCTGACCTACGACAGCGTCGTCATAGTAAACACCAGAACCCAGCGGCTCCGCTTACATGAAAGCGTTCCCCACGCGGTAGTCGCGGTGTCAAGACACAGGGTAACCTGTGTCTACTACTCGGACGACACCGACGACGCCATAGGGCGCTTCGCCCGTAAAGCGATGGATGCGTCCGCCAAAATGGTCATCGACTACAATCTAAAGATGGCCATGCACAACAGGGACGTGGCGGTAGTGGGCGGCCTGATGGGGGCGGTGAGGGCCCTTAGCGGGGGAAAGAGTGGCTCAGAAGCGTGATGACAATGACAACAGCTAATAAACATCTTAAGCATAAAAGAGTGATTGTGGGAATAATTCAAGCATAAAATAAAAGAACTACATTAATAATAGTATAGTACCGCGCCCCGGCACCTGTGTATCCCCCTGGGAGGGCACGGGTGTCGGGGCGCGGGTAGAGATAGGGAACTGGATATATTAATTAAAATAAGTTAACTACTATATAGATAACCATAATGTTATAAAATAGCGCCTCGCCTCGGCACCCGTGTTCCCCCCTGGGAGGGCACGGGTGTCGGGGCGCGGGTAGAGATAAGGAACTAGATGTAATAATTAACAAAATGTAAGTAGTACATAGATAACCATAATGTTATAAAATAGCGCCTCGCCTCGGCACCCGTGTACCCCTCTGGGACTGTACGGGTGTCGAGGTGAGGCGTAGGATAAGTTCTATAAATAAGTTATAACTATAGATAATAAAACAGTGTTAGAATAAACAATAGTAAATAAGGGAATATAAATGTAAAAAAAAAAAAAAAAAAAAAAAAAAAAAATAGCAGTATATACTTTTGTAACCATAGTATAAGTAATTAATGGACTCATAGTTTTAAGGAAATGTAGTGCCTCAGCGGGCCCAGTTGTGATGGGGTGTCCCCGCCTGAGTTAAATAAAATAATATAACTAGTAAACAAAATAAACCTATAAAAAAAAGAGTGTGGACGACCATGTCCGCAGACGTAGTACTCATTATAAAAAAAAAAAAAAAAAAAAAAAAAAACTTCCCAGCAGCACAGCTGTTTGTTCATTAAAAAAAAAAACACTTGAATTTATAATATGTATAGTAAGTATTATACTATGTATAGTTACACTTGCACTTAATTTCAATTTTTGAAGCGTGGAGCACTATGGAAGGTAATTATTGCGTTAAAGCATTTCAAATATTGAAATATTCATTTTAATAATATAATATTTAAAAAAAATAATAATTTTCATATAGTCATCAAAACTGTCACGACCTTAAAACTAATAATAATTAATAATATTTTCATTATTTTCGTATCCTGAACTCAAATATTTTTTTATTTTTTTATTTCCTTATTTCTGAGAAGAAGGTCACAACACGTGTGATGACGTCACTTAAACGGTGAAATGAAGTATCCACCTTCGCCTAAGAATTTAAATGTTTTAAAGTGTCAAATGCCACTTATGTCCAAAAACGCCAAGCAAAAGAGTGGGTTATACTCCTCGGTAGGGCGTTCTGTGTGCTTATAGTGATGGAGGACGATGCGTCGCTACGACGTCAATCCGACGCTGCGACTAAACAATAGCATTAATCCTAATACTTTCAACTGTTTTGAGATTTTAAATTTAAACACATTCGAATATAGAACAGTTCCAAATTCAAAATTGCCGGGAAATATGGAAACGACAGAACTGGGGAAAGTCAAGCTGAGTATCACGCTCAATTTTCATTGGACTTTTAAGTGTAGTGGCCACATCATGATTTGTCTCAAACCTCCATCGTAAGACGGGTCACGCGGCCGTCTTCTTCGACATGAACAATTTATTGCGTGACATTGGTTAAATGCACAAATCGTGCGAAGCCATAAAAGAAAGAAAGAAAAAAAAAACGACAGAAGTTTATCTTCTGTCGTTTTTTTTTTCTGCTTGGCATGCTTAGTAGGTGAACCTTTGGACTGTAGTCAATTATTATTATCATTGCTTACCTATAACTAATACTTACTTTGTTTATTCCAAGCATTTCCTTCATCCTCTGGTAATATACTTTCTTCTTCTATATTATTTATAAACTCCATTAAAGGTGCATTTTCTTCCGAGGCTGTGTCAGACAGATTTGAAGGTACATCTGTAATGTCAAGCCAGCTCAAATCTGAATCTTCCAATTCTGCCAGATCTGTTAAGTAAACAACACTATTTGTTAAGAGATATTTCAAGATAATGTAGTAAATTTACTTTTGTTTGACCATAACGTTAATAGTTCACAAACTATTTCATTAAGAAAAGGACAGAAGATAAAATGTCAGTTTAGACCTGTCAAATTAGTGCGCTCCTGACGTAAACTGGCGTATTTTTAGTCGCCACGTTTATAATCGCGTCTAAACTGTCTATGGAGTTTCTTAATTTGACAGGATTAAACTATATATATATATATTTTTTAATAATTATAAACTAGCGCTTGACTGCAATCCCGCCTGATGGTAAGCAGTGATGCAATCGTTGGTGGTAAAGCGCGCTAGTTTATTAAGAATCTATTCACTAAAATTGAGCGAATAGGAAGGAAGACGGCAGATGAGCGAGGTGATGCAATGTTAAACCTAACAACACGACCAACGATGCTGCGCCAAAGGGAGATTGATCTGAAGACCCTCCACGACCAAACTCCCAACACAACAACATTTGGCGCATCGTACCCGGCACACATGGCAACACAACTGCTCAGACCCGTCCTCCGTACGGCTTCACCAGACATCATGCCGGAACACGACAAATCGCTTGGCGGCAAGACTTTGTCTGGTGGGTGGTAACTTCTGCCGGCGGCCGATGTTATGGCCTACCACCGAGAATAATAATGTTATCTTCTATCCTTTTCTTAAAGAAATGGAAAGAAAAAAATGCATGTAACTTAAAATTAGTTTAGTGTGTTAACAACAGAATCAGTGCCAATGTCTTCTTTATGGTGGGGCTACATTAGCGGGTTACGGCGCTGTATGTGTCCGGGTACATCGTTGCAACGTAATGTGTTCGTGCGCTGACGATGTAGTATCGGAGCGCTGTCGGTAAAGTGGCGCGCTTCAAAGGACTTGTCGCGACAATATTTGCTGAAGTGGCTACACCTACCTCACTTCAGTGTCGTCCAGACTTTGAAGCGTGCCTGACGTTCTTTTTGCATTTGATGATCGTACCTGATATTCGTAAAAATGTAATAATAATTTACTGACATATAATGCAAAGCCACTGCTTGCTCTATCGTCTCGGCCGCACAACTAAACAACGAATATTCGCCGTAGGCCAATTTCTGAATCCTTCGTCCGCCAATGTAGACAAGAACATTGAGTATGTCCGATAACGGTTATTTTGCGCGCCGACGCGATACGAATGTTCACCCGCTAATGTAGCCCCAGCATATAACAGTAAGTTTAAATAAAGGGTGTTACTTCGCTCAGTTTGTGCAATAGGGTATTTGACTATAAAAAACTAATTAGTCCGTCAGTCAGATTTCCAAAAAAATACTAGACACGTATTTTTTCTTTTTTCATATACACAAAAAAAAGAAGACGACACAGTGCGTTGAAAACTCGTGTGACGTCACTGCACGCTACACTTTTTAGCGAGCAGTGACGTCACAAGCCACCACTCCTGATCTTTGATGCCTTTTATATTTGTAAATTTTTATTGTTTTGATAAAACAAAAAATACGTGTCTAGTATTTTTTGGAAATCTGACTGACGCACTAATTAGTTTTTTTTTAGTCAAACATCCTATTGGGGATACTCTTTAGGCAACGCTGACCACTTCCTATTGGGTGAACATCGACCTGTTGTCAATCGTCAGTGCTTACCTAAATTATAACTAACTAATGCTTAAACTAAGTACTTTTAAACTTGTTCCTTCACCTTTGTGTCAATGTTCTACTGTGAATTTGAACAGTCCGCACATCACATCTTGTGGGAGTGTGTTCTTTGGCAGAATGAACGCAATATTATGTTGGATAGTGTATAAGTTACTTCCGGAGTCGTTTATTATACGGACTTTGTAGAAACTAGAACCAATTTCCGTGCGTTCAGGCGCTTTTGTCATACCTATTATTGGAATCAATTGTAACAGCACATACCTACTTAGGACCCATTAACTTAATCAAATTTTATTCCGTGGTGCTTGGCAATCTGGGCTTCTCCCAGTTGCAATAATTTCCCTTTGTGCCGATTGGCCTAGTTCTGTTCTGTCTCCTGCTGGTTATAGAGGGAAGTGGAAAAAATATCGTTTTTCTTACTCCTCCGCTATTCTTTTCTGATTAATATCGTTGCGGGACCCAAGACAGTTGAATCGTTTCTCCGGGACTCGTCGAGCTTCATTGCTCGGCGTGTTTCTGGCGGTCTCCACTGTTGATTCAGGCTTTCAGCAGTGGGTGGGAAAAGTGTGGCGGGTTATGTCCCAAAAAAAAAAAAAACTAATGCTTACTTTGTTTATCCCCGGCACTTCCTTCATTCTCAAGTAACATATTTTCTTCTTCTGGGTTGGTAGTACACTCCAAAAAAGGTATGTTATTTATTAAATCTGCGTCAGAAAGCTGTGGTAATACATCTGTTACCTCAAGCCAGCTCAAGTCCAAATTTTCCAATTCTATCAGCTCTGTAAGTAAACAGAATCAGTGGTTAAGGGTTATTTATTGTTCATAAGTATTTGTTTTAATTTACAAATAATCATCATCAACAACTCAGCGATAATCCCAGTCGCATCCGTAGCTTTTTCAGCTTTGGAGTCTGGGGTCCGCTTTACCAGTCTAACTGCTGATTTTGGCTAAACTTCAATATATTCCGTGAAGCGACTGCCGTCTGACCTCCACAACCCGAAGGCGATATCGAAGCATTGCAGTTAGACCAATTGTTGGACTTCGGAGGGCTCCAACAACCCGTAACGACAGCCATTAGATATTCGTATGGCAACCGGGACAAACGGCTTAACGTGCTTTTCGAGGCACGGCCAGACCAGTGCAAATATTCATATTTATGCATACAAATATTTGCACTGCGCGGGGATCGAACCCACGCTTCCTTGCACAGCGGCTGCGTTATCTACCGCTACGCCATGGAGGCTGTCGTTCGTTCGGAGTGTCGTTTATTTTACAACTTAATATTCAAGTAAATTACAGATACTATTGAATTTTCAAAGGGTCAGCCAGTCAGAAGAAACTCGTCGCCCATTACAACGCATAAAATTGCTACAAAATATTTCAATACCTACATCATTCACGTAGAATTAGTGTAGAGGAACTGGAACAATTTGGCAGCGACGGTGTTTCCGTTGGACTACAATTTGAGTGTCTTCAAGGTTACAGTGAATAGGTTCTTAATAAACTAGCGCGTTTTACCATCAACGATTGCATCACTGCTTACCATCAGGCGGGATTGCGGTCAAGCACTAGGTTAAAATTTATGAAAAAGAAAAAAACAATAAGTCGTTGCTAAGAGATGACACACATGTGCTGTCCAATTAAACTATAATCTATACTTATAAAACTTACGCTTTTTCAATAATCTTATTTGGAGACCGTTTTGAACCAAATGTGGCTTTACGCACGCCTCTCCACCGAATTCTAAATTGCCTGGTGACATTTTGCAGCCCTAGCCCAAATGTGGCTTTCCACACACGAACGGGCCTATGCTTTGTATAACATTAGAAGTTGTCTTGGTGTAAAGTACCGCCGGACCTTTGCAATAACGCCAATTTCCTGGAAGCCATCTTGGCTTTGGACTCAATGAACCGCCCAAAGTTTAGGTTCGAGGAAATCCCAACTCATAAATGCTGAAGGCGGACAGTGCACTCCAAGGATACATTTCGAAAAGTAGAAGCCAAGGTGAATGGGCTTCTTTTGGCGATGAATAGACACGTCTGTGTTTTGGCGGCATTGAATGCTACAAGATTGGCTTTGCCCCATTCGGAGACTGCCTGTAGTGCAGCACTCGTACGCTCTACCATAGCCTCTCTTTCTGAGCGGATTACTTCCTTACTAGCCCGAGCACCTGGCAGGTATCTCTCCACAACTGTGCTGTCATGTGCATACCCATAGATACCGAGTATCAGCAGATCGTTAATATGCAGCAGGAACAGAGTTGCGGTGAGAATAGACCCCTGAGGAACACATAGTCAACATGGGCTCCGATGGGTATCCGTCGACAACTCGGAACTCAGTCAGGAAGTCTTTTAACCAGCCAGTCAGGCGAGGGCAAATACCGTAAGGTGGGATCTTACTTAAAAGGCCAGCGTGCCATACTCGGTCGAAGGCCTTCGAGACATCAAGGGAGACTGCAATCGCTTCCCCATTTTTCTCGAGGGCCTCGCCCCATTAGTGAGTGGCATACAGTAGTAGGTTCCCAGTAGACCGATTGCGGCGAAACCAGTACTGTCGGTCACTGAGGACATCGTTACCTTCCAGGTATGCCAAGAGGCGTGAGTTCAACACACGCTCCATAATCTTGCAGAGTATGAAGGTTACTGAAATTGGCCGATAGTTAGTAGGATCGGCACGTCTGTCCTTTTTGGACTTTTACGACTTGACCATTACCATTCCTAAATGAAAGGCGATACAAGCGCGTCAATATAGGAGACATCTCGGGCGTACAAGCTTTGAGAACAAACACGCTTATTCACGTCCAGAGAACACAGTGCTCTCAGAACATGCTTGTTAATAAATGTTCAAATTGAGTAGTAGCTTTTAGAAAATCATTTCTACTGTCGGCTTCATGGGCGTACCCAGGGATTTACAAAATCCCCTGCAAATCTCACAGAACATATATGAACTCCCCTAATATTACTAATCAAAGTATAAACGGGGACTTTTTGTCCTACACGTTACATTACAAATATCTAATGTTTTATGTAGATTACGATTCGACCTTAAAAGGCTGACTTGCCCCATGGACGCCCATGATAGTTTTATACTGCAATGTCATTCTATCACCAATCACCATTCTATTACAGTGAACCCAAACACAATCTTGCTGTACATCACACTCGTCTCCACAGAGTAGGCAACTCGTTCATGGGTCAATGTATACACTTTTACAACAAGCTTCCCATGGACATTCGAAACTTACCCATTAAACGATATAAAACCTATATAAAGGCCAAACTTTGCAAAAAGGGGTATTATAAAATCTCAGATTATTTAGAGGATAGAGAGGCTTGGGACTGAGCTGCTCGCTCTGTTAAGCATTGTTATTAAGCAATATGCGTAATTATAACGTAAATTATTGTAAACATTTTCATTTTTAATGTCTGGACTTTAAAAAAGACGATGATCCCTGAGTTTGTTTCGGCTATTTCTTCTCAGAGGTAGTCAGTTAGGAACTGCCGGCTTCATCTAGTTTAAAAAAAAAAAAGAAGAAAAAAAGACATATGACGTGTAAAAGTGATCGGTGATCCTACTTGCTTGATAAACGATTTCATTTCGATTTCATTTCATTTCAACCCTGGTTAAGTGAGACATCAAGGGACCTGCAATGTCGTTTCACGTATAGAGGTATTCCAATTATCCAGTGTCTCAGATATATAGGTATAAATAAATATCTGTCTCATTTACAGAGGTTCCTGGGGCATTTTTCAAATAAACATCTGAATGTTAGTAAAGCGAAACAATGTTATCTCAGTTACAGAGGTTAATGCATATAAAACTTACTCGCTGTCTCAGTTATAGAGGTAACTATGATGATAAATCGAAAGAACAAATCCCAGATATAGAGGCTTACCTCGTCCCACTAACAGAGGTAATTCAGTGCCAAAGTGTTGGGACCTCAGCATGAGTTCCAGTTATGGAGGTTTCTCACTTAACCAAGTTTCACTGTACTAGGCGAATGACCGAATTGATCGATCATTATGAATTTAGCAAATTACGAATTTTTAGCACAATGACAATGGAATCGTATTGGAATGCCAAACTAATAAAACTAGTAGACTAGAGCCTCTGGTCATGATTTGAGTTATGTATAAGGACGAAGGGTTTCGTCTCGACTTTAAGGCCTCTGCCTCGAATCTTGAGGGCAGCGGGGCGGCAGCGGCGGGGGCGAGTGAGCGGCAGGATCTTATGCGTAAAATCAAACGGACCGGTTCTCGAAAACAGCGGCGCGGCAGCGAGCGGTGTACTTTAAGTCGAGCGGTGATCGAGCGTTTGAGTTAAATTTGAATCAAAAAGATGTTGCCGCCATTTTTCAGACATTTCTTTCGCGAATAAAAACAAATATCTCGTCGACACAATCATGAACACAACACTACGCGGCTATAGTGACGCGCGATCTACCCGCTAGTTTCGAGAACGGGTTTTCGATGCCCGCCCGGCTCCCGCGCCGCTGCCGCCGCCGCCTCGCTGCACGCAAGATTCGAGGCAGCGGCCTTATACCACGTAGGTAGATTTAAGAACTGGATCAATAGCAACGGCAGTCTTCTTGTATGATCACAATTATTGTAGTGTCTTCAAGACTACAATGAAAGGACTCTTAGTTAATTAGGGCTCTTTACCATCAACGGTTGCATCATTACTTACCCTCAGGCAGGATCGAGGTCAAGCACTAATTTATAACTATAAAAAACAGTTTACAGATATAATTACGATGGCCCTAGTTTATTTAGTTATTAGGGTTGCGTGCCTAAAAGGTAAAACGAAACCCTATTCATGAGACTTCGCTGTCCGTCTGTCACCAGCCTGTATCTCATGAACCGTAACAGCTAGACAGTAGAAATTTTCAGAGATTATGTATTTCTGTTGCCGATATAACAACAATTCCTAAAAATAAAAAATAAATATTTGAGGGGGGCTCCCATACCACAAACGTGATTTTTTTACCGACTTTAAAGATTTTTTCATAGTTGACTTCGAGGTACAATCAAGATAGAATTCCTGGATAGAATTCAATATCGCATATATAATTAGGTAGTAACGCTAAGCACTTCCTATTAGGTGAACAATTGGCTTGTTATCAAATGCTATGTCTGTTTTATAACTAACTAATACTTACTTTGTTTATCCCAGGAACTTCCATTCTTGTTAGGTAACAATACTCTTTCTTCTCCCGCATTAGGTGGAAAGTTCGATAAAAGTAAATCATCTTCCGGAGCCGGCTCAGAAAGGTCTGATGATACATCCGTTACCCCAAGCCAGCTCAAATCTGAACATTCCAATTCTACCAGCCCTGTAAGAAGAAAAACAGTTGTTAAGAGGGGACCCTAGTGCCGTCACGCTGCTTCCAACCTCTCCCGGTAAAGTGCGAAAAGGACAGTTGCAGCTCAGGCCGATTTTACCTACAAAACGTTGACCAAAAGACGTTTCGTATTCCGATGTTTTCTTTTTCAAAACACGACAGATCTCAATTAATTTTACAACAAAATTTAGAAGAAAAGTATACCTATGCTTCTATTGTTTTCTTTTCTGTCAAAAACTTATTACGTTTGTCTAATAGTCATCTGAACATCACGGTGAAAATGTGTTATTTTTCGCGATTTTGAAGTATCGTATTTATTTTATTAATTAAGTTTCGGAAAAAAAACAAATTATAGGGGCACGTATAATCACGGTGTAAAATTGTAGAAGAAAAAAAAAATTGCTCTAAAAACATTATCCACGAAGAAAACAGCGGAACGTTTGTATACAGAAAGCACCACAAGAGTTCCCTCTTAAGAGAAACGTAAGAGTTAAGAATGGCCTATTTACCATAAGTTTTTAGTTTTATGTCACACCATAACGTGTGATTCCAAACATGGTTTTCAGTTGATGCCATATGTACAACACGTGGTTGATTTTGAGTTTGAATGTTGTTTTTGAGGGTGCAAAATAAAACATCATAAAACAGTTGTAGTGGTATGCGTGTATTCTTCATCTTGGATTATAATCCAAGGCCTAGCTTTCCATCCGAAGATGCTGGTGACGTCAAGCGACTTTGGGAACACTTTCAAGGTTTTTTTTTTAGTAATTATAAATAGTGCTTTACTGCAATCCCGCCTAGACGCGACCTAGTTTATTAAGCATATTCACTTTAAAAAACTGAGTGAATAGGAAAGAAGACTGCAGTTGAGCGAGGTGATGCAATGTTAGCAATGTTAAACCCAACAACCTAAGAGCTGCGCTAGAGGGAGATTGATCTGGAGACCCTCCACGAGCAATCTCGCGACACAATTGAACGGATAGTTCTAAAAATTATCCGTTTATTTCATTGACCGTCATTGGAAGATATATCCGGCCAGGACTTAGTTTGTAAATATAAGCCATTTTCAAATTCAACATCATTCTATGCCATAGGATAATGTTTTGATATTGTTGCGGATACACCTTAAGTAGATGGCATATGGTTCAATATCGCGTGACATACAGTATTGTGTACATAAAAGTATTGTCCAAATAACGGGTGAAGACACTGACTCCTGTAACACAGGTACTACCTAGCACGGGGGTCAGAGCTTCAAATTAAGTGTAACTCCTTTTATGTCAATAAAACTTATTATTATTATTCCTTTATTTCATTATATACACTTATAAATTACATTTTTAAATATTTCTACATAAAAAACATTTAAAAATATAAAAAATAGTAGCCCACCGGTATCGGGAACAGGGTCCAAGCTACCGGCGGTCAGGGCTCCAGAGAGAGGAACTTCCTGACAATGCGAGCCGTGTCCAGAATTACAGCTTTCTGAATCAAGCCTTTGATCCAGCTGCCTAACGAGAGCCTCT
Source organism: Sesamia inferens (assembly GCA_037179545.1). NCBI lineage: Eukaryota > Metazoa > Arthropoda > Insecta > Lepidoptera > Noctuidae > Sesamia > Sesamia inferens. Next base: position 21,532,550 of record CM073946.1, read on the forward strand.
TGAGGTGTTGGTCGAGGCTCTTGGCTATTAAGCCATTGGCTGTCACGACTATCGGTACAATGATTGCTGAATCCACTTCCCACATGTCGACAACCTCGTGAGCCAAGTCAAGATACTTAATTTGTTTATCTTTCTCGGCTTTCACGAGGTTCTCATCATGCGGGATGGTTATGTCAACAATCATTGCACGCCGCTCTGGTCGATCTACCATCACTATATCAGGCTTATTGGCAACAATAGTCCTGTCAGTGATGATGGATCGATCCCAGTACAATGTGATGTGGCCATTTTCGAGAACTGGGTCGGGCATATACCTGTAGTACGGCACCTCCGATTCCACAAGGTTGTATTTGAGAGCAAGTTGCTGATGAATTATCCTGGCTACAAGGTTGTGTCTATGCAAGTACTCTCCGTTAGCTAGACGAGAACACCCGGAGATAATATGCCTTATTGATTCCCCCGGCCGGTGACATGCCCGACAGATGTCAACTGTGCCGTCTTTCACAATAAATCTCCAGTAATTGTTCGTCATCATAACTTCGTCCATAATTGCACATACAAAACCTTCGGTTTCCCCAAAAATGTCACCGAATCGTAGCCAGGTTACGGACGCTTGTAAATCTACATCAGACCCGTGTAGGGCTCTGAAAAAGCGTCCGTGAAGCTCCTTGGTCTTCCATACCTCCATGCGGTCATAGGTGTCAAGCACTACTGGTTTGCGCTAGTTATCTTTAGCCAAGGAGAGCGGAGTGAGGCCCTTGTCAACCGCGACCACATCTCGATGCATCCCCACGTCGGTTTCTAAAAAATATTCCCTGAGACTGCATACCTCGCGATTGTGGAGGGTCTTAGCGTTTAAAAAGCCACGACCTCCACATTTTCGCGGGATATACAGCCTCATAACCGATGACCGTGGGTGATGCAATCGATTTGCAGTCAGCAGCGTACGGACCCTCTGATCCAGGGCGTCAAGTTCGGTTTGAGTCCATTTGAGTATGCCGAAAGAGTACATCAATACCGGCATGACCCAACCGTTGAAAGCGCGCACCTTGTTTCCGCCTGATAGAAGACTATTAAGTACTTTTTTCAGGCGGCCAAAGAAGCGTTCCTTCAACGATTGCTTCATGTCTGTAACATTGATACCCAACGCTTCCGACATACCCAAATACTTATAGGTTTCGGATGCGGAGAGGGCTCTAAGGTTTATGGAACTCGTGAGTTGGGTTCCCACGGATTCCACAATCTCTCCTCGCTTTACATGCGTGACCGCACATTTGTCCACACCAAATTCCATCCTGATGGAGCTACTGAAAGTTTCAGTAATTTTCAGTAGCTCCTTCAGTTGTGAATTGTTGGGAGCAAAAAGTTTCAAGTCATCCATGTAAAGGAGGTGCGATATAACCTGACCACCTCTCCTCAACCGATGGCCTAAACCTGAATCCTCCAATAGTGTGCTTAGAGGATTCAATGCTAATCAAAACTTGTTATTATTATTATTATACAGTACATAACTTTTAAGCCCTAAATCTCGAGACCTAGGCATTGTAGGAGTACAATATAAGAACACATTGCTAGACCTAGGATGGTCTATCGAATGGTACAGGTTTCATCAATATTATAAACAAAGTGTCAACATCGAAATTTCTAGAAACTCGTCTTCTGTGAATTACCGTAGGTAACTGCTGAATGTACTCGAAGATATGCGCAATTATTATTGATTTTGGACGGGGCTGGAATGTTCGTTCAGCTGATTTATATAAACTATAAAGCCCCGTGACGCCAGCCCGCAGTCAGTCTACATTCGACTACCGAGGAGAAAACAAGCGACAGTTAAGAAGCGATAATTAAGGAAATCTACAGCGACAACCCAACGAGAACTTTGAGTACTACGTGAAGTGACATCTATAGTGTTATTGTGTGTGTACAACAAAGACTTCGTGAACGTAAGGGAAGACTTCAGTGCGACATCAGCTATGTTCTACTTGTCATTGCCCACTATCGACTGTACCTTCGTTGCCAATAAACTTCGTAACCCTTAACCGGCGTTTTAATACCCCTCGCCCGTAACAATATTATATCAAGCAGGGTGGCTAGTAAGTAAACTATTAAACTCTATTATTCATCATCAACATCATCAACCTTTTCATCGTCCCACTGCTGGGCACAGGTCTCCTTTCATACAGAGAAGGATTGAGCGTAATCACCACGCTTGCTCAATGCGGGTTGGCGATTTCAGACTTAAAGTCCAGATTTCCTCAAGATGTTTTCCTTCACCTTGTAATCATTGGTGTCCAAGATATACTTAGAAAGTACATGAAAAGTTACATTGGTACTTGCTTGACCTGGCATCGAACCCACATACTCATACTTGAGAGGGTGGTGTTTTAACCACTAGGCCACCACGACAAACATTAACGACTAGGACAAAAAAGATGTAGCTCTAGATTTCGTAGTTCGAATTTTTCTTTTTGTAACATTGTACTAAGTTACCAAAACTGCATTCGGACAAATTATTTATCTCCTAGGTTGTAAGTAAAGTTCCACATAGACTACAGCAAATTCAAATAAAGGAAGTTTCTTCAGTTGGATAAAAAATACGCTTTTAAAACACAATAATAATTAAGATAATTAAATTGACACAAATTTAATAAGTGTGGAACGCTTTGTGATTTAATTTGAGTGCACGCTGTCATACGCTGTCAGACCCTCGACACCAAGTACAATCAATTGGATTCGTTAAAACAAATCAGGTGATCACAAACTAGAGGGGAGTACTGGTATTCGGGATGTTCCTGTTCCGTATAAGGCGGGAGGAAACGCCAGGGTCTCACCACTGTGTGGATCGCCCTGAGGACACGGTGGAGGTCTGCCCGGCTTGGGTAGAGCACCGCCATGTCCTCGTAGCGGCGATCGGCGGCGATCTCTCGCGTCCGACCCTGGTCTAGGCCATGGTCCGGAGCGAGAGTGCTTGGCAGGACGTCACGTCCTACTGCGAAGCAGTGATGCTGGCAAAGGAGGCGGAGTGCGTGAGGGAGCGGTAATCCCAGCGCCCTCACGCCTCAAGCCGCCGCAGGAGAAGCCCTGGTCGGGAGCAACATCGGCCTCCCGGCTACCCGGCTACTGTGAGCGATGAGCAGCTCGCCGCCCGGTAAGGACCAGGCCCGGGTCGACGGCGCGTTGTGTTTCACGCGCGCCTCAATGAGATGTCAGGACATCGTGACGGGGTCCACGAAGACCGATGCCTCCTGGGCCAGGGTAGCGGGTTGGTTTAAAAAGAAACCGTCCCCCTGGCGCACAGGCAAGTGAAGGAATACGGGTGGGTTTTAGTCAGTAAAAGTCTGACACGCCCTTCCGCTCTGAGCAGAGCGAGAGAGATCATTTGATGATTTCCCATAATAAAAGGGGTATACTAATAGTCCACTGAAGTGTTCGCCTATCCACCTTCTGGACCCGTCATAAGATCAGCTCCAAGATCCAAATTCTGGTGACAGGGATTTTTGCTGATCATGGTTTTAATATGTACCTATTATTTGTTTGTTAATGTAAATATATTGGACCAAGTATATCATTTGTGACTTCGATTTAAATCCAATGGATAGAATTCAACATGCAATGCCAATTCGCATGCATATGTAGCGGTAGCGAACGCGGCAGCTGAGCAAGGAGGCGCGGGTTCGTACCGATATGAATATTTGGACTGATCTGGTCGTGTCTCGGAAAGCGCATTAAGCCGTTGGTCCCGATTGCCATACGAACATCTAATGGCAGTCGTTACGGGTTGTTGGAGCCCTCAAAAGTCCAACAATTGGTCTAACTACGATGCTTGGATATCGCCTTAGGGTTGTGGAGATCAGACGGCAGTTGCTTCACGGATAATATCGAAGTCTAGACAAAATGAGCTGTTAACAGTTTAACTGTTCATTTTGTGTAGACCAGTGACACCAGTGTAAAGGGGACCCCAGACGCCGAAGCTGTAAAAGCTTTGGATGCGACTGGGATTAACACTGAGAGGATGATGATGTAATTTCAAAATGTCTTAACATAAGAACACAAAGTGCATATAATAATAAGATCTTATTCTAATTGTGTGCAATCTTAAACATGAAATGGCTGATTTTCCTTCACAACATTGCTTGCTAATAAATCCACAAAAACATATATTATTCAAAAGACACAGAAGAATGAGCATTGACTTTAAACGCATACAACTGATTAACTTATAAAGGTAACAAAGGCTCTCACTAATTACATATTTGGAGCACAATCATTATAATAATACAATATAATTTACACACTTTTCGCAAATGCATCAATGTTTTCACTCAATTAATTTTGCTGGAAGCTAGGTCTAGAACCGCAGCGAGCTATCTGACCGAACATCTCCAGGAAATGGAATGGTTTTAAAAAGTAATAGCTTCTGTTTTACTGGATTTTAATTTTGGTTTCTATCTGGTGAAATACGAATCGAATAGATTGAATCCTGTACTTAATATCCTATGAAGTATATGAGGCAGTTTCATCAGCATCAGATGTTATACCAGATGATCAGAGATCATGTCAGATGAGTTTTAGATTGCTTAGGTATCTTAGATAGGATAAAGAGAAATGGTCCTAAATCTGAACCTTGTGGTACACCAGATACAATAAATTTCGCTGTAGAACAATGCAAACATCAAAAGCAATAGGTAGGTACTTAAACATAAGAAGTAATTATGAACATGGGCGTACCCAGCTCCCGGCCTATTGGAGGGGGGGCAAGTGAGGCCTGGGAGGGGCAGGCTAGGGGTAAGTTAAAGGAGATTTTTCATTTTGAGACACCACTATGGACGCTATATAGATAAAAAATTAATTTGAATAAAAATACAAGTATATATAATTAATTATTTGAAACGGTTTTTTTATTGAGTTAACCCTTTATTAAGGTAGCCATGACACTGGTTATGACGTTTGATTGGCGACTTTGACAGTTCTATTTTCCCGTTGTGTTCGTGTCGAGTGTTAATTGAGTTGATAGTGTTTATTTAATGGGCCGTATGTTCGGAATTCATGTTTTGTTTTTTTCGCAGTCATATGGTAGGTAATAGAGCTACGATAGCCTTAGATAAATGACACGTCAATCAAATGTCACTGTCAAAATCTTATTTCGCTTATTGCTGACCACCATATTTACTAGTAGTTGTGTGGCACTCCTTGGCCGAGTTAAATTGAACCTGTGTAAAAACTAAGCCAAAATATAGGAAATTAACATTAAAAACAGTTAACTATAGCGTAACTATACCTAGCATTAACTGTACAATGTGCTGGCCCAGGCTACATATACATTTCCGAAACATCTCCTTTTTAAAGTGAGTAATCTTTGTGAGTTGTAGTTGTATGTGGTTCGTAAATTTTGTCAGTGTCTACAGCGTGGTTTAAATAAAAGTTAGAGATAAGTCCTCGTTTATACTTTGTTTAGTAATTAGGGGAATTCATACATGTCCTGCGAGATTTCCAGGGGGGCAGCTGCCCCCAACCCTGGGTACGCCCATGATTATGAAGGTTCTTCTTCAAAATGGTTTATAACTAATGTCTTCCGTAGGTAAGTAATATTTTTAATCGCCTAAATTTAGAAAACAATCATATTTCAAATAAAATAAATGGTAATCGTTCGCAACCACAGCTCCAACTCTACTGAAGATATACTGAATACAGCCGAGCGGAAGCGTTAGAACGTTCGGCTGGTATCGGTAATTTTTGTGCGGTATTGTGACATGCGGTTTTTTGGCAATTGCATCTCATATTTTGCCAGTGTCAGATTTATTTTAAAGTTAGAGCATAAGTTCCGTTTTATATTTTAATTAGTAATTTGGCGAGTCCATACATGATCTTCGTGATTTCTGGTTAGGTGGGGCAGCTGCCCCCTTCGCCTTTATTTATATAATGTGAGATGTGCTCCGTTACCTGGGTGTACCCAGGTTCTGGCCTAGGTAGGGGGGGGGGGGGGGTCAAGTCATGCTTAGGGGTAGGCAAGGCCGACCTTCACATCAAATTTCACAACATTCACAACCTTTTCTCAGTGTCTACTGCGTGGTCTATTTAAAAGCTAGAGATCGGTCCTCGTTTATACTTTGTTTTGTAATCAGGGTAGTTCATGTTTCGCAAGATTTCCAGGGGGGAGCCGCCCCCCACCCCCTGGGTACACCCATATCCGTTACCCTGGCCAACTGTTGAGCGGTGGAGAGAGCCTCACAAAATGCAAATTGCTTTGGTAGCAGTACATGTTCTGTAATTTTTAACAACTTGGTAAGAATGCGCATATAATTGGTTATACTTTAGGTAACGCTGAGCGCTTCTGTGAGCCATTCGCCAGTGCTTGCCTATAGCATAACTAACTAATACTTACTCTGTTTATTCCAGTCACTTCCTTCCTTCTGATGTAATACTTCCTCTTCTTCCGCATTAGGTGTAAACTCCATTAAATGTATATCATCTTCTGGATCTGCCTCAGAAAGGTGTGCTGGTACATGTATTACCTCAAGCCAGCCCATAACTGTATTTTCCAGTTCTGCCAGCTCTGTGAGTAAACAAAAACATTTGTTAAGAGTTATATTATATAAATGTCCCCCTGATATGGTAGAAGACGTTGTTCATCTCTTAGCGGAATGTGTCCGGTTGCAGGATGAGAGGGATGTGTTGATTAAGGAATTAGGTTTAATTAAAAACAATGTAGGTTTATTTAATGAAGTTTTTCAGCTTTGGAGTCTGGGGTCCGCTTTACCAGTCTAACTGCTCATTTCGCTAAACTTCGATATTTTCCGTGAAGCGACTGCTGTCTGACCTCCACTACTCGAAGGTGCTATCGAAGCATTGCAGTTAGACAAATTGTTGGACTTTTGAGGGCTCCAATAACCCGTAACGACTGACATTAGATGTTCGTATGGCAACCGGGACCAACGGCTTAACGTGCTTTCTGAGGCACGACCATACAATATACAAATATTTGCACTGTGCGGGAATTGAACCTGCGCCTCCTTGCGCAGCGGCCGCGTTCGCTACCGCTACGCCACGGAGGCTGTCAATTGATGTGACTATGATGCTCCTAGATTATTATTTGTGAATTTGAATAGGGATGTTTCATGGACAAAAAAAAAAGATTCTATTTAGTCCGTCATTCAGATTATAGAAAAATATTGGATACGTATATTTTGTTTTATGAAATCAATAAAAATTGACAAATATAAAAGGCATCAAAGATCAGGAGTGGTGGCTGGTGACGTCACTGCTCGCTAAAAAGTGTAGTGTGCAGTGACGTCACACGAGTTTTCAACGCACTGGCCCCAACTTCCTTGTTCACAAACTAAATTAAATTTAAATTCAGTGCATCCCTTTCTAACTATTTCATTAAGAAAAGGACAGAAGATAAAATGTCAGTTTAGACCTGTCAAATTAATGCGCTCCTGACGTAAACTGGCGTATTTTTAGTCGCCATGTTTATAATCGCGTCTAAACTGTCTATGGAGTATCTTAATTTGACAGGATTAAACTATAATGTTATCTTCTATCCTTTTCTTAACGAAATGGAAAGAAAAAATGCACATAACTTAAAATTAGTATAGTTTGTGAATAACGGAATCGGCGTCATTGTGTCGTCTTAATTTTTTGTATAAAATGTGTAAAGAAAACCCTGTCCGACCCATAAGGATAATAAAGGTTAGGTAAACACATGACCAAATATAATATAAAATTTTAAGTAATCATCACATTTTTCCCGTGAATTAATTCCAACTTCCCCGAAATTCGATAATTTTTAAAAAGTGACAACACCATTTTGACGGTATTATTATAAGCGACGCGACCACGACCGCGTGCCCTGCCTCCCGCCGCGCCCCCGCGGAAGGGTTGCCTACCGCACATGTATTAAGTTAACTCTTTATGCGAAATAATATTTATTTTATTAGGGGTATTTTTTTTTAAGTTTAGCCCGAATTTGTATCCATTATTAGAATCAGTTATCGATACCTAACAATACCTTCACGGATCAGACACGGTTTTCTTTACATATTGTATATGAAAAAATAAAAAATACTGTTTAGTATTTTTTGGAAATCTGACTGACGGACTAATTAGTTTTTTTTAGTCAACTACCCTATTATAATCTTATAGACAGAATTCAAAATTGCATAAATAATTGGTCAACACTGTAATGTTCTAACGCCAAGCACTTCCTATTAGTTGAACGGTTGTAACTAATACTTACTTTGTTTATGGAGCCCATTAGTAGTTTGAATAAATAAATGGTTATTATTATTATTATCATCCCAGGCACTCTCATTCTTCTCGTGTAATACTTTTTCTTCATCTGAATTTGTTGTAAACTCCAATATAGGGACATCATCTTCCAAATCTGTCTCAGAAAGATTTGATGGTACATCTGTTGCTTCAAGCCAGCTCAAATCGCAATTTTCTAGTTCTGCCAGCTCTGTAAGTAAACAAATCCATTTGTTAGTAGTGAGATACCTTTTTTATATATTTTTTTTTTTTTGTTTGGAATGGGAATTCATCGCCCGCTCTGGGCAGACTGGAAGGGCGTGTCAGACTTTTATGACTAAAATCCATCCGTGTTTCTTCACTTGCCTGTGCGACGGCCAGGGCCACGGTTTCTATTTTAACCAACCCGCAACCCTGACCCAGGAGGCATCGGTTTTTGTGGATCCTGTCACGATGTGATTACCTCAGATACAGATTTACTCCTAGTTCAAGTAATATTCAATTATTTCTTGGCTAAATCTAGTTTAATGGCGTTTTGTAAATGTTTATGTAAATCAATTATTTTCAATCAATCATTTATTTCGTTAAACATGCTTAAAAATAATATAAATGCATATTTACACTATGTTTTGCCAATTTCGCCCCTCCTCCTTTATACCGCGTACATCGAGGGACTGGAACAATTTACCAGCGACCGTATTTCCGTCGGACTACAATTTGAGTGTCTTCAAGGCTAGAGTGAATAGGCTCTGAATAAACTAGTGCGCTTTACCATCAACGATTGCATCACTGCTTACCATCAGGCGGGATTGCAGTCAAGCGCTAGTTTATAATTTATAAAAAAAAAAAATATTATGTGATGAACAAAATTAAAGCAAACAATACAATAGAATACTCTTTATTATGTACACTACATATATAGATTACAGAACATAAATATAAAGATTTTACAAAGGGTGACACAATGGGCAGTTTTTTCGCTAAGAGCGATCTTTTACAGACAACCTTCCTTCTTCTCACCTTCCCAAGGAGAAGGAGAGAGAAATAAACAATTTTAATTTATTATTAACCAGTCTTTTATTTTAGTAAATAAATAAAATAATAAATATATACAGACAAAATACACAGATTGAGCTAGCCCCAAAGTAAGTTCGAGACTTGTGTTATGGGATACTAACTCAACGATACTATATTTTATAATAGATACATATATAGATAAACACCCAAGACCCAGGCCAATCAGGAAAAGATAGTTTTCCATCATGACCTGGCCGGGGATCGAACCCGGGGCCTCCACGTCGCAGGCAGGCGTGTTGACCGCTGCGCCACAGAGACCGACAAACCAAACATTTTATTTACCATTTTACCATTTAGCAAGTATGTTTTTTTTTTACCTACTATGCTTCAAATGTGAGATTGAATTAGGATTAGGTAAATAAAAAAAAACAAGAAGTGTAATGAAATACTGTCTGAAATAAAGGCTATTATTATCATGTTTCAGATTGGGAAATTAGGTCATCTTACCCATGTCTCCCCACCCCCCCCTTGTTAATCTATACTAATATATAAAGCGAAAGAGTTTAGTTTGTTTGTTTGAACGTGCTAATCTCAGCTCTCAGCAACTAATGGTTCGATTTGAAAAAATTGTTTTTGCATTGGAAAGCCCATTAATCCAGGAAGGCTTTGGTATAATTTCATACTGCGAAAATTACAAAGATTTAAAATGTAGGCTGTATATTTTGGGCTTAAAAAAATGTTCAAATTACAGAGAATGAAGTCGCAGGCGGCCGCTAGTTATACTTAATTAAATGAAAAAATAAATATGTTAGTTAGATTGAGTTACTTGCTTCTGTAAATTTGTAAGCATTCAATGTTAGTAGCATTAAAAGATACAGAATGTAAAAAAACAACAGTCAGCCACCAAAGGACTAAGTGCCGAAACTAAGTTATTTTTTATTTTCGTCCTGATGGTAAGCAGTGATGCAATTGTTGCTGGTAAAGCGGACTAGTTTATTAAGCCTATTCACTTAAAAAAAACTCTATGAATAGGAAGGAAGACGGCGAGGTGATGCAACCCTAAACCTAAAAACACAAGCAATGATGCTACACCAGAGGGAGATTGATCTGGAGACCCTCCACAACCAAACTCCCGACACAACAATATTCAGTGCATCATATCCAGCACACATAGCAACACAAGCTGAAGCCCGTCCTCCGTACAGCTTCACCAGACATCATGCCGGAACACAACAAATCGCTTGGCGGCAAGACTTTTGACTGGTGGGAGCTAACTTCTGCCAGCAGCTGATATTATAGCCTACCACCGAGACTTAGTATGTTAAATTAAATAATTCGCCATATGTAAGCTCGACAACTCAAATATTTATTTTGTTATTCATTAAATTTATTAAACTTTTAAGTAGATTGATAACATAAATATTATTATTTTTAGTTAATTAAAATCCAGGAGCTCTGACTCTCTTGTAGATTTATGTTACATAAATATTTAAATTATTATATGCAAATTTCAATTTATATTTAAGTTTCAGCACACATTACATGATTTAAGTATAAATAAATCTATTAAAATTTTTAAGTGAGACAGCTAAAATAATAATAAATTGTTCTTAGAAACATACCTTCAATTAGCTGTAGCTTCATTGTCTCCATAAAACCCTAATATATTTTTAGAACATTGTTGCGTTGCGCACAAATAATAAAGAAGATTGTATAATTTTCTAATAAAAGTTAACTTAAATTTCGTGCACCACGATAAGGCGGCTGAAGCCGCAAAAAACTAAACTCTAACTAAATCACTAGCACACAGTCAAGACAGTCCAAGTAATACATAAGAATTAATTTAAAATCCCATATCAGTTATCATTACCACCGAGTAAATGTATGGCGGTAGTTTACTAGTATTTATGCTAAATCGATAAAACTTCACAACCACAGACAAGATCTTTTCATAAATTGAGCATTGAGTGAGTGAATGAATTTGACGTTTAATATTTTTAAATTTTTGTTAAGAGTTTTGGCGGGAAAGTCAAGTTGAGTGTCACGCTCGTTTTTCATTGGACTTTTAAAATTATTTATAGTGTTGTTTACTAAATAAAAGTGCGTGATTTATGTAGTAAAAAGTGCATTTAGTAAATAGTTTATAAAGAACAGTGAAATATCGCAGCATAGTGGCCACATCATGACTTTGCCCCTAACCTCACACGTAAGACTGGTCACGCTGCAGTCTTTTTCTACATGAATAACTCATAATTACTTGACATTGGCTAAATGCACAAACCGTGCGAAGCCAAAAAATAAAGAAAGAAAGAAATTTTGTTAATTATAACATAGACATAATATACTAATGGATATGCTGTACGCTGTAATGTGCAGTAATTTTTTGGTTTGAAAAGAGGGAGAGAGATGACCTTACCTATACTTTCAGTCTAGCACTATCTCTCCTCCAAGGAACTTATATCTAAAGTATAATTTCCTTGCTCTCAAGATAGATGAAACTTCGTTTCCACTCTTTCTTTCGAAGTGCCACAATTCTCATCTATAAGGCATGTCCATTAGTATATGTCGAGGGTTATAAGTTACGCAACAGCCTTTTTGGTGACGTACCTATGTTGAGCACAGAAAAATATAAATACCTTTTTAACCGACTTCAAAAAGCGGGAGGTTACTCAATTCGACCGTAACACGCTTTTTTATGGTTGTTCGCGGATAACTTCGTCGTTTATGAACCGATTTTGAAGATTCTTTTATTTGTTGGAAAGAAGATATTTTCAAGGTGGTTCCATAATAAGAAATAAGGGTCTGATGATGGAAGACCAATGAGATCAAGGGGATCTTTCAAAAATCGTAAAGGCGACTAATGCATTGCTACGTTTAATCATTGAGTATTTAAAAGCGCTACAATTTAATAAAGGTTCGAAGTAGGGGAACATGTGCAACAGTGGATCACGGGGAACAGTGAATCATTTGTTAAAACTCTGTATCTATTATACTCCACCCCACGCCACTCGACCAGTCATCGTCCCTGCATCAAAACGGGAGGACGTGCGACGACGCGACTGTCAGTAGGTAGGTAGGTAGACAGTCGAGGTAACTCTTCAACGATTCACAGTAGCTACCTTGTATTTGTGCTTGATTAATTTGTATTGATAAGAACTTTACACCTAACTGAGTTATGAATGACAAAGGCCAATTTAGAGAACTCTTCAACGATTTAGAATAGTTACCTCATATTTGGGCTAAATTCATTTATATTGATGACACCTTTGCAACTACATAGGTTAAAATGAAGGTCTGCAGTAGATCTGATGATGGAGCCGAGAGGCAGTCAAGGGAACTCTTCAACGATTCACAGCAGCTAACTTGTGTTTGTACTTGATCAATTTGTTTTGATAAGAGCTTTACACCTAAATGGATTGTGGTTGTCATTAGGGGTCTTATGATGAAGACGAAGTACAGTTAAGGGAATGCCTCCAAGGTTAAAATGAAGGTCTGCAGTAGATCTGATGATGCAGACATTCCTTGACAATTTACAGCATTGAAATTTAATATAGGACAACCACTACCTCTCGTCATGCTTATGCAACAATCAATTAAAATCAAGAGACTGAATTTAAGTTGTGTAATCGCGTCATCTCTAGCAACGTTCATTCTTTCTTTTGGTCCCATAGGAATTTTATACAAATTAGTTCAGTAGTTTGATATTTAAACCAAAATTAGGTAAGGGTAAAAATTAAAGTACCTAAACAAAATTACCTACGTCGTTTGCTTGGAGGCCTTTTCCTATCTATGTTGGCGTCAGTGTCCAGTTTGACTGGATGCAGCTGAACAGTACTTGTATTGGGAGTTTGGTCGTGGAGGGTCTTCAGATCAATCTCCCTCTAGCGCAGCATCATTGGTCGTGTTGTTGGGTTTAACATTGCATCACCTCGCTCAACTGCCGTCTTCCTTCCTATTCGCTCAGTTTTTCTGAGTGAATAGGCTCTTAATAAACTAGCGTCGCTTTACCATCAACGATCGCATTACTGCTTACCATCAGGCGGAATTGCGGTCAAGCGCTAGTTTATAATTATTAAAAAAAAAATTAAACGACTGGGATAATGAATAAAATGGTTTTTCATACAAAAACCTATTTTTTCATTATCCTAGTCGTTTAATTAAAACTTTCTCACTGATGAGGAAGAAGATTATTGGAATGTGTAATGAATAAAATCAAATCAAATTAAATTATTTATTTGCCAGAATGCAGGTATACAAATATGGTTGTCAGAAATTAAAGTGGAGCCATACATTCTGTCCAAGATGGGACATGCAAAATTTAAATTACATATGTCAATATGAAGCTACAGAGAAGAACAATAATATAATCATTATAGTCCGTCAGTCAGATTTCCAAAAAATACTAGACACGTTTTTTTGTTTTATCAAATCAATAAAAATTGACAAATATAAAATGCACCAAAGATCAAAAGTGGTGGCTAGTGACGTCACTGGTCGCTAAAAAGTGTAGTGTGCAGTGACGTCACACGAGTTTTCAAAGCACTGTGTCGTCTTCATTTTTTGTTTATATGAAAAAAGAAAAAATACGTGTCTGGTATTTTCTAGAAATCTGACTGACGGACTAATTAGTTTTTTTTTAGTCAAATACCCTATTGTTATTACCAACACTCTCATGAACTTGTCAATACAGATGGAAACTTTAATTAAATCCTCTCAGCTCTCTTTATGAAAACCTTTTCTGCCACTCTCCACTCAAGAAAAGAAAAATGTTTTTGACGTACGATATAATGTCAAATTGAGTGTAAACAGGAAGCACAATATTTTGTATAAAATTCGTTAAATTTACGTCCAAAACACTTCGTATATTATATTCTACTAACGCAAACAACGACGTTGTCCCGCCAAGGATGAGAATACAGTAAAAATAAAATTATTATGTAAGTACGTAACTATTAAGTTCAGACCTCAATGACGTGGGATCCGCGCGGAATGCGGGCCTTCAAATACACGCGACAATTTTATTAAGATCAAGATGTAGGTACTGCGACTGTTGAAGACTCTATACAAGTTAATTGACACAATTAGCGCCAGCGAATTTTGTCCCAACTCCCAAGTCCCGCGCGAGTTTCACCTGAGTTTGGCCAGAGCTTAGGCTCCGCACAGACAGAACAAATGTCGCTCCAGCATTTCTGCATTGATATTTTTCGGTACACAAACACAAAACATTTACTACAATAACTGTAGGCACTGTTTTGAATTGCTAAAGGAGGCTGTCTTTCAGAAAGATGTAGCTAGTTAATAATTAATAATTAAGTATATAGCTTAAGGTAAATTTTTGTTGAACAACAATGGGGTACATGCATTAAACTTATAATTTGATATTATATTGATATTCAAATTCAACAAGATATGATATTGCTAAACTGGAAGGTTTATAAGAAAAAAATGCTATTTTTACTTAATATTTTAAGTATAAATTACGTGAAATGGAACTTAATTTGAAACACCAATCAGGGAGCAGTGACGTCACTACATCGATTTCGGATTGTATTTAGGTGTTAGCGAAAATAATAAATATGGATATAGGCTTTATTAAAGCAGATTCGAGAAATCTTCCGAAGGTAGACATGGATATGGTGAGGTTTTTCTTCATGGAAAATAAAAACTATACGGGTGTGGAGATGAAAGGGCAAAAACTTGCGCGGTGAGTTGAATTGAGGTTATGTTACTTTAGATGTTTGTTTAAAGTAAAAACACAAAATAATCGTCGAAGGGCAATCCATTTTGGGAGTTCCGTATTAATGTTTTATAAGATTAATCACAGATCACATGAGATTAATTTAATATTCAGACTTTTAATAATCTGCTAACCATAACCTTTGATAAAACAAAATCGATGCAGTGACGTCATGTCACGTGACTTGGCGTTATGGAGCGAAATTTGAAAAATCATATTTTGCACGCGGTTATTAAAATAAATATAGCATTTTTCTAAATTTGAGTTTTAAAATTATTTAAGTAAAGCCCAGATCTTTGCTTTGCACCAAAAAAATAATCAAGTGCAAGTTCCCTATTGATCAACATTTTTGATGAGCAATGACAAAGCTTATTTTTTTCGATATGGCCATTCGCAGTTCAACCTATGAGGTTATCCTCTGCGCTTAGCCTGGATTGCCTGTAAAATGTAAATTCCTCAATATTTTAAGCCTTCTAGCGAAAGTTTTTAAAAGTCTAGTTTTGTCCAAACGCCATTCTGCGTTAAAATCTTGAAGGAAGTAATGTTTTTGATATGTTTGCTCCATATACTACTGCCACGTTCATAACACACACATCAACAATTGTTAAAAAATATATGTTTTCTCGTGAAGCGCAAACTTATCCAGAATCCGTGATAAACTCTGCAGCATGTTGACAGCAACATATGAATAACATTTATTTAAAAACAATAGCTTACCGTGAACGCGAAGCTTCACACAGATCAACAAATGGGGACATAATATTAATATGCCTGTAGGTTATTCAAAATTTTACTTCATATATTGCAGGAGTATTTTACTGCTCAGTCTGTGCCGACCCTAATCTATAGCTTTGGGGCACAGGTACAGACCCCAGCAAATCACTATATCATTTCTTTAATATATTTTCTACTTTACCGCTAAAGCGTTGAGGTTCAAGAAGATTCGGATAGTTTGACCTGCTGGCGTCAGGACCTATTTCGTGCCATATGACCCTATCTATAGGTTTTATTAATTATATTCCGCTATTAGCGAATAGTGTTGCAATAGTACATCTCTGTTTACTTACTTTTAACAAAAAAGAAAATTATACAATATATTCGTCGTTATAAATATTTGCTTTTACTGGATGGCGCTAGTGATGCTGGGGGCGCTAGTGGATAGCATTGAGTATTATAATGTCGTTTTTTTTTTTAAATGTGTGGAACATTGTCGTGAGCGAATTGTATGTTTCCATACATCTTACTTCTCTGTGTTATCGTGATGTTGTGACGTGGACATGATAATATCATCACCCTAGAAATTATATAAGCGCTCAGCTCTTGTTGTGTTTAATCACGTAACGCGGCTATCACTTGAGCTGACGACGTCTATTAATGCACTGTAACTGTATACACAGTGAGCTATACATTTTTGGAGGTACACTCCTAAATAAAAGTCGTGGATACGGGAACAACAGTTTAATCACTATCATAGTTTAGGCGTAACATAACGCTAGTTAACAATGGTAGGAAGAGCACTAAGAAAACTAGATGAGTTATGAGAGTTAAAGTCCACTCTTTTATAACCGACTGCTTGTCGTAAGGATTGTATACGTACTGCGGCAATGCTAGCCGCAAGCCGAGTCATGTGTATTTAATGTCGGAAACAATAAGTATTTAGGGTGGTTGTGGCGTATTGTGTCACAACACTAGTTAATGTTACAACCCTAAACACTTAATGTTTCCGACATTAAATACACATAACTAAATAAATGTGATAGTGATTAAACTGTTGTTCCCGTATCCACGACTTTTATTTAGGAGTGTACCTCCAAATTGGTGACCCGACGTGATATAGGGGATTTTGGTCATGCTCTCGCTGGTTCTACTATCTTTATGTATCACGTCGGGGTCACCAATTTAGGAGTGTACCTCCAAACATTTATCTGACTTCGCGTTGGGTAGTTTTTTCCTACAATCAGAATTTCGCTTATACTGGCACATATTGCTTGATGTGTAACCGTGGACAAAATATAATACAGTTTAAATTGATTGATATTGCATTACTATAAACAAAACAGATACAATAGATCGTACTCAAAGAAGCATTAAATATTATGATTGACTGTTCTGTCAATCTAAATGACTAGGTTCTGACCTAGTACATAAAAGTACTTTGGTTTTTTTTAATCCTATCAAGTACCAGAGTACGTGACTCAACTAATAATTTAACTTCTGTCCTTTTGTATTGAAATGGAAAGAAAAAGATGCATTGAGCTTACGTTTAGTTTCGTTTGTGGAAAGGAATCGGCGACAGTTTCAATTATAAGTATGAACAAATGTGGTCATCAAGAGACTCTCGATGGATGTAAAACATTGAAAATCGCGATGGCGGAAAGAGAGATGAGTAAAGGCGGGTCTCGTGTCCCCCATGGTCCACGAGGCCTTGAAGACTCGTTGTATTGTTTGCAAGGTGCCCATTATAGGAATTCACGAGACTCGGCCACACGGAGCTGCGTGGACGTACGAACGACAGCAGTAGGCCTAGTATGAGTTTTCAATACGAAACTCGTTCGTCGATATCGAGCGCGTTTGACTCAGCGATTGGCCCGCTTCAAGGTCGTAAGAACTCTCAACCAATGAGAGCGCCAAACGCGCTCGATATCGACGATTAAGTTTCGTATTGAAAACTCATACTAGGCCTACAGGTTAAGTTATCCCAAACCGCCTGATATTCCCAATCAACCTTGAGCCTTAATGCTTTGAAGATAAAGTTGAAAATCACACCGCAAAAACTCATGTGAACTGAGAGTGACCTCTCAATAGTGCTAATCCCATGGGCGTACCCAGGGAGGGGGGAGGCAGTATATAATTACTAAACAAAGTATAAACGGGGACTTATCTTTAACTTTTAAATATACCACGCAGTAGACACTGACAGAATATGGGGTGTAATTGAAAAAAAAAACCGCGACTATAGCGCACAAGGATTACTCACTCTAAAAATTCTACTTGCTCATAGGCCTAACTTGGCCCTCCCCGTATGCCAGAAGCTGGATACGCCCATGGATCGCTAACATTACTTAGAGCGAAGGCTCACTTCACTTTACTTTTCATAGTCATATGGTTACAGAATCGCTTAACTGTTTCATATCAAAACTTGCACGTACGGTGATAAAAAAAACATTTTCACTTCTCTTCTTAGATCACCATTGTAGCGTAACCTCTGTTACGCTGATTATGTTGTTACGTGAAAAATAACATTCTTACACATTTCTTTCTTTCTTTTCTTAAGAGTGAATACTACTTCAACTCTTCAATGGCCTCTGTGGTTAGACACCACAATTTTGCCAATAACACGTGTAACAAATTATAGAAAATCTTTTATTTCACAATAATGGTGGATATCGCCAATGACAGTTGAAAAAACGGCCGCGTTTGCCGAGTACTAGGATATTTGATGCAAAGCCATGATGTGGCCACTATGCTGCGATATTTTAACGTTCTTTATGAATTATTCACTGAATGCACTTTTTACTACATAAATCACGCGCTTTTATTTAGTAAACGACACTATAAATAATTTTAAAAGTCCAATGAAAAATGCGCGTGACACTCATCTTAGCTTTCCTGTCAACACCATTACACATTTTACTCTAGGAGAAGAAGTTAGTATTTTAAATTGTTTATTTCTTCTTCTCCACTTAAACATCCATTTTTAGAAATAAGTAGTTTTTTTATTAATATGTGGAGTATTTATTCATGACTTTTCTGCTTATTAATAAAAATACGAGGCGATTTTCTTCAATGTGGCTCGTTGGTATCAGACAAAAACACTATTTTTTTTTGTTTTTTTTTTTATTTTAATAATTATAAACTAACGCTTGGCCGTAATCCCGCCTGATGGTAAGCAGTGATGCGATCGTTGATGGTAAAGCGCGCTAGTTTATTAAGAGCCTATTCACTCAGAAAAACAGAGCAAATAGGAAACAAGACCGCAGGTGAGCGGGGTGATGATTTTATTTTAAAACTACTTCGTATAAATAGGGCATTTTAACCTCTTGTATCTACTTCATATAAAACAAAGAGAGACCATGGACCGTATTACAGAACCTTACTCAAGATTTAAGCATTACTTAAAACTAGTTTCGACCAATGAAATAGCTTCAAACAAGATTTAAGTAAAGCTTGAGTTTTAAGTGAGGTTTTCTAATACGGACCTTAGTGTGTGAGATAGAGAGAACGTAAGATTATATTATCTCTAATGTAACGAAATATGTGCCTCAACTTGACACGTTCAAATTTCACTCTCAAAGTTTTTAAAAATTATTATTAACAGTTAGGTCATAAAGCAAAAAACTTAAACACTTGTTTACACTGGCAATGCAATGGCAATGGTGCCGATGTCGACAATAGGGATGTATCCAAGGTATGAAAATCAAAAAAATAATTTGTCCATCTTATAAATAAAAACAATTAAGACCCGTATTTTTTATTTTGTCGTAATTACCAAAAACTACTGAGATATAGCGTATTAAAGTTACGGAGTGGGGCCTAATTACGTCACGCCGTGCTATATTTTGCACCACGGCATGACGTCGTGTGACGTTTCAAATCAATATATCTTCCTAAGTATTTGAATGAAAGAAAAAATAAAAAATACGTTTTCAATACTTTTTATAAATTTATCTGACGGATATTAAATTATTTTTTAGGATACAAGCCAATTCTGCCAATGTCTAATGTGATATGAGAAAACGTGCGAAAGCAACTAAATAAAAAAAAGTAATTCTAATGCAGTAATAATTTGATAACACTGTGTTTTATGTGAAACTTGTAGACAAGTGTTAGTAGGTAAACAAAAATAAAAAAAACGTTAAATATATTATGGTTAAATATATTAAATATGAACATAGACAAATACACAAAAATAATCATAACTTGAGGTCATTAATACGGATATAATCCATCAAAGCTCCAAATAGCTTTGGGGAAGAATGTGTTAATAAAGACGGAAAGTTAGTTGGGACAGAGATATGTAACTTAGGAAGGACGACTATACAGATCATGGGCTGGGTTATTATTGGAGCACTGGAAAAATATATTCTCCAATGTACATTCATTCAGCCCACATTCACAGAGCGATGTGTCTCTGACCCGGATTTTGTGGAGGAATACCGGGGAACAACAATGGCCTATACGGAGACGAGAAATAGAAGCTAATACCCTCTTTGAGGTTTTTTATACGGGTAAAACCAAGGTTTGGGTGTAACATTAGGCAGTATTGCGTGATAAAAAGTACCTTTCCGCTTACTTGTACTTTACCACTGCACCTGCCATGTGGATAGCAAGTTCTTTTTGGGAAGGCTCAGCAAGATGTATAGCCTAAACAATTGCTAAACGATCTCAAAAAAACAATCAAAATCAAAATCAAAAGTCATTTATTCAAATTAGGCTGAGAATCAGCACTTTTTGAACGTCAATATTACATAAGACAGTCCCCCAAAACGCCCACCCATCGACACTTCCTAGTGCTTTCGCTGGGAAGAAGAAGTGGCGGAACAAACTCCCCAGCAGCACAGCTGTCTGTTAATTTTTAAAAAAACACATGTCTTTATACAAAACAATGTATAGTAATGAACACGATAAAATCAACAACAATGAAATTATTTACCATATGCCAGCTACCACGCCAAAATACCAGCAAAGCAAAACAATATATTTATATTTAAATGAAAATGTAATTAACTAAAACTTGTTACTTAACTAAGAAGCCCCAGGCATAAAGGGCGTGACAGCTTACATATTTATGTAATGTAAAAAAGTAAATGATATGAACTCATATAACGTATCAATAAGCTAATTCCTGAGAAAGAACACAAACATTGTCCTGAGTTAATCAGAGCGACCAGCTATTCTTATCATTTAAATAATCATTCACGGAATAATATGCCTTCGAAAAAAGCTTGGATTTAATTTGTGCTTTAAATGCATTGTAGGGCAAGTCTAGCAAAGCAGAGGGTATCTTGTTATAAAAAGCTATACCAAGCCCAACAAAAGAGTTATGAACCTTTTGAAGTCGGTGAGAAGGGGCTCGCAGTTTGTCCTTATTTCTGGTGTTAATATTATGAATATCACAGTTGTCTTGGTCTTTTGGCTAGCAAGGATAGTATTTAAACAAAATATCGGTGGTAGGCCGTAACATCGTCCGCCGGCAGAAGTTACCACTCACCAGACGAAGCCTTGCCGTCAAGCGATTTGTCGTGTTCTGGCATGATGTCTGGTGAAGCCGTACGTAGGACGGGTCTGAGCAGTTGTGTTGCGATGTGTGCCGGTTACGATGCGCCAAATGTTGTTGTGTCGGGAGTTTGGTCGTGGAGGGTCTTCAGATCAATCTCCCTTTAACACAGCATCGTTAATCGTATTGTTGGGTTTAACATTACATCACCTCGCTCAACTGCCGTCTTTCTTCCTATTCGCTCAGTTTTTCTGAGTGAATGGGCTCTTAATAAACTAGCGCGCTTTACCATCAACGATCGCATAACTGTTTACCATCAGGCGGGATTGCGGTCAAGCGCTAGTTTATAATTATAAAAAAAAATCCATGTCAAACTAGACACTGACAATCGAATGACGTTTCAACATGGCGGCCGTAGTTCCTATTTTCTCCATTTCACAAATAAGTTGGTGGGTCTGTAAAGATAAACGATATTTTGTGCTAGCAAGGATAGTGTTTAAACAAAATATGGCGCCGAATAAAGGTGTCTATTTAATTACTACTTAATTTATACTAAATGATGATGAGACGGTGAACTTTATTTTCTAGATAAAAAAATTGGAAAATGCCGCGTGTCTGTCGGGAGTGTGGTAAGTACTCACCATTATTTCGTTACCGAATTGTTTATTTATTTATTTTGATGATCAGACTTGTAACGTGCGATGCGGCTCTACTCTTGGTACACTGAACTTTTATTACATTTGGGGGTGTTTAATGTTCCGTAAAGTTTTGAATGAAGCTTAACGCGTGGTTACTCTAACACTAGTTTTCATTGAATTAATAAATATGATTTACGTTACCCAAAGTAGGTAAGAGTTTAGAAATGGATCTAGCCTAGTGTTGCAAAAAAAAAAAACGTTTTTTTTTTCTAATGTGAAAAAAAATCCTTCAAAATAAACCTGAAAAAAAACTGTTTTTTTTTTCTGGACCTTGTTTTATTCAAGAGCATCAAATCTGAAACTGTTATGGCATTTACCGTTAAATAATTAATACTTAAGAGTACATAATAAAGTATTAGGTTTATTCTTGAACCTACGGTACTTTTCTGATAAAATAGTAAGTACCAAAATTTCATAAAAAAATATTGGCAACATTCAGTGATATACAACAACAATTGAAAAAAATATATATTGAGTTGTGATTTGTGATTTATTGTTGGAAGTATTGAAATAAAGAATAAATAATATGTTGATTTATTATACAAATTACAAATTTAATTCATAATTGAACTAAAACGTAGACTAAAAAAAAACTGAATTTAGAAAAAAAACAACGACGCTAAGTTTTTTTTCATGTTTTACATCACTAATCTAGCCTCTTGTCTATATAATGGTAGCGACTCGCCCTGGTTTCAATATTCATTTAAATCATATGGTGTAACCATATAGATCTATATTAAACGCAGAATGTATTTAAGGTAGGTATTTAATTGAATAAGGATTAATGTTGTACTGGTTAAAATCGTTACGAAAATAAGCCATTAACTGTCGTAAAGAGTAAACGATAAAAAATATTATTGTGGGATATCCATAAGAGATAGACATTCACCATCGCGATGTTTTCTATAGACCTTTTAATATTCACGTCTAATGAAACCTGCTACTGTTAGCGTAGGTTTCATTTTGATATTTCAACAATATCTATTGCTCTATATTTTAGCTGTTGATCAAATATATTATTTATTTTTGGAATATATGAAACTAATTTAAAACATTTCAAACGATTAAAAATCATATTGTGATTTATCGTTTGTTACGCGTTATGGTGGCAGCAAAGGTGACGTTTTTATTAGTATTACAAAGCTCACTGTGCATCGTCAGGATCATGAAGAGGGGCACGCCACAATAGCGACGGTAAGTCCCCTTTTTGAGGAGTGGCTAGAGTGGCGCCACAGCACCCTCATCGGACACGGCTATTTTGGGAGGTTCCTGTTCCGTATAAGGCGGGAGGAAACGCCAGGGTGTCACCACTGTGAGGACACGGTGGAGCATACGGTGAAGGTCTGCCCGGCTTGGTTAGAGCACCGCCGTGTCCTCGTGGCGGCGATCTTTCGCGTTCGACCCTGCTCCAGACCATGGCCCGGAGCGAGAGTAGGTACATGGCAGGTCGTCACCTCTTCTGCGAAGCTAAGCCAAGCCAAAAAATAAGTTTAATAGGCCTACTGTGAAAGGAAATGCAAAGTTCAAAATGAATCACTTTTGACGCAAATTGTTATGCTTAGCACAATTTGCTAGACAAATAGCATTTCCATCTGCGCGGAATACACCAACGTCTAAAGTCGCGATACGGATCGTGGGTTACAAGTCTGCGGTTTTGAACTCAAACCTAAACATGGGCGTACCCAGAAAGTGGCAGGGGGCCCTGGAAATCGCACAGAACATGTATGTCCCCTAATTACCAAACAAAGTATAAACGAGGACTTATCTCTCTCTCCCTCGGTGGTAGGCCATAACATCGGCCGCCGGCAGAAGTTACTACCCACCAGACAAAGTCTTGCCGCCAAGCGATTTGTCGTGTTCCGGCATGATGTCTGGTGTAGCCGTACGGAGGATGGGTCGGAGCAGTTGTGTTGCGATGTGTGCCGGATACGATGCGCCTAATGTTGTTGTGCTGGGAGTTTGGTCGTGGAGGGTCTTCAGATCAATCTCCCTTTGGCGTAGCATCGTTGGTTGTGTTGTTGGGTTTAACATTGCATCACCTCGCTCAACTGCCGTCTTCCTTCCTATTCGCTCAGTTTTTCTGAGTGAATAGGCTCTTAATGAACTAGCGCGCTTTACCGTCAACGATCGCATCATTGCTTACCATCAGGCGAGATTGCGGTCAAGCGCTAGTTTATAATTATTAAAAAAAAAAACTTTTAATTTAACCACGCAGTAGACACTGGCAAAAAGTACGGTGTAATTGCCAAAAAAATCGCGTGCGACTATAGCGCAGAAAGATTACTCACTCTAAGAACCGCGTACGACTATAGCGCAGAAAGATTACTCACTCTAAGAACCGCGTACGACTATAGCGCAGAAAGATTACTCACTCTAAGAACCGCGTACGACTATAGCGCAGAAAGATTACTCACTCTAAAAACCGCGTACGACTATAGCGCAGAAAGATTACTCACTCTAAAAACCGCGTACGACTATAGCGCAGAAAGATTACTCACTCTAAGAACCGCGTACGACTATAGCGCAGAAAGATTACTCACTCTAAAAACCGCGTGCGACTATAGCGCAGAAAGATTACTCACTCTAAAAAACCGCGTGCGACTATAGCGCAGAAAGATTACTCACTCTAAAAAACCGCGTGCGACTATAGCGCAGAAAGATTACTCACTCTAAAAAACCGCGTGCGACTAT
The DNA here is from genome assembly GCA_037179545.1 of Sesamia inferens. Classification (NCBI taxonomy): domain Eukaryota; kingdom Metazoa; phylum Arthropoda; class Insecta; order Lepidoptera; family Noctuidae; genus Sesamia; species Sesamia inferens. The sequence continues at coordinate 21,557,157 of CM073946.1, forward strand.
AGCGCAGAAAGATTACTCACTCTAAAAATTTGACTTGCCCTCCTGTAAGCCAGAAGCTGGATACGCCATTAAATCTAAATACATAAATTTTAAAATCGTTTTCATTGCTTTCAGTATTGCCGAAGATTCAGTACCGTGCGTGTGATTCGGTCGGTGAAACTAGACGGGCTTGTCTTTCACTTTGTTTTTTCATTATATTTACGACTTTATTGATAGTTCTCGTTACAGCGGTGCTTTATGTTAAAAATTCTGAACTTAGACAACGTAATTTAGACGAAATAATATTAAAATATGGAATGTAACGTAATTGTTTTGTAAAAAAAACATATGTTAAAATAGTTTTAACTTTGATTTGAAAATATAACGATGAATTTAATTTGTTAGTTTTTATTTAAAAAATACCTGTTGCGTTGACTATATAAGAAGGAAGAAGAATATTGATGATGTTCTAATTTAATTAACCCTAGAAGCCTAATCTATCTCGGACGTACACAAAGCCTTAATATACGTCTCAGAGGCGTACACATTTAAAAGCCCTATTTTAGAAATATTATTTAATTATTGCTTTTATTATTTAGCAAAAATTGTAATTTGGAATATAAACTATAAATAAAACAACACTGTTATTAATTATAACTATATTAACAGTTGTTTATTACAACAACAAAAACAATATGCATAAATTGGAACAAAAAAATTAAATTCTTCAAAATCAACTGAAACATATATTATTTATAAAAAAAAACATTTTTTTTTTAACTTTAATTAGTAACTTTTAGAGCAAAGATTTAAACTAATCAGACTTTATAAGACTAGCAAAATTTTAGGAACAGTCTACACACATATCAACTTTATGCTCACCACACACAGATTTTTTGCTCCGAGTTGGCAGGTGGTAAAACACGTTCTGCACCAGATGATGGACCAGCTTCGGCAGCAGGGGTTGGGTCGGTTTCTTCAGAGGGACCAGATTCTTGAAAAGACGAAACGTATTCAAGCACACCATTATTTTCATCCTCGCTTTGAACGTCTTCGATAATCTGGTCATCCTCAACTTCCGAATCTGAATCTTCGTGAGAAGGACCATCTTCCTCGTTTAAAAGTGATAAAATCTGATCTTCGTCTAATATTTTAGACCGTGACATATTTATACCTGAAACAACACCGAAAAAAGATACAAAATATACGAAAAACAAACAAAAGTAAAATAACACAAACTAAGTTAAAAGTTACACAAAGCCTAAACATACGCCTCGCAGGCGTACTACACCTCGATAAATCAAAAATGGCGGGACTTACCTTTTCCACACGGGCACTGTCCGCTAGCTCCCGGCGGCCACTGAGATGACAGAAGAGCACGAAGCGCTAGCTTCAACCGTTAGAAAGAGACAAACGATATTCGATTCCGTGTACGCCTCGCAGGCGTAGATTAGGCTTCTAGGGTTAATGTATTTTCAAATAACTGACTTGTATTTGTGTTAACTTATGATTTGTGTTGGTATAAATATGACGTAGAAGGAACAAACGATAGCACATAAAGCTACTACAATCTCTCAGATTTCCTTATTAGATTTTCAACTTTATCTGTAATGCATTAATGGTAGGGGAGACCACCGTGCTAAATCGGTATTTACTCGAGCGTCATAGAGACTTATTGGGTGCATGGCTTAGATGATATAAAAAAAAATGTCATATACAGTATGTTAAGAAAACCCTGTCCGACCCATTAGGATAATAAAGGTTAGGTAAACACATGACCAAATATAATATAAAATTTTACGTAATCATCATAGTACCAATACAAATGAATTTTGAAATAATCTTTTTTTGCCGCGAATTAATTCCAACTTCCCTGACATTTGGTAATTTTTAAAAAAGTGACAACACCGGTATTATTATGAGCGAATAGCGATGCGACCACGTGCCGCATGCCCTGCCGCCCGCCGCCCGCGGAAGGGTGCTTAACGCAAATTTATTAAGTTACCTCTTTTTTGCGAAATAATATTTATTTTCTTAGGGGGATCGTTTTTAAAAGTTTAGCCTGGTTTTGTATCCATTAGTAGAATCAGTTATTGATACCTAACAATACCTTCACGTGTCGGACAGGGTTTTCTTTACATATTGTATAATATATATCTTTTAATCGGTGGCGTGAGCAGCTATAGATTTTCAAAAATGTAAAATAACTGTTACGTGGGCATCCGTCAGATTAAGGTAGAGTAGAGTGAGTTAGTTACATTCTAAAACGTGTATATTCCTCTAATGTGACAATTTAAGGGTGACCTAACGAAAGGAGAGGGTTACAAAGTTGAAAAAATAAAACGTCATCTAGACATTCTCGAGCGTGTTTTTTTTTTTGTATTGTGAAGGGATTAGATCAAGTTTTACGAGAAATATATAATCTGAAGATTTCCACAAGCCGAATAAAAAAAAATTAATCAATAAAGATCTGATCCTTTATCCTTGACGGGCGTCCTTACAAATGAGGCTCATATCTGGTGGAAGTAAATGGCCGGGTAGAAGGTATCTTACTGTATATTAATCTGCCGCGCTTTAGTAAATCCTGAAATCCCCTCTTGGGCTACTATAAGGCTCAAGGTGGATTGGGAATACCTAACAGTTTCGAGAAGCTTGACCTGCGGTTGTCAGTACGTCTCTCTCGCTAGTATCAGTCATATTTTGTTTTTAGTGTTGGTTATTGCAATAGAAAAACCGTTTGCAGTTAAAATCAAATTATAATTAATTATTAACAATATTCATCACACTAGCGACTTGCGAATCACGCGCTGTAGATAGTGTAGGTACACGACGCAACAATACGGAACGCGCGACAGTTAAAAAAAAGAGTTGTCAATGTCAAGCTACCGTCTGGCTTCGGGGATTTTGCTCCGAGTCGCCATTGCATGCGTTACAAGTCTGTTTAAAGAAATATATTATTTTAATGTCTTAAAAATGCTGCAATATATAATAGATTTAATTGTTTTCAGTAATACCAGTAATGTCGAAGCCTCAATACTATACAGGCTTCACGAGCGATGAAAAAAAACGGACTTTATTTTGGCTCGGCTTTTTTGTTTCATCAACCTCTTGCATAATTATCCTTGTCCTCATGGTGAAGTTTATTATGAACGCCGGTCCCAAGTGACTTGATTTGGACAAAAAAAATGAACAAGCAAAAGTAAAAAAGAAAAAAAATGTTACGTCATTATTTTGTGAATTTTGAATATACATATATCATTAAAGTAACGTTTGAGTTTTTGGAAGTTATTCTATAGGTACCTCATCCGTCTGTTTTTTTTTTTCTTTGTTGTATTCCCAATTGTCAGAACGAGGTTTGCATGAATATATATCGTTACAGTAACGTTTGAGTTTTTGGAAGTTATTCTATAGGTACCTCATCCGTCTGTTTTTTTTTTTTGTTGTATTCCCAAATGTCAGAACGAGGATTACATGAATTATTTTTCGGAAAAGTCTGATCACGATTCTTAGTCTCTTCTCGGTGGTAGGCCACAACATCGGCTGCCGGCAGAAGTTAGGTATCACCCACCAGTCAAAGTCTTGCCGCCAGGCGATTCGTTTTATTCCGGCATGATGTCTGGTAAAACCGTACGGAGGACGAGTCTGAGCAGTTGTGTTGCGATGTGTGCCAGGTACGATGCGCCAAATGATGTTGTGTCCGGAGTTTGATCGTGGAAGGTCGCCAGATCAATCTCCCTCTGTCGCAGCATCGTTGGTCGTGTCAACTGCCGTCTTCCCTCCTATTCACTCATTTTTTTTTATTGAATAGGCTCTTTATAAACTAGCGCACTTTACCATCAGCGATTGCATCACTGCTTACCATCAGGCGGGATTGCGGTCAAACACTAGTTTATAATTAAGTATTTAAAAAACTCTGGCGACGACCGATACGATAAGACAGCGGTTAGCAAAATATAGGTTTTCGCAGGTATGTTAAAAACAAGTGAACAATTATTTATCAAACACTGTGGAATCTGTTAGAATAAGAATATAATATATATTTGCCTTAAAACATTGTACGTACATTAAATTAAGGTCTTATAAATAAAGCTATGCTCTTACATGTTTCTCCATATACTGGCGTACTAATCAGTGATTTAAAAGCTAAGTACATATTTTTAGGTATATTTCAAGATTCTATCTTGTTTGATTGAGGGGCGAATCATGTATCTAGCGGCTAGAAATGTAGCGAGACGCGGACGCGTATGATTATGGTATGGTCCCGATGTTGGTAACCCGACAAATAAAATCAGCTTAAATGTTTAATAATAGAAGAACAGACAGAGCTGCACTATTGCACAGACAATTTGCAAACAGCGGTAAATAAAGTGAAAGTAAGTGTTACACACTTGTCGTACGGTATCCCACAGGGGTCGGTCTTAGGGCCGCATCCGGAATGATATGACTGGGTGCTGCAGGCCGACCTCCCTGGCCTAGTGGCGTCAGCGTAGTTTGTTACGCTGACGATATGCTTGTCCTGGCGTAGAGGAGGAGCATTGGCGGCCAAAGCAGCGACACTCGGGGTTGCGATAATCCTCAATCTAGGGGGCCCACACATTTCCAACCAGAGGCTCTTCGCGGCAGTCTGCGTTCCATGGCTCCTTACGTGACACCGGTGTGGGTGTGATCCTTGAGGCGGTAAGGGTCATGGCCTTTCTGGTAATCCGTGAATACCGCACCCTTCCGCTTCGCCCAGAGCGGTATATTTGAGGATTTCCGGGTGCTTACACACTTATTCGGTTCGGCATGATTCGGCACTGGAAGGTCGGTGTTATTATATTGTTTAACGACGATAATATTATCGTGATCTTCCACGGTATGACGATAATACATACAGTAGAGTCAAATGAAATGGATGAAAATAATCTTAAAAAGACGCTTTTAAATTTCCGTCCACGATAACGTTTTAAGGTGCGCTGATAAAGATTTAACTAATACTAGCGGCGCCGCGCGGTTTCACACGCCTAAGTATTAGTAGGTAATATAAAAAATAAATAAAAACCTATTCCTTCTGTAATCTATATAGTGTACATAATAAAGAGTATTCTATTCTATTCCTCCGGCCTAACAAATGTATACATGTAATTTCATTATTATACGTACAGTCTAAATATAAGTCGTGGTGGCCTAGTGGTTAAAACACCAGCCTCTCAAGTATGAGTGCGCGGGCTCGATTCCAGGTCAGGCAAGTACCAATGTAACTTTTCTAAAGTTATATGTACTTTCTAAGTATATCTTGGACACCAATGACTGAAGGTGAAGGAAAAACATCTTGAGGAAACCTGGACTTAGTCTGAAATCGCCAACCCGCATTGAGCAAGCGTGGTGATTACGCTCAATCCTTCTCTGAATGAGAGGAGACTTGTGCCCAGCAGTGGGACGATAAAAAGGTTGATAATGATGATGAGGACGATGATGACGTACAGTCGTTTTGGAGGAGTTCGAAACCAAACACTGTAACAGTAGAATTTTATTCAGGATGAGTTTTAAAGAACCGTCCAAATTTCGATATATTAATCTTTGGCGAAAATCATTGAATATACGTATTTGTTTCAATACAAAAATATTGAGATATCCCATCACAAAGTGATCAAAATTTGATAAAAAAAAAAATGTTTGTTGACATCGCGCCGTGCCATCGTTCAGCCCGCCCCACGCTCCACCAAAGTTCATTGAACACAATCGTTTTAAATCAGTGACCACGCAAAGCGGATAATTCTTTCGAGAAAATGATTTAATATGAAAATTATACGTGTCGATTTTTTTTTTTCAAAAATGGAATTGGTGAATGATACTTCATGCCTAGAAAAAATTTGGACAGTGACTAAAAAATCTTACTGTATAATAGAAGATTTAGGTATAAAAAATAGATCCGACCCGAACAAGTCTATAGCATATTGAGGATGCGAGAACATGATCATTTAATGGAATAAGTCATGAAAATATTACGAAGGAACGTTTTCCGCCCTAATTATACAATTTAAAGTCAATTTAGAGGGGCAGCTGCAAATGTATATCTCCCTTGACTTTTTACCCACCATGCACTAATTTGTTCCACAGATAAGATTATTTTAGTAGAGGTGACATAAAACTACAGATGTCAGCTCCAAATCCGTCCCATCGCACGGTAACTCGCCAGGTTACAGAGAACACTTTCCTTTGGAAATACTTGAAATGGGTGCACCTTGTGGGCTTGGTACTCATCGCTGGTGTTTGCACAACAATGCTAGTTTTCTTCTTCATCAAAGAAAGTGAATATGTGGCCCCATGGGAAAAAAAGTTTCATAAAAGAATAAACCGTTTTTAAAGAGTTCCTTTGGTTTTTTTTTATTTTAAGATGGCGTGTTACAATCAAACCAAAAGTCACTTATTCAAATTAGGCTGAGAATAAGCAATTTTCGAACATCAATATCACATAAGACAGTCTCCCAAAACGCCGCCCTTCGACACATCCTAGTGCTTTCGCTGGGAAGAAGAAGTGGCGGAACAAACTCCCCAGCAGCACAGCTGTCTGTTCATTAAATAAAAACACATGACTTTATACAATATGCCTTTATATTTCGTTTGGATGTCGTTAATAGCCCATTGTGTCTCCCTTTTCTTCTTTATATTTATGTTCTGTAATCTATATCGTGTACATAATAAAGTGTATTCTATTGTTTTCTATTCTATTCTAATGGAAGTTGAAAACACGTTTCGGGACCGCGTATAGCTTGCAGCTTCTAAATATTTTCTCAGCACGCATATTTTAAGTTAAGTGTATCTTTTCTTTTTATTTCATTAAGAAAAGGATAGAAGATAACAAATTAGTTTAATCCTGTCAAATTAAGATATTCCATAGACAGTTTAGACGAGGTTATAAACATGGCGACCAAAAATATGTCAATTTACGTCAGGCGCGGACTAATTTGACAAGTCTAAAGTAAAATTTTATCTTTTCTTAATGAAATAGAAAGAAAAAGATGACTTGAACTTTAGTTTAGCTTGTGAACAAGGAGATCAGGGCCATTTCGACGGGAGGGCGGATTACCTAGGATAAATAAAACGTGGCAAACATGGTTCCTAAGATGTGGGCCATGGTGGTAGTCATTCTATATGTGTAGCTGGTGGTAGTGGGGTTCTCACGGTGTCATGTGGAAGGCTGCATGTTTCTACATTCTTGTGAGTACAATTCTGAACATACAGTCCCATTTGTTGGCTGTGCTGGTACCTGTAGGCTCTACCGGTCAAACTTTGAGTGAAGCAGAGATAAATAAAAGTAATCAAAAAAAATATCGGCGATGTGACGACGCTTGGGTCCGAGTCCAGCTGTGGACATCTTTAGCAATAGTAGCCTACCACTTGACAGCTTTCGTAGCGTAGTTGTAGGGAATGCGGCCGCTGCACAAGGAGGCGCGGTTTCGATCCCCGCGCAGTGCAAATGTTTGTATGCATGAATATGAATATTTGCACTGGTCTGGTCGTGCCTCGGAAAGCACTTTAAGCCGTTGGTCCCGGTTGCCATACGACCATCTAATGACACTCGTTACGGGTTGTTGGAGCCCTCAAAACTCCAACAATTGGTCTAACTGCAATGCTTCGATATCACCTTCAGGTTGTGGAGGTCAGACGGCAGTCGCTTCACGGAAAATATCGAAGTTTAGCCAAAATCAGCAGTTAGACTGGAAAAGCGGACCCCAGACTCCAATGCTGTAAAAGCTTGGGATGCGACTGGGATTAATAACGCTGAGATGATTTTGATGAGTAGGTTACCATCATAGACTCGTATCACACACAATATTTCCCGCTGTCACCGTCCAGCGGCCGCGTCCCGCCACGATATAGAGAATAAGCTGTCTCTTTTCCTCACTAGTGGTTAGGACGAAGAGAACAATATAATTGGTCCGAAGCCCGGAAGCGTGTTTTATAGGCCTGCGCAAGTCACCTCAGTCGACAGGGTTACGCGAAAATGATTATTTATTATTAAATAATAATATATTTATTAAACCAAAAAAATAAACCTGTTACACAATTTGTTTTACCTCCTTAAATTTGCTTAAGAGTAAATCAGCATTATTAGCATCAGCAGCAGATTTGCATCTGCTGCCGAACTAGATTTAGGTGATTCTGCACGGAGCGCCTCAAGCCCGCGGACTGGGTATGCAAGTATGAGCTTAACTTTGAACATAATTATAGTAAAAGGAAGGAAGGTTGAAAGTTTGATGTCCTCTAGGTGTGTAATGTGTGTATACATATCTGATTTACATTAAAATATACTTTGTTACTGAAATGGTGTTTGATATAAGATAACGTCCTTATACAGTGGATTATGGCAACTGTTCGATCTTATTCATCATCAACTCAGCCTGGACCACTGAATGCTGGGAGGAGGTGATCTGGGTAACGGTAGGACAAAGTTAATAAAGTATTTGTTCAACAGATCGTGACCAGAATTTTGTATCAGTTTCATTGAACGATGGAGAAGCCGCCCCTGTCACGGCCGACGGTGCCCGCCTATCAAAATGCCTTCATAGTGCGAGGACCTCTCCACGGCGAACAGATGTTGGGCGGGAGGTTTCGATGGGTCTGGTGCCTATGCTTTGTATTGATAATTAGTTTATTCCTCACTTACATCTTGGTGTTGATATGGAGGCACTTTCAAAATGATGATGATCCTGTAGTTATTAAGTAACCTATGTTTATAAACATGTATTTTGGTGCGATTGAATGTGTTTCTTTTTTGTTTATTCTTTTTATATTTTTAGTTAGATGTTATAAAGTGGAGGCTCAGGTGGCTCAATTTTTTAAGTTTTAACACAACGACAATCGCGGAGTGGGGTACCCCGGGGTTTGAATTTATGAACAGAACTGCACTATTGTACACATAATTCGCGAATAGCAGTAAATAAAAGCTATGTAAGGGATGCTCCATCCTAGTTTGGCTCGGAATTATCCAGCACAACCGAACATAGGTACCTAACTATACGAACCAGGTATACCTAACAATACCTGAACAAACGCGCACCTCACAGCGTGTGAGCTTATCGCCGTTTCAACTACATCTTGCATAAATAAAATTTATGCAAGATGTAGTTGTATTAATAAAATTCTCGTGTCACAATGTTAGGACATTAAAAAATAACATAACCCATTTTCACCCTTTTACGATCAACCTCTGTTTTTAATCGTAATTATACCTATATTTCCTAGAAATAATCTATATGGCAAAACTTTGATAGCCTCCGTGGCGTAGCGGCGAACGCGGCCACTGCACAAGGAGGCTCGGTTTCGATCCCCGCACAGTGCAAATATTTCTATATATGAATATGAATATTTGCATTGGTCTGGTCGTGCCTCGGAAAGCACGTTAAGCTGTTGGTCCCGGTTGCCATACGAACATTTAATGGCAGTCGTTACGAATTTTTGGAGCCTTCAAAAGTTCTCAATTGGTCTAACTGCAATGCTTCGATATCGCCTTCGAATTGTGAAGGTCAGACGGCAGTCGCTTCACGGAAAATATCGAGGTTAAGTCAAAATCAGCAGTTAGACTTCTAAAGCGGACCCGAGAATCCAAAGCTGAAAAAGCTTCGAAACTTTACTAGCTCAACCAGCAAAACAATTTTACTGGTTGAGCCAGTAAATAAGTCGTAAATATATTATGAAGTAACATATATGCAAATGCGCTTAAGGACTTTCAACTATCAACATTTCACTTTGCTTCGAAAAGAAGGCTTTGACTTAGGCACGGTAGCGGCGTTTCGTTTCGAGTTCGTGTGAGCAGTTATCTCTCCCTACCGACCACCCACCGCTTTTTCCGCAGATTCATTATTAGTGTTAGTGGCTGGTGCCGGCGGCTCCATAGGGATGGCGACTCCTCCACCAGCACAGTCTCGTCGCATCTTCCCTGGCACATACGGAGAGGGCTCCTTTCTTAGGAGACACATGAACTTGCTGCACGGAATAGGTCTGATATTCATCTTAAGTGTTGGCATAACTATGATCATTTTCTTGTGTATAAGAGAACAAACGGAAGAACCGCAGTGGAAAAAGAAAATTAAACAAACAACAGCAGCAATGAGCGCGAGATACTAATATATAAAAATAATAAATTGTTTTACTAACTTGTTGTTTTCATTAATCTGACGCTGTTAGCTTATTTCGTCTGTTAATCGGTGATGACAGGAAAGTTTTCATTACAAACGTGCGCGACAACTCGAATAGTTTCGGCCTCAGCCGGAACTACAAATTTAGAAATACCTTCTCAGTTGGTAGAATAGAATCAGAAGGTTTGGTAGTCTTATGTGCTAGGTATTTTATATAACGACTGCACTGCCGGTCGGTACTCCTGCCCCCTATTCGGCAAACACATTTTCGTCAAATGATTGCGACTATTTGGGATCGTTCAAATCGCCCATTGGTCCGTTCGGTCCAAACGATCCCAACTAGTCGCAATCATTTCACAAAAATTTGTTCGCCGATTAGGGGGCTGGTCTACAAACACACGAATGCTCTCTGACTAAAATAATATTAATAAATGTTAAGGAAAGATCTCGCAAATCAAAAATGTGTCATGTCCACAAGACATGACACATTATGTTGGATAGTGTACAAGTTACATCCGGAGTCGTTTATTATACGTACGTTGTAGAAACTAGAACCAATTTCCGTGCGATCAGGCGCTTTTGCCATACCTATTATTGGAATCAATTGTAACAGCACATACCATACACATACTTAGGACCCATTAACTTAATCAAATTTTATTTCGTGGTGCTTAGCAATCTGGGCTTCTCCCAGTTGCAATAATGTCCCTTTGTGCCGATTGGCCTAGTTCTATTCCGTCTCCTGCTTGTTATGGAGGGAAGTGGAAAAAATATCTTTTTTCTTACTCCTCCGCTATTCTAAAAAAAAAAAAAATGTCCACAAGACAGTCTGCTGATCAGATTGTGCCACTTGCTGGATTGGCACAAACGTCCAATCACCTGCACCTTTGTTGATCTCAACAATGTCTCTGATCATGTAATAAAGTATTTCATCAACAGATCGTGACCGGAGTTTAGTATCAGTTTCGTTGACCGCATGGAGAAGCCGTCTAATCCAGGCTCGACGGTAGTCGACCAGCCTATTGACCGCAGTCCGTCCACCGTTGAGCGCGTGAGAAGGCCCCTTTATGGTGAAAGTTTTTTCCGAAAACATGCATTGGCCTGGAACCTATGCGCCGGTCTTGCTTCCGTTTTACTTGTCATTTACATTGCTGTATTATTTTGGAAGCATTATGGTAAACAATTTGGATGGTGATTGTTGACGAGGTGTGCGGTTTGTGTTTATAAAGATTATTTTTGTTGGCGATTAATGTGTATTTTTTAAACTTTAGAAAAGTCTAAAATGTCCTACATTTGTTTTTTTTAATCTCTTTATTTAGTTTAGGGACTTTTACACGAATGTGTATGCCAGTCCCATCGTAACTAACCCAAAAACTTAACTAAACCTTAACTTAATAAAATTAACTTAATCTTAATTTAACAAATATAAAAACTTTACAGGCGGCATCTGAAGTAGGTGTGGACAATATATTATGCAAAGCACCAACATCATATCTATTAACTTCCAACTCTTTAAACAATTTTTCTCTTTCAGACTGCAATCTAACACATTCCGTCAATAAGTGAAAAACATCCTCCGGCGTTGCGCACACCTCACAGTTTGGTGAATTATAATGAATTTCATTAGAAATCTAAACTTATTGAGAGGCATGTGTCCAGATCGCAGTCTGTGAGCGATTTGTTGCTTTTTAATTTTTTTTATCAATACCACACTAATACCGATAATGGCGTCGATTAACTTCTTCACAAATTAAACTAAAATAATTCCATTGCATCTTTTTCTTTCTATTTCATTAAGAAAAAGACAGAAGTTAATTATTAGTTCAGTTCTGTCAAATCTATTTTATTCTATTTTTATTTATGGCAATTGAAGCCGATGTCGACTATTGAGTCAATGTCAAAAGTGGATTGAAGCAGCAAGAGTGCACTCAAATAATAATAATAATAACCTTGTGGAATCGGAGGTGCCGTACTACAGGTATATGCCCGACCCAGTTCCCGAAAATGGCCATATCACATTGTACTGAGGTCGATCCATAATCACTGACAGGACTATTGGTGCCAATAAGCCACAATACACACAGACAGGAAGACTTCCATTTATGCCGCTTTTCTGGATCTATCAAGGGCATTCGATCTTGTATGTTACGATGTTCTGTGGCGTAAACTGGAATGTGAGACTACCTTACCACCTGAAATAGTGTCGATATTTAGGTACTGGAATGCCAGTCAATGCAATAGCGTGAAGTGGTTAGGGTGCAGGGTGAGGCAGGGGGGGCTCAGCTCACCCAGGCCCTTCAAACTTTATATAAACCAGCTGACTCTTGAGCTCGGTAGCACCAGAGTCGGATGTCATATTGACGGTATATGCATAAACAATATTAGTTATGCTGACGATATAGTGTTGCTGAGCCCATCTATCGAAGCTCTGAGGCGACTGATCGCATATGCGAACAATATGCGGTGACTCATGGGCTCAGATATAACGCGAACGAAATCACGGGCGACAGCTAGTTCAAGATAAGGGAACTGTGCAATTTACTTTTAAAGGGATTTTGGATTAAAGCTTGCAAACAACTAAGGGAAACTGTAAAAATGACGTTCTTATCAATATTAGGGTTCACTAATTCAGCGGTGAATACGGAACATTCCTTAGGGCCTTTAAAAAACAGGATAATTTTGGAGCTTCGGTAATAGACTGCAGCGCCAGTGTGGTTAAGATCAGTTTGTTTCGAAGCATCAGTAAAATATAACTGAAAACCATTCCAACGTTCTCCCACCACCGCATTGAATGCCAAATTTGCCGACGGAGATTTTTGGATATACTAATAACAAACATAATTTTTGGGGTATAACTTAAAACTTCATAAGGAAAATTAAAAATGGGCAATCTGGGAACTGGACGACCGGGTACGACAAATTTAGAGTTAGTCGAAAAGATATTAGGATTTAGGGTAGGTATTTCTTTATTTTTCCAGTAATTTGAGTTTCTGCATATGGCATCTAAAACGCACTACACTCCAAAGCCGCATATGCGGGCTAGGTTGGCGGCTTCAGTCATTGCAAGTCTTAACACTTTGTCTTCGGCTCGACATTAGAAACTTATTTGGCAGTAAAAATAAGTACTAGCACGACACAACAGCTGAAATGTCGCCGGGAAACAGCGCTTGTGTACGCTATCCGCCGACGTGTCAGCGGGCAATACGCGCGGGCGAAGGTTGCTGACATGCTTCTTTCAACATAAGCCGCCGGATTGTGTCTGCGATCGGCGGCTTTGGTGTGTAGTGCGCTTAAGTCATTCAATCTTATAAGCGGATGGGAGGATCTCCATATTAGCCTAGATTCAAAACTGGAGGGCAAATGTTGCCATCTAAGGGCCAGAAGAGGCTGAGCACGCCACAATAGCGGTGCTTAGTCTCCTCTTTGAAGAGTGGCTAGAGAGGCGCCACGGCGCCCTCACCCTCCACCTGACGCAGGTCGTCACCGGACACTGTTGTTTCGGGAGGTTCCTGTTCCGGATAAGGTGAGAGAAAACGCCAGGGTGTCACCATTGGTGGATCGCCCTGAGGACACGGTGGAGAATACGGCGGAGGTCTGCCCGGCTTGGGTAGAGCACCGTCGTGTCCTCGTAGCGGCGATCTCTCGCGTCCGGCCCTAGTCCAGGCCATGGGTCGGAGCGAGAGTGGCAGGCCGTCACCTACTTCTTCGAAGCAATGATGCTGGCAAAGGAGGAGGCGGAGCGCATGTGGGAGCGGGAATCTTAGCGCCCTCACCACCACTAGCCGCGGCGGGAGACGCCCTGGTCGGGACTGTCGGGAGACAACATCGAACTCCTGGCCATCGTAGGTGCGGGCCTGCCCACTGCTCGCCGCCCGGTATGGACCAGGCCTGAGTCGACGCTGCCCTCTAAGTCTTACCAACATTTGTGCCGGGTAACGGACAGAGCTGCACTATTGTACAGATCATTTGCTAATAGCGGTAAAATAAGTCTTTGTAAGACGTACTATACATTTCATTGGCTCGGTGTTATTTGACCAAACCGAACATACAGGATGATCTGACATCGTAACGCAAACTTCGCGAAAAGGCTAGACCGCATGCCACTAATAAAATTATGATAGTCATTTATGTCGTTAATGAACGGTTACAGAATTCAAAGTGTTTAAAAAAAAGTGTCAGCTCGGCCTTTGAACGTTGCAAGCGTGCCGCCGTGCGAGTTTGTAGGTATAACGTTGATCCCTGATGTGAACTCTATTAAATCAGCTGATAAGATAGTTTTCGAGTTTTGTTTTCATTGCTCTTTTTTTGTGTAATTAGCGAATTAATTGATTTTTACTTTGAAATCTTATTGGATTATAAAAGTATAGCAATTATGAACGGTCTAAAGCAACGGTCAGCAACAGGCGGACCGCGGTCCGTTTGCGGACCGCGAAAGGTTGAACCTCGGACCGCCAAATATTATAATGTTAATTGTAGGTATGTCAAGTATAAACAAATACGTAATATTTTTGAACCAATCTAACTGAGTACATACCTAATCTAATTAATCTGTCTTACAATATCGACATCGATCAAAAACATCGCGCCGCCGAGTCGCCGCGCGCGCTCTTTTCATACGTACTTATAGCTCCGACGATCACTTGTAACTGAGCGTGAGGGGCGCTGCTTAGCGAGCGGGTTTTGTTAACACGCGAGCGAGAGCGAGACGGCATGCACTAGCAACAGCGTGCGCGAATTAGTTATTGTATGTAAATGTGATTTAGCCATTCGCTACGAAACATCAGCAGATTGAGTGTATAATTTTTAAGGTAATATGAGGGAAAGCATTTCATATTTCGCGTACTGAGCGAACTGTGGCGCGCTTGCGACTTTGTTTTGTAACAAACGCGAGCAAGTATCGAAATCGGGGGTCCGGACGCGAGGGCGGGGGAAAGCAGACTTTCAGTCGCTCGTCAGTCGCGCCGCAAATCGTGGAGCAACAGTTCATTTGTTTTGTGATTTCTTGCGTTTTAGTTGGTTTAATAAAAAATATTTTTTTACCTAGGCGTGATATGAATCCTAAAAAGCGAAAAGTGGACAGCGAAAATAGGAGGTTTTTAGAAGAATGGACTGAACAATATTGTTTTACGCTGCCTGATAGACCTCAAGCAGTTCCAGTGTGCCTTATATGCAATAAAACTGTTGCTATTGTTAAAAGTGGAAATTTGAAGCGACACTATGAAACAACACATCAGCAATTCCACAAAAACTTCCCTCCTGGCAGTGAGGCTCGTAAAGAAAAACTTCAGGCACATCTCAGTTCTTACAATAAAAGCACAAAATTACTAGTTCGTTGCATGAGCGACCAAGAAAAATCCACAGAAGCAGCGTTACGTGTGTGCTGGACGCTTAATAAACATCAAAAACCATTTTCGGATTCGGAGATAGTGAAGGAATGTATGTTGGCAGTAGTCACAACACTTTTTGAAGAAAAAAAAAAGATGTTATCACTGGAATTCAAAGTATTCCATTATCAGCAAGAAGCAATACACGAAGGACTGAAATTTTAGCTGCTGATATTAAGATGACTCTTCTCAAACTTCTGCAAAAGGCACCTTGCTACGCCATAGCACTTGATGAGTCATGTGACATTACTGATGATGAACAAATGTCAATTTTTGTCAGATTTCTTGACATTGAGTCTAAAACTTTTAGGGAAGAGTTGCTAACAATATTGCCGTTAAAAGGTAATACTCGAGGAGAAGATTTATTCAAGGTAATTGATGAATTTATTACTAAATCTAACATCAGTTACGACAAAATTGTGTCTCTTTCTACTGACGGGGCTCCAGCAATGATTGGCAAAGAAAAAGGTGTCATCAAGAGAATCAGGGATAAAAGTTCAGGCTTAATATCATATCAGTGCATAATCCACCAGACAGCTCTTTGTAGAAAACTTAGCGATACACTGAAAGAAGTGATGGACAGCTTGGTGAAGTTAATAAATTTTATAAGATCTCATTCCGCTCTTCAGCACCGACATTTCAAGGAGTTTCTTTTTGAATGTGATTCAGCGTATTCTGACTTACTGCAACACAACAATGTTCGTTGGCTAAGTAAGGGTCAAGTTATTGAACGTTTTTGGTCAATAAAAGAACAAGTAGCCTCCTTCTTGCAAAACTTAGATACGCAAGCAGCTAAGAAGCACCTTAAGTTCGTAACAAATAAGCACAATATGTTGATTGTGGCTTTTCTAAAAGATATTTTGAAATATCTAAATGCGCTCAACACAGAGTTACAAGGAAATGGAAAATTAATATGTGATCTGATACAAAGCGTGTCTGCTTTTCGTCGTAAGCTGGATATCTTTGAAAAAGATATTGCAAGACAAGAATTTGTTCATTTTCCGACAATTCTGGAATATAATAAGGAGAACTCTGAAGAAGACGTTGCAGTGTTTACAAAATTTTTGGCCGATCTTAGCAACGAATTTGCCACAAGATTCCAAGACTTTGCAGAGATGGGCAAGCTATCTCTGTTTCTTAAGTCACCCTTTGAAGTTGATGCAGCAGCCGAATGGACAGATGTGGCTGCCAAGTTATTTAATCTGCCAAAGCCATCACTTCAAATGGAAATAATCGATCTGCAAGAAGATGTGTCTTTGCAAATATATAAAAAGGTGTCAACTGAAGAATTTTGGGTCAAACAAGTCCCAGAAAAATATCAAAATTGCAAAAAACTTGCTATCAATTTGGCCACTATGTTTG
Source organism: Sesamia inferens (assembly GCA_037179545.1). Classification (NCBI taxonomy): domain Eukaryota; kingdom Metazoa; phylum Arthropoda; class Insecta; order Lepidoptera; family Noctuidae; genus Sesamia; species Sesamia inferens. The sequence continues at coordinate 21,574,003 of CM073946.1, forward strand.
GCTCGACATACATATGCGAAACATCTTTTTCAAAAATGAATTTTTTGAAAAACAAATATCGTTCAAGATTAACAGACGCTCACTTAGAAGACACTCTTCGAATTAGCTGTTCTTCACGAGAACCAAACTTTAAAAACCTGGCTCAAGACCGCCGATGCAATTTTTCACACTAATTTTAGGTAATAAATAGCTATACTTAATTAATATCAGTTGTTTTTTTTTTTCTGGACCTTTTAAAAATTTTCGAGCAATATCCGGACCCTACTTAAAACTACTTGCCGACCCCTGGTCTAAAGTGAAAAAAACTACTTATGTTTTTTTTTCAAATCATGAAAAAGCCGACGATAAATTTCACCTCTGGGGGGTTCAGAATCATGAACATAATCCATGGTACTCGTTTGTGCGTCGATGTCAGATACACCCTTTATACATATTTCGCCAACGAGTTGCTGAATAATGCCGACCGCAACAAGTGTTCAAAATCGTTGTTTCAGTAATAGTGTGTTACTCAATTATGATGATGTTCTGTTAATAACGAGGCACTTCAACTTAAGTTTGTAATATACTAATTATAACTAGTACCTATGTACAATATGTAAAGAAACCCCCGCCCAACCCATAAGGATAATAAAGATTAGTTAACACCCGTCCAAATATAATCTGAAACTTTACGTAATCATCAACTTTTTTTATCATTGTCAATAAAAAAACATGTCTAAAATTTTGGTGCAAAATTAAAAAATCTGTGTAGACATTCGTCTTTATAAAATGTAGATATAGTAACAAAAAAATTGAAAAACTATGGCATGCGAGTTATGTGAGCACTGTCAAAGTCCTATCTACAAAGATGATAAGATCACAATACGAGAGGGCTTCAGTTACCACAAGAAATGCCACAAGTGCTATGTCTGCAGCGAAACCAACCTCCTGAACGCAGAAGTTTTCAAAGGGGTGATATTTTGCTGTAGCTGCGCTCAGAGGATATTTCAAGGATGCTCCACAGCTCGCAGGACCAAAACTATGACCAACGGCAGGGGACGGAGGATCAGGTCCAAGTCGCGCAGGCGCGACAGAGAAAGAACAAAAGGCCATCACGAGATGATTGAAAATAGCAGAGACGGAGTCATAGAACTGGCAAGGCTAGTGGGATCCAACACAGACTCTGATGAGCTACTGGAGAAGAAGCAGAAGAAATCCAGTTACAGCACTACCATACTGCGTAAGCGTCATCCATCGTAAATCCTTCGATGTCCACTGTACGCATGATGGATGGAAAGAAGCACATGAATTGTCTTTGCCCCATTGGTGTAATTGCTGCATGGCGTTCCAGTGTGAGGAAAAATAAATAAATAAAATAAATCATAATAACAATACTAAGGATTTTTTTTAAATAATATCTTTTTTTCCGCGAATTAATTCCAACTTCCTCAAAATATGGTAATTTTTAAAAATGTGACGACAGCATTTTCGACTGTATTATTATGAGCGACGCGACCACGTGCCGCGTGCCCTGCCCTCCTTCGCCCGCGCATGTATTGCCTGGCGCACATGTATTAAGTTACCTCCTTTTGCCAAATAATATTTTTATTTTTGTGCAATTGTTTTTTACGTTTAACCCGGCTTTGTAGAATCAGTTATCGATACCTAAAAATGCCTTCACGGATCAGACAAGGTTTTCTTTACATGTTGCATATAGGGGTTGGTATGAGACGTTATCTTCCCATCGACCATTCAGCGCTTTGTTCCAGAGATCCGACTAATTGTGTTAGTGCACGGAGCCATTAAAACGATAAAGATGGCACTTCCGCGGTCACCGTCTCGGCCCCTATTTTCTGGCAAAAACGGACATGATTCATTCCTCTGGAGACACATGAAATGGGTGCACGCAATAGCCCTGATAGTCGTCCTGTCTGTTGGAATCACTTTGATAGTTTTCCTGATTATTAAAGAACGCAAGGACGAACCTCAGTGGAAAAAACAAATGAGAATCCTGAGAGCAAGAGATGGTGTGCTGACAGAGGAACAGTTTGAGAAACTAATCAATAAATAAATGAACTCTGTCTACTGAGTACGTGGTGTTATTTTTCTCTGACCCTGACAGTCAGTACTGAAGCCTTACCGGTACTGGCAGGTGTACTTCCAGTCGATCTTGAGGTACAACGACGTGCTTCAATGTACTATATTCCGCGAGGGGGGAGGCCATGGAGACTAATTTTGTTACACAACGCGACTTTAATAAAATGTCTAGATTATTTAAACCTCAGAATGAAGTCTGGGAGGACCTCTTATCCGAATGGCAAAGTAGGTGGGATAATTCCATCAAGGGCCGGCACCTCCATCTATTCTTTTCATCCGTTGGCGATCGGCTGGCTAAGACATGGCTGGAGGTTGACCACTGCGTTGCCCAATTTCTCGTGTGCGTTCGCGCAGCGGAATGTTGTTGAATTTAAAGATTTTAGATATGCAGATATTTAGTGTATGACGTCGTATAATTGTGTATGGTAAAAAAAAATTTGTGCACGCAGCCATTGTGGAGAAATTCACAAAATACTGATTCCGCTGGGCGAACGTTGTCCTGGCGGAACTTTTTTTAATCCTTTGACTTTAGAAAAAAGAGATGTGTCCAAAAATTTGTGTGTATTTGTGTGTAATTGTGTATGTATGAATAAAATTTGTGCATGCATAAACTTCGGAGATATTCAAGTTTCCGCTGCGCGAACGTTTGGCCATTAGCTAGTTTTCATATAAAGCGCTTACATAGAGAGCTGTAGATTTTTACATACTTTGTTTTGAATTTGTGTGTATTTGTTTAAAAAACAGATTTAGAAAAAAACGTAAGGCTTAAAAGATAAAAATATAAACGTAAAATACGCTTATTTGGTCTTAGTTCTTAAAGTATGCACTTTGGGGTCTAGATTTTCACGTTTATACAAACCTTGTAAGTGTCTGCAATATATTGCCAAGTATCAATGATGTTCCATTAGTAATTAAAGAGTTATAGGACAATTTACCATGACATAAGCACTGTTTACAAAGCAGTCAAATATCACGACATTCTAAAGGAATTGTATGGTAAAATGTATGCCAATAATTAGTGTATTCATTCAACTATTCACATGCAAAATTTCATGTCATTAAATTCAGTAATTAAAGAAATACAATTATAAAACTGACGAAGCATCGAAAACCTACATAACCCGATCAAGTTCGGATAGCTATAAAAAAGCGGCCGTGCAATATATTTAGGTAACATCCCAAAATTTACAGTATAATACCGGTATTGAATTGGTATAAGTGATAACACAATTGTTTCGATATAATATAAAGGTCATTTATTTTTGTACACCTATTTTTTTAAATGTATTTGACTATGACAAAGTAGGTACTATTTACGTAGTTATTTTATTTAAGTATGCGCTTGAGACTTGAGATATAATCTAGATATATTAATCAGGTTCAAATACAACAGCAAATTAATACGCGCGGGCCGCGGCTAATGAAAACATATTGCCCTCTCTTTTCTTCAAGGATGGAAGTACTGTTTCAAGCCGGAAGCCGCCTAACGCTCGTTGCGCGCAGCGCGTTGTCTATTGTTTCACACTAGAATATTTTTGATCAATTCATAACTACAATAGTAAGGTCCATTACAGAACGTCACTCAAAACTCCAGCTTTACTTAAGTCTCGTTTGAAGCCTTTTGATAGGTTAAAACTAGTTTTAAGTAATGCTCAAGTATTACTTAAAACTAGTAATTAAAGCTTGAGTTTTGAGTAACGTTCTGTAATACGGACCTTATACTATTTAACCAAAAGACTAGCCTTAAGCGTACCGCTTCAATCAAAATAATTCTGCATATTTTGGTGGGGTGCGGGGGAACACGCTCACTTAAATAAGTCACAACCAGTACAACAGTATAGACCATCAATTAAAAAATCGATTGAAGAAGTAGTTTTTTTTAAGTTATTAGATTGTTTGATCCACTAAATTTGCAAAGGGGAACGCTCGTCTAGTGCATTGGTTAAGAAGTGTTATAAGCTACAATATGATAAATATTTACCTAAACAGTAGTACTTACTTGTGATAATTATTTAATATCCCTGGGGGGTCTATAGTAAGAATCCTGATGCGTGAAATCTTCAATAGAAATTAGCTGTATCAATCTTATTTGCCTAAATTAATATATCTAGATTATATCTCAAGTCTCAAGCGCATACATAAATAAAATAACTACGTAAATAGTACCTACTTGGTCATAGTCAAATACATTTAAAAAAATAGGTGTACAAAAATAAATGACCTTTATATTATATCGAAACAATTGTGTTATCACCTATACCAATTCATACCGGTATTATACTGTAAATTTTGGGATGTTACCTAAATATATTGCACGGCCGCTTTTTTATAGCTATCCGAACTTGGTCGGGTTATGTAGGTTTTCGATGCTTCGTCAGTTTTATAATTGTATTTCTTTAATTACTGAATTTAATGACATGAAATTTTGCATGTGAATAGTTGAATGAATACACTAATTATTGGCATACATTTTACCATACAATTCCTTTAGAATGTCGTGATATTTGACTGCTTTGTAAACAGTGATTATGTCATGGTAAATTGTCCTATAACTCTTTAATTACTAAAGGAACATCATTGATACTTGGCAATATATTGCAGACACTTACAAGGTTTGTATAAACGTGAAAATCTAGACCCCAAAGTGCATACTTTAAGAACTAAGACCAAATAAGCGTATTTTACGTTTATATTTTTATCTTTTAAGCCTTACGTTTTTTTCTAAATCTGTTTTTTAAACAAATATACACAAATTCAAAACAAAGTATGTAAAAATCTACAGCTCTCTATGTAAGCGCTTTATTTGAAAACTAGCTAATGGCCAAACGTTCGCGCAGCGGAAACTTGAATATCTCCGAAGTTTATGCATGCACAAATTTTATTCATACATACACAATTACACACAAATACACACTAATTTTTGGACACATCTCTTTTTTCTAAAGTCAAAGGATTAAAAAAAGTTCCGCCAGGACAACGTTCGCCCAGCGGAATCAGTATTTTGTGAATTTCTCCACAATGGCTGCGTGCACAAATTTTTTTTTACCATACACAATTATACGACGTCATACACTAAATATCTGCATATCTAAAATCTTTAAATTCAACAACATTCCGCTGCGCGAACGCACACCAATTTCTCACAGGTCATGGCAACTTTAAAACTAAACTGTATTCTTTTAAACTTGTTCCTTCGCCTTTGTGTCAGTGTTCTACATCGAACGGTGAATTTGAACAGTCCGCACATCACATCTTGTGGGAGTGTGTTCTTTGGCAGAATGAACGCAATATTATGTTGGATAGTGTACAAGTTACATCCGGAGTCATTTATTTTACGGACCTTGTAGAAACTAGAACCAATTTCCGTGCGTTCAGGCGCTTTTGCCATACCTATTATTGGAATCAATTGTAACAGCTAATACCTACTTAGGACCCATTAACTTAATCATATTTTATTCCGTGGTGCTTGGCAATCTGGGCTTCTCCCAGTTGCAATAATGTCCCTTTGTGCCGATTGGCCTAGTTCTGACGCTGACGTCATGTTAGTTTCGTCTGTCGTGTTAGTTTCGTTCAGTTCAGTGTGATGTCAATTTCGTAGACCGGAAGGAGAAGCCATCGAGTCTAGCACCCTAACTGCGTAACGCGCCATTACTATGTATTAGTTGGAATCATTTCAAAGCAAATTGTCAATCCATTGCTTCATATGTTCGAAAATAAATGTCTACTCGAAAACGTAAATAACGCAATGGATGTTGTTGAATTCTCAAAATGAAACCCGTTGCCACTGATAGTGAGTGACGGAATTACTCTACAGGCCTGACGGTGGCCATTTATCAAAATGCCTTCATTGTGCGGGGTGCTTCTGCGGCGAGCAGATCAACAGTGAGAACTGACGCTAGCTCTGGTTGCTATGTTCACCGGCCAGTACTCGACGACTGGCTCGGGAGGAGGCACGGCTCCCTGTCGTTCAGGGTGACGCAGGTACTGTCGGGGCATGGCTGCTTCGGCAAGTACCTGCGTCGCTTAGGCAGGGAGCCGGACGCTCGGTGCCACCACTGCGTCCAATGCGGGGAGGACACGGCGCAGCACACGCTCTCCGAGTGTGTAGCTTGGGAGGAGCAGCGCCGTGTCCTCACAAATGAAGTAGGAGGCGACCTGACGCTGCCGGCAGTAGTGCGGAGGATGGTCGGCAGCTCAGAGTCGTGGGACGCGGTGGTGTCCTTCTGCGAGGACGTGATGTCGCAGAAGGAAGCTGCGGAACGGGAGAGGGAGATATCAACTCCCTTCCCGGGCCGTAGAAGACGCACCGGGCGCCGAGGAAGGGCGGATAACGCCCTCTTCCGCCCCCCATGAATGGGTCCAGGGGCGAGGGACATGGGGAAGTCCCCGCCCCCCATTGATGGACCCCGAGGCGGAGGCGCGCGCGAGTGTCGGCGCGCGCCTTTGAGGCGATGCACGGGGTAGTTTAACACCCCACTACCCCGTGCAGGAGACGAGGCCCGGACAGACCGGGCCAGCACGAGGGTGGGGCCGTGAAAGAATTTAGACTCCCGCGGCCCCACGTGCGCTCGTGATAGAAGACACACCGGGGTGGTTTTAGTCAGTAAAAGTCTGACATACCCCGTCGCCCACCCCAGGGCGGCGGGCATCCTATGAGGATTTCCACCCCGGCAAAAAAAAAAAAAAAAAAAAATGGTTGCTATGTTCAGCGGGTACTGACGCTGGCTCTGGTTGCATGCTCAGCGGGTACTGACGCTGACTCTGGTTGCTATGCTCAGAAGGTACTGACGCTGGCTCTGGTTGCTATGCTCAGCGGGTACTGACGCTGGCTCTGGTTACATGCTCAGTGGGTACTGACGCTGACTCTGGTTGCTATGCTCAGAAGGTACTGACGCTGGCTCTGGTTGCTATGCTCAGCTGGTACTGACGCTGGCTCTGGTTGCATGCTCAGTGGGTACTGACGCTGACTCTGGTTGCTATGCTCAGAAGGTACTGACGCTGGCTCTGGTTGCTATGCTCAGCGGGTACTGACGCTGGCTCTGGTTGCATGCTCAGCGGGTACTGACGCTGACTCTGGTTGCTATGCTCAGAAGGTACTGACGCTGGCTCTGGTTGCTATGCTCAGCGGGTACTGACGCTGGCTCTGGTTGCATGCTCAGTGGGTACTGACGCTGGCTCTGGTTGCATGCTCAGTGGGTACTGACGCTGGCTCTGGTTGCATGCTCAGTGGGTACTGACGCTGGCTCTGGTTGCATGCTCAGTGGGTACTGTTGCAGGTTCTGACTTCTGTGCTCAGCAGGAATTGTCGCTGGCTTCATTAGTCTATATTTTTTTGTCTCATTTACCTACTTGAATGTTTTCTTTAGGTGATGTAGAAAATTCCTTATAACGAAAATAAGGGGTTTTTGATCAACTGTTAGCTAACTAACAGATTATTATTTGATTACCAGCAATTATATTATATTTTTTAATTACCCATTAGTAATTACAAAAACATATTTTACATAAATGTAAGTTATCTACTATTTTTAACAATTGAAACCAAAAAAAGCTCTCCTTGCTTCCACTGTCCATTATCCTTTGGGTAAGCAACAAGAAAAAAACACGATATAATATAGTTAAGCATTTATTGTATGTAAAACAATAGACAGTACACAATACACACAGAGATCTTGTTACTTGTGACCAGAGTGAATGACTTTCCCCGCTAAGCTCAGCTAAGTTTGGTAACAATTGAAAAAAGTGTCTCATTAGTGAAAGTACCCAAGTTTAAATTTTTCAGAAAAAGTTGAAATTTATTAAACAAATTGAATATATTGTATTAGCTTGATGTGAAGGCGTGCATAGTCACTCAACAATTATTCTCAGTAAAATTAAACTTGTCTATGGAAGAACCTATCACATAGGCAAATAGACGTTGTCGGTTTATGACGGGCAAGTGTCATGCAAGGGATCGAGGGGCTTACTCCAGCGGCCCTAGTCTGCCTGTATTGCAATAGTGACAGAATGGTCGATCAGTGATCTCATAATGATCAATTTTGACAAATTTCATAATCTACTAACAAAATGGCGTCATTATGACTTTCCAGTGATCAATCACTGACACTCCACTCCACATTAATATATGTTCAAATTGAGTAGTAGTTTTTTTTTTAAATCATTTCTACTGACGGGTTTTATAATAATGGCAATACGTCGATGTCATTCTATCACCATTCCATAACGAGACGACTGACCGATAATTGATCGATCATTATGAATTTAGCAGATTACGAACTTTTAGCACAATGACAATGGAATCGTGTTTGAATGACAAATTTATAAAAATAACAGACTTGGTCCCCTGTGTGGCTATCATGAGTTTTCAGTACGAGACTCGATCATACGCTTCCAGCGCATTTGGCGCTCTCATTTGTTGAGATTTCTTACATCATTGAAGTGGGCCAATCGATGAGTCAAACGCGCTCGAGATCGATGATCGAATCTTCGTAATTCAAACTCATGGTGACCACATTGGTCATCTCCACTACCGGCCGAGATGCGTTTTGACTTCCAGTCTATAGTGAAACGGGATGTGCTTGACTGAAGTGAGACGTCTTTAGGTCCATCTGAATATACTTAGTGTAATGATTTATACAATATGTAAAGAAAACCCTGTCCGATCCGTGAAGGTATTGTTAGGTATCGATAACTGATTCCATTAATGGATACAAAGCCGGGCTAAACTTAAAAAAAATAAATTGCATTTCGCAAAAAAGAGGTAACTTAATACAGGTGCGGTAGGCAACACTTTCGCGGGCGACGGGGGGCAGGGCAGTGCGGCACGTGGCCACATTGCTTATAATAATACAGTCCAAATGGTGTTGTCACTTTTTTTTAAATTAACAAATTTCGGGGAAGTTAATTCGCGAGAAAAAAGATTATTTCAAAATTCATTAGTATTGTTACTATGATGATTACGTAAAATTTTATATTATATTTGGTCATGTGTTTACCTAACCTTTATTATCCTTATGGGTCGGACAGCGTTTTCTTTACATATTGTATAATAGAGAAGAGAAAGAAAATGCACTGCTCACTCTTGCATATACAGAACGGATTTGGCTATGAGAGTAAGAAAGAAAGAAAATGTTCGCGCGCACTGTTTTTCTCTTGCTTATATCCCCCACTCAACTCCCGTTCGCCTCGCCCGATCACATTTTTCGTAACGCTTGCGTCACGCGTTCGCCAGCTTACTGCCCAAGATAAGCGGGCCTGCTTTCACTTTTTAAAAAATCCCTGAATCTTTAGTGTTTCATAATAACGACAAGTACAAGTGACACTCAGCTTCGTTTACACTAATAGGTTATGTTACTAAAAAAAACTAATTAGTCCGTCAGTCAGATTTCCAAAAAATACTAGACACGTATTTTTTCTTTTTTCATATACTTAAACAAAAAATGAAGACGACAGTGCGTTGAAAACTCGTGTGAGACGTATCACAAGTTTTCAACGCACTGTCGCTAACAAGTGTAGCGTGCAGTGACCACTGCACGCTACACTTGTTAAAGAGAGCTGAGAGGATTTAATTAAAGTTTCCATCTGTATTGACAAGTTCATGAGAGTGTTGGTAATAACAATAGGGTATTATTTTACAAAAAAAAAACTAATTAGTCCGTCAGTCAGATTTCCAGAAAATACTGGACACGTATTTTTTCTTTTTTCATATACTTAAACAAAAATGAAGACGACACAGTGCGTTGAAAACTCGTGTGATGTCACTGCATCTACACTTTCTAGCGACCAGTGACGTCACCAGCCACCTGAATCATCGCCTAAATTTTTATTGTTTTGATAAAACAAAAATACGTGTCTAGTATTTTTTGGAAATCTGACTGACGGACTAATTAGTTTTTTTTTTAGTCATATACCCTATTATAGGTACACCATTTAGGCCAGGTACGCACGGACGAGGGTTTCTACTGTCAGTGATGTGCCGAGGATTAATAATCCTGCAGAGTGCATCGCGTAGACAAATAAAACGAAGCTAAACATACAGTCAAGTTTGTGTAAATACTTATGTAATACGAAATACTATATAATTATCATAGACGGGAATGTATACCTAAGACTAGTTTGAAAATATTAACCGTTTTATTACAAAACGAAATTAACTTTAGTTAACCTTTCAGTCATGGTGGCCTAGTAAGTCGTGGTGGCCTATGGTAAAAACACAAGCCTCTAGTATGAGTGCGCGGGTTCGATTACAGGTCAGGCAAGTACCAATGTAACTTTTCTAAAGTTATATGTACTTTCTAAGTATATCTTGGACACCAATGACTGAAGGTGAAGGGAAACATCTTGAGGAAACCTGGACTTTAAGTCTGAAATCGCCAACCCGCATTGAGCAAGCGTGGTGATTACGCTCAATCCTTCTCTGTGTGAGAAGAGACCTGTGCCCAGCAGTGGGACGATAAAAAGATTTATGATGATGAACCTTTCAGTCAGTATTTGTATTTCGAACTTTATTCAGGTTAAGTCAAAGTTCAGTGAAAAAGTCAAAAAGTGACAACATAGTACCCTAAGCTACCATTTTTATATAAAGAACTGCATTTCTGTAACCGTAAGGTTCATAATTCAATAACTATTTAGCTTAAAATCCGCTTTGTAATAAGGGGCTAAATGGTCTTAATTACGTAATAAAGACAGAGTCAAATTAGATAAACTAGGGAAGCTCAGCAGACGTGAATCGTAACTGATTAATTACAGCAACTATTTTATACACGATCGCTGATTCATCTAACACCACAACTATATATTTTTTTTGTTGGACATGGTAATCATCAAACGACCTCTCTCGCTCTTCATCACACGTACCCTCAGGGCGATTATTTGATCTGTAGTTACTACTTACACAACCAATAAGTTATTTTTTTTATGACATTTTTTTTTATAATATATTTTTAGTTTATCAAAAAACAGTACTAGATATATTTTATTTCTAAAAGGGTCATATGTAGACATTTAGTTAAATTCGGTGACACTAGAGAATGTATACATTGCATCTTTTTCTTTATATTTCAATAAGAAAAGGACAAAAGATAACATATTGCTTTGGTCATGTCAAATTAGTCCGCTCCTGACGTAAATTGTAGTACTTACCTAGTTTCAGTGTCAGTGTTTTTAATAACGTTAATTTTTTTTAAATAATAGGGTTTTACCTACTGCTTGACCGCAATCGAGCCTGATGGTAAGTAGTGATGTAATCGTTAATGGTAAATCGCGTTAGATTATTAAGCCTATTCTCTAAGAAAAAAAAAACTTAGTGAATAGGAAGGAAGACGGCAGTTGAGCGAGGTGATGCAATGTTAAACCCAACAACACGACCAACGATGCTGCGCCAGAGGGAGATTGATCTGGAGACCCTCCACGACCAAACTCCCAACACAACAACATTAGGCGCATCGTACCCGGCACACATCGCAACACAACTGCCCAGACCCGTCCTCCGTACGGCTTCACCACCGACTTTGTCTGGTGGGTGGTAACTTCTGCCGGCAGCCGATGTTATGGTCTACCAGTGAAACTGTCTTTGGAGTATCTTAATATGACTCGATTAAATTAATATGTTATCTTTTATCTGTTAATTAATCAAATTGATAGAAAAATGTGCATTGAACTTAAATAGTAGGTACTTACTTTAGTTAGTCAATGAGAGAATCGATATCAATATTTAACATTATGAACGATTTAAAAGTTATCGAGGTAAAAGCACAATTCAATCAGTTTAAGAAAATCGTGTTCATCCTATACTCGGGCCAAATTCGATAAAGAATATAGGTAAACAAACCGTTGCTCGGCAACGAGTAGTTTACGCCTAAAATACAGATGTTAACAACCTTTTCTAGATAGATGATTTTCATAAAAGTAATAATCCTACTTCCTACTAATGTAGACAGTTTATTTATGGTTTCCATAGAACGCTTAACCGATTTGAATGAAATATGACACATATGTAAGCTAATTTCCTAATAGGTTAAATTTTTTGATACATCATCATCCATAGTTGAAAATACCACCATGCATGTGTTATGTAGTTGATTTGAAAGTAATTAAAATACGCAAAATTTTATTAATTGCATTGGTTGAATTCCACAAAATGTGTTTAATAGGTACTTGGATTTCATCCATCTTTCTTTTTTTGTAGGGCCATCACGTAAAATTAATGTCGATGCATGTTATTTTAGTGATTCTATTGAAATATGCTGCAATAGGGACTGTTAATAAATAGTCAGCATGTAAAAGTCGATGATCATGTAAATAACGCATTCGCCGTAAGCGCTGAGTAGCGACAGCATCTTTGTTATTAATGTGTGTGTGCTGTGTTAAGTTATTTTTTTATTAAGTTTGTTTTTGTTTTTACATACTTCTTATTAGCTTCCCTTGTATGTTTACTTGTCCGTCTCTAACTCAAAATTTCTTTCAACCTTACCTTACATTAATTTGTGGAGGCAAAGTATTTTTTATTTTAGATTTAGTTACTTGGGTAACGCATCATTACGAATTTTATCACTTGCTATTCTGTCTGTTGGAGATCAAGAAAAGTTTGGTAAAAACAAATGAGCACCATTTAAGGGTTCGTGTTATCCGTATATTATTTTAAAAAAGAATATCGAACTAAAAAGTTGAAAATAAATATAGTTTAAAAAACTAAAAAAAAACATGCTTTTAAAGAATATCAAACTAAAAAGTAAAAAATGAATTTTAAGCGCCTTACGCTTTTTTCTCATTTATACTAGTATTGTTTATATACCATACCATTGTCATAAATTAAATTTTAAAATTATTTTTAACTTTTCAGTTTGATATTCTTGAAAAGCATATTTTTTTTAGTTTTTTAAACTATATTTTTAAATTTTAGACGCGTTAGTGAAGCCTGTTGGTTGCACCAACATTATATTTTAGTCCATATGTATCAATTTAATAGCAAAGCGTCATCAGTAAAATGATCTAGTATTTAGACGCTTTATCATCAAAACGACCATTTATTAACTTAAAAAAAAAATTGTAATTTATATTTTTTAACATAATTCTCATTTTCTACAAACTGTTTGGTCCGAGTAATGTGTACGTTTTAATATGTACCAACATACAGTAACAGTAAGACCCCGATTATCCGGACTGCCTGACCCCCGGGGTCTCCTGTCCTGACCCCGTGGGGTTCCTATCCTGACCCCGCGGGGTCTCCTCGCCCACAAGCGTGTCGATACGTTCTCCTAATTCACCGTATCACCGGTGATCACACGACTATTGACCGGAGAAATAGATTCTAAACATTATCATAATTTTCATTCATTCCGTTACACATTAACCTCCATATTCATAAACGTCGCTTAAAGTTAAAACTTAAATCATCGTTTATGAATAAACCCCTTAAACACTATGGTGATTATTCATACACGATGATTAAAATTAAGTGACGTTAAAAAGTCAAAAATGTATTGTTAAACAGTCGCTATTCACTAGTTAACCTACAGCTTCATTTATGAATAGAGGTGTATACAGAGCAGTGCTGACAATACGTCAATAAATGAAAATCCGAACAATGCTGGTTCATAGGAATAATCCTAAACAATAGAAAAAAAAAAACCTAGCATCAAAAATTAAAATTAAAATTTCAAACAAACTAAATCGCATAAACTTGCAAACGGAATAGAACATCCTTTAAAAATATTGGTTCACTGACCTCCGATTGGCGACAGCGCGATCCTGTATCGACTTGTTTTTTTCGCGCTATTATTATTAAAGTTTAGTACCGCAGGATTCGGCGGTCATTAACCTTTAAGCGCTTCCTTATCAACACGTACATCATGTAGAAAATATGAAAAATGAAAAATAATTTCCTGTGACTAAACTAATGGATATATTTATATGATGTTTTATGGGTACACTGTGAATGTGTTGAGGTACACGATGTTTAATTTATTGTCGTATTGTCATCACCACTCTGTGTATCATCAATTTTGAAATTTAATTTCATATAAATATTATTAGCATCGAATAATCACGTTTATAACATTTACCAACCATAGTTTAAACCTACCTCTAAAGTTACAATCAGTCTGCCCGCTTGTTCCCAACTGTGTCGGGGTCAGTCACCAGTCTTACCGGATGTAATTCTAGTCAATACTACATCAGTCCTTTTCAAATGCCGGTTCTCAGAGTCGTATTTACATTTAATCCATTGAACTCTGTAACTTATAAACAAGTGTTTCATAGAACAGTCCCCCAACTGCGATTGTTTAACTTGTTTCTGCCTTTTCAGTTTCTTAGATTTTTATGCAGGCGAGTTTTTTGTTTGTACCAATTTTTTTTTATGTCTATCTCTGGTTTTATTATTTATTGATATGTTATATACCTACATATTTGGAATCAGTGTTTAAAATTCTTTATTTTGATTCCCCACTCGATATGCTTGGTAGACTTTTTTCATTTTTTACCTCACAATATGGCGTCAAACATCCGCCATTTTGTTTTTTTTTAATGTCACCTAAGTATTCAAGAACACTTGGGCTATTAAGACAAATCTAACGATACCACAAATGTGAAAATCCGTTCAGCGGTTCTGAAGATACAAGGTAATAAAGAATATTACATACAAGATACGCGCTAAAAACATAACCCTTCCTGGCAGTCGGGTAAAAATATATGAAGGTTGAAAGTGAAAATATGGCAAATTGACAGTCAAAAATAGGGCAAATTGATATTCAAAAATATTACAGATTGACAGTCAAAAATAGGGCAAATTGATATTCAAAAATATTACAGATTGACAGTCAAAAATAGGTCAAATTTATAATAAAAAATATGGCAGATTGACAGTCAAAAACAGGTCAAGTTGATAATAAAAAATATTACAGATTGACAGTAAAAATATTACAGATTGACACTCGTAGACAGAAAAAAATTAATCGGTTAAAGTTCAAAATATTGTCAGTCAAAATTATGTCGTAAAAATACTTATAAAGAGTTAATGATAGTTGTTTTTATAAAACAACACATCACAAATGGTATCGTATGTTAGCTCGGCGGTTTGTTTAGATCGCCGTCGTGTTCATTACTTCAGCAATTATCACCAACTATGTTGGACTTCCGAATGCTTTCAATTCTTCTCTCACCCACACAACATCTTTTAGACATATAACTTACATCGACAAACATATAACTGTGTTTCTCTCACACACACACATATGTATAAATATACTACTTACTACTCGCGCGAGTTATCTGTGCACCTCGCTGAAATGCGACCCCTCCCCCGCTTCCCCGCGCGGCGTCCCGCATTAGCCCGCCGTAAGCACTCAGTAGCGACAGCATCTTTCTTACAATTTTGCTTTATTAAGTTTTTTTTATTATTAAGTTTGTTTTTGTTTTTTTTTTTACATTTTCGACGCGTTGGTTATGGAAGCTTATTGATTGCACCAATATTATACAGTATGTTAAGAAAACCCTGTCCGACCCATAAGGATAATAAAGGTTAGGTAAACACATGACCAAATCTAATATACAGTATGTTACGAAAACCCTGTCCGACCCGTGAAGGTGTTGTTAGGTATCGATAACTGATTCTACTAATGCATACAAAACCGGGCTTTACTTAAAAAAAAAATCCCCCTAAAAAAATAAATATTATTTCGCAAAAGGAGGTAACTTATTAAATGTGCGTTGACCACCCTTCGCCTGCCGACCGCGGGGGGCGGGCGGCAGGACACGCGGCACGTGGTCGCATCGTTATTCGCTCATAATAATACCGGTGTTGTCACTTTTTAAAAATTACCAAATTTCGGGGAAATTGGAATTAATTCGTTGGAAAAAAAGATTATTTCAAAATTCATTTGTATTGGTACTATGATGAATACGTAAAATTTTATATTATATTTGGTCATGTGTTTACCTAACCTCTATTATCCTTATGGGTCGGACAGGGTTTTCGTAACATACTGTATAAAATTCTCGTGTCACGGTGTTCGACATTAAACTCCTCCGAAACGGCTCGACCGATTTTGATGAAATTTTTTTTGCTTATCCGGTATCTATGAGAATCGGCCAACATCTATTTTTCATCCCCCTAAATGTTAGGGGTACTCCACCAATAATTTTTTTTTTTATTTTTTAGACAAATTTTTTAGTTTCTATTTTTTTATGATACAACATACAAAAATACATACAATCCCCAATTTTCAACCTTCTACGATCAACCCTTATTTTTTAATAGCCATTTTAGTAATTTAATCTATTATTTACATATATGGCAAAACAACGTTTGCCGGTCAGCTAGTATAATATAAAATTTTACGTAATCATCATAGTACCAATACAATAGAATTTTGAAATAATATTTTTTTCCCACGAATTAATTCCAACTTCCTCGAAATTTGGTAATTTTTTAAAAAGTGACAACACCGGTATTATTATGAGCGAATAGCGATGCGACCACGTGCCACGTGTCCTGCCGCCCGCCGCTCGCGGAAGGGTGCTTAACGCACATTTATTAAGTTACCTCTTTTTTGCGAAATAATATTAATTTTTTTAGAGGGATTTTTTTTAAGTTTAGCCCGGTTTTGTATCCATTAGTAGAATCAGTTATTGATACCTAACAATACCTTCACGGGTCGGACAGGGTTTTCTTTACATATTGTATATCAGCCCACACGTTTCAATTTAATTGCAAAACGTCATGAGTAAGATGATCTAGTATTATAACGCTTTATCATCAAAACGACGTTTTATTAACTTAAAAAAAAAAAAAAATCTTTAACATAATTCTCATTTTTTGCAAACGGTACCGTCCGAATGACGTCACAGAGCGAGGTGCACAGTTGACTAGCACGAGTAGTATGTATGGTAAGTACCACTTGAGCACGTGTCCATACAGAAAACACGTCTGTTTTGTTACAGAAAAAACGTTATTCATTTCTAACTTTTTAGTTAAAAATAATTATAACCATCTATAATCACCACTACAATGATTCATTTTTGATATTTTCAAATACTGTATTAAAAGTTAATCAGTAGTCCGGTCGGGTGTCCGATCCGGTCGGATGTCCGGTCCGGCCGGGTGTCCGGTTCAGTCGGGGTCCGGTCCGTACAGGTGGCCGGTCCGGTCAGGTGACAGGTACGGACGGTTGTCCGATCCGGTCGGGTGTCCGGTCCGGACGGGTATCTGGTCCGATCGGGTGTCCGAACCGGTCTGGGGCCCCGTATGGCCGGGCGTCCGGTCCGGTCAGGTGCCAGGTCCGGTCGGCTGTCCGGTCCGGCAGACCGGTTTGGAGTGTTGGGCAGTGTCGGGTTGCTCTTTCATTTCCACATCACCCTGCAATGAGTATAAATAATATAATGTACACACTTTAAAACTATTTCGTTATCCTGATGAAGAATGCATTCACAGGAATTTTATTTCGCACATATAATTTATTTTAATAATTATAAACTAGCGCTTGACCGCAATCCCACCTGATGGTAAGCAGTGATGCGATCGTTGATGGTAAAGCGCGCTAGTTTATTAACCCCCAACGCAAAAAGAGAGGTGTTATAAGTTTGACGTGTTTGTCTGTCTGTCTATGTGTGTGTCTGTGGCATCATAGCTCCCGAACTCCCGAACGGATGAACTGATTTCAATTAAGTTTTTTTAAGAACCTATTCACTCAGATTGAGCGAATAGGAAGGAAGACGGCAGTTGAGCGAGGTGATGCAATGTTAAACCCAACAACACGACCAACGATGCTGCGCCAAAGGGAGATTGATCTGAAGACCCTCCACGACCAAACTCCCAACACAACAACATTAGGCGCATCGTACCCGGCACACATCGCAACACAACTGCTCAGACCCGTCCTCCGTACGGCTTCACCAGACATCATGCCGGAACACGACAAATCGCTTGGCGGCAAGGCTTTGTCTGGTGGGTGGTAACTTCTGCCGGCGACCGATGTTATGGCATAGAACCGATGACCGTTGGACTAGACGTGTTCTAGAGTGGAGACCACCAATGGGGATAGTTCATTTCTGTTTATATTTGTTAATATTAAATCAATTTCGAGGAATAGGGTTACTCGTGACTGTTGTGCGTTGTGATGGTGGAGGTGGAATAAAACCAACGATGATGACAGATAGGGGTTTGTTCACTTTACTTCAAACACTTGACAGATTTTAACAAACAAAGTTACACTGAGGCGAAACCTATTTGTGGTTCTAGGGATAGACTGCGGGGCTATCCTATCCCTTTACCTCCTAGCTAGGCAATTCCTGAGGGCGACGGGGCCTCCGCTCAGGTCAAGCTAGACTTATGACAACAGTGGTGACTGCGGGGCAATCGACCACTGCGCCTCCTAAGTAGAGATGGTTAATATAGCGCCTAGCGCCATTCAGTAGCACGCCATTTCCTCGTAGCGCATAGCGCACGCTAGATAGGTGGACGTTACGACGCTATGACGCTATGAATGAAATTGATTGAATGTCATCGCGTTTGAGTGCTGTGGACTACTGAGGCCTATGTACATATGTTTGTTGTCGCAGCAAGCTATTTTAATCGCGCGCGATCTTGCTTGTTAGTGTCTGTAAATATTAGTATAAAATTCTGTTGCAAAACGAAGTAGTGACGATTAATGTGTGCAAAGGTAACTCTATGTAAAAATGTGTAATCGCAAAAGTGGTGGTTTGCCAATTTGAAACTTCTTTAAAAAGTCCGCAGACGGCAGCAAGACTGCTATTTGTAATTATTGTCGCCGACAGTTTTCCATTAAAACTACTATAACCAATTTAAAGGCTCACTTAAAGCAAAAACATATTATAGTGTACAGTGGCGAAGGGTGAAATTTTGACAAAGGGAAGCCGGTCCAAAAAAATAAACACTTAAACACTTACCTACTGCAGGATATCTTGGAGGAGGTCTTCAGATAACAATAATATCAAAAGCCCCACCTTCACCATACAAAAAAGGACTGATGATTTGATAACAGTGTCTTTCAAGTATGATAAAAGCGGCTTTGTGAAAAGCCTTTTTCGACGTGCATCTCTATACCACACATGCATGCTTGTTAGTAAGTACTAAGTTAAGTACCTATTGTCAGGGAATAAGAGTCAAGAAAAAATAAAATAAAAAATTACAAAAATAATAAAGTGTTAAAAACCGAACCACACAAACACCGATCCAAAACCAACAAAAATATTAAGCAAAAATAAAACAAATTATACACAATCACAACGTTATTTATATTCTAATGCAATGCGTCTGTTTTTTTTAACAAAATGAGCTAAAATGTTGTTATAAAAATTCGGATTACTTTTCATTTTATTAAGCAAATTTTTTTCAATTGACATCATAGCCAAATCGGACAATCTCTGCTCTTTTTGGCAGTTTCGCACATACGTGTGAATGCGTTTTAAAGCAGAAAATGACCGCTCAGCTGAAGCTACTGAAATGGGGAGGGTCAGAATTAAACTGCAAAGAGTCGAAACTTGAGAAAATGCGTCTTTCAAAGACGTATTCTGGAGCTGTAAAAAAAGCTCATAGGTGTCCAATTTATTTAACGACGCTGACGTAAATAAGACTTTAAGTTATTTTTCAACGCGGTAAAATCAAAAATTCCCGGAAAGTTCGCTGTCAAAGTGGAAACTTTTTCAGTTGGAAATGATTGGTTGTATTGAAGATACTTTGATTTATTAAGTAAATCAATAAATACAAGCTGAGAAAAAGATCGGTACCTTTGAGTAATTTGAGCTTTGACTTTATCTATAATCGAGGAAAAAATACGCTTGTACGCCGTTTTGGGATCCGTGTCAGTATTTATTCGGCGCCGTCGCCGCGGCGGCTCACAGATTTGTTCAATGCTGTGGAAAATGGTATCAAACGAATTAATAAACTCTTCCGAAATCCACCGTTCAAAAGAATCGATTTCGCGCTTTGCCACTTCAATGTCTACTTGCTTACTTTGAAGCAAAGCAAAAAGAACGTCTGTCTTTTCGAAAATATCTGAAAAAATACTCAATAAGAAGCAAAATTGCATGTCTTCCAGTTTGTGTAACAAGCACTCGGACATTGAAATTGATTCGCTGTCCCATGATTCCGGTGAATCTAAAATACAATTCAAAGTTTCGATCATGTCGGTTCTGCAGTTGAAAATTACGTTAATTATGCGCGAGTGATAATGCCATCGCGTTTCTGCTACCCCCGGCATACGACGATGAGCAACTTCTTTCAGAAGATTCGATCTTTTAGAAGATTTATTAAAAAAGCGTACGATACTGTTAATATGACCAAAAAAAGCTTTTAATTCGGGTACGAATTCAAGAGACCGACTCAAGACTAAGTTTAAAATGTGAGCATAGCATGGAATAAACATCGCCATGGGACAGATTTCACGAACTTTAGTTTGTACACCACCGTGCTCTCCAGACATAACTGCCGCACCATCGTAAGACTGTCCAATTAATTTATCTTTACAACGAAAGTCATCGAGAATACCGATTAACATGCTGGTCAAAATGTCGGCATTTCGACCACCACTTACGTCATAGAAGCCCAGAAAACGCTCTTCAATTCCACTGCTGGACAAGTACCGCAATATAACAGTCAACTGTTCCCTGTGACTGACGTCCGGTGTTTCGTCGATCATAACCGATACAAATGAAGCTGAATTTATTTCCGACTTTATCTCATCACGCATAGAAGACGCGATACAATGAATTAAGTCATTTTGGATGTCACTTGAAAGTCCTGAAAATACAGAATTTTGGGTCGAGGAACATTGCTCCAAATGAGAATCAAGGACTGTATCGTACTTGCACAAATAATTTAACGTTTCAATGTAATTTCCGCGATTATCCGAATCTGCTCTTTCATTGTGACCGCGAAATGGTAATTCTTGCTTCCCCAAAAGAATGACCGTGTCAATAAAACGTTTCATTAACTCGCGATTACGGTCAACTTTTCTGTTATGTACATCAAAAGCGTTGCAAAAAAATGACTCGATTCTGCCATTATTTCCAAATTCGTGAAGTAACAAGCAGCTGCGGATGTGTTTTTCAGTCTGAATGTGTTTTTTGGCTGAGTTAGACAAATTATTAATATCCGTAAAACCCGTACTGCTCCAAACAGATTTCGAATCAGAAAATAACAAACACGGAAAACAAAACATTTTGTTCAGTTTGCAACTGCCTGTCATCTATGTATATTTATCATATAACGACGCGTGAAAATGTTTAAAAAATCCATCTCGCCTTTTGCAATCAATAATCATGAGTGGGAGTGCTCGACCTAACTGAATAACATGCTTCTTGTATGCATAACTTAGTTTTGAAAATGAAGTTTCATTTGTAAGCAGGTAATCTGTTGAGCAGCACTCTATATGAATTAAAGCCATAATAACAAACAAAATCCACAGTATTTAACCAAATCTGCGATTAAATTACCTTACAGAATCCGTCACAGTTTAAATAACACAAATATTAAAAACAAACGAAAAACTCACGCATCGGTAGGTTAGGTATAGAGAAACACATACTGACGGTGAACTCAAACGCTCGTAGTGGCGTGGTTAATTTGTCTCTTTCTAATGAGTAGAGGAGAGTACTATAAGCCGCCCGCGAGTAGCCTCATATTTATCAAGTTTTACCGACGGTTAGCGAGAATTAGAAAGAGATGGTCTGACACGCTCTCTCTTTTCGCCGTCGTTGACTGAGGTAAGCCGTGATTCCTCGAGTTTCCTTTAATGTAAAGTACGAAAAATTGAAGCGCTGATTAATTTACGACTATAAAATGAAATGTGATACTTAGGGTATTGCTAAGAATTACTATTGCTATTGTAAATCGCGCAGGCGTTTGATTAATAATACTTTGTTAATGAAATAGAATGTAAATACTTTTGTATGAATATGGAACTGATTTTTGAAAGGTAACCCGGTGGGAATCGGCTTGTATGGACTCTTCGCCACTGATAGTGTACAATATTTTTTTAAATTGTTATAATTTAGAAAACAATTCTACCTTAAGATCTGAAAATGTAAATATGCTTTTATAGCACGCGATTTGTGTAACGAAGAACGATATGTAATGTAACGCGCTACGAAATCTAGCGTGTTGTAATAATTATCTTGCCTGCTGGACGCCCACGTGCTTTCTTATTTATAGCGCGCTATAACATAGCGCATTTAATAGCGCGCTAGACATTAATAGTTTATAGTCTGAAGCGTGCTATTGTTTTATAGCCGTTTTGAACAACTCTATTCCTAAGTAGCGGCCCTCTATGACTGACCGATGATATAGTCGGTTTGTCGACAGTAGTGTGTCTCCAAAGCCTGGAGCACAGGCGTAGAGTAGCCAGCCTTTCGGTCTTCTATAGGATGCATTCTGGTGAGTGTGCAAGGGAATTGCATGATTTAATTCCCCCATCTCCGTTCTACCATCGGACGACCCGTCGTACGGCGAGTTTCCACCTTTACGTTGTTGACACCACTGCGATCCGGACGAAGCGTTTCGCCTCCTCCTTTATACCGCGTACATCGAGGGACTGGAACAGTTTGCCAGCAGCGGTGTTTCCGTCGGACTACAATTTGAGTGTCTTCAAGGCTAGAGTGAATAGGCTCTTAATAAACTAGCGCGTTTTACCATCAACGATCGCATCACTGCTTACCATCAGGCGGGATTGCGGTTTAAGCACTGGTTTATAATTTATAAAAAAATAAAAAATAATCTAATGCTTGTATGTGGTTGTGAAGATGATATTATCTTCACACGTTGCATAATAGTTGTCGCTCGTAGTCTGTTGTGTTATACTCAGATGGCATAGTGTAGTGCACACAATCAGATAGATGTGTATTTACTCGGTGGTAGGCCATAACATCGGCTGCCGGCAGAAGTTACCACCCACCAGACAAAGTCTTGCCGCCAAGCGATTTGTCGTGTTGCGGCATGATGTCTGGTGAAGCCGTACGGAGGACGGGTCTGAGCAGTTGTGTTGCGATGTGTGCCGGGTACGATGCGCCTAATGTTGTTGTGTTGGGAGTTTTTCCGTGGAGGGTCTTCAGATCAATCTCCCTCAGGCGCCGTATTGTTGGGTTTAACATTGCATCACCTCGCTCAACTGCCGTCTTCCTTCCTATTCCCTCAATCTGAGTGAATAGGTTCTTAATAAACTAATGCGCTTTACCATCAACGATCGCATCACTGCTTACCATCAGGTGGGATTGCGGTCAAGCGCTAGTTTATATTTATTAAAAAAAAAAAAAATACCATCCACCCTCCTACGCTCAATAGAGTCTTAAAAATAAGATCCCGTTTTTGCATTTAGGAACAGAATCCTAAAATTCATCGGTTTTATAATAAAGTGCAATAACTATGAAGCCCGCGCGAAATTCCCTTAGTTTGAAGAGATCTCCGTAAGATGACAAAAGAAGCGTCAGACTTAAGAATTTAAGTACCTGTAGGTACCTGCTGAGCGTACCTGAAATTATGCGGTATTATTATTAATTCTAGACAGGTCTGGAATGTTCGATCAGCTGACCTATTTAAAGTGCCGTGACGCCAACCCGCAGTGAGTCTGAATTTGACTATCGAAACGAAAACAAGCGACAGTTAAGAAGGGATAATTATGAAGACCTACAGCGATGTAAAGTAAAATCTGTAGTATTATTGTGTGTTTACAACACGGACTTCGTGGACGTAAGGGAAGACTTCGATGCGACATCACCTACGTTCTACTTGTCATTGTCTACGATCGATTGTACCTTCGTTGCCAAAATTTCGCAACACTTAACCGGCATTTTAATACCCCTATCCCGTAATAATACATTTACAGGTTACTGTGGACCCCAGTCCGGGTCGGGTCATGACACCTAACACTTTTCAAATGATGAGACCCCTGTGCCTGTGGTCTCATCATTTGAAAACAGTTAGGTGTCGTGACCCGACCCGGACTGGGGACCTCAGCAACCTGTAAACAAGAAAAGTAAGCATGACTATTACAATAGGGATGTTCATGGGTAAAAAAAAATATTCTATTTAGTCCGTCATTCAGATTATAGAAAAATATTGGATACGTATATTTTGTTTTATGAAATCGATAAAAATTTACAAATATAAAAGGCATCAAAGATCAGGAGTGGTGGCTGGTGCCGTCACTGGTCGCTAAAAAGTGTAGCGTGCAGTGACGTCACACGAGTTTTCAACGCACTGTGGCGTCTTCATTTTTTGTTTATATGAAAAAAGAAAAAATACGTGTCTAGTATTTTTTGGAAATCTGACAGACTAATTAGTTTTTTTTAGTCAACTACCTTATTGTACAGGAATTTGTAAATTAATTTTTAAAACTCAAACAACATAACATCGCACTTGCATCTCCAGAAGAGGTACGTTATTGTAGTTGTGAAAGTAGTAGTTTACATGATTTAGTAAGTTTACATAATTGTAAACACACTCAAGATAGAGGAAAAATCCCAAGTGTGGCGCTGTTCTTTTTTAAATTAAAGAGTGTGGCCTCGTACTAAGAATTACTCTTGTATCGTGGATGATTTTAAAAACATTTAAAGGCGCATACACAACTTTAGAGACACACAAACAACTTTAGCGGACCCCGGGCTGCGACGCGAAAGCTGCGGATACAATCGGAATAAACGCTAAGATGATGATGACACAAACAACCCTAGAGAATAAAAAAAAAACACAAATTTACCTGTGATCTCATCGTCTGATAAGTGTTGGGGGTCATTACCCGCCCCGGGTTGGGGTCCACAGCAACCTGTAAACAAGACAAATAAACATAATAAAGCATTACGCAAAGTCGGGCCATTGGTGAAACTGTATAGATTTAATGGATAATATTACGCGAAGATAAGGGGATTGGCGCTGATAGCCAAAGTACAAGACTTGAGTAGTTCGGTTACTGCTCATGTGAGGATGTTTGTGAGAACACGAGTGTGGGCGTGTCCAAAATGTCCAAAGCTGTTGGAAAATGAAAGAAAGTAACCTTTGTGTCGGGCACTTGACCATCGGGCGGCGTGTTCCTGGACTGTGCGGTAGATAGTGTCGCACAAGTGGCGCGAGGGGTTTGTGCCGTCGGCATCGAGACCGCTGCCAACATACATGTACCGTAGTCTGCAGGACTCTGTAATTACAGAAATAACGTGTCGGTGGCAGGACATAACATCGGCTGCCGGCAGAACTTACGACGCACCAGATAAAGTTTTGCCGTCAAGCGATTCGTCATGATGTCTGGTGAAGCCGTACGTAGGACGGGTCTGAGCAGTTGTGTTGCGATGTGTGCCGGGTACGCCAAATGTTGTATCGGAAGTTTGGTCATGGAGGGTCTCCAAATCAATCTCCCTCTGGCGCAGCATCGTGGGTCGTGTTGGTGGGTTTAACATTGCTACACCTCGCTCAACTGCTGTCTTCCTTCCTATTCACTCAGTTTTTAAGTGATATTCACTTAAGTGGGGCTTAATAAACCTTCAACGCTTCTTACCATTAGGCGTGATTGTGTTAAGCACTAGTTTATAATTATAAAAAACCACAGTTGGCACTATTTAGATATGTGAACTAGAGGGTGATTTTTCTTTAAACAGATTTTTTTCTTTTTTATATTGCTATCGTTTGTCATGGTGTCATTACAAAAAGGACTGAAATAATTTACACATTTACACAAAGACACCCATGACTGTGGAGTGACACCCGATATCCAGGGGTAGTTTCTTCAAATAAATAAACATTAAGTAGTAACTTGCCGTTGCAGCCGACGGGCGCCTTTTCTTCTGAGCGGGAGGAAATGTGCGGAGCACCGGCGAAGTGACCGGAGTCAGTGTAGGGTCCGGAAGTGGAGTCACAGCAATCTGTAAACAACAAAAGTTAAGGAAAGTCGACTGCGCTGCGTGTCGCGAGTTCGATCCCCGCACGGTACAAATATTAAGGCTTACAGGTAGTTGTTCCGGGTCTGGCTGTTTGTGTATGTGAAATCAAATGTTTGTAAACGCACCCATCATACAGGAATAATTCCTAGTGTGGGACAAAAGTTTAAAAAATAATAATTAAAAAAACAGTCTATCTGGGCATAGCCTAATGACACGAGTGTATAACTAGCATTTTATAAGCCACAATCGTAGCTATGTTACAACATACGTTTACCTGTGGTCTCATCATTTGAAAAGTGTTAGGTGTCGTGACCCGACCCGGACTGGGGTCCTCAGCAACCTGTAAACAAGAAAAGTAAGCATTAGTATTACAATAGTACAGGAATTTGTAAATTAATTTTTAAAACTCAAGCAACATAAAATCGCGATTGTATCTCCAGAAGAGGTACGTTTTACTAGTTATGTATAAGTAGCATACGGTAGGAGGCAAGTCTACAGTCATCAACCAGTCAGTAGTCCAAGGTCTAGGCTGGTACAGAGAAAGCAAATAATAGAAAAGCCATTTCTTAAAATGACCAATTTTTATTTTGTTTTTTTTTTATATTTATAAGTAAACTACCGCAATTCCGGAAAAAATGTATACATACAAAAACAACCTTAGAGAATTAAAAAACACATATTTATCTGTGATCTCATCATTTGACAAGTGTTGGGGGTCATTACCCGCCCCGGGTTGAGCAAAACAAAAGTGGAGCTCGGGAAATAATTTTAAAAGTATATCGGCGATGTTTGCTAGAACACAAAGCTGGATAAATTTTATCAAATTTGGATGATATTTATGCTTGAACATTTGCTAAAACAGGTATAAATAGACTAAATTATGATTCCAGTTTGCATTAATTCCCAACAAGCCGGCTTTTTGTGCAGGCCTTGGACGCGTCATTATAATTAATGACATGTCAAAAGTCCCCATCGATCTCGCTTGTTTTTTATTCGAGATCAAAGGTCACAAGTTTGCGTTTTTTGCGTATATCTCTGAAACAATGAGAGCTACCGAAAAATGGTTCAAATAACATAGAAAATACGAATATGCACTCATACGTAGCCACTATGCATCATCAGGTTAACCACTTGAACAAAAAACTTTAGAACATAGTTTTATTTGACCCATGCACACAAGTATGTAAAAAATTAACAATTCTGAGTGAGTCATCGTCCGTCCCTAATTCTATTAATCGGTTGATATTGAGAAACATCTGGCTGCGTCTGCTTTTCCCGAAGGACATAATAATAAATAATAAAGCTTGTTTATTCCATGCAAATACATATTAATTAAATAAAAACTAGTAACAAAGATTAATGCGTGGACCCCGTTCGGGTAAAAGCCTCCCCCAAGGAATGCCATTCTTCTCTATCCTTAGCTCTTTCCAGCCACTCTTCACCTGCGCATGCTACGATTTCTTCTGCCCATCTGGTTCTCGGGCGGCCTCTTGATCTGGTGCCTTTTGGCCCGGGCCACTTTACCGACCGTAAAGTCCATCTGTCGTCCTCGTACCGTGCCACGTGACCTCTCCACTTCCATTTAGCTTTCATTGCAAAGAATGTCTACGTTCTTTACCTTATCTTTCAGTTTAATACCCAGGCAACTTCTCTCCATTCGTCTCTGAGTAGTTTGGCATCCATAGGTAAGGCAAGTTAGCAAACCTGTGTCCATTACAATTTTTTTTTTGTCCCGAAGGACATAGCTCTAGTAAATGCACTCAGTTTTGAACGGTTTTTCGTAGCGAATAGATGTGTTTGTGAATTATGTTCTCTTTTTAAACAGTGCCGTTACAAAATTTTGTAAAAATGTGAGAAGTTTCCTTTATTTGCAATGAATCTCTGACTGAAAATGAAATTGTGGTTGTTGATCGTGGCCTAAAGACTTTAATGGGTTCAAGTACTGAAAGGGGTGATGGGTTCGATGAATATTTGAAGGAAAAAAACATCTGTAACGACACATAAGCAGTGTCGTAAAGCATACACCCGTAAGAACACCATCGCTGCAGCTAAAAGACAGCGTGAGGCGGACATAGCTACTATATCTGGGATTAGTCCTCCTCGTACTAGAGCACGAGGTACTGAGTCGTCTTTTTGATTCATGAAATACTGTTTGTTCTGTGGCAATGAAGCAGATAAAACGGCTTTTTCAAGTTTCAAACCTCGACTTCAAGAAAACCATCTTGAAGGAAGCCCAGACTAGTTCTGATGAGCTAGCAAGAAGTGTCATTGCCCGCAATCAGTATGAATATGACTTAGTTGTTGCTGAGACTAAGTACTACAGTGACTGTTACACTTCGTTTCTGAAACCCATTAGTGGAGGTAAAATCGGTCGTCCTGAAAGTAATTCTATTCAGCGATGGAAGAAATATTTGCATTTATTGAAAATCACGATGGTTGTGAATGTTCAATGCAAGAGTTAAGAAGAAGCGATTGCCGTCTCCCTTGATGTCTCGAAGGCCTTCAACCGGGTATGGCACGCTGGCCTTTTGAGTAAGCTTCCAGGGTACGGCATTTCCGCTGGCCTGACTAGCTGGGTAAAAGACTTCCTGACTGAACGGTCCCTCCGAGTTGTTGTCGACGGATGCTCATCTGAGCCCATGTCGACTAATGCCAGTGTTCCTCAGGGGTCTGTTCTCTCTGCAACTCTGTTCCTGCTGCATATTAACGATCTGCTGATGCCCGGTATCTATGGGTATGCAGATGACAGCACAGTTGTGGACAGATACCTGCCGGAAGCTCGGGCTAGTACGAAAATATTCCGGTCCGAAAGAGAGGCCACGGTAGAGCATACGAGTGCTGCACTACAGGCAGTCTCCGAATGGGGCAATGCCAATCTTGTAGCATTCAATGCCGCCAAAACACAGCCGTGTCTTTTCACCGCCAAAAGAAGCCCGTTCACCTTGGCTCCTACTTTTCAGAATGTATCCTTGGAGTGCACCGACCGCCTTCAGCTTTTGAGAGTTGAGATTTCCTCGAACCTTAACTTTGGGCGGTTTATTGAGTCCAAGGCCAGGGTGGCTGCCAGAAAACTAGGCGTCATCGCGAAGGTCCGGCGGTACTTCACACCAAGGCTGCTTCTAATTTTATACAAAGTAGAGGTCCGCTCGTGTGTGGAGTACTGCAGCCACATTTGGGCTGGTGCTGCGAAATGTCACCTTGCCACTTTGGATTCAGTGGAGAGGCGTGCGGAGAGGCTGATTGGCGACCCAGACTTAACTCAAAACGGTCTCCAAAGCCTGGAGCACAGGCGTAGAGTAGCCAGCCTTTCGGTCTTCTATAGGATGCATTCTGGTGAGTGTGCAAGGGAATTGCATGATTTAATTCCCTCATCTCCGTTCCATCATCGGATGACCCGTCGTACGGCGAGTTTCCACCCTTACGTTGTTGACACCACTACGATCCGGACGAAGCGTTTTGCTTCCTCCTTTATACCGCGTACATCGAGGGACTGGAACAATTTGCCAGCGTCGGTGTTTCCGTCACACTACAATTTGAGTGTCTTCAAGACTAGAGTGAATAGGCTCTTAATAAACTAGCGCGCTTTACCATCAACGATCGCATCACTGCTTATAGTGCTTACCATCAGGAGGGATTGCGGTCAAGCGCTGGTTTATAATATATATAAAAAAAAAAGTTCAACATTCTTTTGCTTCATCGACAATCAGTATGACGTCCTCAGCAAAGCTTAGTATGAGAATAAAATGCAAAATGAAAAGGAAGAGCGGTTGAGAATACTTGAAACAGCTGCAGCAATCGTCCGAGAAAATATTCAGTCGATAGTGTTTGACACATCAATAGGAAATGTGTGCATATAGTCGAAAATACGATTTCCCTGCGGTCTAAAGATACGATAATCTCGAAAGCGATGCTTTGTAGAAGAAAAATTTTGAGATCTTTTTTGTAGACAATTGAACGATCTACAATCGTTGTCAGGAACCATTTTTAGATAGCTCTTGTTGTTACAGAGATAAGACGCAAAAAACGCAAATTTGTGACCTTTGACCTCTAATAAAAACCAACGCACAAGCGAGATCGATGAGGACTTATGACATATCATTTGTAATTATGTATTCAAGACCTGCACGAAAACCCAGCTTGTTGGGAATTAATAAACTAGCGCGCTTTACCATCAACGATCGCATCACTGCTTACCCTCAGGCGGGATTGCGGTCAAGCGCTGGTTTATAATTTATATAAAAAAAATCATTTTACTTTTTATTTTTATTTACTAGAAGTTTAAGTAGACCATATTGTCGGCGCATCACATATGGGCGCGATTGGCCGAGGGGAGGGCGCGGGGTGCGGGGCAGCGAGCTCGGTACCGTCGTCGCACCTCACCACTTAGCTCACAGACGCGCTCCGCCACGGGCATTTCATTGTTCTTATTGTTAGTTACGCTAATACACCTATTTTATACAGTCCGCTTCTTTTATTGCACCACTGAGCCCATCCAATATTGTACTGCGACTAGCAGAGTTTTGATACTGTAGGTGATTTAATTTACCACTGATTATAAAAATTAATTATATCATGTTCGGAATCAAAATTAGTGCTATCCATCTTCTGATAGAAATGACATATTATTATTTTTAATCTTTCAGGAAAATGTGAGAGTAAACCCTTTATGAAGATATATGTGAGTTAGTTATTCGCTTAAGATAGCAGGCTGATGACAGCAGTAGCGCAGACGTTGTTAGTGACGCAGCTGACAATGAAAATACTTTTTAACGAAGAATATTTGGAATCAGACGACGAAAGCAATTATTATGTTTTGGAATAATTTTCATTGGTAAAAACACGTTAAAACATATATGAACATATAAACATATATACCTTTTTTATTTAAACGCCAGAGACCATAGATTTGTGTTTTCATTAAAACCAGTTGCGCTTCTAATACAAAATAATCTGCTAGTATCAAAATGATTTCAGACAAGTCAACAGAGTTGCTATATGCACGACCGCAACACCCTCATTTATTTTTACGACGACCTATATAAACGGACGACGACCGTATAAGACGGCCTATATAAGACTTAACTATTTCGGATTACAATTTGAGTGTCTTCAAGGCTAGAGTGAATAGGCTCTTAGTAAACTAGCGCGCTTTACCATCAACGAATGCGCCACTGCTTACCATCAGGCGGGATTGCGGTCAAGCGCTAGTTTATAATTTTATATAGGCGCGTTTTTAAAATGGCGCGTCAGTCACAAACGTCCAAAGCTCTTGGAAAAAGAAAGAAAGTAACCTTTGTGTCGGGCACTTGACCATCGGGCGGCGTGTTCCTGGACTGTGCGGTAGATAGTGTCGCACAAGTGGCGCGAGGGGTTTGTGCCGTCGGCATCGAGACCGCTGCCAACATACATGTACCGTAGTCTGCAGGACTCTGTAATTACAGAAATAACGTGTCGGTGGTAGGACATAACATCGGCTGCCGGCAGAACTTACGACGCACCAGACAAAGTTTTGCCGCCAAGCGATTCGTCATGATGTCTGGTGAAGCCGTACGGAGGACCGGTTTGAGCAGTTGTGTTGCGATGTGTGCCGGGTACGGTACGCCAAATGCTGTTGTGTCGGGAGTTCGGTCGTGGAGGGTCTCCAGATCAATCTCCCTCTCGCACAGGTCGTGTTGTTGGGTCTAACATTGCAACTGATCAACACTTAATAAACCTTCAACGCTGCTTACCATTAGGCGTGATTGTGGTTAAGAAAAACCACTGTAGGCACTATTTAGGTATGTGAACTAGAAGATTTTTTTCCTTTTTTGCGTTGTTATTGTTTACCATGCTGTCATTAGAAAAAGGACTGAAATATTTTACACATTTACACAAAGAGACCCATGACTGGGGAGTGACACCCGATACCCAGGGGATAGTCTCCTCAAATATAACAAACAAGTAACTTGCCAGTGCTGCAGACGGGCGCCTTTTCTTCTGAGCGGGAGGAAATGTACGGAGCACCGGCGAAGTGACCGGAGTCAGTGTAGGGTCCGGAAGTGGAGTCACAGCATTCTGTAAACAACAAAAATATTGTAAACAAATAAATTAATGTATTGAAATTACTTAAGTAAAGGAATGACGACTGCTCTGCGTGTCACGAGTTCGATCTCCGCACGGCACAAATATTTGTATGCCCTACAGGTAGTTGTTCCGGGTCTGGCTGTTTGTGTATCTATACTAATATAAGAAGCTGAAGATTTTGTATGTTTGTTTGAACGCGCTAATCTCAGGAACTACTGGTCTGATTTGAAAGATTCTTTTTGCGTTGGATAAACCATTAATCCAGGAACGCTTTAGGCTATATAACATCACGCTGCGACCAATAGGAGCGGAGCATAACTAACTCCACGCGAAATAAGTCGCTGGCGGCCGCTAGTGTGAAACAACTAAACGCACCCATCATACAGGAATAATCCCTAGTGTGGAACAAAGTTAAAAAAAAAATAATTAAAAAAAATAGTCTATCTGGGCAATTACACGAGTGTATATTAATCATTTTATAAGCCACAATCGTTATGTCGATGATATAATCAGTAAGTTATATTACAATATACCTGTGCCTGTGGTTTCATCATTTGAAAAGTGTTAGGTGTCGTGACCCGACCCGGACTGGGGTCCTCAGCAACCTGTAAACAAGAAAAGTAAGCGTGAGGATTACAATTGTACAGGAATTTGTAAATTAATTTTTAAAACTCAAGCAACATAAAAACGCACCTGTATCTTCAGGAGAGGTACGTTTTTGTAGTTGTGTAAAAGTAGCATACGGCAGGGCCAAAGTCAAGAGCCATCTATCAGTCATCAGCTGCTATAAAGAAAGTTGAGGTGGAAACGGCAAATCTTTACTAATATATAAAGCCGAAGACTTTTTTTAGAGGTAGATTTATTCATGAACCATTATGGTATTGATATTCTTTGTATAACCGAACTTGGCTAAAAAGTCACCAATTCTTATTTAATTTTAAGAATCACCAGGTTGGTAGTTGGTTTAGCAGAATAAATATATACACTATACATGGTGGCTCATTAATTTTAGTTAGTAACCTGCTGAAATTTAAAAATCGTAAAGACATTGTGAGCCTGTCTGTTGAACGAACAGCTGAAATTGCCTGTATAGAGTTGGAAGGCTTCGTTGTTGATTGTATGACTGCTTTGAAAAGGTAATGGATGAAGTTTTACACAAGATTTGTGTTTCAAACAAAGCCATTTATCGTATGCGGTGATTTTAATGTTAAATTATTAGAGAACTCAGGTTATTGTAATGAAATTATAAGCCTATTTCAGTCCTACAATCTTGTAAAACTATTTTTAGAGCCCACAAGAATAACACCTACTTGTGCCACGTGCCTAGATAATATTTTTACAAACATAATACCAAGCCGCAAAGAAGTTGTAAATTTACTTGATTCTGATCACTGCGGACAAAGGATTACTATTCCAAATCATAGTAAAAAAGTGGCCAAAAAGAATATCACTGTTAACCCCAAAACTGAAAGCCGCTTGGAAGTGTTTAGATTTAATCTCATTAATAAGCCGATCTTATCCAGTTCTGTTAATGCTGATCCTAATCATCTCTATGATTTTTTTTTTTTTAATGTATACTGTAAGCAATTTAATTCCACCTTTGTTCCCAAGACTATCTCTGTTAATAGTAATGCATCTTTATCTGATTGGGCTACCATCGGTATTCATAAAAGTAGAACTCGGCTTTATGAACAGTACAATGAGAGGACTCATATTAACACTCTTGAATTTAATTTGTATGTTAGAAAATATTCAAAATTATTTAAGCAAGTTTGTTATAGTCACGTCAGCCAAGTCACGTTACTTGAGTTCAAAGATAATAAACTGTAGTAATGTAATTAAAACGACTTGGAAAATTATTAATAGAGAAACGGGAAGGTCCAGTCATAGAAATACTGACTATAGCCTGTCTATTAATGACAACATAATAAAATCAGACTCACAAGTCCCTGAGGCATTTGAAATTTTGTTTTCGGATATTCCTGTTTCAACTACTAAATCCCTAAACTCATTACCTTCTGTTGCTGAGTCTTTGCTTAAAGAAAATGTTAATGTTTGTGATTCGGAATTTCATTTTGAACATGTTATCAGTAGAAATATAATTAAAATCTTTTACACTCTCAATATAAAAAAGACTGCTGACCTATGGGGTCATTCGGTGGAAGTTGTTAAGTCTATTTTTGATATTGTGGCACCCACTCTAGCTGTTATCTTTAATGCTTGTATTGACTGTGGAGTTTCCTGATCTCATGAAAAATAGTAAAATAATACCATTGTTTAAATCAGGTAGTACATCAGACCCCACAAATTATAGACTTATTTCTGTACTACCTACCTTTAGTAAAATTTTTGAGAAATTAATTTTAAACCAAATGCTAAGTTTTTTTAATAAACATAAATTATTACATAGCAAACAGTTCGGTTTTACATGGGGTCGTTCAACTACTGATGTCGGTGTTGAACTTCTAGGTCATTTCTATAATGCATGGGAGGATAAATGCGATGCCTTGGGCATCTTTTGTGATTTGTCCAAGGCATTCAATTGCGTTCTTTACGATGCGTTAATCAGGAAACTCCGCCACTACGGGATCCGGAACTCTGCACTGGATCTTATTAAATCTTACGTGAGTGGTAGGATTCAGAGCGTTGACGTTAATGGAAAAAGATCTTCCGGGTCTTTAGTAGCAACGGGAGTCCCTCAGGAGCCAATTCTTGGTCCTTTTTTGTTTCTTATTTACGTATATATAAATATATAACCACGATATATACGTATATAATCACGATATACCTAGTGTTGTTTGGAGATGACACTTTTATTTAAACTTAATCGTCAGCAGCAGCTTACTGACGATGTAAATACGATGACGCGATCTCCAAAGTAGTCCACTGGTTTAATGTTAATAATTTGCTCTTAAACGAGAAAAAATCCAAATGCATTAAGTTTACTCTACCTCACGTTAGGCAGGTGAAAACTAAAGTGTTGATAAAAGGCAAAGAATTGAAATCAGAAGACAGCACAGTTTTCTTGGGTATAACTCTGGATGCTAAGCTTCAATGGGGTCCACATATAGAACAAATATCAAAAAAACTAAGTTCTGCTGCATACGCAGTTAGAATAATTCGTAATTTGATTGATATTGAGACGGCCCGTTTAGTGTACTTCGCTATTTCCATAGCGTAATGTCGTACGGCATTCTGTTGTGGGGAAATGCCGCTGATATTCAAACAATATTTGTTTTGCAGAAGCGAGCTGTTCGTGCAATTTATAAATTGATTCCGAGACACTCTCTCAGAGAAATATTTAAAGAGATTAATGTACTGACCGTGCCGTCTCAATATATTTATAATAATCTTTTGTATGCTCATAAAAATATAAAATTGTTTAAAAAATACCGTGATGTCCATAATATAAAAACTAGGAACAGACACAAATTTATTGTACCTAAAACAAGGCTCAAGAAAATAGGTGGCTGTTTTAGATGCCAATGTTTACATTTCTACAATACATTTCTACAATAGACTTCCAGAGGTGGTTCAAGAACTGAGCCTGAATAAATTCAAATCCTTCATTAAACGTAAGTTGTGTCAGAAAACATTTTATAGTGTTAAGGATTATATTGAGGACAAAAAGGCTTGGGCTTGAGCTGCGTCCGATTTATATACACTGATTGTTCTTTGATTTTTCCTCTTGTAGTTTTAATTTGTAAGTGTTTATGTTTGTTTTTACTCAAAGCCAGTATTACACACTATATAGCCAACCATTTTGTACGTTACGGAATTGCATCGCTGACAGGGGTGTTCGGCACTGGTACAGCTACACAGGAGCTAAACTTAGTGCGGGAACACTGTTGGAGCTGCTGAACCTTGGACAAAACTATCTTTGCATTGTGTAGATTCAATTTCTTAGTATTGTATTGCATGGCACACGTGTGAGCACAATGTACATGCTGTAAAGCATCTATTTGTTGGGTTAGACTTTTTTATTGACTTGATTGTGCTCTAGCTGTTGAGAGTATGACATGCTCACTTAAATGTCACGCTGGTGGTGGCGTGTGTGTTGGGTCATTAGGTTCCCTTCAATATGGTTGAGCTGATTGATGCTGATCCATACATCACGTTCGTGAACGGACGCCGTCAGAGGGGACGGGTCATCTCTTAGCTGCCACGGTGTATTTTAATGAAAATCAAGTCTTTTATCCAAAATAGGCTGAGAATCAGCACTTTTTGAACGTCAATATTACATAAGACAGTCCTCCAAAACGCCCACCCATCGACACTTCCTAGTGCTTTCGCTGGGAAGAAGAAGTGGCGGAACAAACTCCCCAGCAGCACAGCTGTCTGTTCATTTAAAAAAAACACATGACTTTATACAATACTATGTATAGTGATGAACACAAGAAAATATAACAACAATGAAATTATTGAAAATATGCCAGCTACCACGCCAGAATACCAGCAAAGCAAAATAATATATATATATTTAAATGAAAATGTAAGTAACTAATTTCTGAATTGTTGTTTTCTTTTGTGGGTTTTCCATAATGGACGCTCTTAGCGTACAAAATATTTCTGCATCGTTCTCACACGGTTGATTTCTACATGATTGATGTAATCAAATATTTGTATCAATAGCTTGATAATAAAAGAGTGTCCATGGAGTTTCTTGCCAGTTCTTCTCCATAGGTGAAGCTAGTCGCCCATTCCAAAGAGTAGGTCTCTTTGTAATGGGCGACTAGCGTCACCTTACTAACTGACCGACCTTTTGACAATTCAAAAGTGCCTGTAACTGGTTTATTGGAAATAAATGCTTAGGTTTGATTTGTTTGTTTGTACGCGCTAATCTCAGGAACAGCTGGTCCGATTTGAAAAAATATTTTTGCGTTGGATAGCTCATGAATCCAAGAAAGCTTTAGGATACATATCATATAGCAGCGTAATGTTATAGCCTTAAGTTATAACATTACGCTGCTACCAATAGGAGCGGAGCATAACAAAAAATTAAAATGTATGCTGTATATTAAATAAAATGTTCGAATAACGCTGACGAACTAACTCCACGCTGACGAAGTAGCGGACGGTCGCTAGTGATATAAAAGTAATTTCTTCAAATGACCAATTGGCCCCGATTTCATTGTTCATTTTTACTTATCCCACCCTACTTGATCACCTTTATTTTATTATTTTTGTACACACAATAAAATACATAAGGATAAGACAAAATTAAATCTGAGTACAAAAGTTAAATCTGAGTTTTTTAAAAAATATCTTCCAGTAGACCTGCGAAAGGAAAAGTTGATTGTCTTGTACGCTCAATTAAATTTTAATACAGTGCGTCTTATTCTCTTTGTCTCATTACGAAAAGGACAGAACATAAGTATTAGTTTAGTTCAGTAAATCAAGTTAAAGGTAAATTGTGAACATCAGAATTCGATTAGAGGATACGCACCATCTTGATGTGATGGTAAAGAAATCCATTTCGTAGGTGAAGTAACGAATACTTTTTTTTATATTTATAAACTAGCGCTTGACCGCAATCCCGCCTGATGGTAAGCAGTGGCGCAGTCGTTGATGGTAAAGTGCGCTAGTTTATTAAGAGCCTATTCACTCAGAAAAACTGAGCGAATAGGAAGGAAGACGGCAGTTGAGCGAGGTGATGCAATGTTAAACCCAACAACACGACCAACGATGCTGTGCCAAAGGGAGATTGACCTGAAAACCCTCCACAACCAAACTCCCAACACAACAACGTTGAGCGCATCGTACCCGGCAAACATCGCAACACGAACTGCTCAGACCCGTCCTCCGTACGGCTTCACCAGACATCATGCCGGAACACGACAAATCGCTTGGCAGCAAGGCTTTGTCTGGTGGGTGGTAGCGATGTTATGGCCTACCACCGAGAAGAATTCAATCACAAACTGAAAATATACTCTCCAATTTGACAATAACGGCACCCTAATTATGTAACACTACATTACTATATACTACATTATAAGTCGTGGTGGCCTAGTGGTTAAAGGGCCAGACTCTCAAGTATGACTATGCGGGTTCGATTCCAAGTCAGGCAAGTACCAATGTAACTTTTCTAAGTTATACGTACTTTCTAAGTATATTATTATATTGGACACCAATGGCTGATTAAAAGGTGAAGGAAAACATCTTGAGGAAACCTGGACTTTAAGTCTGAAATCGCCAACCCACATTGAGCAAGCGTGGGGATTACGCTCAATCATTCTCTGTGTGAGGAGAGGCCTGTGCCCAACAGTGGGACAGTAAAAAGGTTGAAGATGATGATGACATTACTATCAGTTGGAATCATTTTGAAGCTTATTGCTGTTCCATTGCTCCCTATGTTGTAACGACCTTCGGGTCACTTATCACCGGCCTGGCCCAGCGGTGCTTATTCATGAGACTAAGGTAAACTGTGTATGAAGTTTTGATTGGAATAAAACAAATGTGACTCAGTCTTCTCAATAATTTCAATCAGATACTTCGCGCACACGTGTCTGACACTATGATGCAGCAGTTGCTAAGATAATAATACAGAGTGGTGCTGACAATGAGAAAATAAATGAAAACACGAACAATGCTGGTTCATAGGAATAATCCTAAACCATAGAAAAAAAACCTAGCATCAAAAATAAACAAATGAAAATTTCAAACAAACTAAATCGAATAAAATTGCTAACGAAATAGAACATCTTTTAAAAATATTGGTTCACTGACCTCCGAACGGCGACATCGCGATCCTGTATCGACTTGCTTTTTTCGCGCTATTATTATTAAAGTTTGGTACCGCAGGATGCGGCGGTCATTTACCTGTAAACGCTTCCTTATCAACATGTACATCATGTGAAAAATATGAAAAATGAAAAATAATTTCCTGTGACTAAACTAATGGACATATTTATATGTTGTTTTATGGGTAGACTGAGAATGTGTTGAGGTACACGATGTTTAATTTATTGTCGTATTGTCAGCAACACTCTATAGGAGAACACTTACAATGGGTATGTCACATTACCCTAAATTAGAACAATCCATGGACTCGCCGTCGCAGCCAGCATCTCCAGCCTGTGTGATCCTTATAAATATTGCATGCACTTGTGTTTATACCCAGTGGGTTCGCTATTTTGTAGTATGTTAAAATTCTTAAGTTAATAAAATGAACTATTGGACCCTGTCAAAAAGAAAAGACCGTGTGAGTTCCTCAATGTACAAGTTTCAAACCGCATGATGTTAAGAGTTATATCTATTGTTACGGGCTAGGGGTACTTAAACGCCGGTTAAGGGTTTCGAAGGTTATTGACAACGAAGGTACAGTCGATCGTAGACAATGACAAGTAGAACGTAGCTGATGTCGCACAGAAGTATTCCCTTACGTCCACGAAGTCCGTATTGTAAACACACAATAACACTACAGATGTTACTTCACGTAGTACTCACAGTTCTCGTTACAGTTGTCGCAGTAGGTATTCTCAAAGATCGATTCTTAACTGTCGCTTGTTCTCGTACCGCTAGTTGAATGCTGACTGACTGTGCGCTTCTTTTTTTTCTTTTTTTTTTGATATGGCATCTCGTAGTTGACCTTGAGAGGTCGTGACTACTTAACCGGACTATCCTGTGGCTGCCTTAAGTGAATTTAAAGCCTCCAGCCAGGGCTACTAAAAGCTAAGCGACTACACGCTAAGGGCACCCCCTGTGGGGTACGAACCTCGGCTTAGGGTGTCGCTGGAGAAAACAGCAAGGGACGGCTGGGTCGAATTATTTTATTTTTATTTCGGTTTGATGACCACGGCGTTTCCTAGTACTAGCTCTGAGAAGAAACGGCCGAAACAAACTCAGAGGTCATAGTCGGGAGTTTATGTTTACTGGCTCAGCTGCGGCGCGGGCTGGCCTTCATCGGACAAGGGACGGGGAGGGCGATTACTACGTTGAACGCGTCGCGATGGACCTCGGCGGCGAGGTCGGTAGGTCGGTTTTTTGTATCTTGTACTAGTGGCCCTATTGGCCTCTTGGAGGAGGGTTATGGGGTCTGTGAGAACGTGCCTAGGTCGGCGAAGCTTACTTATTTTGGAGGGGGTGTACTTTGCTGCCGCGACAACCAGAGGGTTGTGATGTTCAGCGGCTGTGTCAAAGAAACGCTTGGATAGGCGTTTCATGTACTGCTGGATAGTGGGGATTTTGAGATCTAGATGGAGGATCTCATTTCGGACGAACCAAGGGGCGTTTGTTGCTTTGCGAAGAAAGCGGTTTTGGAGTGTCTGCATCCTATGGATATGACTGGGCTCGGTGTGTGCGAAGACTACACAGGCGTATGTCATGATGGGGCGTATGCAGGCTGTGTACAGGCGCATTTTGCACCTGAGGGACAGCTTGCTGCGTGGGTTGAGGAGAGAGTGGAGTTGATAGAGTGCGTAGGCGGCGCGCGAGCGTACCGTCCTTATGTGCTCTCCGAAGGTGAGGTGTTCGTCTAGGATGACTCCTAGGTATTTGGCTCGCTTTCCCCAAGGGATCGGCTTGCCAGACATGGTGATTGGTCGGGAGAGGGTGGGTTTGCTGCGCGGTTTGGAGTGGAGGACCGCTTGGCTTTTGTCGGGATTAACTTCTATTCTCCATTTTTTAAACCAGTCAGCAAGTGCGTTGACAGCGGTTTGGAGATTTAGTTTAATTTGATTGGGGCTGGTTCCTGAACAGTAAATGGCTGTGTCGTCTGCGAAGAGAGCGAGGTGGGCCTTTTTACTTTTGGGGATGTCGCTGGTGAACAGCGTGAAGATCAAAGGGGCCAGTACGGAGCCCTGGGGGACTCCAGCCCGGATGAGGTGGGGGGGGAGATAGCTCCTTCGGTTTTGTAGCGGAAAGTGCAGTTTGACAGAAAGTCTCGCAGGATGAGTACGAGACGGTCAGGCACGCCGAGTTGGTACAGCTTGTATATTAAGCCGTTGTGCCAGACTTTGTCAAAGGCTTTCGCTATGTCGAAGTAAATAACAACTGTCAGCTTACCACGTAGGAATCCTGCGTGGATGTGCTCGGTGATACGGAGGATTTGTTGGACACTGGAGTGTCGAGAACGGAACCCGAATTGTTCGTCGGGAATGAGACCCTTGTTCTCGGCAAAGGCCCTGAGACGCTTGTAAATAAGCCTTTCATAGACTTTGCCGAGAACTTTTAGCAAGCTGATAGGACGGTAGCTCGAAGGCTCTGATTTTGGCTTGCCGGGCTTAGGAATGCCTATTACGGTCGCTTCCTTCCACGTTTGTGGGAAGATATTGTTGCCCATGGCTCCATTGAAGATGGTGGCCAGTAGGATAATCAGGTGGGCAGGGAGGAGTCGGATCACTTTATTGGTGATGCCGTCAGAACCGGGAGCTTTTTTAGGTTTGAGACCTCTGATAATATCCTGCACTTCGTCTGGTGTGACGGGAGGCAGAGGATCTTCAGGGTCTTCGACGGGTGGGAGGGAAGCTCTGCGTTCGACCTCCGCGTCAACCTTCAGAAGGTGAGCTCGGTCTACTGGTTGAGCGCTGGGGGAGCATTGGGCTTCAAGGCTGATGGCTAGACATTCAGCCTTGTCATCATCGTCAAAGGCGATGGTTTTATCCGGTCGGGTTAGGGGTGGAATGGTGACTTCTTCTCTGGATTTAAGGGTCCTTTGAAGATTCCAGAAGGCTTGGTGGTTTGGCTCTAGTTCGCTCAGCAACTTGTCCCAGCTGGCTTCACGCCACTCCGATATGCGTTTCTTTGCAGTTCGCTGCAAATGGCGCATATGGGCTTTGTTTGCTTCGCAGGGGAAGTTGCTGTAGGCCCGGACTGCTGCATTCTTCTCGTTCAGTAGTTCACGTATGTCGTCAGGGAGCTTCCCGCGGCGGTCATCCGTCGCTGAGATCTCCCTAGAACAGTCGTTCAAGACTGACTGTACGTGTTCCGTGAACGAGTCGATTGCGGCAGTCGTGCTCGCGACTGAGTCCAAAACAGCGGGAATGGAGTCTAAGTGGGGGGATCTGGTGGATTTCAGACTTTCGCCTACTTTCCTCCAGTCCGTTACCACTTTAGTCGTGGGAAGTTGGTCGGGGTCATTAAGGCAAACGCGGGGAGCCAGTCGGATGATGACTGGTCGGTGGTCTGAGTTAAGCTCGTGGGACACTTCTATAGAGTCTAACCGTAGGTTGACATTCTTCAGAAGTGCCACGTCGAGGACGTCGGGGGTTTGTCCGGGGACAGCGGGGAAGTGAGTTGGGGTCAGAGGGCCCACAACGTCGAAGTTAAGTGGGAGGAGAGGTCAAATAGGTGTCTGCCCCTGGTGTTGGTCCTGGTGCTGTTCCAGGCAGTTCCTTGGCATTAAGGTCGCCCGCTATGATAACAGAGTCGCTCATGCCAAGGAGAAGGGAGATGTCGTCTGCGAGAAGCGCATAGTTTTCTGCAGAGCTGGTGGGGGGGAGGTAAACCGACACTATGGTGATCGGCTGGTGACCTGACATGCCGATTCGGCAAGCAGACACTTTAAGTCGTGAAAGGGGGGGTGGGTCCATAGGGATGCAGTATAGGGCCTTGTTGTAGTAAATTAGGGTGCCGCCCTTGTGACATCTTGACCTGTCATTACGTACTAGACGGTAGTTCGCAATGCGGGGGTCTCGATGATTGGGCTTAAGGAAGGTCTCTTGAACGAGAAGAATGTCAATTTGGTGGTCCCGGAGGAAGACAGAGATCTCAGGCTTCTGGTCTCTGATGCCGTTGGCATTGAAGTATGCCAACTTGAGGGATCGGGGCTTGGTTCGTTCGATTTTCCTGCTATCCATTATTGGGGGCTAGGGGTGACGAAGGAGTGGAGGGCTGTTAGCACCTCTGGGTATGCGTTGTATATCGCCTGAATGCGATACAAGTCGCACGCTCTTCTGGCGGCAACTAGCTCCTCGGCCATTTTCTTGGCCCGGGGGGTGAGGAAGATGAGGAAAGTGCTGGAGATAACATTGAAGGGATCAATGTTGCCAGCTGTCATAGGGGGCGGGGGAGGCCTTTGGACCACTGGGGTGGCCTTGGGGGTGGGGGTGGCACCACTTTTTTTGCCGTGCCGGGGCGGATGCGAGGATCCTTCCAGGCGGCAGTGGGTGGAGGGGGTGGGGGTTGGGGAGCTGATGCCACGAGGGCTGGGAAAGCCTGCTGGTGGTTCAGCTGAGACCATGGGCTGGGTCTTTGGGGGCTCAGTTTCACTGGGCCCTGGGTCTGAGAGGACTGGGGGGACTCGCGCTGCTGGCGTGCATTTGCACGCTTCGTCAGCTTCGCGGAGGTTGACTTGGGGGCCTTGGGGCACCCCCGATAATTGGCCGTGTGGCCGGTCGTGCCGCAGAGGACGCAGCTTGGCGGCTCGGTGCAGAGCGCGCGGTCCTTGGGCCGAGGGCACTCTACTGTGCCGTGATCGCCCAGGCACTTGACGCACCTGGGTTTTGCGTGGCAATGGGCCTGGGAGTGCCCATAGAGCTGGCATCTGTGGCATTGGCCAACGACGCCGCTCTTGTGCGGTTTTTCTAATTGGATCCCGGTGAGGGAGCATATGCTCTTCACCTGAAAAATAGGGTGGAGGGTGGCTCCTTCGACAGGTGGACACACCACCAGCACCATGTCGTAGGCCACGTTTCCCCTGGCCTTGTGCATACTGTGCACCTCTTTTACTGGAATGCTCTGTGCTTCAAGTGGGGATCTCTTTAGGGATCCTTCGGATCACCACCCGGGTGAGACGATCCTCCGGGAGTGAGTAGGTGTGGAA
Source organism: Sesamia inferens (assembly GCA_037179545.1). Lineage (NCBI taxonomy): Eukaryota > Metazoa > Arthropoda > Insecta > Lepidoptera > Noctuidae > Sesamia > Sesamia inferens. The sequence continues at coordinate 21,617,780 of CM073946.1, forward strand.
AGCCACACCTCTCTGCCGGAGGAGCCGGGTGATCTCCCTGTAATCCCTGGAGGTAGGGAGGGAGAACTGACTGTGCGCTGGCGTCACGGCGCTATATATAGGTCAGCTGATCGAATATTCCAGATTCGTCTAGAAGTAATAATAATAGCGCATAACTTCGAGTACATTCAGTAGGTACCTACGGTAATTCACCGGAGATGAGTTTCTGGAAATTTCGACTTTACTGACAAAATTGATGAAACCTGTACCATTCGATAAGCCACCCTAGGTCTAGCAATGCGTTTTTATATTGCACCTATACAATGGCTAGGTCTCGAGTTACAGTGCTTAAAAGTTACGCACTGCATGTCACGCGATATTGAACCTTATACCATCGACATAAGATGCATTCGTAACACTAAGTTCTACATATGAACACATCGTGGTCAACATTAATTACCGGTTTTGATCTTCGCACAGGTTCCTCGTCTCACACGCGACATTCAATTTATTTTAGTTTTAAATTCGATTTCTCAGGATCAGAGGTTATTAAAAAATACTTCGCTACTAAAATAGACTACAACCTCGACTTCCTTTAAACGTCTTCGCTATTGACTATCAATATACATATCAAGAAAAAACTTATTTTAGTTATTTAATTTTAATTTATACATCTATTATGCATTTCCCCAAACCGTCGACTGGTGCTTCGTTTCTGGATCGTATTGATAAAACCCACTTGTAACGATGTCGTAAACACACCGAGACAAGCTTGCTTTAAATTTGTCTATCATATCTTGGCACCATTCCACGCGTGCCTGCTTCTGAGCATCGGTGAGATTGTGCGGCATCCAGCGGGAAACTATCCTCCGCAACGGAAGAAGCACGTGTAGAATCTAGTCAAGGCTCCCTGATCCAAACTGCAGTTTATGCTGAATGTCTTGGTAAGTAATTCGTCTATTGTCTTGGATCAAACTTTTCACTGCTAGCACGTTTTTCTTCTGTAACAGCCGTCAAAGGACGACCACTCCTTTCTTCATCCCCCAAAGTTAATCGACCGCGCTTAAATTCATTATACCACCGATACTCGGTCTTTAGAAGGGCCTTCATCCATGAATGCCATTTGAAGTCTATTGTACAATTCGTCTGGTATTAGGCGACATTTGAAACGTTATATATCATAAAAATGGTCTCGACACAAATCCATTTTTCAAAGAGACACGTTAATTTTAATTAGCTCGCAAAAAATGTGGAGGGAAGAATTTCGAACGTACCTTAGTTATAAATGATCATATTTTTTAAATAAATTATAACTAGCCAGTTTCTCATAAGGGGTGTATCTAACATCGACACACAAACGTGTACCATGGATCCAGTACATGATTCTGAACCCCACAGTAGTGGAATTTTTCGTCGGCTTTTTCATGATTAAAAAAAAATATATATGCAGTTTTTTTTTTACTTTAGACCGTTCATAATTGCTATACTTTTATAATCGAATAAGATTTTAAAGTAAAAATTAATTAATTCGCTAATTACACAAAAAAGCGCAATGTGAACAAAACTCGAAAAATTATCTTATCAGCTGGTTTAATAGAGTTCACATCAGGGATCAACGTCATACCTACAAATCCGTAGGGCGGCACGCTTGCAACGTTCAAAAGCCGAGCCGACACTTTTTTAAACACTGTGAATTCTATAACCTTTCATTAACGACATAAATGACTATCATAATTTTATTAATGGCATGTGGTCTAGCCTTTTCGCGAAGTTTGCGTTACGATGTCAGATACAGCCTGTACATAAAAACTTTTTGTCGAAATACTCTCTGAATGACCTGGTTTAGATTTAATGGGTAATATTACATAACGATAAGGGGATTGGCGCTGATAGTCAAAGTACAAGACTTGACTAGTTCTGTTACTGCTCATGAGGATATTTGTGAGAACACGAGTGTGGGCATGTCCAAAATGTCCAAAGCTCTTGTAAAATGAAAGAAAGTATAACCTTTGTGTCGGGCACTTGACCATCGGGCGGCGTGTTCCTGGACTGTGCGGTAGATAGTGTCGCACAAGTGGCGCGAGGGGTTTGTGCCGTCGGCATCGAGACCGCTGCCAACATACATGTACCGTAGTCTGCAGGACTCTGTAATAACAGAAATAATTCCTTTTTGGGGCGAAGTAATAACGTACGTCGATGGATCAGGTAAAGCTGCACTACTCATTTTTTTTTTCTAGCGCTTGACCGCAATTCCGCCTGATGGTAAGCAGTGATGCGATCGTTGATGGTAAAGCGCGCTAATTTATTAAGAGAAAAACTGAGCGAATAGGGAGGAAGACGGCAGTTGAGCGAGGTGATGCAATGTTAAACCCAACAACACGACCAATGATGCTGCGCCAGAGGGAGATTGATCTGAAGACCCTCCACGACCAAACTCCCAACACAACAACATTAGGCGCATCGTACCCGGCACACATCGCAACACAACTGCTCAGACCCGTCCTCCGTACCGTCCGTCCGTTTGGTTCGGAGATGGGTGACCGAAACTGTTCGGTTAAGCCGATGGTCCTGGCTGCCATTCCTGGATGTTTGACAGTCGGTATAGTCCTCTGATAACCTGCCATCATCATCATCGCAGCGTTAATCCCAGTCGCATCCGCGGCTTTACCAGCTTTGGAGTCTGGGGTCCGCTTTACCAGTCTAACTGCTGATTTTGGCTAAACTTCGATATTTTCCGTGAAGCGACTGCCGTCTGACCTCCACAACCCGAAAGCGATATCTAAGCATTACAATTAGACCAATTGTTGGACTTTTGAGGGCTCCAACAACCCGTAACGACTGCCATTAAATGTTTGTATGGCAACCGGGACCAAAGGCTTAACGTGCTTTCAGAGGCACGACCAGACCAGTGCAAATATTCAAATTCATGCATACAACCCGCGCCTCCTTGAGCAGCAGCTATGGTGTCATTAGAAAAAGGACTGAAATAAATTACACAAAGTGAAGTGACCCATGACTGGGGAGTGGCGCCAGATACCCAGGGGATAGTTTCTTCAAATAAATAAACATTAAGTAGTAACTTGCCGTTGCAGCCGATGGGCGCCTTTTCTTCTGAGCGGGAGGAAATGTGCGGAGCACCGGCGAAGTGACCGGAGTCAATGCATGGTCCGGATGTGGAGTCACAGCATTCTGTAAACAACAGAAATTATGTAAGCTAAACAAATTAATGTACAAAACTTACTTCATCATTTCAGCCGAAAGACGTCCTCTGCTGGACATAGGCCTCCCCCAAGGTTCTCCACGACGACCGGTCCTGCGCCTCCCGCATCCAGCGGTTTCCCGCGACCTTCACCAGGTCGTCGGTCCACCTTGTCGGAGGCCTACCCACGCTACGTCTTCCGGTGCGTGGTCGCCACTCGAAAACCCGTCGGCCCCATCGGGCATCGGTCCTACGGGCAATGTGTCCAGCCCACTGCCACTTTAGTGTTGCAATTCTTCGGGCTACGTCGGTTACTCTCGTTCTTCTGCGGATCTCCTCATTCCTGATTCGATCGCGCAGTGAAACCCCAAGCATAGCCCTCTCCATTGCCCTTTGAGTGACTTTGAGCCTTCTTATAAGGCCCATTGTTAGCGACCACGTCTCAATTCCATAAGTCATCACTGGCAACACACACTGGTCGAAGACTTTTGTCTTGAGACACTGCGGTATTTCGGACGAGAAGATTCTACGTAGCTTCCCGAAAGCAGCCCAGTAAAGGAAAGTCGACTGCGCTGCGTGTCGCGAGTTCGATCCCCGCACAAAACAAATATTAAGGCCTACAGGTAGTTGGCCCGCGTATGGCTGGTGTTGTATGTCAAATTAAATGTTTGTAACATAACAACAACGTGTCCACGATACAGGAATAATTCCGAGTGTGGGGCAAAATAAAAAAGCATGCAACTGCTAGTGCTTGACTGACCTCTCCTGATGGTAAGCAATGATGAAATCGTTAATGGTAACTTTTGAGCGTTTGTGAATCATACGCGGAGGCCCATGGACTTAGATATAATCCGAGGAAGAATGTGTACAAGAATGTGTGTGTGTCTCCGGTCACTCTTTGTGGGTCACTGTTGATCAAGGTAGATAACTTCAAGTATCTGAGTCACTGGGTCACTGAGGATTTGTCTGATATTGCGGATATTGTGCGGACGCGTAGGGCGTTGTCGGTCCGCTGCAACATGTTGCGCGTTGTTTTACGCAGATGAAGGTAACCTTATTCAAGGCGTACTGCCAGACCTTCTACACGTGTAGCCTGTGGACCAACTTCACTCAGCGCTCTGCGTGTCCAGTAAAACAACGCGTTAAGGATTCTGTTGGGGCTGCCATGGTTTTGTAGCGCGTCATCGATGTTTGCCGAAATTAGAACCGTGGAATTCCACGGTATCATAAGAAAAAGGAATGCGTCGCTTCTGCGCCGTACCCGTGATAGTTCGAATGGGCTAGAGCTGGCTGCAGTTGCATGCTAGACCCTGCGTTATTATTTAATGTAATTTTAATAATGTGGTTTAGGTTTTAATTATTATCTAATTGTTATTTAAATTTAATTTGTGATTATTTTTTGTTTTCTGATTTTTATTTTTATTTCAGATATTGTGATTTTTGATCATTTTTAATTTTTGATTGTTATTCATTTCAATTGTCTCAATTGTGTAATTTAAGGACGTGTGTCTGAAAATAAATGATTAATATTTTAACCCTAATAAGCCTTACTGGGTAACACTCTTTGTTATATCTGACAATTAAGGAAAATGAGAAGATACCACTGTGTCTCAAGTCTATAACAGAGTGATGACACTTGACCAGTGTGCGTTGCCAGTGTTGACTTACGGAACTGAAACGTGGTCGCTCACAATAGACCTCTTACGAAGGCTCAGAGTCGCATAAAGGGCGATGGAAAGAGCTATGCTCGGAGTTTCTCTGCGCGATCAAATCAAAAATGAGGAGATCCGCAGAATAGCTCTTCGAGTCGCTAAAATTAAGTGGCAGTGCGCAGGGCACATTTCTCGTAGAACCGGTGGCCGATGGGGCAGTAAGGTTCTGGAGTGGCGGCCACGTACTGGAAGACGCAGCGTAGGGAGGCCCCCAACAAAGTGGACCGATGACAAGCACAAGACCGGTAATAGTGTCGACGTGTCGTGTCGTGGAAGAAGAAAGAAAATGATGGAATCATCAGAGGTTACCGTCCTATAAATGTTACATTTTTTTACTTAAAATTTTCAGATCATGAAATATTCTGAACAATTGTTTTACGATTTCACCAGAGAGTTTTGGATCATTTAAAATCGCCAGTTGCCACAAAATCCTACTATACAGAGTGGTGATGACAATACGACAATAAATTAAACATCATGTACCTCAACGCATTCTCAGTCTACCCATAAAAAATCATATAAATATGTTCATTAGTTTAGTCACAGGAAATTATTTTTCATTTTTCTCATTTTCTACATGATGTACATGTTGATAAGGAAGCGCTTACAGGTTAATGACCGCAGGTTGCGGTACCAAACTTTAATAATAATGGCGCGAAAAAAGCAAGTCGATACAGGATCGCGCTGTCGCCGTTCGGAGGTCAGTGAACCAATATTTTTAAAGGATGTTCTATTCCGTTTGCAATTTTATACGATTTAGTTTGTTTGAAATATTCATTTTTTTATTTTTGATGTTAAGTTTTTTTCTGTTTTAGGATTATTCCTATGAACCAGCATTGTTCGTGTCTTCATTTATTGTCGTATTGTCAGCACCACTCTGTATAAAGGGTGTATCTGATATCGACGCACAAACGAGTACCATGGATCCACATGGATGTACATGATTCTGAAGTCTCCCCAGTGGTGGAAATTTTCGTCGACCTTTATGATTTAAAAAAATATATATGTAGTTTTTTTCACTTTAGACCGTTCATAATTGCTATACTTTTATAACCCAACAAGACTTTAAAGTAAAAATTAATTAATTAGCGAATTAATTAATTTTTACTTTAATGTCTACACAAACAAGTGCAATGAAAACAAAACTCGAAAAACTATCTTATCAGCTGATTTAACAAAGTTCACATCAGGGATCAACGTCATATCTACAAACCCGCACGGCGGCACGCTTGCAACGTTCAAAGGCCGAGCTGACACTTTTTTTTAAACATTGTTATTTTTGTAACAGTTAATTAAAGACATGACTATTATAATTTTATTAGTGGCATGCGGTGTAGCCTTTTTGCGAAGTTGGCGTTACGATGTCAGATACACCATGTATTATAATTGCAAAAGTTTGTGAAAATGTATGGATAGATGTTCGATACTCAGATGGTTTATCACCAGGAATAATACATAGAATACTTTCTAGCGCGCTTTATCATCAACGTTTGCATCATTGCTTACCGTCAGGCGGGATTGCGGTCAAGCACTAATTTAAATAGGTGGGTGCCCGCGGGCTGCGGCTAGTCACTAAATAATATAAAACAAAGTCTCTTTCCCTATGTATGATTAAATCTTTGTCACAACTTTGTAACAATATAGTAAATAATTGTTTTTTTTTTTTTCAAGTTCGCAGTGAAACGCAGGCTAAACCCTACGAGATTTATCAAAATAATGTGCTACACATTGAAAAGATCTACAGAAAAGTCGGGATGGCATATCTCAATCTCTTGTGGATATCCTACAATAACATTTCTTTGTCATTTACTTTTTACGACAAATATTGGCTAATGTTCGAAGCAATTTTAACCAATACAGCATTAATCCTTATTCAATTTAATACCTTAAATACATTGTTGATTTGATATAGATCTATATCGGCATTTACAGCATATGATTTAAATGAATATTTTTGAAGATATTACAGATTTCGAAATTGCGGAGCGTCGCGTTTGCGGCGGTACCGGCCGCTATGTTTTTTTATACAACGTTGACAGTTTTTCTGTAGTTTAGTTAGTATCAACATTGAACCCGTGCGAAGCCGGGGCTGGTCGCTAGTATACTATAAATAGAGAAATAGTAAAAGCTTTCGTGTCCGTGACATAGCGGATAAACTGCAGGAGGGTCGCCTACGCTGGTACGGCCACGTCTTACGAAAACCGGCATGTTACGTGGGTAACAAATGTCTTACCATGGCACCTCCGCCGGGCCGGAACAAGCGAGGTAGACTAAAGAAGTGCTGGCTTGACTTTGTAAGAGATGACATCTTCTTCAGCCTATGGATGTCCACTACTGCACAAAGGCCTCCCCCAAGGCTTTCCACGCCGACCGCTCTTGTGCTGCCCGCATCGATCGACTTCCCGCGACTTTCACCACTCCACTGGCCGCCACTCCAGAACCTTAAACTGCCCCATCGGCCATCGGTTCGACGAGCAATGTGCCCTGCCCACTGCTACTTCAGTTTAGCGACTCGCAGAGCTATGTCGGTGACTTTGGTTCTTAGCTATAGCTCTTTCCATTGCCCTTTGTGTGACTCTGAGCCTTCGTATGAGGCCCAATCTCACGCCATGGGAAGTTAAAGATTGCGCGAAATGTGCAGGAAAGCAGACCCCGGGCTCCAACGCGAAAGCCGCGGTTGCAACCAAGATAAACGCTGAGACGAGAGGAATAGTCAAAGTTAAAACACAACTTACCATGGAAAACAGAACTCTGGCGGGAATGATATCCTCCCAGTCAGTTGTCTGACGCTTATACGGTTTCTTCACACATTGGGGGACGACCTGTTCCGTGTTCATATCAACATCTGTGTCTTTTCCGTCGTCGACGGTTTCAGAATGGAGTCGCGATGGGCTGTGCGGTTCAAAAAATTTAATCATATAATTCATTACACTGCAACATGCTAACAACAAATCATACTGAGTCACGCAAATTCCTGTATCTCGCAAGCAAAATTTACATAACTAGCAAGCATACACCTCCATATTCATAAGCGTTGCTTAAAGTTAACTAGTGATTAGTCTTGCCGCCAAGCGATTCGTCGTGTTCCGGCATGATGTCTGGTGAAGCCGTACGGAGGACGGGTCTGAGCAGTTGTGTTGCGATGTGTGCCGGGTACGATGCACCTAATGTTGTTGTGTTGGGAGTTTGGTCGTGGAGGGTCTTCAGATTAATCTCCCTTTGGCGCAGCATCGTTGGTCGTGTTGTTGGGTTTAATATTGCATCGCCTTGCTCAACTGCCATCTTCCTTTATATTCGCTCAGTTTTTCTGAGTGAATAGGCTCTTAATAAACTAGCGCGCTTTACCATCAACGATCGTATCACTGCTTACCATCAGGCGAGATTGCAGTCAAGTGCTAGTTTATAATTACTAAAAAAAATGCATTTTAGACGTTTGCACGTCACTTAACTTTAATCTTTGTTAATGAATAAACGCCATAGTGTTTAAGGGGTTTATTCATAAACAATAGAATCGCCAATCACTAGGTAACTTTAAGCAACGTTTATGAATAAGGGGGGTATCTCCCTTGGTCATTCGCTTTCAAAATGGCCGCTGTTTGCAAAACGCTTCACAGTTGCGCTTTTTTAGCATTTTATTTTTCGAACGTCGCAAATAGCTGTCTATTATATGGCTATTATGATTTCTTTTTTAATCAACATTTTCCTAATGCCGATATCCAGGAAGAATATCATTTATTTCGACACAGTTCTAACAAAAAAAAGGTTAGAAAACAAATTATAAAGTTCAATATAGTTTTAAAGGTATATTAGCTCACTTTCGCACTGATATAAAAACATCAAGGCCCATTTTATTCGCGTACTGGTTTTGAACGCTCTGCTTAGCGCCAATAATAATTATAATTAAAAATACAAGTGTGATTTAATAACTATTCACGCCATTAGTATAACTCGCGGGTCTTAACTGTGCACCTCGCTCTGTGACGTCATTCAGACGGCACCGTTTGCAAACAAAAATGAGAATTATGTTAAAAAAAGTATAAATTATTACTTTTTTTAAGTTAATAAAAGATCGTTTTGAAGGTAAAGCGTCATAATACTAGGTCGTTACACTGATGACGTTTTACAATTAAATTGATACATATAGATTGAAACATAATGTTGGTGCAACCACCAGGCTTCACTAACGCGTCGAAAAATATGTAAAAAGCAAAAACAAATTTAATTAAAAAAGACTTATCAAAGCAAAAACTCCACAGAAACAGTAAAAACAACAGAAGATTTAACTATATTTAGACAATTATTGTAACAAAGATGATATCGCTACTAAGCGCTTACGACGGTCCCATTCCAGCGAGGTGCACAGTTAACTCGCGCGACTAGTAATATTCATCGCAAGCTATTTCCACCATTAACTCGAACCGAATCCGCTGTTGCGCTACCAAACAGATTCAGCGCTTAATTGTTGAAAAAAAAAGCGCCGTATAAATAAAAATATACTCACGGCAACACCATAGCATCTTCAGTTCCACCATTTCTCGCTGACGAGGTTTCCGTGTTCGGCTCGCCATCTGGTTCTGAATCACCGCCAAGCCCAGCTTGACTGCGATCATTGCTGGTACCGCTAACCTCAGGTTGGTTGACTTGACCACCATGACTATTATCTCTAACATCTTCAACGGTACCGTCCGTATTAGGTTTATCCGCGGCAGTGTTAGTTGCCGCGTCCTTACCGTCGCAGCTTCCCGTCTGATCCGTGTTAGGCTTATGATAGAACGAGCGCGGACTCGTCTCCTCCGTGCCACTTTCAAAGATATCCGCGTGTCTCATCAGGCGGCTCAAACGACTTGTGAACATATCTGCGGTGCGACCACGTTTACGGGTCTCCAGTGTGGCGGGATCCGGATCTTTGTTCTGATACGTGGGCGGTCGAGCACGGCTTCCGATACTACGGGTACCGGGGTCAGGGGGACGCATAAGTTCACTGTCACTCAGGACGGGCTCGGTTGAGTTAGTGTCGGGGGGCGGCCTGTCAGGAGTGACGCTTGTGGAGGGCTCTTGTTGTGAAGCCTGGAAGACAATTACCATAAAAGTAGTTTTTACTTCTGAAGTCCTAGTTTATGATTTGTGACTTCAAGTGACATTTATGTGAATAGGTCCCAGTAATATGTAAACAAAATAATAGGATCAAAATATAGGTCGTGGTGGCCTAGTGTTTTAAATACCAGCCTCTCAAGTATGAGTGTGCGGGTTTAATTCCAGGTCAAGCAAGTACCAATGTAACTTTTATAAGTTATATGTACTTTCTAAGTATATCTTGGACACCAGTGACTGATTAAAAGGTGAAGGAAAACATCTTGAGGAAACCTGGACTTTAAGTCTGAAATCGCTAACCCGCATTGAGCAAGCGTGGTGATTACGCTCAATCCTTCTCTGTATGAGACGAGACCCTGTGCCCAGCAGTGGGACGATAAAAAGGTTGATGATGAATATGTCAACATGTAAGCTCTCTGCCCTCAGTAATGTGTAAACATGTAAGCTCTCTGCCCCCCAGTAATGTGTAAACATGTAAGCTCTCTGCCCCCAGTAATGTGTAAACAAGTACCCTTTGACATCTATGACTGGAGACTTATTTTGGTACCAACCCCGCAGCAACTTCGTTCGCGTGAAGTTAATTATGCTCCGCTCCTATTGACCGGAGCGTGGTGTAATATATAGCTTATAGCCTTCCTGGATTAATGGGGTATCTAACCCAAAAAGAATCTTTCAAATCGGACCAGTAGTTCCTGAGATTAGCGCGGTCAAACAAACTCTTCAGCTTTATTCATTAAATATAGATTAGTGTTATTTAGGTACGACTAATTCTATTACTTATTAGTTGTAGTACTTATATTAGTAGTATTAGTAATAAATACTAATAGCATTCGTATTACTTACAGTTTGTAGATATTAGACTTAGTTCTCGCTCTTAAATTAGGATTTTTATTTTTCAATTACTTATTTGATACAATCTTTCTATTTCTTGACATTATACAACTAACATTATTTTTTGTTAATCCCAAACCCGAAACACACGTTCAACATTTTTAAGTAAAGAATCTATGTCATCTTGTCCCAACTATTGACGGGTTTAGTGCCAACCTAACGAGTGCAGTTGAAATACCAGTTTTCCAATCAGGAATATCTCAGGACTGCCCGGTGTCTGAACTTGTGCCCGGGTGGTAGCAATGGGATAGTCATTAATTGTTATTAAGTAGCTGTTCTCTGGGTTCACCACTGTCCAATTCTTCGGGGACGATTTTTTTTTTAATAATTATAAACTAGCGCTTGACCGCATTCCCGCCTGATGGTAAGCAGCGATGCGATCGTTGATAGTAAAGCGCGCTAGTTTATTAAGAACCTATTCACTCAGATTGAGCGAATAGGAAGGAAGACGGCAATTGAGCGAGGTGATGCAATGTTAAACCCAACAACACGACCAATGATGCTGCGAAGGGAGATTGACCTAAGACCCTCCACGACCAAACTCCCAACACAACAACATTTGGCGCATCGTACCCGGCACACATCGCAACACAACTGCTCAGACCCGTCCTCCGTACGGCTGCACCAGACATCATGCCGGAACACGACAAATCGCTTGGCGGCAAGACTTTGTCTGGTGGGTGGTAACTTCTGCCGGCGGCCGATGTTATGGCCTACCACCGAGAGATTTACTTATTTTAGAGATAACCGGCGTGATGATCCGAATAAGTATTGTGGAGTTTACTCACCATTTCACCCCTCCCTTTTCCTTTTCCCTTCCCCTTGCCCTTCCCCTTCCATCTACCGCTGTCTGTAACTGATGGGGTAAAGGGATCAACTAATGGGGTAAAGGGATCAACTGGTGGGGTAAAAGTTTCAACTGGTGGGGTAATGGGATCAACTGGTGGGATAACGTGCTCTTGAACTTGTGAGGTAACACAAGCAAATTGTGAGTTAGGGGGAATTACTTTTGGGATAATTGGGTTAGCGTGTGGGGAATCAACTTGTGAGGGAATACGTTTTGGGGTAATGCGATCCACTGGTTGGGTAACAACTTGTGGAGTTGCCGCGGTCTCCCTTGTAGCGTATCGGACTTCCCTCAGGGTTTCCTCCCACTGTTTCGGCAAAAGCTTACTCCCTGCCTGAACAATAAAACATAAGTTGTTTTTTTTTAAGTTCACCTTATACTCTGATAATCCATTGCTGCATGTGTTGGAAAAATTCGTTTCCTCAACAACGTAATAACGTAATGAACTATCAAAATCATAGTTATCGCTACGGATACTATGTGCCGTTCGAAAAGTATCTCATGAAATTGTAAAAGATTGGATCAGGAAACGTACCTGTGGATGCCAAATTGAGTGCTTTGATTTGATTAGTTAGTTAGTTAGTTAATTGATCTCACATAAATTGTTACCACCCTTATAAGAACTTATGGTAAAGCAATAAAGATATTGAGTATTGTATTTACTTGACGGTCATGGACACCACATAATACAGTACCCAGCACGTATGTTGGCAACACGTAGTGGGGGTAAATTCGCGCATGGTGCACTTGAGAACGAATCAACGCAAGTGTAATCGGGAGCGAACGGGACGTACACGCGGTGCGGGAGGCGGCGCGAGACTGACGATCGGCGCTACCTCATACTCCGCGCCCCGCGAGCACCACCAAACACATCTAAAAAACGATGTCTGCGTATCTAACGACTCTTGCCAAGTTACGTGCCGGGAACTGTAATATTATGTTTATTATTTTTTCGCGTTACTAAGCACGGGCAGCGGATTTGACTTTATGGTGCCAAAAATGGTAATTATTCTGCTCTCTCAGCATCCCGTGCTCTGGGATATCGATATAATAAAAATAAACATACATAAGCCCACGCCTTCTTCCCCGCACAGCAAGCAGAAACTACAGAACTCCACCTGCTACCATCTTCACAAAACAGAAAAAAAAAACGTAAACAAACGATAAAAAAACTATCTACAATATGTAAAGAAAACCCTGTCCGATCCGTGAAGGTATTGTTAGGTTAGGTTAGGTTATAACTGAATTAAACCCCCCCCCCTCCCTAAATTTAAAAAAAAACCCCTAAATTAAAAAAAAAATCGCAAAAAAGGTAACTTAATACATGTGCGGTAGGCAATACATGCGAGGGCGAAGGGGGGCAGAGCACGCGGTCGCATCGCTATTCGCTCATAATAAAAGCGCGGGAAAAAAAGATTATTTTGAACTTCATAGTATTGTTACTATGATAATCATGTAAAATTTCATATTTTATTTTGTCATGTGTTTACCTAACCTTTATTATCCAAACGGGGTTTTCTTTACATATTGTATAGTAAAAAGATGATTATCAAACTAAAAACAAAACTTACTAACTTTAATCATCGTTTAAGAATAAACATCACAGTGTTCAAGGAGTTTATTCATAAACGATAATTAAGTGACGAGCAAACATCTAAAATGTATGGTTAAACAATCGCTAAACACTAGTTAACTTTAAGCAACGTTTATAAATAAGGGGAATAATCTAACAAACAAAAAAAATCTCTAAGAACAATGTCAGTTTAAATAAAATAAATACGGACAAATCACACAGATTGAGCTAGCCCCAAAGTAAGTTCGAGACTTGTGTTATGGGATACTAACTCAACGATACTATATTTTATAATAGATACATATATAAATAAACATCCAAGACCCAGGACAATCAGGAAAAGATCGTTTTCCATCATGACCTGGCCGGGGATCAAACCCGGGGCCTCCACGTCGTCGGGGTCGCAGGCAGGTTAACAATTTTTTTTTCACACTCGGGTAAGTTTTTCAATTTTCAACATAATGCATAGCGCAAAGAGTTGAAAATTGAACAGTATGATAGTTCAAAATTCAACTTTTTGAAGCAATGGGATTACGTTGTATCGAGAATCGAAATATTAGTACGCTATAAAAAATCACTCGTGCGTGAAATGGATTAAACATTAAGTGCGCCTTTTACAGACGGTAGTACGTCAAGATACTACAAACTCTCAGATTTCTTTATTAGATTTTCAACTTTATCTCTAGAGTATTAAGGTCCAAGGTTGATTGGGCACATTTGACAGTTTCGAGTTGGCACCGACAGGCTAGCTACTCTTCGCCTGTACTCCAAGCTTTGGAGACCGTTTTAACCAAATCTGGGTCGCCAGTTAGCCTCTTCGCACGCCTCCCCACCGAATCCAAAGTAGCCAAATGGCATTATGCAGCACCAGCCCCAATGTGACTGCATTACTCCACACACGAACGGACCTGTGCTTCGTATAACATTAGAAGCAGTCTTGGTGTGAAGTACCGCCGGACCTTTGCAGTAACACCAAGTTTCCTGGTACCCACATTGGCGTTGGACTAAATGAACCGCCCAAAGTTCAGGTTTGAGGAAATTCCAAAAGCTGAAGGCGGTCGGTGTACTCCAAGGATACATTCCGAAATGTAGGAGCTAAGCTGAACGGGCTTCTTTTGGCTATGAATAGATACGCTTGTATTTTGGCGGCGTTGAATGTTACAAGATTGGCTTCGAACCATTCGGAGACTGCCTGCAGTGCAACTATCGCACGCTCTGCCATAGCCTCTCTTTCGAACCGGATTCCTTCCTTACTAGCCCTACCATCCGGCAGGTATCTCTCCACAACTGTGCTGTCATCTGCATACCCATAAATACCGAGCATCAGCAGATCGTTAATATGCAGCAGGAAAAGAGGAACACCGGCATTAGTCAACATGGGTTCCGATGAGCATCCGTCGACAACTCGGAGGCACCGTTCAGTTAGGTATTCTTTTACCCAGCCAGTCAAGCCATCGGAAATGCCGTACGCTGGAAGCTTACTCAAAAGGCCAGTGTGCCATACCCATCTAAGGAGACTGCAATCGCTTCTCCATTTTTCTCGAGGGCCTCGCGTTACAAGTGAGAGGCATACAGTAGTAGGTCCTCAGTGGACCGATTGCGGCAAAACCCATACTGTCGGTCACTGAAGAGATTCTCCCTAGAAAACAACGATGTTGTACGATTTTGGATGGTATAGATAAACGGATCCGTATGCATTCCATACAAATTCGTTGTTTTTTAAGGAGAAAAATCTGAACAGAGTTGAATAAGCGCAAATTATCCCCAATAGAGTTAGGGATATGGAAAAAAAGACATTCTGTGCAACTTGTGACCGCAAATTGTAAAGGCAGCAGAATCGTGATTGTTGATGCAACTCCAGTCAAATTTTCAGTCTTGAAATCGCATAAAAATCGCCAGCGATATTGGATGTACAGTGTAGCCATACACAGGAATTAAACTAGGTACTTGCTACGGATCAATCGCTTTTTAAACATACGCATGTCTATCGCATAGCAGTCCAATGTAGCACATCAGATAGCACTAGCATAGTGCAGTTTCAATAACAAAAAAGCATTTTTCCCGCAGCGATTAATCGCACACTGTACTTTCCCGTTGAGCGCTCAGAGTTGAAATTTAATCGTTTTCTGCTGGATTCTCAAGGCTCCGCTCAACACCGAGACTAGAAATTACAATGCGCTATAAAATCCAGCCGCGATATTTTAACAAAAATAAACTTACCAAGCTAAACTTCTCCAAAACAGACCTAAAAATGTCATTTTGAAATACATCTTTGTTTAGAACATGTTTTTGTATGAGTATTTCCTTAAATATGGTGTCTATAGTGGCCCCGAATGAAACGCCCACGATGAACCTTATCGCCTGCTCAGCTTGAAGTTCGCACACGTAGCATATAGACCGGTGCTGTAACAAAAATTACTTGATTTTTTATATATTTGATACTAGCGGCCAGCCCCGGCTTCGCGGGTGCAATGAACTTTGTATAAAAAACATAGCTGCCCCCCGTTCCCGCCACCCTAGCCGATCAATACCGCCGCAAACGCGACGCCCCGCAATTTTTAAATCTGTAATATCTTCGAAAATATTCATTTAAATGATATGCTGTAACGGACAATATAGATCTATATCAAATCAACAATGTATTTAAGGTATTAAATTGGATAAATATTAATGCTGTATTGGTTAAAATCGCTTCGTAAATTAGCCAGTATTTGTCGTAAAAAGTAAATGCTGTTATAACATTTACTTTTACTACATACAGACATATACCATCACGGACTTGATAAATCTCGTAGGGTTCAGCCAGCGTGTCACTGCCAACGCGGAAAATGTAATTATTTACGACATTACATTAGACAGGCACACGGGCATCACGGGCAGTCTGTTGGTCAATTATACTAAAAGATATCTTGGTCGTCCTGCGTGTCCAATATTATAATGTTTTCAGGATGTTGTTGAGACTACCTCGTTACTGTAGTGCGTCGGAAAAGACCGCGTCGTTGCTGAGAACAGTGAGGGACAGTCATGAAAGCTTCGGCTCTCCAATAATTCAAAAATTTGTGCACACTATAAAAATTACTAACACTAGGCAATAAATTCTGTTTTCTTTGCATGTTACTAACACTCTATGATTTTTTATGTTCGAAATAAAAATGATTTATTTATTAGAAAGAATAATATTTCTCCGTGGTAGTATTTTGTCGTGGTGGCCTAGTGGCCACCTCACGACATCATCATCGACTCATACTTGAGAGGCTGGTGTTTTAACCAGGCAGGTTAAAACACCAGCCTCTCAAGTATGAGTACGCGGGTTCGATTCCAGGTCAGGCATGTACCAATGTAACTTTTCTAAAGTTGTATGTACTTTCTAAGTATATCATGGACACCAATGACTGAAGGTGAAGGAAAACATCTTGAGGAAACCTGGACTTTAAGTATGAAATCGCCAACCCGCATTGAGCAAGCGTGGTGATTCCGCTCAATCCTTCTCTGTATGAGAGGAGACCTGTGCCCAGCAGTGAGACGATAAAAATGTTGATGATGATGAATGATGAATAGTATTTCTACAGTATGTAATGGATGTTATTCCACATATAAACCTTCATATTTAATAATTCTATCTATTAAATAAACCGCATCAAAATCTGTTGCGAGGTTTTAAAGATTTAATCATACATGAAAAGGGAAAAGAGATGGAAAGAGAAAGCGACTTTGTTTTATACACACTATGTAATGATTTACAAAATCCACAGCTATTTGATATCTTATTTTCTCTTTTTCTTTACAATTTCTTTTTTGATCGGCACAAAACTTATGTATTTTTCTTTCACACTCTCTATAAGCATGTAGCAGCCCAGCCAGATGCTACACATATTCTATTACCCGCTGTGAAGGGTCGGCTATTAATTACACTAGGATCGCGGAAGTCATGGCGTTCGTCCCGACCGCCCATCGCGATGTGCCCATAAATCTCACCCCGGAAAACATTTGTTGACCATCGTCAATGTGCGGGAAAACCATAGCGAGCTGTCTTGCACGTGAACAGTGAGTTGGCGCGCCTTCTACACCAACCAATCACATGCCGCGGCCTGCCTCGATCAACGAATCAACATCGAGAACGCACGCGACACCGCGTGGAGATCCGCAGGACAGCAAGCTGATTGCCTATTGGTTACCCCACTATTGTTTAGAGAAAGCTAGTATTTAAGCGAGTGCATAGCTTGTAAAAGACATTCCATTACATTCCATTCAACATTACATACCATTCCATTATTATGCAGATATTTACACGCTATTCCTGTTCACACTCTTGTATATAATTAACTTACATCACGTTATTGTACACGTCATATCCGTAACTGGACACTGCCCCCTAAGATACAGGCCTAGCCTAGTTTAGGGGACAGGGATAAACCTATTTGTAACTACCTTTTGTAATGCAGTTTTATTGTATACGATAAGTGGAAAATGTATTTTTTTGTGACAATAAATATTATTATTATTATATACATTGTACCCTTTTACTTACGTGCAATACACAACGTTCGATTTATCTGAGCTTTAATTACGTAACACGACCTACGCTCTACATGCCCTTACTAAACATATACAGTCTTATTCATAAAACTTTAATCAATTGCTAAGCAACTGATTAGCAAAATTCTTATTCATAAAAGCTGTTTAACGCTAAGAGGATGCTAAGCAATTGATTAGTAGCTGTCAAAATTAAACATCACCGGACCGCTGTTAAGAGGATGGTTAGAGGCAACAATATGGCGGATTATATTTGAATCAGCTGATTGATTTAATATGATCATTATTTTTCGAAGTTATTTTGTTTATAATATCGAATAGTGCGTAAATATGGTTGTTGAAAAACTTTTTTTGAATTTACAAAACGACGTAGTAAAGTTATATTAGCTTTGAAACTTTTTTGACTTACAAGCTTTACTCGGTAGTAGGCTATAACATCGGCTCCCGGCAGAAGTTACCACTCACCAGACAAAGTCTTGCCGCCAAGCGATTCGTCGTGTTCCGGCATGATGTCTGGTGAAGCCGTACGGAGGACGGGTCTGAGCAGTTGTGTTGCAAAGTGTGCCGGTTACGATGCGCCAAATGTTGTTGTGTCGGGAGTTTGGTCCTGGAGGGTCTCCAGATCAATCTCCCTCTTGCGCAGCATCGTTGGTCGTGTTGTTGGGTTTAACATTGCATCACCTCGCTCAACTGCCGTCTTTCTTTTTATTAACTCAGTTTTTTTTAAGTGAATAGGCTCTTAATAAACTAGCGCGCTTTACCATCAACGATTGCATCACTGCTTGCCATGATGAGCCATCATTTGTCGGTCTCCGTGGCGCAGCGGTAAACACGCCTGCCTGCGACGTGGAGGCCCCGGGTTCGATCCCCGGCCAGGTCATAATGGAAAACGGTCTTTTCCTGATTGGCCTGGGTCTTGGATGTTTATCTATATATGTATCTATTATAAAATATAGTATCGTTGAGTTATTATCCCATGACACAAGTCTCGAACTTACTTTGGGGCTAGCTCAATCTGTGTGATTTGTCCATATATATTTATTTATGAGGCGGCATTGCGGTCAGGCACTGGTTTATAAAAGCAGTAATAAAAAAGATAGTGCTAATTTTAGATGCTGGCCTATGTTTCCTTGTGTTATCTAATGTCATATCTTAGGCACAGGACTAAAAGAAGTCATGTTGTGGCAGCAATACACAAATAATAAAACATTTTTTTAGAAATATTTTATTTTGATACGCAATAAAACTGTTTACATTTTTGTTCTAAAAATAATTCATTGTTTTTGTTTTCCAATACTTTTCTTCCATAAGCATGAGAGCCATTCTTGACTCACGCGACCCTCATTCCTCATATTTTTCACTCAGCATGGTCTTCTCCTTCGCCGTCATTGCGAGGTTGAATAATATTGCCGCTAGGTGCTAATAGTGGCTTCGTTTATAGCAATAAAACGTGTGCCTGTAAACAAGTATAATAATACTGTAAAAAGCAGTACAAGAGCAGTAGGAAGTAATGTAATATATACACAAGGACCCACTTCAATTTCTTAAATAGCAAATGGATGTTTACAAGCATAAAGAGCAGGAAAATACACAGTTACTATCGGCTACTGCTTTAACATTAATTTCGTCAGTTTAGATTAGTAATTACATATAAATACAGAGATAAATACCTTTTTCTGTTTACTATAATATTATTGGAGTTTATTACTTTCACTACTATCATCACAAATACAATTATTTAATTGTAATAAATCATTTTATTTATATTCAAATTATCCGATGAAATTTCTGACATTTTTCTGCCAAACACGACAGATAAAAAATCGTAGTTTTGACAAGTTTTTTCTAAAAATTCCATTTTTTAGTCAACTATTTTGATTATAATCTGTGCCGAACGCATAGTTTCACCTCTACTTCGTATCGCTACTAATCAGCTCTTAATCAATGCTTAACTTTTCTTTATTCATAAAAGCTAGTTAGCAGATGATTAGTAGCGATACGAAGTAGAGGTGAAATTATGCGTTCGGCACAGATTATAATCAAAATAGTTGACGAAAAAATGGAATTTTTAGAAAAAAACTTGTCAAAACTACGATTTTTTATCTGTCGTGTTTGGCAAGAAAAATGTCAGAAATTTCATCGGATAATTTGAATATAAATAAAATGATTTATTACAATTAAATAATTGTATTTGTGATGATAGTAGTGAAAGTAATAAACACCAATAATATTATAGTAAACGGAAAAAGGTATTTATCTCTGTATTTATATGTAATTACTAATCTAAACTGACGAAATTAATGTTAAAGCAGTAGCCGATAATAACTGTGTATTTTCCTGCTCTTTATGCTTATAAACATCCATTTGCTATTTAAGAAATTTAAGTGAGTTCTTGTGTATATATTACATTACTTCTTACTGCTTTTGTACCGCTTTTTACAGTATTATTATACTTGTTTACAGGCACACGTTTTATTGCTATAAACGAAGCCACTATTAGCACCTAGCGGCAATATTATTAAACCTCGCAATGACGGCGAAGGAGAAGACCATGCTGAGTGAAAAATATGAGGAATGAGGGTCGCGTGAGTCAAGAATGGCTCTCATGCTTATGGAAGAAAAGTATTGGAAAACAAAAACAATGAATTATTTTTATAACAAAAATGAAACATAAACAATTTTATTGCGTATCAAAATAAAATATTTCTAAAAAAATGTTTTATTATTTGTGTATTAATAATAATAATAATAATAATAATTGTCAACATCATATTTTTTTATCAATTTAAGAAATAATATTTTATATCAGTTTTTCATTACGATTCTGTGAAATATTCAACAAAAACCGAAACCCAAACTGAAAGCAGTTTAAAATTTATATAAAAAGTGTTTTTAAACATATCTACAATGATAAAATTACCGAATCTTTGGAGGTGACATCTGTCATGTCACCTCGGAAAATATATAATTATGTACAATACAACAATACAAAATAGAAAAATAAGTATGAAATGTTGACAAGATCTGCCGCTCGACGTGCACGCTCACCACCCCCGGACTCGTCGCCCAGCTCCGCCTCGCCGCCGCCGGTCTCCAGCCTCACTGTGAACGCTGTGACGACACCGGCCGCGGTAGTTGCGTCGAGCTCGAGCGACGAGTATTTCTCTCCGCCGACGTCGCCAACACCTGTGCGTCGGCAGGGGAGAGGCCGGCCACCGAAGAGCTTGGGACTTAGGGGCCATCCGGCCCCGAGCCGGGTCCCCGCTGCCGGTGGTTGTGTGCAGCGCATGAGATGGACTCAGACAATGAATGAGAACGTCATGCGCGCATATTACGGGGCTACAGAGGGGGGAACTAACCTCACTGCGTACCGTGAAAGGATGCTGTCTTTGTTTCAGGCACTGGAACCAACTGTCAACGTCTCGGCCCAACGACTGTCGGATCAGGTGCGCGTCATCCAACGCAATCACAGGTTGGACGATATCGCACTTGATAGGCTGCGCTCAGAGGTACTGAGCAACCAAATCGCCCCGACTCTGACCCAGACCGCGGCACAGGCGTCAATTATTGATGCTGTTCCGCCGCGGTCCAATCGTATCGAAGAAGAGGACGATAGGGTTGAAACAGTAAGTAGCCAGTATAACGATCGACTGAGGAGCGCACTGGAGGATGCGTTCCGCGACTATAGATCCACTCCGACCAACCTTAGACCCCGGTTACCACGGCTACCTATGCATAAAAAAAATAGGGCGCTGGTGTGTGCTTTGGACTCGCAGCTCAAGAATTTCTTCGAGAGCAGCGAGGATCTCATTGATACACACTCGATCCTGTATTGCGCGGCTGTAGCGGCATGTCGATTAGCCAAAGTCAAGTTTCCAAATTATGACGAAGCTACTCGACCAAAACCAGCCGTACCAGCCTGGCAACGCAGAATCGAGCGTCGTATCGATGGGACCAGGGTACTCATCGGCAAACTATACTGCTTCAGGGAGGGCAATACTCGACCACGAGTGATGCGCTTTGTGAGACAGGCATTCTCGGGGACTGGTATCAGCCCTCGAGAATACATAAATAATGTCACAGAGCGCATCGACTTCCTGAAGCAGAAAGTTTGTGCATGGGCGAGCCGTATTCGGCGGTATAAGCGGCGAGTGGATCGATATACGCAGAATCGCATGTTCCAGAGCGATGAGAGGTGGGTATACAGAACTTGGGAGCGACCAGAACAAAACGAGGCTGACGTGTACCGCCCAGATGATGCCACCACAAGTGCATTCTGGCGCGGTATATGGTCGGTATCCGTTTGTCACACTGAGGGTGACTGGATACAGGATATCAAACAGGGGTGTGAAAACTTACCAGAAATGGATAGTATTTTCATAACATCATCAGACGTAGCCACAGCAGTCCGTTCGTTACCGAACTGGAAATCACCGGGACCGGACGGGCTGCATAACTTTTGGTTAAAATGGCTAAGTAGTTCACACACTTGTTTGGCATCTCAATTCCAGTCATCCTTAGATTCTGGTTCGCTACCCCAGTTCTTAACAACTGGAATCACCCACCTGCTCCATAAATCAGGTAGCACCGCGGAACCCAAAAATTATAGACCGATCACTTGTTTACCAACGGTCTATAAAGTTCTTACATCCATTTTGAAAGCTAAAATAAACAAACATCTTGACAGCAACACCATCATGTCTGTCTCTCAAAATGGATGTAGGAGCGGGTCCCGTGGTACTAAGGAGCTACTCCTCATAGACATGGCCATCAGCCAACAGGTTCGCCGATCCCGCAAGGATCTCTCAACCTGCTGGATAGATTATAAGAAGGCCTACGATTCGGTGCCACATACATGGCTTTTGAGGGTGCTGGAGTTGTACAAGATAAATGCAACTCTACGCACTTTCCTTAAGTCGTGTATGGGGCAATGGAAGACAGTCCTTCGCTATCCAGGGAGTCGACAGATCCAGGGGAATGATGAACCTGTATGGATTAAGCGGGGAATATTCCAGGGCGACAGTCTGAGTCCACTATGGTTCTGCTTAGCTCTGAATCCTCTAAGCACACTGCTGGAGGATTCAGGTCTGGGTTATCGATTGAAGAGAGGCGGTCAGGTCATATCTCACCTTCTCTACATGGATGATTTGAAACTCTTTGCCCCCAATAAATTGCATCTGATGAAGCTACTGAATGTAACTGAAACTTTTAGTAGTGGCATCAGAATGGAATTTGGTGTGGACAAATGTGCAGTCATGCATGTAAAGCGGGGGGAGATTATGGAATCCGAGGGAATTACACTCCCAGATTCCATACACCTTAGATCCCTCTCCTCATTCGAGAGCTATAAATATTTGGGTATGTCGGAAGCGTTAGGTATCAACGATGCTGACATGAAGCAAACGTTGAAGGAGCGCTTCTTTGGTCGCCTGAAGAAGGTATTAAAAAGTCTTCTTTCGGGCGGAAATAAGGTGCGCGCCTTCAACGGGTGGGTCATGCCGGTTTTGATGTACTCTTTCGGCATACTTAAATGGACTCAGACCGAACTCGACGCCCTGGATAGAAGGGTCCGTACACTGCTGACAGCAAACAGGATGCATCATCCACGATCATCGGTGATGAGACTGTATATTCCGCGGAAGTGCGGGGGTCGAGGCTTTTTAAATGCGAAGATCCTCCACAACCGAGAAGTATGCAGTCTCAGAGAACATTTTTTAAAAACCGTAGTGGGTATGCATCATGATGTGGTCACGGTGGACAAGGGGCTTACCCCGCTATCCATGGCGAAAGAGAACTGGCACAAGCCTATAATACTTACTACTGATGACCGCAAGATGATATGGCAAAGCAAGGAACTTCACGGGCGATTTTATCGGGCTCTTCATGAGCCCGATGTAGACTTCTTAGCCTCCGTATCCTGGCTACGATTCAGTGACCTTTTCGGGGAAACTGAAGGTTTCGTCTGTGCAATTATGGACGAAGTTATCTTAACGAATAACTACCGGAGATATATTATGAAGGACGGGACGATTGACGTGTGTCGGGCATGTCACCATCCGGGTGAGTCCATCAGACATATTATCTCTGGTTGCTCTCGTTTGGCTAATGGCGAGTATTTGCACAGGCATAACCAAGTAGCTAGGATTATCCACCAGCAACTTGCTTTAAAATATAAACTTGTGGATTCTGAGGTACCGTATTATAAGTATGTGCCCGACCCAGTTCTTGAAAATGGCCATGTCACGTTATACTGGGATCGGTCTATCATTACTGACAGGACTATTGTTGCAAATAAGCCTGATATAGTAGTGATAGATCGATTAGCGCGCCTCGCAATGATTGTCGATGTTACCATTCCACATGACGGGAATCTCGTGAAAGCTGAGAAAGAGAAACAAATTAAATATCTCGACTTGGCGCACGAGGTTGTTGACATGTGGAATGTGAACTCGGCTGTCATTGTACCGATTGTCGTATCGGCCAATGGTCTGATAGCCAAGAGCCTCGACCAACATCTATTGAGGCTCTCGTTAGGCAGTTGGATCAAGGGCCAGATTCAAAAGGCAGTACTCCTCGATACGGCCCGCATCGTGAGAAGGTTCCTGTCTCTGTAGCTCTAACCACCGGTAGCTTGGACCCCGCTCCCGCCATCGGTGGAACACTATTTTTTATATTTTTAAATGTTTTTATGTTTTTTTTACAAATATTTAAAAATGTAAATTAATATGTATATATATAAAAATAAACGGAATAATAATAATGGCAACACAGACAACGTCAACGGAACACATTCAAATAATTTACCAATATAATATTTAATAAATTAATTAATAGTTCTTTGTGCACATATATATATACCCACTGTGAATCTCAAACAGTAACAAATAATATACATACGATAAAAATAATTGCGAAAATAAATACAATGGACAAACTAGAAAATTCAAAACAGTCAAGACAGGATGACAGAACATGTCACCTAACAACAAGAAATAGAAATTTGGAAATTTAAAAATGTGAAAATATGTTGACAAGATCTGCCGCAAGACAACGTGCACGCCCAACATCTCCGGACTCGTTGCTCAGCTCCGCCTCGCCGCCGCCGGTCTCCAGCCCCACTGTAAGCGCTGTGACGACCCCGGCCGCGGCAGTTGCGTCGAGCTCGAGCGACGAGTACTTCTCTCCGCCGACGACGCCACCACCTGTTCGCCGACGGGGAGGACGCCGGCCGCCGGACCGCTTAGGACCTCGAGGCCCATCGGCTTCTGAAAGGGTCCCAGCTCCCGGCGGAAGTGTGCAGCGCATGAGATGGACACAATCCATCAACGAAAATGTCATGCGCTCATACTATGGGGCTACAGAGGGAGGAAACAACCTGACCGCGTACCGTGTTCGAATGCTCTCTCTGTTTCAGGTGCTTGAACCAGCTGTCAACGTTTCGGCACAACGACTGTCGGATCAGGTACGGGTTATCCAGCGTAATCATATGTTGGATGATACTGTGCTTGATCGCCTGCGAAAAGAAATGCAGAGTAGCCGTGTCATCACTCACCAGTCGCAGACTGCGGAGGTACCACCGCAGTCCACAAACTATGCTGACGAGGGGAGTAATGATAGGGCTACAAATGTAAGTACCCAGTGCAATGAGGAATTAAGGAATGCTTTGGAGGCTGCGATTCAGGAATACCGTTACATGTCTGCAGAAATTAGACCACGCCTGCCACGTTTGCCCATGCATAACAGAAATAGGGCACTGATGGCTGCTCTGGATGCGCAGTTATCAAATTATTTTGATACCTGCGAGGACCTCACTGATACTCATTCAATCCTGTACTGCGCAGCTGTAGCAGCTTGTCGTGTAGCTCATGTCAAATTTCACAGTGACTCCAGAGCTACACGACCGAAACCAGTAGTACCAGCTTGGCAGCACAGGATTGAACGTCGTATTGGTGGGGCCAGAGCACTCATCGGTAAACTAATCTGCTTCAGGGAGGGTAATACTCGTCCTAGAGTGATGCGCTTTGTGAGGCGGGCATTCTCAGGTACTAATACCAGCCCTGACAATTATATGGCCCGTGTCACGGAGCGCATCGACTTCCTGAAGCAGAAAGTGTATGCATGGGCGAACCGTATTCGTCGATATAAACGACGAGTAGAACGTTACACTCAGAATCGCACCTTCCAAAGCAATCAAAGGTGGGTTTATAGGGACTGGGAACGACCAGAACAAGGTGTGGCTGACACGTGCCTACCAGATGATGATGCCATGTGTTCATTCTGGCGCAGTATCTGGTCGGTGCCTGTCAGTCACACTGAAGGTGACTGGGCTCGGGATGTCGAGCGAGCCTGCGATCCAATACCTGAAATGGGGGCTATTACCATCTGCCCCCAAGATGTAGCTCGTGCAGTCCGTCCGTTACCTAACTGGAAATCTCCAGGACCGGACGGGCTGCATAACTTTTGGATAAAATGGTTTCCAAGGTCGCACGCTCGCTTGGCATCTCAATTCCAGACTGCTTTAGTGTCTGGTTCGTTACCTCAGTTCCTAACTACTGGAATAACCCACCTGCTCCATAAATCAGGTAGCGCCGCGGAACCCAAAAATTATAGACCGATCACCTGTTTACCGACGGTCTATAAAGTTCTTACATCCATTTTGAAAACTAAAATTATCAAACATATTGACAGCAACGCCATCATGTCTGCCTCTCAAAATGGATGTAGGAGCGGGTCCCGCGGTACTAAGGAGCTACTCCTCATTGATGTGGCCATTAGCCAACAAGTTCGTCGTTCCCGAAAGGATCTTTCGACATGTTGGATAGATTATAAGAAGGCCTATGACTCAGTGCCACATACATGGCTCATGCGGGTGCTGGAGTTGTATAAAGTGGATACAACTCTACGCACCTTCCTGATGACGTGTATGAGGCAATGGAGGACAGTCCTTCGCTATCCAGGATGTCGAAATATTCTGAGGAATAGCGAACCGATAAGGATCGAGCGAGGAATATTTCAGGGCGACAGTTTGAGTCCGCTTTGGTTTTGCTTAGCATTGAATCCTCTAAGCACACTATTGGAGGATTCAGGTCTAGGCTATCGGTTGAGGAGAGGTGGTCAGGTTATATCGCACCTCCTTTACATGGATGACCTGAAACTTTTTGCTCCCAACAATTCACAACTGAAGGAGCTACTGAAAATTACTGAAACTTTCAGTAGCTCCATCAGGATGGAATTTGGTGTGGACAAATGTGCAGTCATGCATGTAAAGCGAGGAGAGATTGTGGAACCCGTGGGAACCCAACTCACGAGTTCCATAAACCTTAGAGCCCTCTCCGCATCCGAAACCTATAAGTATTTGGGTATGGCGGAAGCGTTGGGTATCAATGTTACTGACATGAAGCAATCGTTGAAGGAACGCTTCTTTGGCCGCCTGAAAAAAGTACTTAATAGTCTTCTATCAGGCGGAAACAAGGTGCGCGCTTTCAACGGTTGGGTCATGCCGGTATTGATGTACTCTTTCGGCATACTCAAATGGACTCAAACCGAACTTGACGCCCTGGATCAGAGGGTCCGTACGCTGCTGACTGCAAATCGATTGCATCACCCACGATCATCGGTTATGAGGCTGTATATCCCGCGAAAATGTGGAGGTCGTGGCTTTTTAAACGCTAAGACCCTCCACAATCGCGAGATATGCAGTCTCAGGGAATATTTTCTAGAAACCGACGTGGGGATGCATCGAGATGTGGTCGCGGTTGACAAGGGCCTCACTCCGCTCTCCTTGGCTAAAGAGAACTGGCGTAAACCAGTAGTGCTTGACACCAATGACCGCATGGAGGTGTGGAAGAGCAAAGAGCTTCACGGACGCTTTTTCAGAGCCCTACACGGGCCTGATGTAGATTTGCAAGCGTCCGTAGCCTGGCTACGATTCGGTGACCTTTTTGGGGAAACCGAAGGTTTTGTATGTGCAATTATGGACGAAGTTATGATGACGAACAATTACCGGAGATTTATTGTGAAAGACGGCACAGTTGACATCTGTCGGGCATGTCACCGGCCGGGGGAATCAATAAGACATATTATCTCCGGGTGTTCTCGTCTAGCTAACGGAGAGTACTTGCATAGACATAACCTTGTAGCCAGGATAATTCATCAGCAACTTGCTCTCAAATACAACCTTGTGGAATCGGAGGTGCCGTACTACAGGTATATGCCCGACCCAGTTCTCGAAAATGGCCATATCACATTGTACTGGGATCGATCCATCATCACTGACAGGACTATTGTTGCCAATAAGCCTGATATAGTGATGGTGGATCGATCAGAGCGGCGTGCAATGATTGTTGACATAACCATCCCGCATGATGAGAACCTCGTGAAAGCCGAGAAAGATAAACAAATTAAGTATCTTGACTTGGTTCACGAGGTTGTCGACATGTGGGAGGTGGATTCAGCAGTCATTGTGCCGATAGTCGTGACAGCCAATGGCTTAATAGCCAAGAGCCTCGACCAACACCTCAGGAGGCTCTCGTTAGGCAGCTGGATCAAAGGCTTGATTCAGAAAGCTGTACTTCTGGACACGGCTCGCATTGTCAGGAAGTTCCTCTCTCTGGAGCCCTGACCGCCGGTAGCTTGGACCCTGTTCCCGATGCCGGTGGGCTACTATTTTTTATATTTTTAAATGTTTTTTATGTATTATTTATATAGAAATATTTAAAAATGTAATTTATATGTGTATACAACGAAATAAAGGATAATAATAATAACTGTTTATAAATATTTATAAAAACCAAAGGAACTAACAGAATATTCATACTTTTTTAACAAATATAAACAATATAATTTTAATGAAGAAAATCAGCCGAACCGCAAGTGACATGACAGGTGTCACCGCACCACAAAAACTGCAATAATGAAAATAAAATAACAAATAATGTTGACAAGATCTGCCGCGAGACAACGTGCACGCCCACCATCTCCGGACTCGTTGCTCAGCTCCGCCTCGCCGCCGCCGGTCTCCAGCGCCACTGTAAGTGCTGTGACGACCCCGGCCGCGGCAGTTGCGTCGAGCTCGAGCGACGAGTACTTCTCTCCGCCGACGACGCCACCACCTGTTCGCCGACGGGGAGGACACCGGCCGCCGGACAGCTTAGGACCTCGAGGCCCATCGGCTTCTGACAGGGTCCCAGCTCCCGGCGGAAGTGTGCAGCGCATGAGATGGACACAATCCATCAACGAAAATGTCATGCGCTCATACTATGGGGCTACAGAGGGAGGAAACAACCTGACCGCGTACCGTGTTCGAATGCTCTCTCTGTTTCAGGTGCTTGAACCAGCTGTCAACGTTTCGGCTCAACGACTGTCGGATCAGGTACGGGTTATCCAGCGTAATCATATGTTGGATGATACTGTGCTTGATCGCCTGCGAAATGAAATGCAGAGTAGCCGTGTCATTGCTCACCAATCGCAAACTGCGGAGATACCACCGCAGTCAACAAACTATGCTGACGAGGGGAGTAATGATAGGGCTACAAATGTAAGTACCCAGTGCAATGAGGAATTAAGGAATGCTTTGGAGGCTGCGATTCGGGAATACCGTTGCATGTCGGCAGAAATTAGACCACGCCTGCCACGTTTGCCCATGCATAACAGAAATAGGGCACTGATGGCTGCTCTGGATACGCAGTTATCAAATTATTTTGATACCTGCGAGGACCTCACTGATACTCATTCAATCCTGTACTGCGCAGCTGTAGCAGCTTGTCGTGTAGCTCATGTCAAATTTCACAGTGACTCCAGAGCTACACGACCGAAACAAGTAGTACCAGCTTGGCAGCACAGGATTGAACGTCGTATTGGTGAGGCCAGAGCACTCATCGGTAAACTAATCTGCTTCAGGGAGGGTAATACTCGTCCTAGAGTGATGCGCTTTGTGAGGCGGGCATTCTCAGGTACAAATACCAGCCCTGAGAATTATATGGCCCGTGTCACGGAGCGCATCGACTTCCTGAAGCAGAAAGTGTATGCATGGGCGAACCGCATTCGTCGATATAAACGACGAGTAGAACGGTACACCCAGAATCGCACCTTCCAGAGCAATCAAAGGTGGGTTTATAGGGACTGGGAACAACCAGAACAAGGTGTGGCTGACACGTGCCTACCGGATGATGATGCCATGTGTTCATTCTGGCGCAGTATCTGGTCGGTACCTGTCAGTCACACTGAAGGTAACTGGGCTCGGGATGTCGAGCGAGCCTGCGATCCAATACCTGAAATGGGGGCTATCACCATCTGCCCCCAAGATGTAGCTCGTGCAGTCCGTCCGTTACCTAACTGGAAATCTCCAGGACCGGACGGGCTGCATAACTTTTGGATAAAATGGCTTCCAAGGTCGCACGCTCGCTTGGCATCTCAATTCCAGACTGCCTTAGTGTCTGGTTCGTTACCTCAGTTCCTAACTACTGGAATAACCCACCTGCTCCATAAATCAGGTAGCACCGCGGAACCCAAAAATTATAGACCGATCACATGTTTACCGACGGTCTATAAAGTTCTTACATCCATTTTGAAAACTAAAATTAACAAACATATTGACAGCAACGCTATCATGTCTGCCTCTCAAAATGGATGTAGGAGCGGGTCCCGCGGTACTAAGGAGCTACTCCTCATTGATATGACCATCAGCCAACAAGTTCGTCGTTCCCGAAAGGATCTTTCGACATGTTGGATAGATTATAAGAAGGCCTATGACTCAGTGCCACATACATGGCTCATGCGGGTGCTGGAGTTGTATAAAGTGGATACAACTCTACGCACCTTCCTGATGACGTGTATGGGACAATGGAGGACAGTCCTTCGCTATCCAGGATGTCGAAATATTCAGAGGAATAGCGAACCGATAAGGATCGAGCGAGGTATATTTCAGGGCGACAGTTTGAGTCCGCTTTGGTTTTGCTTGGCATTGAATCCTCTAAGCACACTATTGGAGGATTCAGGTCTAGGCTATCGGTTGAGGAGAGGTGGTCAGGTTATATCGCACCTCCTTTACATGGATGATCTGAAACTTTTTGCTCCCAACAATTCACAACTGAAGGAGCTACTGAAAATTACTGAAACTTTCAGTAGCTCCATTAGGATGGAATTTGGTGTGGACAAATGTGCGGTCATGCATGTAAAGCGAGGAGAGATTATGGAATCCGTGGGAACCCAACTCACGAGTTCCATAAACCTTAGAGCCCTCTCCGCATCCGAAACCTATAAGTATTTGGGTATGTCGGAAGCGTTGGGCATCAATGTTACTGACATGAAGCAATCGTTGAAGGAACGCTTCTTTGGCCGCCTGAAAAAAGTACTTAATAGTCTTCTATCAGGCGGAAACAAGGTGCGCGCTTTCAACGGTTGGGTCATGCCGGTATTGATGTACTCTTTCGGCATACTCAAATGGACTCAAACCGAACTTGACGCCCTGGATCAGAGGGTCCGTACGCTGCTGACTGCAAATCGATTGCATCACCCACGATCATCGGTTATGAGGCTGTATATCCCGCGAAAATGTGGAGGTCGTGGCTTTTTAAACGCTAAGACCCTCCACAATCGCGAGGTATGCAGTCTCAGGGAATATTTTCTAGAAACCGACGTGGGGATGCATCGAGATGTGGTCGCGGTTGACAAGGGCCTCACTCCGCTCTCCTTGGCTAAAGAGAACTGGCGTAAACCAGCAGTGCTTGACACCAATGATCGCATGGAGGTATGGAAGAACAAGGAGCTTCACGGACGCTTTTTCAGAGCCCTACACGGGCCTGATGTAGATTTACAAGCGTCCGTGGCCTGGCTACGATTCGGTGACCTCTTTGGGGAAACCGAAGGTTTTGTATGTGCAATTATGGACGAAGTTATGATGACGAACAATTACCGGAGATTTATTGTGAAAGACGGCACAGTTGACATCTGTCGGGCATGTCACCGGCCGGGGGAATCAATAAGGCATATTATCTCCGGGTGTTCTCGTCTAGCTAACGGAGAGTACTTGCATAGACACAACCTTGTAGCCAGGATAATTCATCAGCAACTTGCTCTCAAATACAACCATGTGGAATCGGAGGTGCCGTACTACAGGTATATGCCCGACCCAGTTCTCGAAAATGGCCATATCACATTGTACTGGGATCGATCCATCATCACTGACAGGACTATTGTTGCCAATAAGCCTGATATAGTGATGGTGGATCGATCAGAGCGGCGTGCAATGATTGTTGACATAACCATCCCGCATGATGAGAACCTCGTGAAAGCCGAGAAAGATAAACAAATCAAGTATCTTGACTTGGCTCACGAGGTTGTCGACATGTGGGAGGTGGATTCAGCAATCATTGTACCGATAGTCGTGACAGCCAATGGCTTAATAGCCAAGAGCCTCGACCAACACCTCAAGAGGCTCTCGTTAGGCAGCTGGATCAAAGGCTTGATTCAGAAAGCTGTACTTCTAGACACGGCTCGCATTGTCAGGAAGTTCCTCTCTCTGGAGCCCTGACCGCCGGTAGCTTGGACCCTGTTCCCGATGCCGGTGGGCTACTATTTTTTATATTTTTAAATGTTTTTTATGTATTGTTTATATAGAAATATTTAAAAATGTAATTTATATGTATATACAGTGAAATAAAGGAATAATAATAATAAGTTTATTGACATAAAAAGGAGTTTCACTTAATTTGAAGCTCTGACCCCCGTGCTAGGTAGTACCTGTGTTACAGGAGTCTGTATTGCTGCCACAATATGACTTCTTTTAGTCCTGTGCCTTAGATATGAATTAAGGTAACACAAGGAAACATAGGGCAGCATCTAAAATTAGCACTATCTTTTTTATTACTGCTTTTATAAACCAGTGCCTGACCGCAATCACGCCTCATGGCAAGCAGTGATGCAATCGTTGATGGTAAAGCGCGCTAGATTAATAAGAGACTATGAACATAAAAAACTGAGTAAATAAAAAGGAAGACGGCAGTTGAGGGTGGTGATGCAATGTTAAACCCAACAACACTACCAACGTTGCTGCGCAAGAGGGAGATTGATATGGAGACCCTCCAGGACCAAACTCCCGACAAAACAACATTTGGCGCATCGTACCCGGCACACTTTGCAGCACAACTGCTCAGACCCGTCCTCCGTACGGCTTCACCAGACATCACGCTGGAACACGACGAATCGCTTGGCGGCAAGACATTGTCTGGTGGGTGGTAACTTCTGCCGGCAGCCGATGTTATAACATCGGCTGCCGGCAGAAGTTACTAGCTATACCCTACTAGCTATAACGTACTAGCGAGTAAAGCTTGTAAGTCAAAAAAGTTTCAAAGCTAATATAACTTTACTACGTCGTTTTGTAAATTCAAAAACAGGTTTTCAACATCCATATTTACGCACTATTCGATATTATAAACAAAATAACTTGAAGCATAATGATCATATTAAATCAATCAGCTGATTCAAATATAATCCGCCATATTGTTGCCACTAACCATCCTCTTAACAGCGGTCCGGTGATGTTTAATTTTGACAGCTACTAATCAATTGCTTAGCATCCTCTTAGCGTTAAACAGCTTTTATGAATAAGAATTTTGCTAATCAGTTGCTTAGCATTTGATTAAAGTTTTATGAATAAGACTGATAATTATTTACAGTTAATCCATTATCTCTTTGGTTATCCCCTACTCATATGGTAACAGACGGCAGCACATCAAGCTACGACAATCTGTAAAATTTCTTTATTAGATTCTCAACTTTATAGCTTACAGTTTTGTGTAGCTTGGCCTGCTGTTAACCTTACTAACACTTATTTAGTAAGCTGTTTATATCCTTATTAACAATATTGTTTCACGGATCTGACTTATAGCCATTGATATTCATACTCAATAATATCCTCATTCCTCCCTAACACTAGCATGTGAATACTAATTTAAAAATGGTCTGAATTCATCATCATCCTCAACATCTCAGCGTTAATACCAGTCGGATCCGAAGCTGTTTTTTCGGCTTTGGAGTCTGGGGTCCGCTTTACCAGTTTAACTGCTGATTTGGCTAAACTTCAATATTTACCTTGAAGCGACTGCCGTCTGACCTCCACAACCCGAAGGCGATATCGAAGAATTGCACTTAGAACAATTGCTGGACTTTTTAGGGCTCCAACAACCCGTAACAACTGCCATTAGATGTTCGTATGGCAACCGGGAACAACGGCTTAACGTGCTTTCCGAGGCACCACCAGATCAGTGCAAATATTCATATTAATATGCAAATATTTGCACTGCGCGGGGATCAAACCCGCGCCTCCTTGCGCAGCGGCCGCGTTCGCTACAACTACGCCACGGAGGCTGTCATCAAAAGTGGCCTGAATTCTCATGCAAAAAAGAACCACATGATTTTTCATTTCATTTCCATTGGAATCCATAAAAGAACCATTATTATGAGAATTTAGTTAGACCACTTTTAAATTAGTTTTCTTTAAAAATTTGTCGAGTACCATTTTGCATAAATACGGACAATTATGGATTTGCTTGTTGCTCAGCTTAGTAACACATGCCTATACAATGACAACCAAGTTGTTGACAACTTTTCAGTTAGCAGTGCTTATTTAAGACTTCCTTTTAAGTACTCATTTCTTGTTCTATCCATTTGTGTAACATCACACATCTCTGGATGGAAATAAATGAGAGATTTATTATAAGTACAATATAAAAAAGCAATATTCTGTTTTTAGTATTTAATGTTAACGCCTCCAACCCGCATTGAGCAAGCGTGGTGATTACGCTCAATCCTTCTGTGTATGAGAGGAGACCTGTGCCCAGCAGTGGGACGATAAAAAACAGGTGGATGATGATTTAATGTTAAAGCAACAACAGAAATATATCGTCTGTGAAAATTTCAACTGTCTAGTTATCACAGTTCATGAGATACGTCTTGGTGACAGACAGACAGATAAATAGGTACATAGACAGACAGACATTCGAGTTTTAATAATAGAGTCCAGCTTTTACCCTTTGGGTTAAGAACCTCTCCTCTCCCTCCTCGGTGGTAGGCCATAACATCGGCTGCCAGCAGGAGTTACCACCCACCAGACAAAGTCTTGCCGTCAAGCAATTCGTCATGATGTGTGGTGAAGCCGTATGGAGGACGGGTCTGAGCACTTGTGTTGTGATGTGTGCAGGGTACGATGCGTCAAATGTTGTTGTGTCGGGAGTTTAGTCGTGGAGGGTCTCCACATTAATCTCTCTCTGGTGCAGTATCATTGGTTGTTTTGTTGGGTTAACATTGCATCACCTCGCTCAACTGCAGTCTTCATTCCTATTCACCCAGTTTTTTTTTTTAGTGAATAGCCCCTTAATAAACTAGCGCGCTTTAACATCAATGATTGCATCACTTTGCATGCTTTGATTGCACTAATTTATAATTTTTTAAAAAACCCTAAAAAAGAAAAAGATACTCATTCTGCCCAAAAAAATAAATTAAATATACACATATGATTTGACCAATAGTTGTGATTACGCTCAATCCTTCTCTGTATGAGAGAAGACCTGTGCCCAGCAGTGGGACGATAAAAGGTTGATAATAATACACATGTGAAGTACCCAAATGCTTTCTATAGACCTTATTTCATGCGGGAGGTCTAAGTCCTCCACTGTAATTTTCATCATCTGCCTGAATTTGTAGACATGTTGATTGGTCCCAAGAACAAAGTCCTACTTTCAATATTGCCTAGCAGCAGTGCGAAGCAGTAAAATTACAGGGATCTTTATTAAATATAAATTGATTGAACTTAATGGAAAATTATAGTGAAAGAAAATACCTTTGACCATAATTTTCTATTAATTTAATTTTATTTTTGCAACTTAATTGTCTTCTACGATGTCCTTCTCACAGCTCTAGTTTCCTTAAGTCTTCATTTCTTGTCCAGACGGTTTTTCTTTGGAATGATCTTCCTCAGAATATCAGGATGTTGACTAGTCTGTACACTTTTAAAATTAAAACTCGGGAATACTCACGCAAGAAATTGGCAGATTCATCAAACATATAATTTATTCTTTTTCTCTATCTATATTTTTTTATCTCTCTCTACTGTTTATACTTTGTATGTATGTATTTGTGTATTTATTATATTTTTTTGACGTGACAACGTCTATTAAATTGGTACAGCGTGGAGTCATTCTCGAAAACACCGAATCTGGCGCCACATGGAGTCCACGCCTACTTTACCCCCACCCCTAGAGCGCCCGATGTGTAAACAGTAATAGACGTTGTCACATTCAAATATCGGCAGTAGACGGAGTTCTACAGAAAATCAATTTTTTGTCTTTCTCTTTTAACTTCTCTTTCATATCATTGCACCTACCATGTTTTGTCTCTGCATCACCTTAAAGTAGACTGGTAGAAAATGCCTAAGGCATTAAGTCCGCCATTGTACAATGTTTTTCTTTGTGCATAAAGTTTGTAATATATAAATAATAAGATAGGACTTTGTTCTTGGGACACATTGATGTACATTTGAACCCCCACTGGTCCAGTAATGGGGAAAAAATTCCCAAATGATTAAATCAAATTTGTTCCACCG
This sequence comes from Sesamia inferens, assembly GCA_037179545.1. NCBI lineage: Eukaryota > Metazoa > Arthropoda > Insecta > Lepidoptera > Noctuidae > Sesamia > Sesamia inferens. Next base: position 21,654,203 of record CM073946.1, read on the forward strand.
CATCAAAATGCTCAATCACGCTGACAGATGCGGGACAATATTCTATTTTAGTTTGTAAGATATTAATTTTAGTTAAGACATATTTTTGTTATATTTATTAAATAATTATCTTATATACACTGTTATTTATGTAGGTAAATATAATTGTGGCAAAATCCAAAATCCAGTCAAAATCCAATCAAATGTATAGATGATAAAATTATTATTGCTTGCTCATAAACATAACATCACACCCGTCCCCTGCAGGTATAGGCAGATCAATAGGTCCACTCATTTGGTGCACACAGACATACTAAACCACAATTAAATTATACAAACAAAAGAAAAACTTATAAATTATATAATATAAAATTGGTAATATTCTTAATCTTACCTGCCAGGCTTTATTCATTACTATAATATTTGTGAAAGTGACTAGAGACGAATTGCTAACCATCCTTCTTTGTTTTTCTGTTCGTAAGCAGATAGCACAATAATTTAGCGAAGTCCCTAGCCCCTGGTTTGAAAAAAAACTGTCCAGTAGGGGAGCTTCGTTATTCGACATTTTGACTCAAACACACGCATTAAATGTATGTGTTCATTGATGATTGAATAAGTCTTGTTAGACAAGTCTTTGTTTATATACCGAAAATAAATCTGAATTATGGTTTATAATTTAAAATGACTGAGAAAGTTATTATCATCTCTCGATCGGACATTTGTGTTGTTTTTGTGTAGGAAAAATAAGATCAATATTGTGCGATAACATTGACTAATGTGTTCACAGATTATCTTGAATTTTTTTAATTGAAATTGACATTATTGACAAACAATAACAATGCAATTTTTTTTTTTTTTTTTTTTTTTTTTTTTTTTTTTTTTAATTTGGCTCGCACGGTTTGTGCATTTGCCACTACAAGTATAAAGGTAGGGAAACCAAATAAATTCATTGAAATGCGTAGGAACGGATTACGGAATTTTGGAACAAAGGATAATAGGATCAGGTTTGGTGGTAATATAATAAATAAATAATGATATACCAAACATATATATTAAATAGAAATTAAAATTGGGAGTTGGGAAATAAAAAAACTTATACTTTAATATTATTAATAGTTATAAAGGTAGATATTAAATTATAAATATCAAAATTTAAGGAGCTTAACAATGTAGGGATTGATGTAGGAAGAGGGACAGAGAGTTCAATAAGGGAGTTAATGAATGAAGAAGAGTCACGGTTGGGGCATGCAAAAAATATATGATTCAAATCTTCCTCACAACCACAACAACATAAATTATTGTGAATAATCCCAAGTCTAGCAAGGTGAGAGGCTGTGCAAACATGACCCAAGCGCATTCGTATCAAACTGGAGGTTGCAAGCTTGGAAAGTTTTAATTTGGAAAACCATACTTTGAGAGGTATTCTTTGTTGTATACGTTTATAATATTGACCTTTACGACTACTTGAAATATTCCATAAATTTTCCCAGGCATCATACAGATGATCTTTAGGAAGACAGTGAAGGTCAGATACAACATTATTATATGGAAACTTATCACCATCATCTACAGCGTCTTTAGCAAATTTGTCTGCTATCTCATTGCCGCGAATATTGTGATGGCCAGGTATCCACACCAAAAAAACATCAAGATTTTTAAATTTGCAATTTAGTAGGAGCTGTCTGGCCTCTATAACATAGGGATGATTTGAACCTGACCAAGGAAACTTTTGCAGTGCTTGTAAAGCACACTTCGAGTCAGTGAAAATAATAGACTTGCTGAGTTTCGCAAGAAGTACGTATTCTAGGGACTTTAAAATTCCAAAACATTCTCCAGAAAAAACTGATGTTTCAGAAGGTAATTTTATTTTTTGATGAATGTTATATTGTTCATGATATACAGCTACCCCAATCGTGCCTGAAACTGGGTGCTTGGAAGCATCACAGTAAATGTAATGCCTATCAGCCCAGTCTCTTTCGACTATGAAGTTTAAGTTAGAGTTAGCATAACGATCATTCTTTAGCGATATAAAGTTATAGTTTATTTGAGGGGAAAAAATAAGAGCTTCGTAACAGACAGAAAAAATTGGAAGATACTGAGAGCGGTGTGTGGGAGCTTGAAGTGAAGTAAATTTACGGAAACTTATAATAGAGCATGGAAGAGATTTATTTGACCAATAAGACGAACATTCAATTTTTTCTGAAAGATACAAAAGTTTTTGATAAAGTGGGTGGTTGGAAAATTGAAGAGTTCTGAGAATGAATTTATCACATAAGTACTGTCTACGAAGTTTTAAAGGAGGGTCCAAAGATTCCACTTGGAGTGCGTTAATTGGGCTAGACCTCATGGCACCAGTTATAATACGCAAGGCTTTTGATTGAATTGAGTCTAACTTTGTCAGACCTACAGCACTACAAGGTTCTAAGAAATATGTCCCATAGTCTAAGATACTTCTAATAATAGCGTTATACAATAATTTTAACACGAATGGATGGGAACCCCACCAAACTCCAGAAAGACAGCGCATAATATTTAATAAACGTTCACATCTAGCCAATACATAATAACAGTGTGGTAAACCTGTAAGTTTACCGTCTAGAAGGATACCCAAAAATTTTACTTCGCTATTTTCAGGTATTTGTTGATTATCATACACAACTGAATATGGAGGAGGAAAACGCATTCTAGAAAATAAAACAGCGCTACTTTTGTTAACACTAAGACACAAAGAATTATTGTCCAACCATGATTTAAGAAATTTTAGAGCGACGTTTAGAGAGGAACTTAGTTTTTCAACAGAGCGTCCTGATACATAAAGAACTAGATCGTCTGCATACTGTAAAATATTGGCTTTACCAGAAATATGGAATTCTAAATCAGAGGTATATATATTATAAAGAAGTGGGCTCAACACCGAACCCTGAGGCAGTCCTTTCCAGGTTAATCTTGTTTTCATTTCAGATTCACCTATGTCAACTTGTAATTGTCTGCCTGAGAGAAGATTAAGAATGAAATTGCAGAATATGGGAGGTACTTTTAGTTTATAAAGTTTAGTATTCAAAACATTTAAATCAACATTGTCGTATGCAGAAGAAATATCTAGGAAAACAGCAAGCATGGATTCATTATTTGAAAAAGCCAATCTCGCATCTGTAATGAAAATCCCTAGACTGTCCATGGTACTTTTTCCTTTCCTAAATCCATACTGACTCAGAGATAGTAAACCTTTACTTTCTACATACCATTCTAAACGGTTTTTAACTAAATGTTCAGCTAGTTTTGAAAACACAGTGGCAAGGGCTATCGGTCTGTAAGAGTTAGGATCTAACGGTGGTTTATTTGGTTTTAGAATGGGGATGACTTCGTATATTTTCCATGAGGAAGGGATTATACCAGAACTTATTGTGGAGTTGATTATGTTTAAAAAGTAAATTAGACTTGAGTCGCTTAAATTTGCAAGGAATGAGTAAGGAATACCATCATGACCTGGAGCAGAATCTTTTACGTAGGATAAAATACCTTTCAATTCTTTAAGGGTAAAAGGACTGTCAAGGCCCGTTACATCCTCTACAGGAGATTGGAAAGGGAGATGAGATGAAATGATGGACATTTGTGGAACAAAAGGAGGAGCTATCTTGTCTAAAAATTTATCTGCAACGGATTCATCCAGATAGTGAGGTATTGTTTCCTTAAATGCTGATCTGAATCGTCGTATATTTTGCCATATTAATGACGGAGAAACGTCAGGCGATAGCGAAGTGCAGAAACGACGCCAACCATCCCATTTCTTCCTTTTAAATAATTTACGAGTATTGTTCATAATTAATGTGAGGTTATTAAAATTTTCTAATGTTGTACACTGTTTATATTTTACTTCAGCCTCTTTTCGTTGGCGCACTGCTAAAGAACATTCATTGTCCCACCATGGGGGCGACGGAATGTTATTATTACATCGTTTAGTTGGGAATGTTTCATTAGCAGCGTCCAACAAGAGTGATGCAAAAGAATCAGCCAGAATTGTCGATGAACTTAATGCATTTTCAGGAAGGTTGGATAGTCTCTGCTCAAACAATGCAATTGCAAATTATTACCTACCCGGTACCCCCCCCCCCCCCCAAATGCAACGTGCATAGACAAAGTGCAAATATAAACAAGTAAAGAAGGCTGTACACACTAGACATGGTCGTTATTTCACGTTACAATAACCAGTGAAGCGATGTGTAACTGAATAGCTAGTTACGAGTCAAATTAAGAAAGAAGTTATTTTTGTAAATGCGTTATCATGCATCACACCGGCATAATTTATTGATTTAACTGTTTAGCTACACACTCAAGAAAGTGATTCAATTTAGTTTTGTTTCGTGCATAACTGTATAGTTCGTGGACGTATTTATGTAAACAATCACAGTAGCTCAATGAGAATAGCGACCCACACCTAGTACACACGCAGCGCAAAAGCGCGCGAAATTCATGAAAGCGTTTTCACGGCTTTTTGCTTGGCAGCGTTCCCCAATTAGATCGATATTTTGTCCCGAGACAAAGAGTTTGCGCTTGGTTCGCCTGAAAATGCATCTATACTCGTGCTTTTTTTGCAGCAGTGTGCGAGATAGCGAGATGGCGAGAACGGAATAGTGGCTGTTTCAAAAACCAGTCAATTGTGTTTAGGAGTACCCACAGGTTCCGTAATAAGAATTATTTTATCTCAAATACATATTGTTGAAAAACATATTTTCCTATATTATCTAACTAAAAATATAAGCTCATAGACTCATTAAATTTATCTATAAACTAATATATAAAGCTGAAGTGTTTGTTTGAACGCGCTAATCTCAGGAACTGCTGGTCCGATTTGAAAAATTCTTTTTGAGTTGGATAGCCCATTAATCCAGGAAGGCTTTAGGCTAACATCACGCTGTGACCAGTAGGAGCGGAGCATAACTAACTACACGCAAACGAAGTCGCTGGCGGCCGCTAGTAATTTATAAAAACAACAAAAATATAGATTTGGCAAGTTAGATTAAATGTTTATTTTCTTTTCGTTTGAGTATTTTCCTTCTATTCTACCGACTGTACCGACAACATTGTATTATGCATGACGAAAACCTCTAATAGCCATTACCAGTAAGTTTTTTTTTTTAATAATTATAAACTAGCGCTTGACCGCAATCCCGCCTGATGGTAAGCAGTGATGCGATTGTTGATGGTAAAGCGCACTAGTTTATTAAGAGCCTATTCACTCAGAATAACTGAGCGAATATGAAGGAACACGGCAGTTGAGCGAGGTAATGCAATGTTAAACCCAACAACACGACCAACGATGCTGCGCCAAAGACAGATTGGTATGAAGACCCTCCACGACCAAACTCCCAACACAACAATATTTGACACATCGTACCCGGCACACATCACAACAAAACTGCTCAGACCGGTCCTCCGTACGGCTTCACCAGACATAAAAAAAAACTAGCGATAAACAACCAAAAACCTCCAATAACCATCTACAAATTTTACCCCGTGCACTTTACCATCTGCTTCCTCTTGCAGGGTAATTGCGTGACATACTATCAGTAGCAATGGGTTTCATTGACAGACACTGCGTTATTTACGATGTTGAGCAGACAGATTTTCGAACACATGGAACAATGGATTAGGAGTATGCTTCGAAATTATTCCAACTGAAAGTAATAGCGTGTTAGGCAATTAGGGTACTGGATTAGTAATTCGCATCCGCGGAGGTGAAAATCGACATCTTCGCATCTGCCTCCGGCCTAGATACACAGCAGTACGATTATGTAACCATCTGAACCTTAAAAGTTAGGTGAACTGAGCTATCATTTCAACTAATCCTTGGGATTGAGAATATTGTCAGTTCCCTTCACCAAACTTTTCACGATGATATTTCTACAGAATCGAACTTTTGCAATATACATATTTATCGAATTTACGACGTTCGAATCGCGGTCGTCTTAGCCGCGATTCACAGGCAAGTGTGAGTCCCTTTTAAAAAGACATTGACATAAATAGAGAGGTACCTACATAATAGTTGATTTGCATAAAGAGAAGCCGGTAACAGAGTTGTAACATAGTAGATGCACGTAATTAGTAAGTACTAAATGAGTAGTAATACATATTGACTACTTTTTAAATGACTATCGACTTCGTTCGCGTGGAGTTAGTTATTATATAAACATTTTATTTTAACCCCGAAATATACAGCAGGCATTTTAATTTTTTGTTGTGCTCCTCTCCTATTGGTCGCAGCGTGATGTTATTAGCCTAAAGCCTTTTTGGATTAATGGGCTATCTAACGCAAAAAGATTTTTTTAAATCAGATCAGTAGTTCCTGAGATTAGCGCGTTCAAACAAACAAACTGTTCAGCTTTATATATTAATATATGTATAGATAACGATTTATTTTTCGAAAAGAACTTGGGGAATTTTACATAGGTGATATAAAATACATTTGTGAGCCCCGTTGTGAAATATGAACAAGTGGAATTTCTCCTGTATCGTGGGTCACATACACAAACAGTCAGACCAGGAACAACTACTTAATTGTAGGCCATACATCTCCGGCTCCGTGCGGGAATCGAACTCGCGACACGCATCTCAGCTGTCGATCGCTCAGCCACTGCGTCAATCGATCAAAAATCTATCAAAACAGAAATTTTAATACATCACAGTCTTATATTTTATTATTTAGTGTATTCTAAAAAAATGGAATAGATGTAGACAAGTAATTCAATTTAAATAAAATTAAAGCAGTATCAATAAAATATCAAAATACTTACAACAAAAACGAGATCGATAAAAAATTTCCTGTGTTATTTGTCGAATTTACATATATGTATATGAAATAACCTGTATTAGATATTTACATTATATAAACATATATCACCCGAAACTGTCAAATATTACCAATCAACCTTGAGCCTTAATGCATTCCAGGACCTGGCACGGGTCGACGGCGCGTAGTTTTTTCACGCGCGCCTCAAAGAGATGTCAGCATATCATGACGGGGTCCACGAAGAGCAATGCCTCCTGGGTCAGGGTTGCGGGTTGGTTAAAAGAGAAACCGTGGCCCTGGCGCAGAGGCAAGTGAAGGAACACCGGTGGGTTTTAGTCAGTAAAAGTCTGACACGCCCTTCTGCTCCGCCCAGAGTGGGAGAGGCCATTTGATGATTTCCCATTCCAGACTAAAAAAAGCCTTAATGCTTTAGCGATAAAGTTGAAAATCTAGTAAAAAAAAGACTGATTGTAATAGCTTGGTGTGCTGCTGTCTGTACAATAACATCTGCAACAAATTGCACATGCTTCTCCCGAGCTCGATAAGTATACTAATAAATAGCCCGGCTTCTGGCATCTTGCAGATTCATTCGTCCACCACAAAGGGCATAACAATATAATAGGGTACTCCACCATGTGAGCAGCCTACCAACTGCGCTCCTACTTAAATCAATAAATAGGTGGATGAACTTAAGAGGGTTGAATTAACGATTTTAGTAATAATTAGTGTCACTTATTGCTGCAGATCTTCCTTAGTTCCTCAATCCCTAGTAGACATCACGAACGGCCATTTAATTAATTTTGTCATACAAAAAGTAGTAAATATGTGTTATTATTATATCTACAAAATTTAGTACTTACTAATTACATTCGTCCACCATGTTATAAGTCTGTTACTGGCTTCACTTAATGCAAATCAACTATTAGATACCTCTCTATTTATGTCACTTTTTTAAAGGGGACTTACACTTACCTATTAGGCGCAGCTGAAAACTTGGCAGCGATTAGGGCGTCATAAATTGGAAACATATGAACTGATCGATATTGTAAAAATCTCACGTGAAAAATTAGCTAAAGTGGACTGTCAATAGTCTCAAGAAGGATTAGTCAAATGGTAGCTCACTCCACGATCACTTGACTTAACTTTTCACGGTCAGATGGTTAGTATGCTTACAGAATCGATCAGCTATTCATATTTTACGAACTTACGACGCTCGAATCGCGCTCAAGATTTCACTCGCGATTTAAAGGAAAGTGTAAATCCCGCTTAAAACGTGACATAAATAGAGATGTACCTAATAGTTGATTTGCATAAAGTGAAGCTAGTAACAGAGCTGTAACATGATAGATGGAAGTAATTGGTAAGTACTAAATTGGGTAGAAATGATGGTAATACATATTTCCTAATTTTTAAACGTCTATTTAAAAAAAAAAAAATGTTTCGATTATGATAAACACGTTGGTCAGATCGGGAAAATTTTATAGGTTTGTGTAGCTTGACCTGCTGGTGTCTTTAGTATCTGATTATGATTATTTAACACACGTGGAATGCATCAGCTCGGCTGGGCAGCGTTCGGGAAGCTACGCTACATCTTCTCGTCGTCCAAGATACCACAGTGTCTCAAGACTAAAGTCTTTGACCAGTGTGTGTTGCTAGTGATGACTTACGGAACTGAAACTTGGTCGCTCACAATGGGCCTCATACGAAGGCTCAGAGTCACACAAAGGGCAATGGAAAGAGCTATGCTCGGAGTTTCTCTGCGTGATCGAATCAGAAATGAGGAGATCCGCAGAAGAACCAAAGTCACCGACATAGGTCTGCGAGTCGCTAAACTTAAGTGGCAGTGGGCAGGGCATATTGCTCGTAGAACTGATGGCCGATGGGACAGTAAGGTTCTGGAGTGGCGGCCACGTACTGGAAAGGCCCTACTTTGTGGAACCAAGCATACGACAGGGTCCTGCTTGTCGACCTCCCCGTTGGTGTTAATATCATTTGGCAAGCAGACGATACTATAGCGTCGGCGGGGACACCTTCGAGGGGACCATCTAGGTTTCTGAGCTCGCGGTGGCAAAAGTCGTGGCTCAATCCACGGGCTAGGCCTGGAGTTAGCGCCTCAGAAAACTGAGGTGTTGTGTTATGGTTTCATAATGGCGTTATGTTCCATCAGAGAGCCACCCAACTCGTCGATCCTTGTCGGAGATGCGCAAGTCCAGGTGAGCCGATACATTGGCTTCGATTTCCTTTTTCACAAACTAAAGGAGGTGGGTTGAAGAAGCTCGAAAAAATTTCGGACTCCAGAAATTTTGAAATTTACAGTATTTGTAAACTTGATATTATGTACTTTCTTATAATATAAGAGTGACGTGATAAATAAAATAGTAAGTCAAAGAAATGATTGCCCAAAAAGACAGTGTTTTGGGTTTTTTTATATTATTTACGCATTGTTAAAAAGCAAAATAAATGAACTCGTATAACGTGTCAGTAAGCTAATTCCGGAGAAAGAACACAAACATTGTCTTGAGTTAGGAGGATGGATAAAAGTTAGTTGAAATAGGTGTTCACAATAGGTTATTTGACTAAAAAAAACTAATTAGTCCGTCAGTCAGATTTACAAAAAATACTAGACACGTATTTTTTCTTTTTTCATATAAACAAAAAATGAAGACGACACAGCGCGTTGAGAACTCGTGTGACGTCACCAGCCACCACCCCTGATCTTTGATGCCTTTTATATTTGTCAATTTTTATTGTTTTATAAAACAAAATATACGTATCCAATATTTTTCTATAACCTGAATGACGGACTAAATAGAATCAATTTTTTTTTTACCCAGAAAACATCACTATTGCCAGGTCAGCGGCCACACACGTTCGGAGAATGTTGTCCCCTTCCGCGTTGCGGCTACCGTATCCAAAGCCACCGTGAACACGCTCAAACTCGTCACACTTCTCACCCACATGACCGTTCAAATCACCACCCAGAACGACTCCCTGGGATAACGGGATCCTGCGAAGCAATCCTTCGAGCTGGGTTCAGAACAACGTCCTTTCGGCGTCATCGCACGGAGCATAAGCACTCATCAAGTGGGTTATAACCCCATTGACAAGCACCCGAACCGACATCAGCCGGTCACTGATGCGATTAACCTCCAAGACGCTATACTCAAGCTCATCAGACAACACCATGGCGTCCCCATTTCTCCCACTAGGTGCACCCGTGTAGATCAGCTTGTAGCCATCCCCAATAAGCCGGGATCTGCTGCCTTTCCACCGAGTCTCCTGCAGAAACGCCACGACCACCCTCCGCCTGTGGAGAGTTTCGGCCAGTTCTCTCGCGCGTCAAGTTAGCGTGCCAACGTTCCACGAAGCGAAACAGAGTTTTCTGGTTTGGGCTCGCTTCTTCAGCCGTGTCCGTCTCTGCCACGGTAGCCCTAGCCCACAGGTTACAGGAGTCGGGCGAGGCTCCTGCGCGCCGTTTTGCGGCGGCGCCTTAACTGTAACTCGTGCCTTTCTTCTGTTCCTTTTCATGTTTGGCGTTTTTTTTAAGTACATGAAACCTCAATCTATGGTTAGATCATACAGGGTGTATCTGACATCGTAACGCAAACTTCGCGAAAAGGCTGGACCGCATGCCACTAATAAAATTATGATAGTCATTTATGTCGTTAATGAACGGTTACAGAGTTCACAGTGTTTAACAAAAATGTGTCGGCTCGGCCTTTGAACGTTGCAAGCGTGCCGCCGTGCGGGTTTATAGGTATGACGTTGATCCCTGATGTGAACTCTATTAAATCAGCTCATAAGATAGTTTTTCGAGTTTTGTTTTCATTGTGCTTTTTTGTGTAATTAGCGAATTAATTATTTTTTAATTTAAAATCTTATTGGGTTATAAAAGTACAGCAATTATGAACGGCCTAAAGTGAAAAAAACTACATGTGTTTTTTCACGAAAAAGCCGACGAAAAATTCCACCACTGGGGGTTCAGAATCATGTATTGGATCCATGGTACTCGTTTGTGCGTCGATGTCAGATACACCCTTTATAATTTTTATAACATTACATTGACATAATATTGACGTTCAAAAAGTGCTGATCCTCAGCCATCGCACGGGATATTATGCTCGATGTTCTCAGCCTAATTTGATAGATTCACGCGGCATTCATTTGGACAAGTATGGGTTGGTGGATGGGAACAAAATAAAATCAATAAATAAATTTGAACAAGTTTATAACATATATTTAATATTATACACAATTTTAACATATAATACGTCTAATATATAACCTAATGTATTCTTAAAATTAGCAATATAAGTAATTGTAATAAAAAAAAACAGTATCATTAAAATATCAAAATACAACAAAACGAGATCGATAAACATTTCCTGTGTTATTTGTCGAATTTACACGAACGGAATAATGTGTATTTTAAGTATGTACCTATTTATATAAACATGTAAATAATCCCCTTAGTCATAAACGCTGCTTAAAGTTAACTAGTGATTAGCGATTCTTTGACCATACATTTTTGACTTTTAACGTCACTTATAAAGATTACTAAATCAAAAAATTTGACTTGCCCCCCAACCACTAGGCCGGTCTTCCCCCCCTAGGCCTGACTCCCCCCCAGGCCAGAGGCTGAGTACGCCCATGGATACATATGGACTAGCAAAAACAGCTCCACAGAAACAGGAGGGGTACAATAACTAGAGGGAGTTTAAAATGATTTTGAAAATTGTAACAGAGATGCTATCGCTACTCATCGCTTACGGCGAATGCGGGGCGTCGCGCGGGGAAGCGGGAGAGGGGTCGCATTCCAGCGAGGTGCACAGTTAACTCGCACGAGTAGTAGGATCATATGAACTTAGGGGGTTGATTGATGATGTTAATGATTATAATTTTATTGAGAAAATACGTAGGTAGGTACTCTTTTTACGCTCACAAATCACATTTTGATGAATATACAACCAGCAGGGGTAATTGTTGCATAACACAGTATTATTATTATTATTTTATATGGCATCTCGTAGTTGATCATGAGAGGCCGTGATTACTTAACCGGACTATCCTGTGGATGCCTTAAATATATTAAACCCTCCCGCCAGGCACTTAAGACCTACAGAGCGACTACGCACTAAAGCCACCCCCTGTGCGGTACGAACCTCGGCTTAGGGTGGAGCTGGTGAGGGCAGCAAGAGACGGCTGGATCGAAAAGTACACTATTAACCTTATTACCCTCATTTTGAATGATTTTATCTTTTATACCGCGTACATCGAGGGACTGGAACAATTTGCCAGCGGCGATGTTTCCGTCGGACTACAATTTAAGTGTCTTCAAGGTTAGAGTGAATAGGCATTTAGTAAACTAGTGCGTTTTACCATCAACGATTGCATCACTATTTACCATCAGGCGGGATTGCGGTCAAGGTCTAGTTTATTTGTTTGTTCCGCTTTCACGCCATAACTACTGAATCGATTGCTTTAAAATTTTGCAGACGTAAAGTAAGGAGTCCGGAAATAATAGGGTACGTTTTATCCCGAAAAAAAAAATGGATAATCCCGCGAAAAATCTAAAAAGCGCAATATAACCGAATTCCACGCGGGCGAGGCCACGGGCGGAAAGCTATACTTGGGCCAAATTCGATAAAGAATAGAGGTAAACAAAGCGTTACTAGGCAACGACTTGTTTACATCAAAAAGGGAGGTGTTAACAACATTTTCTAGATAGATGATTTTTTGAAGCCTTCCCGGATTAATGGGTTATCAAACGTAAAAAGAATTTTTCAAATCGGACCAGTAGTTTCTGAGCTTAGCGCGTTCAAAAAAACAAACGCTTCGGCTTTATATATTAGTATAGATGTAGATAAACTAGTACTTGACCGCAATCCCGCCTGCTGGTAAGCAATGATGCAATCGTTGATGGTAAAGGACACTAGTTTTTTAAGAGTCCAGTCCGTTGATATACTCGGTATAAAAGAGAAGGCGAAACGATTCGTCCGACTTGCCGTACGATGGGTCGTCCAATGTTGGAACGGAGATGAGGGAATTAAATCATGCAATTCCCTCGCACACTTACCAAAATGCATCCTATAGAACACCGGAAGGCTGGCTACTCTACGCCTGTGTACTCGTTTTAGAGTTGTATTGATGACTTCAATTATAATAATTCTGTAAACAAACAGCAAAAGCAGTATGTAAAGATCGTAGCTGATGGTATTCTGCCGATCAATTCAATCACCATCTCACCGCAAAAACTTAGGAGTAAGTGATCCTTTTTGTTTCCGAGGTGGAAAATTCTCATGGATGTCCGCCGCCCTGGGGTGGGCGACGGGGTCTGTCAAACTTTTACTGACTAAAACCACCCCAGTGTCTCTTCTATCACGAGCGCGCGTGGGGCCGCGGGAGTCTAAATTCTTCCACAGCCCCACACCCTCGTGCTGGCCCGGTCTGTCCGGGCCTCGTCTCCTGCGGTAGTGGGGTGTTAAACTACCCCGTGCATCGCCTCACGAGGCGCAAGCCGACACTTGCGTGCGCCTCCGCCTCGGGGTCCATCGAATAGGGGGCGGGGACTTCCCCATGTCCCTCGCCCCTGAACCCGTTCATGGGGCGGAAGAGGGCGTTATCCGCCTTTCCTCGGTGCCCGGTGCGTCTTCTGCGGCCCGGGAAGGGAGTTAAGATCCCCTTCTCCCGTTCCGCACCTTCCTTCTGCGGCATCACATCCTCGCAGAAGGACACCACCGCGTCCCACGACTCTGCGCTACCGACCATCCTCCGCACTACTGCCGGCAGCGTCATGTCGCCTCCTACTTCATTTGTGAGGACACGGCGCTGCTCCTCCCAAGCTACACACTCGGAGAGCGTGTGCTGCGCCGTGTCCTCCCCGCATTGGACGCAGTGGTGGCACCGAGCGTCCGGCTCCCTGCCTAAGCGACGCAGGTACTTGCCGAAGCAGCCGTGCCCCGACAATACCTGCGTCACCCTGAACGACAGGGAGCCGTGCCTCCTCCCGAGCCAGTCGTCGAGTACTGGCCGGATCGCCTCGACGGTAGCGAGGCCGGCAGTAGGGTGCATAAGCCTCTGCCGCCAGTCCGCCACCAGGACCTGACGGAGCTCCTCTCGGAACATTGCAACACCTCGCTCAACTGCCGTCTTCCTTGCTATTCACTCAGTATTTTTTATTTAATAAACTAGCCATCAACGATTGCATCACTGATGGTGAGGACAGAGGACTCTCCAGTAGTATATAATGGATAACATGCGGACACTACTACCAGATTTATTGTCGGTATTCCAAAAGTTTGAAACTATTACAATCCCTGAATTCGGGCAAGTATAGTTACGGTACAATATTTCTATCTAAACGCGGTTACATTTTACGAGACTTACACTAATGCACCTGCACCCTTTGGGGTCTCGAGGCGAACAGAATGTTACAATAAAATGTGGGCGGAAGGAACTCGCTCTTTTAATTCAATTCCGGTCCTGGAAGTTTCTAGAACATTCGAACTGTTTCTACCATGTTGCCTCTAGTGTCGAGAGGCGATCAACTACAATTTTCTTTAATAAATAACAGTGATTCATTCATAAAATAGTTCCTCTAGCGTCTAAAAGTGATAACTACGCCACTCCCAATTGTTAACAATGGTTCATTGATAGATCAGCGCCCCTAGTGTCGAAAGGCGAGCAGTTATTGATATTATGCGTAAATCGTTCATTGATGCTATCGCCCTCTAGTAGCAAACGTAAGGGTATTCTGTTAGAATGCTTTCGGTGCGTAGACAACAGAAAATGCTACTTGTAAAGGGTGTATCTGACATCGACGCACAAACGAGTACCATGGATCCAGTACATGATTCTGAACCCCCCAGTGGTGGAATTTTTCGTCGGTTTTTTCCTGATTTAACCCTTAATAAGGCAAAGGGATATAGTTTCCCACCAAGACTATTTTGAAAAACATGTTTATTTTACATGAAAGATAGCCCATAGAATGAACGCAACCGAAATATACTATTCTTTAGAAGATTTTAAATTTCATAACTTGCAACACTTTTCAAAAAATGACTACCTTATATTGAAATATCAATGTCAAAGTTCAGTGACGTGAAAAGGGGCTAAAATAACGGTCGATTTTTGGTTACTTCCGAGAAAAAATCTTTTATTGTTCAACGAAAAATCTTGTAAATAGATTATGTTCCCATTTTATATGACATGACAACTTTAGATATGTTTTTTTGTTGATTTTATGCGTATAACATTGATAATAGCGTTAAAATCTGCGAAATACTAAGTGGGAAAATTATTCCCTTGGCCCGATTGAGTTTATAATTTATTTCTTATTATATATATGAAAGTTTGAACTCACACATACAAGTCAATACAAAATACAAATAATGATAGAATGCTGAAATTTGAATGAAAGTAAACTTCTTAAGGGATGTAGATGTGATATTTACTACCCGTTCGCTTCGAGTTGGCCGCTCCCACCCGCCCCGACCAACCGCACCGCACCCCTAGACAGACCCAAGATAGCGTTGCTAACGGTACTAATTGGGTCTGTCTAGGGGTGCGGTGCGGTTGGTCGGGGCGGGTGGGAGCGGCCAACTCGAAGTGAACGGGTAGTAGATGTAATCATTTATTTGTAGGATTCACCACGAATAAGAAAAAAAAAATTAGGGAAACGGGAGTTAAAAGAGGTCGTAACGCATTTCACTAGATTTTTTTTTAAAGAAAAAAACTGTAGTGAAATGCGTTACGAACTTTTATTTTATTTACCTATGATTTTTTTTATACATAAAGAAAAAAATCTAGTGAAATGCGTTACGAACTTTTATTTTATTTACATAAAAAATAAATAAAATGTAATAAGCGAAACCAGGTGAAATACTAGTATATGAATAAAAACTAAACTAGGCATAATTCCCTTTGCCTAAATAGGCAAAGGGAATTATTTTCCCACTTCGAGACACAGTGCACATACATAATCGGGCAAAGGGATATTATTTCCCACCCAAAAAAAGGGGGTAAAAACCCATCCCCCCTTTTCAATTATTATTTTTTTTATTTCTGCAGTATCTATTTACTCTATTTCCACTGTAACTTACTTTCTAGCCCTAACACAGGCTCGAGCCTTATTAAGGGTTAAAAAAATAATAAGTAGTTTTTTTCAATTTAAACCGTTCATAATTGCTATACTTTTATAACCCAATAAAATTAATTCGCTAATTACACAAAAAAGCGGAATGTGAACAAAACTCGAGAAACTATCCTATTAGCTGTTTTAATAGAGTTCGCATAAGGGTCAACGTCATACCCACAAATACGCGCGGCGGCACGCTTGCAATGTTCAAGGGCCGAGCCGACACATTTTTTTAAACACTGTTATTTCTGTAACCGCTCATTAACGACATAAATGACTATCATAATTTTATTAGTGGCATGCGGTGTGGCCTTTTCGCGAAGTTTGCGTTACGATGTCAGATACACCCTGTATATATCAGTCACAACTGATTACCATTAGGCGGGCTTGTGGTCAAGCACTAATTTATGATTATAAAAAAAATTGACGCTGTTGAACTCTAAGCTCCCTTCATCTAAGTTTTTGTGGTGAGATGGTAACAGAGTCGCAATTCTGCACAGGTAGGACCGTGATCAGATTCTTCTCCGATAGGCTTCATACTTACCTAGGGTCTGCCACAATTCCACGTCCAGGTGTTCAGTAGTCATCCAACAAAATGTCCAAATCGCGCGTCAACTTCACACAGCATCTCAAGGTACATAATAAGCCTATAACGCTCCCACAGTTGGGACAAGCCTCCTGTCTGGGAGAGGGAGTGAGAGTCTACCTCGTGGGCTGAATGTCACATGTCTTCGAATATTGTTTCTAGGTCTTGAAAGAGGTGACCGTAGACCTGGCACTCAGGCAAGTCTGACATGCCCTTCCGCTTCGCCCAGAGCGGGAGAAGTCATTTGATGATTTCCCATTCATTAAAAAGGACATGAAGGTTTCCTCACGATGGTTTTGAGAGCAGTGTGATGAAATAATTTACACGGCGTGGGTTCAAACCTACGACCCACTCTCTCGCTCACTAGAGAAATGTGCTATGCCAGCAGCTTTGCTAAGATCTGAAGGGTCCGATGTGTGGCACTCCACATCACACATAACATCTGGATGAGGGACGTATAGAAACGGGATGTATGGTGGAAGAAAGGGCCTCTACCCAGCATAAAGCCGTAGAAAGAAAGCTGGAATCCTATATAAGCGCTCACTAGCGCTTGTTGGCGCTGGTCTCTTCGACACAAAGGAAGCAGACCAATTTTAAATGGCAGCGCCCACCGCTGACCAGCGCGTGTTGACACTTGTCGGTACCATTCAGTGCTTATCGGCGAGCGTTTATATATTTTCGTGCGCGGGTTACAAGCGCGGTCAAGCGCCGGTAAGCGCTTATAAGTTCACAGCTTTCTTTCTGTATACGGCTTTAGGTAATTCCAGACCTAATGATGATGTATCTATTAGTCAAACATGAACATAGAATCAACGAGGGTTATCGTTTATATAGTCGCCGCTAGACGCGCCACTGTAGAGTGAGGTCTCCGAAACGTCAAATGTCACTGTTTGTAGGTAAGCTACGCGGGTTTATTTCTACTTAGAATAATGTTGTGAATGTTTTGAAATAACTAACAACACAACTAATGGCACCGATTTTGTTGTTCACATACTAAATTAATTTTAAGTTATGTGCTTCTTTTTCTTTCCATTTCATTAAGAAAAGGACAGAAGATAAAATGTCAGTTTAGACCTGTCAAATTAGTGCGCTCCTGACGTAAACTGGCGTATTTTTAGTCGTCATGTTTATAATCGCGTCTAAACTGTCTATGGAATATCTGAATTTCACAGGTTTAAATTAAAATGTTAACTTCTATCCTATTCTTAACGAAATGGAAAGAAAAAGGTGCACATAACTTAAAATTAGATTAGTTTAGGATCAACAGAATCGGCGCCACTGACTGATATATAGCTAATATGAGTAACGTATATCAGTTTTAAGAGCAAAGCTAAGAAAAAAAGGTGCAAATAATGCAGCTAATTCAGAGGTGGTTGACTGTTTACTAACACATTTTCATTTATCAATTTTGTTCATTAAAACCCTACATTTAGAATTTCTCCTGTATCGTGCAAACATACAAACTCACATACACAAACATCCAAACCCGGAACAACTACTTGTAAGTCATAAAAATATCGCGGAAATGTTACGCCCGTAATAACACCCTTTAGGACCACACTCGACAGTGGCGCCCCCACTGGCGAACATAAAAACGGCAGCCCTCATAGGTCGTACGTATGACTTCACTTCCTCTTCCAGCCGTGTGCCACCTTGAGATGCTGCGTGAGGTTGACGCGTGACTTGAACATCTTGTTAGGGCAGTGCGGACACTCCACCGAGGCCGACTCGGGCGGATGCACGTACTTGCTGTGCTGGTGTAGACACAGGCGTGATTTAAACTCCTTACCGCACACAGCACACTTGTGGATCTTGTTGCCTGTGGGGAGGACACAGCGACGAGTAGTAATCAATATGTCGCAGCAGGAGGCCGTAGATTAAGAGACTACTAACATTTGTTGCTATAGTTTTGCCAAACTCGATAGAGAATACAGGTAAACAAACCAATTTAGGGTTATCACAACTCACATTTTACAAATCTCCTGTTATTAACATGATTATCGACTTTTACATGCTAACTATTTATTCATGCATATTAACTTGCTATTTAGAAAATCCATAAAAAAAAGTCGACGTAAATTTTACATGATGGCCCTAAAAAAAAGAAAGATGGATGAAATTCAGGTATTAAACACTTTGAGACATTTGTCAATAGAATTTTGCGTATTTAAACTACTTTTCAAATCAACTGCATAACACATGCCTTCAGCAGTGGGGAAGAGTCCATACAAGCCGATTCCCACCGGGTTACCTTTCAAAAATCAGTTCCATATTCATACAAAAGTATTTACATTCTATTTCATTAACAAAATATTATTAATCAAATAGTAATTCTTAGCAATACCCTAAGTATCACATTTCATTTTATAGTCGTAAATTAATCAGCGCTTCAATTTTTCGTACATTACATTGAAGGCAACTCGACGAATTACAGCTTACCTCGGTCAACGTTTTACTATGAGGTGAAAAGAGACAGAGCGTGTCAGACCATCTCTTTCTAATGCTCGCTAACCGTCGGTAAAACTTGATAAATATAGGCTAATGCCAAGCGGCTTGCAGTTCTCTCCTCTCCTCTATTAGAAAGAGACAATGAAACCACGCCACTACTTTTGCTTAATATTTTTGTTGGTTTTGGATCGGTGTTTGTGTGGTTCGGTTTTTAACACTTTATTATTTTTGTAATTTTTTATTTTATTTTTTCTTGGCTCTTATTCCCTAACAATAGGTACTTAACTTTGTACTTACTAACAAGCATGCATGTGTGGTATGGAGATGCACGTCGAAAAAGGCTTTTCTCAAAGCCGCTTTTATAATACTTGAAAGACACTGTTATCAAATCATCAGTCCTTTTTTGTATGGTGAAGGTGGGGCTTTTGATATTATTCTTATCTGAAGACCTCCTCCAAGATATCCTGCAGTAGGTAAGTGTTTAAGTGTTTATTTTTGAAGTGAAACTTCTTTAGGCACGCTTGACTTGGGGAGTAAACTCGCGAAAGCGTTACGAAAAATATTACAAAAATGATCGGGCAAGGCGAACGGAAAGCAAAGTATAGTCCTATTTCGTCTGTAATACAACGAAGCAGTTGGCACATGTAAATATTGCATGACATGCCGTGTATAAAGTTGTGGGTTCGCATCTCGCCGAAGATAATGTATATTTTTTGGATCTTTTTAAGATTTGTTAACAATTGAGTCGAGTATGAAGTTGTGAGTTCGCATCTCGCCGTAGGCAATATATATTTTTTGGATCTTTTTAAGATTTGTTAACAATTGATTACCTAAGAGCACAAATAATTTATAAATTTCGTTCTGTTCTGGCTTTTATATTGTTTTATATATTTTTGCTGAACATTTCTGATATAATTGAAAGTATAGAAGAAGATATCGTCACAATACGATAATTGGACACAAAGTACAAATTGCTTTCGAGCCTCATAAGCTCAATTATTAAGCTAAGTACCTTGATTGATTAAGAACTATGAATTTCTTCGAGAACATGACGCTGCGAACACCCCCCGACTCCCCTCATTGATTACCTCACCCCCCCGAGGATTATCTCGGGAACCAGAGGTCGTGGACTACCCGAGTTTGGGATCCCCTGAATCAGGAGGAGGAGCCCGACCTTTTGGCCCCGAGGGAATCCACTCCACCCTCTCCCCTTCCCCCCCTCTCCCCCTCCCCCTACCCCCCGCAACCCCACGAAATCTAACCCCCCCAACACCCCCCCCCGCTTTAGTTACCTCACCCCCCCGTGGATTATCTCGGGAACCAGAGGTCGTGGACTACCCGAGTTTGGGGTCCCCTGAATCAGGAGGAGGAGCCCGACCTTTTGGCCCTGAGGGAATCCACTGCCCGCTCTCCCCCTCCCCCCTCCCTCCCCCGCAACCCCACAAACCCTATCCCCCCCCGACCCCCTTTAGTTACCTCACCCCCCCGTGGATTATCTCGGGAACCAGAGGTCGTGGACTACCCGAGTTTGGGGTCCCCTGATTCAGGAGGTAGAGCCCGACCTTTTGGCCCCGAGGGAATCCACTTTTCTTTTTTTTTTAAATTGGAGGTCTATGCAAAAATATTAATTTATAAATGAAAGCATGAAATAAATTTAAATATTTATAGAAAATTAATATATGTAAATGTGTATACATGTATATATTGTACACACATATATATATATATATATATATATATATATATATACATACAGATGGTGCGAAAGAAGTTTCACTTCAGTCGTGTGGTCATAAGCACACTCGTTTTTTTTTTTTTGGACCGGCTTCCCTTTGTCAAAATTTCACCCTTCGCCACTGAGAGGCAAACAAACCGTTGCTAGGCAACGACTTGTTTACACCTAAAAGGGAAATGTTAATAACATTTTCTAGATATATGAAGAATAATCCTACTTTCTAAATGTAAACAGCTTATGTTTAGATATGTAAGCTAATTTCCTAATAGTTTAAATTTATATTATACTTAGTCCATACTTGAACGTATTACAAGGCAATGCCTTGTAATACCTTGGCATTAGCCTATATTTATCAAGTTTTACCGACGGTTAGCGAGCATTAGAAAGAGATGGTCTGACACGCTCCGTCTCTTTTCACCTCATAGTAAAACGTTGACCGAGGTAAGCTCGTCGTCGTCGAGTTGCCTTCAATGTAATGTACGAAAAATTTAAGCGCTGATTAATTTACGACTATAAAATGAAATGTGATACTTAGGGTATTGCTAAGAATTACTATTTGATTAATAATATTTTGTTAATGAAATAGAATGTAAATACTTTTGTATGAATATGGAACTGATTTTTGAAAGGTAACCCGGTGGGAATCGGCTTGTATGGACTTTTCGCCACTGTTGCCTCTATTCTTTATCGAATTTGGCCAATATATACAGAATGATGCTGACAATACGACCATAAATGAAAACACGAACAATGCTGGTTCATAGGAATAATCGTAAATCATAGAAAAAACCTAGCATCAAAAATAAAATAAAAAATGAAAATTTCAAACAAACTAAATCACATAAAATTGCAAACGGGTTAGAACATCCTTTAAAAATATTCGTTTACTGACCTCCTCCGATCGGCGACAGCGCAATCCTGTATTATTATTAAAGTTTGGTACCGCAGGATGCGGCGGTCATTAACCTGTAAGCGCTTCCTTATCAACATGTACATCATGTAGAAAATGTGAAAAATGAAAAATATTTTCCTGTGACTAAACTAATGAACATATTTACATGATTTTTTATGGGTAAACTGAGGATGTGTTGAGGTACATGATGTTTAATTTACTGTCGTATTGTCAGCACCACTCTGTAGATGTAGCGAGGTTATTACAACCGACTGTCATTCTCCCTGTCAAGTAATGTCACTTTACTTATTGGGCCATTTTTTTACTTTTGGAGCTATTATTTCTGAAAATATTAACATTGTCAAAAAGTGATTTTAGGAAATCCCTGATCCCCTGTTCATTTTAAATAACTGTCCAACAATATATGACATGTTAGGGTTGAAAAGAAAAGAAAATCTCTTCCCACTTGTGTGTACATTTTACCATTTTGTCGGCGTGATTGATTTACATGTTGGTACCAAATTTCAGCTTTTTAGTGCTAACGGTCACTAAGATCATCCGCGAACAGACAGACAGACAAACAGACTTGGCGAAACTATATGACTAACTAAAAAGGCCACATGTTTACAGAACTGACCTGAAGGATGCACATTCCTCTTGTGGTTAGACAAGTACTTCAACGACCTGAACTTCTGGCCACAGAGCTCGCACTCCTCCGAGTCCTCGATAGCCTCATGCACTAGCTTCACATGCTCCCTCAACGTCAACTTCGACTTGAAGTTCCGATTACAACGCCCACATGTCAGGATCACATCTGGCTTGCGATGCTCATTCAGTAAATGCTCCTTTAGACAGTATTTCGGCAACTCTAACAAGCATATCGGACACGCTACAGGCTCTAACAAGTCCTCTTGTTCTTCCACCATGAAGTATTTAGCCTCAACCTCCCTCATAATTTGTTGGAATGTCTTTCGTTTCCTAACTTTTTGCTCAGGCTGGCATTCTTGTCGGTGGATCATTAAGAGTTTGCGTTCTTGAAATGTGTTCTGACAGATGTGGCATTTGAAGAGGACTCGTCTATAGTTGTGCGTGTTGATCATGTGATCAGAGAGTAAGGAGGAGTCAAAGTCCTCGAGGCAATGGAGACAGATCATGAGGCCGGTCTTCGGATCCATCATGGCGTCAGTAGAATTGAACTCTATGGGTTCTTGATTTGTTTGCACACACTGTGCGAGCTCCAGCAAGGCCCTGGAAGTTAGAAACCCTTTTCACTTAATCATTTACCTATTTTTGTTTTTATTGTTGAATAAAGGAAAAAAGCCCTTTTGTATGTATGAATAAAATTAGTGTATGCATAAACTTCGGAAAAATGCAAGTTTCCGCTACGCGAACGTTTGGCCATTAGCTAGTTTTCATATAAAGCGCTTACATAGAGAGCTGTAGATTTTTACATACGTTGTTTTGAGTTTGTTTATATTTGTTTAAAAAACAGATTTAGAAAAAATCTGTTTAAGAAAAAGGGCTGCACTTTGGGGTCTAGATTTTCACGTTTATACAAACCGTGTAAGTGGCTGCAACATATTGCCAAGTATCAAAATGCCGTTCGCTGGAAGCTTACTCAAAAGGCCAGCGCGCCATACCCGGTCGAAGGCCTTCGAGACATCAAGGGAGACAGCAATCGCTTCCCCATTTCTCTCAAGGGCCTCGCCCCACAAATGCGTGGCATTCACTAGTAGGTCCCCAGTTGACCGATTGCGGCGAAACCCGTACTGGGTCTCTGAGGAGATCGTTACCTTCCAGGTATGTCAAGATGCGCGAGTTCAACACACGCTCCATAATTTTGCAAAGTATGGAGGTGATCGAAATCGGCTGATAGTTGGTAGGATCGGCACGACTACCCTTTTTGGGCACGGTTATATCTCAAGTCTCAAGCACATACTTAACCCTTTAACCGCCACGGCACTGATCCCTTTGACGAACCTCCAGCGCCACGACACTTTAGGTATAAGTTGGAACAGTGTTGCGAATACTCAATATCGATGCATTTATTTATTCACAATATTATTATTAACCTTTCGAGAATATTTACTTTTATACTGCTCATACATACAGTATGTTAAGAAAACCCTGTCCGACCCATAAGGATAATAAAGGTTAGGTAAACACATATAATATAAAATTTTACGTATTCATCATAGTACCAATACAAATGAATTTTGAAATAATCTTTTTTTTCCGCGAATTAATTCCAATTTCCCCGAAATTTGGTAATTTTTAAAAAGTGACAACACCGGTTTTGTTATGAGCGAATAGCGATGCGACCACGTGCCGCGTGCCCTGCCGCCCGCCCCCGCGAGCGGCAGGCGAAGGGTGGTCAACGCACATTTATTAAGTTACCTCCTTTTGCGAAATAATATTTATTTTTTTTAGAGGGATTTTTTTTTTTAGTTTAGCCCGGTTTTGTATGCATTAGTAGAATCAGTTATCGATACCTAACAACACCTTCACGGGTCGGACAGGGTTTTCTTAACATACTGTATATAGAGGCATTATTATAAAAATATAGGTAAGCATATACCTAAACTTAATAACACTACAAAATCTGTTCTTACCCTACCTACCGATGTACCTTCTTAATATTAAATAATTCCAGCCTATGAATGTATCATTTAAATTTTGGTTAGTATCCATGATGAACCTTAGTAGGTATGTTACAAACAAACACAATTACTTGTCAAATTAAAATATCGATTTAAAAAATAAATTAAACTTATCAAATCAACATCACTTCTATGTTGAGAACTGTCGTCGCTTCGCAATTCATGATTACAAAATATTTAATAACTCTTCGTCTTCACGAAACACGAAAAAGGCCTACAACACTAGTTGCACTGAGCGATAAAGCTTCTCCTGTAGCAATTTAAAATGAGATTAGTATTATATGAAACATAGATAACAAATTAAAAAAACAGTAAACTTATTTAGTCCGTTTACTATCCCGCGGACAAAAAGACGGTATGACATTTATGTAAAAAAAATGATACGCGTTTAAAATATTAGGATACAAATAATAATAAATAACAACAAATAAAATAACTAAATAAACTGTATTTTCTTTAAAACAAAATAAATGGGTAAATAAGTACACATATTATTATTTAGCTGTCCTTTTGACTGAGGATAAATAAACAGACTTGAAAACAAGAGTTATTTACCGAATTATTATCACTATCCGTTGAACTGCTACTACTATAAATATCATTGTTTGCTTGCTGCAATATATTTAATAGTTCTTCGTCGTCGTATAACATCATCGATAACTTCTCGACACTAGCTTAGATGTAATAATAATGTGAGCACATGTTATCATGGCGATGGCGCTGACGTTTATTCAAAATATGACTAGTTGACCTTGAGCCGCACATAAAATTACGGCGACGGCGTTCGCGGATAGCCTGTACTAGTGACGTTCTGGAGTTAGTTTGTACTTAATATTTACCTATACTTATTTGTTGATTTCTACATATTACTTCACTAAAGCTTATTGAATTTTGAATAAATAAATAAATGTTTAATAAACTATGAAATTTTGATTAATGTTTACTTGATAGTTTTGTAAAAAATAGGATGTTTTTTATTAATTTACTATCAGGAGTTTCATATGCGGTACAACACTAGTCTACATGAAATTATGGGTTCGGCGAAGTATGTTGATATTTAGACGTATCACGAACTGAGAACATGTAATTATTTCAATCAATTAGCTAAAATATGTATTTAATACTGTTAAAAATAAAGTAATTACACGAAATATATTAAGATTCAGTAAGCAAATTCAACATTTATTGTACATTTTTTAAATGACAGGACTTTCTACACAATATTCTGACGTGGCGCCTGATGTAATGTTCTTACAACACGTAATATTATGGCGTTGGCGGTTAAAGGGTTAAATAAAGTAACTACGTAAATAGTACCTACTTTGTGATAGTCAAATACATTTAATAAATAAGATGTACAAAAATAAATGACCTTTATATTATATCGAAACAACAATTATTGTGTTATCACCGATACCGATCCAATAGCGGTATTATACTGTATATTTTGGGATGCTACCTAACTATATTGCACGGCCGCTTTTTTTTAGCTATCCGAACTTTGTCGGGTGATGTAGGTTTTCGATGCTTCTTCAGTATTATAATTGTTTTTCTTTAATTACTGAATTTAATGACATGAAATTTTGCATGTGAATAGTGGAATGAATAAATTAATTATTGGCATACATTTTACCATGCAATTCCTTTAGAATGTCGTGATATTTGACTGCTTTGTAAACAGTCATCTATTCATGGTAAGTTGTCCTATAACTCTTTAATTACTAATGGAACATCATTGATTGGAGCTGCTGAACCTTGGACAAAATTATCTTTGCATTGTGTAGATTCAATTTCTTAGTATTGTATAATTGCATGGCACACGTGTGAGCACAATAGTACTTGCTGTAAAGCATCGATTTATTGGGTTAGTGTTTTATTGTTGTTTTTTTTTTTGTGTGTTTTCCATAATGGACGCTCTTAGCATACAATATATTTCTGCATTGTTCTCACAGGGTTGATTTCAAAATGAATGATGTATTCAAATATTTGTATCAATAGCTTGATAATTTAAAAGAGTGTCCATGGAGTTTCTTGCCCGTTCTTCTCCATAGGTACCTACTCTTTGGAATGGCTAGCTTCAACTTACTGAATGACCGACTTTCTGACAATTCAAAAGGGCTTGTAACTGGTTTATTTGAAATAAATGCTTTGATGTTGATTTTTATGTTATTTGAGATCAAATTTTTCAATCAACATATCATTTTTATTTGTGGAAAAAAAGAGTCATCATTTTAGAAAAAGATAACACATCTTGATTACTTGACAGGCGGCTTAAGCGGAATCTCCTGGACTAAATCAATTAACATTGCGTGCAGAATAGGTTTGTATGCAATAAATGAAGCCAGTAATAATAAATCCACTTTAATTTAATCAAAGCCAAAAGCCTTTTTTTTAAATGTCGATATCAACCCAGACATGGTGACATGCTACTTATAGCCATCAATATGTAGCACACAGGAGGCAGATACTATTTTTTTTTTTTTTAAAACATTGGCCCACGCTTTCTCATGTGTCGTGGGTGTGTTTAAAAACATAAACTCACACACACAAACAGCCAGACACGGAATAACTACTTCTAGGTCATACATATATTTATTCCGTACAGGAATCGAAAACCCGTGACACACAGCACAGCAATCAATAGCTTAAAAACTGCGCTAACCGTGCTTATGGGCACACAAACAGTTTATCATTATAGCTGGGAGCCGGGTGCTGGGCACTGGAAGTATTAAAATATGCAAGCCACGAGATTATAGTGAGTCATTTTTGAAGGTATGACAATTTCTCAGTAAAAACTGTCTTGAAGAATACCACATTATATGGTGGTCCAGTATTGAGAGCTGAAGGCGAATCTAACTCCTACATGAACCCAAGAACGGAGCATCCTGGCATTGCACCGTAAGAAGATACAACAACTACAGAATTCAAAGTCAAATTAGAATTGAGACTAAGGGTAAAAGAAGAGTGTTGCAGTATTTAAAATTTATTTATTTATTCAGAGTGTGAGTGTTCATTAGTGTTGAGTTGTAGTTACCCGTATTTGTCTACACAAATACGGGTAAACCTACGTTTTACAGGATAATGTACTTATAGTAAGCAATATATTATATTTATAATGGTAAAAGATTATATTGCAATTTATCTCGTTGGTAATTCGAAAATAAATAAATATTTTACCACCATTTAGTCGTAAAATTACCGACAGAGTAAGAATTGTCAACAATCAAAATGTTGATAGGTACTTACATAGTATTATAATGATCATCTTCGTCCTCCTCCTTTATTTCCGCTTTCACAGTCACTCCTAGATCATAGCTGCTGCCTTCCAGAGGATCTGTATCGATTTCCATGATGATTTGAACAATTTATTATTTAAAATACGAAAAATATGTAATATTTCAAAGTCTTATCGTACAGAAGCGTCAAACGTCAAATCAAAATAATCAATTTGACAGGTAGTGATGCATGGTTTGCGTTTAAGCACGATTTTATCGATGATTTTTGCTGCAAGGAAAGTATCGTGTATGTACGGACGACAGCAGGTCAACCTACCCGCGAAACTCTCAAAAAAATTCCTAATCAACCTTGAGCTTTAACGCTTTACTGAAAATCTAATAAAGTTGTAGTAGCTTGATGTGCTGTCGTCTTTACATGTATACTTTACTAAAGATTTTCGGTATGGACCTATATTTAACGAGGCGAAATATAGAACTAAATGTGATGTGAGATGTAACCAAATAAGACAGATATTCATGACTCCCTTCACAAGCAGCACCACCCGACGTTTTTAATCTGTATTTATCCAAGGCGCGTCCATGCATTCCCGAAAATTCCCTAAAGGTAATCCGGAATTTTTTACAAATGAGTAACCCATTCCAATACAAGTGAAAAACCCAGTGTGGGCCACCTGTAGTATGCATGAGATAAAACAGCAAAATCATGTGTTAGAATTTATTTTCAATTTTTAAAAATATAAAATTTTATACAAGTTCCAAAATGTATTACAGTATACACATTACATTTTAAACATTTTGTACTGAACACCTATAACATACGATTTGTTCAAGATTTCGCACACTTCTTTGAATTCTGCTTTAGTTCGAAATTTGTAGTAAGCCGTATCGGATTTCCATTTTGAGGTGAAACCAGTATCCGTGAAGAATGGATCATTCGTCTGAATGTCCAAGGGTTCTTCTGCTACTGGTAGAATAAGCCTGTGGAAATAAGGAGAATAGTTTATAATCAAATTGTTTAATTTCCATTTATAGACTACAGGCCCATGACCAAAAATGGATGGGTCATATGAACCACCAGGTGATGTATATAGGACGATATAAAAGCATAAAATAATAAGATTCTGCTCTATGCCGTCACTTGTAAGCTGTCCAACTGAGTGCTGGTGAGAATTCAAAAGCGCAGGTAGAGTGAGGACCTTTTGGGTCACATATTTTTGTACCGCATTGCGGAATAATGGATTAGAAGCTATATTGAAACAGAATGAAACTGATGCCGTACAGAATAAAATGACCAAATTTACCCTGGAAATTGTCAGAAAATAAAAAGAATTACCGACTTTGTGGCGCATCATTTTTTACGGCACTGCGCACTTTCTTATTATTTTTCATGGATTTACCGATGGTAAAAATGCCGTACAAAAATATATGACCCAAAAGGTACTTAGAATGAGTACCTTTTGGGTCATATATTTTTCAACAAACAATGGGTACAAAAATATGTGACACTCAGTTGGACAGCTTACAAGTGACAGCATAGAGCTGAATCTTATTATTTTATGCTTTTATATCGTCCTATATACGTCACCTGGTGGTTCATATGACCCACCCATTTTTGGACATGGGCCTGTAGTCTCTTCTCCTATTTGTTTGCCTGCTTGGGGTGGCGCCCGCAAAACATACTTACTAAAATTAGAACGAGCTCAACGAGCAGTCCTTAAAGTTATGTTCTGCAAGCCCTATAGATACCCCACTTTTGAACTTTTTAGAGAAAGCAAGGTTTTGCCGGTGAGAGGATTATATGTGCTACAATGTGTGTTAAGGAAACATCGGCTTCCGTATACAGAAAGTACTAAGCGTCATACAGACATTGCCCTTCCACCAGTTAGACATAAAACTAGGGATGTTAGGGAGCTCCGTAACCGTAACCGAAACTATCGGATATCCGATATAAAAAATCATCCGTAACCGTAACCGAATCCGAAATAAAAGTTTCGAATAGTATCGGATAGGGGCGGAGCCTAATTGAGACACGTTATGACAAGTTGTTTTCACACACAAGCTACGCGCATTGTTTGTTTTTTTTTTTCTTCTTTTGTCGTTATAACATTCTCGTAAATAACTGACTTGTGACCAATTCTATAATAGCAAATAGTTCGACAAGTGTGTTGTGTTACGATATCGATTGAACTTGTACAAAATGCGTCCTAAGTCGAGTGCAGTTTGGTTATTTTTTGATGAAATTACCGATTCATGACGACCTCACAGACTGATTGAAATTCCTGCCAAAAACTAAATAAAACTACTTTATTTTGTATTTTTGAAGTGAAACTTCTTTAGGCACGCTTGACTTGGGGAGTAAACTGGCGAAAGCGTTACGAAAAATGATCGGGCAAGGCGAACGGAAGCAGAGTATAGTCCTATTTCGTCTGTACTACAAACAAGGAGTTGGCTCATGTAAATATTGCATGACATGTCGAGTATGAAGTTGTGAGTTCGTATCTCGCCGAAGGCAATATATATTTTTTGGATCTTTTTATGATTTGTTAACAATCGAGTCGAGTATGAAGTTGCGAGTTCGCATCTCGCCGAAGGCAATATATATTTTTTGGATCTTTTTAAGATTTGTTAAGAATTGATTACCTAAGAGCACAAATAATATATAAATTTCGTTCTGTTCTGGCCTTTATATTGTTTTATATATTTTTGCTGAACATTTCTGATATAATTGAAAGTATAGAAGCTTGAAGATATCGTCACAATACGATAATTGGACACAAAGTACAAATTGCTTTCGAGCCTCATAAGCTCAATTATTAAGCTAAGTACCTTGATTGATTAAGAACTATGAATTTCTTCGAGAACATGACGCTGCGAACACCCTCCGACCCCCCTCATTGATTACCTCAGCCCCCGTGGATTATCTCGGGAACCAGAGGTCGTGGACTACCCGAGTTTGGGGTCCCCTGATTCACGAGGAAGAGCCCGACCTTTTGGCCCCATGGGAATCCACTACCCCCTCCCCCGCCTCGACACCCTTTAGTTACCTCACCTCCCCGTGGATTATCTCGGGAACCAGAGGTCGTGGACTACCCGAGTTTGGGGTCCCCTGAATCAGGAGGAGGAGCCCGACCTTTTGGCCTCGAGGGAATCCACTCCCCCCTCCCCCCCTCCCCCCGCAACCCCACGAAACCTATGCCCCCCCCGACCCCTTTAGTTACCTTACCCCCCCGTGGATTATCTCGGGAACCAGAGGTCGTGGACTACACGAGATTGGGGTCCCCTGATTCAGGAGGAAGAGCCCGACCTTTTGGCCCCGAGGGAATCCACTTTTTTTGAAGTGAAACTTCTTTAGGCACGCCTGACTTGGGGAGTAAACTGGCGAAAGCGTTACGAAAAATGATCGGGCAAGGCGAACGGAAGTTAAGTGGGGGATATACGCACAGAGGCGCCCGTGGTGCGAGCTTTGTACTACAAGGTCTACAACGTTTTTTTTTTCAATAAAAATAGAAGATCTATGCAAAATTTTTGAAGTGAAACTTCTTTATGCACGCTTGACGGGAGTAAGCGGGCGAAAGCGTTACGAAAAATGATCGGGCAAGGCGAACGGAAGTTAAGTGGGGGATATAAGCACAGAGGCGCCCGTGGCGCGAGCTTGGTACTACAAGATCTACGAGTTTTTTTATTTTTCAATAAAACTAGAAGATCTATGCAATTTTTTTTTTTTTTTATGTTTGAGACACGGATACACTTATTTATTTATTTAGTCCCTCCTGTATCCCCCTCCCTCACTCCCCCCCCTCACCCCTTAATATTCCCACGAAACTACCCCCCCCCCCCTCACCCCTTAATAATCCCACGAAACTACCCCCCCCCCCCGACCCCCCTCATTGATTATCTCACCCCCCCGTGGATTATCTCGGGAACCAGAGGTCGTGGACTACCCGAGTTTGGGGTCCCCTGATTCAGGAGGAAGAGCCCGACCTTTTGGCCCCGAGGGAATCCACTTTTTTTTTTTTTTTTTAATTGGAGGTCTATGCAAAAATATTAATTTATAAATGAAAGCATGAAATAAATTTAAATATTTATAGAAAATTAATATATGTATATGTGTATACATGTATATATTGTACACACATATATATATATACATACAGATGGTGCGAAAGAAGTTTCACTTCAGTCGTGTGGTCATAAGCACACTCGTTTTTTTTTACTTTTGAAATTCCTTAAAAAATTAATATCCGTAACCGAAAGTAACGGATAATCCGAAATAATTTATTATCCGTATCCGTAACCGTATCCGGTATAATAATCATTCCTAAATCCGTATCCAAACCGTATCCGAAATTTCATATCCATAACATCCCTACATAAAACCACCTTCGCTAAACACCAATTCTCCTACCTCAGCTATATTCTGTACAATACAATCAATAAATTTCTCCATATCCACAGTCTCAATTATCACAAATGTAAAAACTCAGTTAAAGAATGGCTACTTGAGAAATCATATGATGAGATCGAAAAACTTCTTTTCCCGCATGATTAGGTTGGATCTCTTCTTATTTAAATACAAATACTCTATACACCGTCCATTAACACACATCTACCGGTACCACACTTACCAAGACACTCTAAGCTATACACACTCAGCGCTTTCACACTACTTACTCATACACAACACTTCTACATAATTACACTCACTCAAACACCCACTTTACGGTTTTTTATTATTATTATTTTTTACTTTTCCTGTATAATACATATAATTAACGATTGTTTTGTTATGTTCACTATGTTACTGGTGAAAACGGTCTTTGTATGACACTTCATCATCTACATATGTCTACCCTTATCGAATCACTGGTTCCCAAGTCACAGGCTATAAACCTAGTTTGGGAGCCAGGAGATATAACCAATGCACCTTTTGTTGTACCATGCTACTGTACTGTACTGTACTCCATCTCGCTCAAGGGTGTTCTACACTACGTTTGCCGAGACGCGGTCTCCACTCGAGGACTCGTTTACCCCAACGGTTGTCGGTCCTGCGGCATATGTGACCAGCCCATTGCCACTTCAGCTTGCAAATCCTCTCAGCTATGTCGGTGACTCTGGTCCTCTGTCGGATCACCTCATTTCTGATGCGGTCCTTCAAAGAGACGCCCAACATAGATCGCTCCATAGCTCGCTGAGCGGCTAGTTCTTTTTAGAATGGAATAAGTTCTTTTGAAATACCTGGACGCATGTAAGAACATTCGATGAGGCGTGCTGTCTCTTTTGCCGCTATATGTGTAGTCACCGAGAATTGTGTGACCAATCGCGCAGCAATGGACGCGCAACTGGTGACGGCGACCTGGTTTGTGGAAACGTTTATATTCACACAGCATTGTTTTCTGGTCCTATTCCTAATAGTCGTTAATTGTATTTTTAGTATAGTATGTGGACTACATATTTGAGAACACCCGTGTGCTGCCGGGCATATAATAGTATCAACCCATATCCTCCCGTAGGTGTCGTAAGAGGTGAGTAAGGGAACTCTCACCAGGGAAGCAGGCAGCAACACTTCTGTGGAATAACAAATTACTGCGATCCCTAACCCGCCTGACAAGCGTGGGGATTATGGCAATGCCACTCAATGGAATGAAAGCCTTGGGGGAGGTCTTTCTCCAGCAGTGGACTTCTATAGGCTGAGAATAAGATACTTGAGAACGCCACGCGTATTATCGTGGTGATCAGGGCTCGTGCGTGTATATAAACTTACCCGTAATAGGCTTCAACAGCAGAACAGTGACAGGACTATTCTCATAGAAGCCTGTTTCTAGCCTCAGTGCACGCGTGTGTGCGTGCCGCGGCTGAACGCATCTCAGTGACGTTTCACTTGAGGTCAGCGCTAGCATTTGATGGCTCGAGTCCGCTGTAGAAGGATCTACACCTTTAAATAAAAAAAAAAAAGTTTTTAATAACTAATTAGGAAATATCTTAGAATATAAGTCCACACAGTAACCGTTTAAATAAAGTGAGTAAAACAAACAAAAAAAAATCGTACGTCTTTATTATTATATTTTTAACGTGTTTTTAAATTGAAAATGAAAAGTATTCCAAAACATAATAATTGCTTTCATCATCTGATTCCAAATATTCTTTCATTGTCAGTTGCGTCACTAACAACGGCTCCGCTACTGCTGTCATCAGCCTGCTACCTTCGCTTAGGCGAATAACTGACTCATCTATATCTTGATATAGGGTTCACTCTCACATTTTCCTGAAATTTAAAAAAATAATAACATGTAATTAGATGATGGATAGCACTAATTTTAATTCCGAATATGAAATAATTATTTTTTTAAATCAGTAGTAAATTAAATCACAAATCAACCAACATTTGCAAATCATACACAAACATATTTGCAAACTAACCTATAAATGCGCAATGTTAACAATCCTCATTTTAGTCTTAAAATCGTTTACTTAGTAAATTTGGAACTTCTAGTAGATAAAAACAAACAGTAACATGATTACATACCTGTTTTAGCAAAGTTGTTCAAGCATAATAATATCATCCATATTTGATCAAATTTGTTCAGCTTGGTGTACTAAAAAACATTGATGATAAACTTTAAAAATAATTTCCCGAGCTCCACTCCGGTTTGTTTTTCTCATATTTAACACATTTCTTCGATATTTTGTTTAAATAGAATTCATCATTAATACAAATTTCAATAAATAACAAGTCAAAAAACAAATCGAGACTGCCGATGAAATTCGATGTACTCGTTTTAAAAGTAGGGCACACATAAATCTTAGTAAGTACTAAAATTCATGTGTGCCCTACTTTTAAAATTGTTAGTTCATGAAAATTCATTTTCACGACTTTATAGACAAGCTTTACTATTGTATACCGATACTGTGCCAGTTTTATTTAACCCTTTACCAGGCCTCGGACGAATCCTGCAATAATAATATTTTTTTCGTAGATTTAGATGAGTAAAAACATTTGGTATGAAATTTTATCAATACCATTTAATAAATTAGCTGAAAACCTGAAAAAAACCATGTGGGAAAACATAATCCCATTGCCTGTCTAGACGACGACATAATTATTATCTATATTTAAAATAAAAACGATAGTCATTTTGATAGAATTTTTATTATTAATTGTTCATACTAGAAAAAAAAACAAAGAAAGAAAAAAAAAACAATAACCAAAATCCGGAAATTCTCAAACATTATTGATTAATTTCTGGATTTTTATTTTTTTGGTACATAGTGGACAAGCTAGAGGATGGTGCAGGCAATCGAATACAAAGTGGCATTGCTTCATCAACAGTTTTGGGACATAATGTAAATATGGGTCTTCATCTTCATCATTTTCTTCATCCTCAGATGAAAACATTTAATTTAGCATACTTTCGAGTTGTTGATCGTTTAGTACCTGAATAACAAAAATACACTAAAAGTAGACTGACAAATTATAACGAGAAAAGTTTACCACCCACATTTTATACTTCGATAAATGACCGTGAATAAATCCTAAGTAAAACCCGTGGCAAAAACATAGTATAAAATAATGAATTTGACTCACCGGGCAATGGACATAATAACACCCACAATAATTAGGCATTCAGAGGCTTTGGGTATACGGTTCCCCATATGTATTATTTCGTTATAACACGATATTTTTGAAGTTTTTACTGAGAATTTATACACAAATCACTAGAAAAACTTAAATTCTCGAACATATCAAAAAAATGTACGACTTACCTTTCTCCGATTCGCCATAATGTTTAAAATTACAGTGCACTAGTCACAAAAATTTACGTTTAATGGCCGGCCACAGAGCAAATGGCTGCAAAAGTGACATTTGTGTTCCGTAAATTTTTTTTTTGTGTTACTATAATTAATATTTCTTATGTCAGCCTTTTTGACAGATGTGGTAGATTCTTTACCAAAACCTGGTAATAACTTAAGAAAATACTATGTGGGAAATTCTCATTCCATAGCCTGGTTAAGGGTTAAATCCCATTGACTATAGGATGACAACGGGTGGTATAGTCGTACTATGTCTGACTGGTAATTTATATAAATTGCTAATATGTGACCATTTAAAAACCATCATACAAACACCATATACCAGGCATGTCTTAAAAATAAATAAATAAATATCGAAGACTGCGTCCTTTAACAACTTGTATTATACGCTAGCCCTTTCACTATTTCTCATAGAGAAGAGTCTTGAGTTATACTTACATATGTAGGTAATGTTTATTCAAGGTAAATACTACTTACCTAGTGATGTAAAATGAAAACACAATTTGTTTTTTTTTTCACTTATTGAAAAAAAAACGTAGCGTCGTTGTTTTTTTTTTTCTAAATTTGTTTTTTTTTTTTTTCTAGGCTACATTTTAGTTCAATTATAAATAAAATTTGTAATTTGTTTAATAAATCATCACATTATTTATTCATAATTCACTACTTCCAACAATAAATCACAAATCACAAGTCAATGTTTTTTTTTTAATTTATTCTTCATCTTCAATTTCCCCGTACACAACACAAATATATGACTTGGGGTCTTCTCTTTCGTTGATTTTAATATCAATGAATGTTTCCAATATTTCTATGAAATTTTGGTACTATTTTATCAGAAAAGTACCGTAGGTTCAAGAATATACCTAAGACTCTATTATGTACTCTAAGTATTAATTATCTAACGGTAAATGCCATAACAGTTTCAGATTTCATGCTCTTGAAAAAAACATGGTCCAAGAAAAAAACCGTTTTTTCAGATTTTTTTTGGAAGGTTTTTTTTCATATTAGAAAAAAAAAAACGATTTTTTGCAACACTGTACTTACCAACATCAAACTCAATATCAGCGACTTCAAACGTGGCGTGTCCTCTAACAACCGCCAAATAGAACTTCGTAGTCAAACGCTGCTCAAAAAGTTTTCCTGCGCGCGCAGCAAACAATTTATTTTTGGCAATACACAGCACGCCACTCGTCGCGTAGTCCAACCGATGCACGAAATGAAGAGGGAACATTGATGATGACAAGTGAGAATCGTGCGTCGCTACATGATACGTCACTGTATTCTAGAAAAAATAATTATTACTTCAAAATATATGCTCTCAAGTAAAAAACGAAAGACGATATATGGACTACAGCAGTTCAAGCTACCCAAAACTGTCAAATGTTCCCAATCAACCTGGAGCTTTAGCGCTTTAGAGATAAAATTGAAAACCGAATAAAGAAATCTGGCATATTGCAGTAGCTTGATGTGCTGTGTCTGTACAAAAGCAGACCTAATGCCTCAGGCATTTTCTTCCAGTCAACCGTGATGTGTTGGAGAGACAAAACATGGCAGGTGTATCATACAGGATACAATGCAGGAAAATTATTATAACATACAAAAATAAATACTAATACAGTGGTCCCAATACACTTGTTTTTTTTTTTTAAAATGATTATAAACTAGCGCTTGACCGCAATCCCGCCTGATGGTAAGCAGTGATGCGATCGTTGATGGTAAAGCGCGCTAGTTTATTAAGAGCCTATACACTCTGAAAAACTGAGCGAATAGGAAGGAAGACGGCAGTTGAGCGAGGTGATGCAATGTTAAACCCAACAACACGACCAACGATGCTGCGCCAAAGGGAGATTGATCTGAAGACCCTCCACGACCAAACCCCCAACACAACAACATTAGGCGCATCGCACCCGGCACACATCGCAACACAACTGCTCAGACCCGTCCTCCGTACGGCTTCACCAGACATCATGCCGGAACACGACAAATCGCTTGGCGGCAAGGCTTTGTCTGGTGGGTGGTAACTTCTGCCAACGGCCGATGTTATGGCCTACCACAAACTAAATTAAATTTAAGTTTTGTGCAACTTTTTCTTTCTATTTCATTAAGAAAAGGACAGCAGATAAAATGTCAGTTTAGACCTGTCATATTAGTGCGCTCCTGACGTAAATTAGTGTATTTTTAGTCGCCATATTTATAATCGCGTATAAACAGTCTATGGAGTATCTTAATTTGACAGGATTAAACTAAAATGGTTTCTTCTATCCTTTTCTTAACGAAATGGAAAGAAAAAGATGCACTTAACTTAAAATTAGTTTAGTGTGAACGAGAGAAGCGAGGACAATGTAACCCTGGTGTCTTACAGCCAACTTAAAGACTGATTCAAACGGTGCAATTTAATTGCCTATGACTTCAATTAAGTTGAAGCAACAATAAAAGTTGCATTGTCTAAACAACATTGTTTTCTCGGTGGTAGGCCATAACATCGGCCGCCGGCAGAAGTTATCACCCACCAGACAAAGCCTTGCCGCCAAGCGATTGGTCGTGTTCCGGCATGATGTCTGGTGAAGCCGTACGGAGGACGGATCTGAGCAGTTCTGTTGCGATGTGTGCCGGGTACGATACGCCAAATGTTGTTGCGTTGGGATTTTAGTTGTGGAGGGTCTTCAGATCAATCTCCCTTTGGCGCAGCATCGTTGGTCGTGTTGTTGGGTTTAACACTGCATCACCTCGCTCAACTGCCGTCTTCCTTCCTATTCGCTCAGTTTTTCTGAGTGAATAGGCTCTTAATAAACTAGCGCGCTTTACCATCAACGATTGCTTCACTGCTTACCATCAGGCGGGATTGCGGTCAGGCGCTAGTTTATAATTATTTAAAGAAAAAAAAAAAACATTTAGCCGATGCAAGTCATTTGTTTCATCAATTTTATTGTATACCATGGGCAATTAAATTGCACCGTGTAAATCAGCCTTTAACAATTAACTGGCATATTATAAATGTAACTCAACTTGTATATTTCCCGGAGAGATAGGTACTAAGTACCCATAGGCCCTTTGAATACGGCATGGTTTCTTTATGTATTAAGATACGACGTATAAAATAAAAAGTAGCAGTAGCAAAATATGTGACTGTGTTTGATTGGATTTTGCCGACTTTCGTTGTTTGTTATTATTTATTTTAATATTTATAAAAATTTATTCAATTCATCCTTGTACGAACATAGTTGTACATACATCTCTGCTTAATGAACCTCTTGTTTAAAGCTAATAATACAAAACTGACGAGCGCGCCTACACAAGACGTATAAATCTCAGTGTTCGCGATAAGAAAAAAGTGTGTACATTTTAGCCACGTCGACACGTTGACTGTCACCATATTTCACCCGTTATGTTTTTTAAGCAAAACGCCAGCCGCAATGCGTATTAATACGCGGTTTTGCGTTTTCAGCTATTCCAAGACCGCTTGCGTTTAGTCGAAGTGCGTGCTAAGCCTTATAGATATAGCTGATTGAGGTATAGAGTTGTTCAAAACGGCTAAAAAACAATAGCACGCTTCAAACTATAAACTATTAATTTCTAGCGCGCTATTAAATGCGCTATGTTATAGCGCGCTACGAGTATAAATAAGAAAGCACGTGGGCGTCCAGCAGGCGCGATAATTATTGCAACACTCTAGATTTCGTAGCACGTTACATTACATATCGTTCTTAGTTACACAAACCGCGTGCCATAAAAGCATATTTATATTTTCAGATCTTAAGGGAGAATTGTTTTAACAATAATTTAAAAAAAAAAAACGAGTGTGCTTATGACCACACGACTGAAGTGAAACTTCTTTCGCACCATCTGTATGTATATATATATATATATATATATATATATTAATTTTTATATTAATTTTCTATAAATATTTAAATTTATTTCATGGTTTCATTGGTAAATTAATATTTATGCATAGATCTTCTATTTTTATTGAAAAAAAAAAAAGTGGATTCCCTCGGGGCCAAAAGATCGGGCTCTTCCTCCTGAATCAGGGGACCCCAAACTCGGGTAGTCCACGACCTCTGGTTCCCGAGATAATCCACGGGGGGGTGAGGTAACTAAAGGGGGTCGGGGGGGGGGGATAGGTTTCGTGGGGTTGCGGGGGGAGGGGGGAGTGGTTTCCCTCGGGGCCAAAAGGTCGGGCTCCTCCTGATTCAGGGGACCCCAAACTCGGGTAGTCCACGACCTCTGGTTCCCGAGATAATCCACAGGGAGGTGAGGTAACTAAAGGGGGTCGGGGGGGAAGGTTTCGTGGGGGGGGAGGTTTCGTGGGCATGGGGGGGGAGGGGGGTAGTGGATTCCCTCGGGGCCAAAAGGTCGGGCTCTTCCTCCTGATTCAGGGGATCCCAAACTCGGGTAGTCCACGACCTCTAGTTCCCGAGATAATCTACGGGGAGGTGAGGTAACTAAAGGAGGTCGGGGGGGAGGTTTCGTGGGGATGGGGGGGGAGGGGGTAGTGGATTCCCTCGGGGCCAAAAGGTCGGGCTCTTCCTCCTGAATCAGGGGACCCCAAACTCGGGTAGTCCACGACCTCTGGTTCCCGAGATAATCCACAGGGGGGTGAGGTAATCAATGAGGGGGTCGGGGGGGGGGGGGGGGGTAGTTTCGTGGGAATATTAAGGGGTGAGGGGGGGGAGTGAGGGAGGGGGGATACAGGAGGGACTAAATAAATAAATAAGTGTATCCGTGTCCCAAAATTAAAAAAAAAAAATTAAAAAAAAATTGTATAGATCTTCTATTTTATTGAAAAAAAAAACTCGTTGTAGACCTTGTAGTACCAAGCTCGCGCCACGGGCGCCTCTGTGCTTATATCCCCCACTTAACTTCCGTTCGCCTTGCCCGATCATTTTTCGTAACGCTTTCGCCAGCTTACTCCCCAAGTCAAGCGTGCCTAAAGAAGTTTCACTTCAAAAATATACGCTATAATATGTTTTTGCTTTAAGAGAGTCTTTAAATTGGTTATAGTAGTTTTAATGGACAACTGTCGGCGACAATAATTACAAATAGCAGTCTTGCTGCCGTCTGCGGACTTAGCAAAGAAGTTTCAAATTGGCAAACCACCACCTTTGCGATTAGACATTTTTATATAGAGTTACCTTTGCACACACTAATCGACACTACTTAGTTTTGCAACAGAATTTTATATTAATACTAGCTGACCGGCAAACGTCGTTTTGCCATATAAATAATAGATTAAATTACTAAAATGGCTATTAAAAAATAAGGGTTGATCGTAGAAGGGTGAAAATTGGGGATTGTATGTATTTTTGTAATTATTGTTGCCGTTTTAATTATTATCATAAAAAAATAGAAATTAAAAATTTTGTCTAAAAAATTAAAAAAAAAATTGGGGTGGACTACCCCTAACATTTAGGGGGATGAAAAATAGATGTTGGCCGATTCTCATAGATACCGGTTAAGCACAAAAAATTTCATCAAAATCGGTCGTGCCGTTTCGGAGGAGTTTAAAGCCGAACACCGTGACACGAGAATTTTATATATTAGATTTACAGACACTAACAAGCAAGCAAAATAGCTTGCTGCGACAGCAAACATACATAGGCCTCAGTACTCCACAGCGCTCAAACGAGATGACATTTAATCAATTTCATTCATAGCGTTATAACGTGATAGCGTCGTAACGTCCACCTTCCTAGCGTGCGCTATGCGCTACGATGAAATAGCGAGCTATTGAATGGCGCTGCGCTATATTAACCATCTCTATTGAGGTAGTATATTTAATTAAGCGCTGGATACTGTGCTGATTTAGCATTACAGTGATCTTTATTCTCGTTACAAAGAACAACATGAGAACAGATAATTTTATCGATATCAATTCATTTTATCGAAAGTATACTGCTACAACAATAAACTCAAAAAAAAAAAAATACCACAGGCTCCACCCATCCCATCTCCAGCAAATCCTTAATCCAATACAAAAATATACTCTGTCCTCTCACTATGTAAACATAACCTTAAAGCTTTGTAATGAAATCGTTTTATTTTAAGGAAAATGTAGGTTAAAATAGGCTTACCGTTTCATTTTTATCCTCCGAATTAATATACATATCGAAAGGCTTATTTACGACCAAAAAATTGTCGCTTTCGTAAAGCCTGTCGACCGCCATTTTTGTTGACAAAAACCCCGCAATTTTTCAAATAGATGCGTTCACTCGCTTAGATACGAAACTGGTCCAATAAAATGTTACGATTCACGAGCATTTTAGCTGTGACTGTGAAGATTGACCGTCTAAAATTTTAATGTATGGTATATATTTCGATATCCTGGGGCAAAATGCCAGCAATACTGATATGATCGCGGTTTGTATTGCCCTGTCGATGCAATTATCAAATATATCTTCCAATGGCATTTTACTCACTGAATATCGAATCAAAAATGTTTATTATTTCATAATTTCTAACACATGCGTCCTTACCAGAATTTTGTTTGACAGAATTTATGGCAAAACAAAAGCTGGATGTTGTAAGTTGTATTGTAGCAGCATAGACAATAATAGTCGTTGAAGTATTCTTTCCCATTACTGTTACCCGGAAACTTGCTTAGGGTAGTCCCAGGCAAAACTATCATGGTTCCGTTGTTAAAACGGATAGCGCTACACGTCTTGTAAGTTGTAATGCTTCATCTTTATCCGACACGGAAACAACGATGGTTTCACTACGACATGGTAGCCCAGTTGAACCCCACAGCTGGGCCACTATGACAGGTTAAAATCTTCATTATGTACTGAAAAAATATTGCTATTCCTTTTTCATAATTCTACAATGTAATGGCGGTGGTTACAACGCTTATAATAATATAATTAGTCTTTCATGCTTATTATTTGACCAATTTTTAACTTCGAGATTTAATTATATAAACATTTTTGAACGCATCAAATTAATGTCAAAATTGACAATATTGGCATAGCTTGACAAGTGACAACAATAATATGCAGATAGTGCGACGAAATTACGGAGTACTTTATTTTGTATGTAGAAATTTAAATTTTATAATTTTTCCAAATGTTTGGTTAACATCAAAGAGATATCCCAACATTCCCTATTATATGTTATAATTGTTATACTCTTTGTGCTTTATAGAGAGAAATAAATAAATATGAAGCGTGTTAAAAGGCATAAAGTAAAGTCTGAGGCGCCAGAAACCTCCACATCCTATAGCCGAGATCAAGAAATTCAT
Source organism: Sesamia inferens (assembly GCA_037179545.1). Lineage (NCBI taxonomy): Eukaryota > Metazoa > Arthropoda > Insecta > Lepidoptera > Noctuidae > Sesamia > Sesamia inferens. Next base: position 21,696,708 of record CM073946.1, read on the forward strand.
GATTTGGCGTATTACATCCACGATAGAGTGGAGCTCATGCATCAAGTGTTTTCTGTGATCAAATACAAGGAGTTGAAGGCTATGGTCCCCGCAAGCATCAGAAATATATCCTTAGATGACCTGCAGGAGCTATGCACTGAAGAGGTTTGATATTTCATTCATTTATTGTACAGTACAGTTGTATTTTTAACTTTAACTCTTATACTGGTTTGGTTGACCGGTTTTGCTACCATTAATTTAAATAAATATTAAGGATGTAGAGAGAATCATAGTTATTGTCGCACAGTGTGGGCCACATTAAACAATAAATGAAAATGTTTTCTGCAATTATGAACTATTTATTAGGTGTATCTACAAATAAGTTTCCCCCGTTTAACAAAATATATATTTTCTTTAGTTATTAAGAGGAAAGTTGAAGTTGTCAGATATAAAATATGATATCGTAAGTTCGGACATCTGGTGATAACATACACTTAGAGTATTAGTGACTCTGTATCGGTATCATATAATTAGTTTTATTGCAAAAAATTTAAGCTTTGTGGCGGCGTACTGCTCAGGATCGAGCTTGTTGGCGTGCCATGGAGGAATCCTATGTCCAGTGGACGAGTAGAGGCAGATGATGATGAACTCACAGGCAGAGGCTAGTTTGAAAATTATTTTGCATGAACAATAAAACATACATAATTGTTAGAACAATTAAGTTATACAGTATGTTAAGAAAACCCTCTCCGACCCGTGAAGGTGTTGTTAGGTATTGATAACTGATTCTACTAATGCATACAAAACCGGGCTAAACTTAAAAAAAAATCCCCCGCATGCGGCACGTGGTCGCATCGCTATTCGCTCATAATAATACCGGTGTTGTCACTTTTTAAAAATTACCAAATTTCAGGGAAATTGGAATTAATTCGCGGGAAAAAAAGATGATTTAAAAATTCATTTGTAATGGTACTATGATGAATACGTAAAATTTTATATTATATTTGGTCATGTGTTTACCTAACCTTTATTATCCTTATGGGTCGGACAGGGTTTTCTTAACATACTGTATAATTGTAGTGGTACCTACAATACCACTTGCGAAGAACGAGTCATGCAAATTCTGCATCTCGCAGGCAAGCTGCGTACAACTAGCACGCATGCAACTTCACGACATCACCGGTGGGCAAGTGCCCAGTGGTCGGAGGATCTTCCCTTTTCTATAGAGGATGAGTGAACTTTCGATCCGTTTTACACCCTGTATCTCATGCCTCTAAATAACCAAAATGATCATTTATTGTAATTCCAGCTTCTCGGCATAAGCTCAAAGCGCCTTTGTGCGATCCTGGATGGGGCTGACCCTCCTTCGGACACAGAGTCATCCAGTCCGTCTCCACCTCCAGAGCTGGAGACAATATCACTGGACAGCATATCTTCAGATGATGAGATCCTGAGCCAGACAAGCAATAAGAAGAAAAAGGTATTGTTACGGGCTAGGAGTATTAAAATGTCGGTTAAGGGTTACGAAGTTTATTGGCAACGAAAGTTAGAAGAAACAGTCGATCGTAGGCAATGACAAGTAGAATGTAGCTGATGTCGCACCTAAGTCTTCTTCACGAAGTCCGTGTCCTACACACATATCAACACTACAGAAGTTACTTCAAGTAGTCCTTGAACTCAACAATTCCAGTACGTCACACATTTGTGATGTACTGGAATTGTTGACTTCAAGGACTACTACTTGGTATTGATTGAATGGTAAAAAAATGATAATATATACTAAAAACAAGAATGGACCAAGTATTGAATGGTACACCTAACTAAATTGGTAACCCGGAAGATTTCACTCATTTTCAATATTTAACGCCAGGTTTGATTTCCAGGAACAAATTTTTTTGATATTTTGAGTACGTAAGGAGTAAAAACACTGGCTGGTTCTCTCTTGTCTATGTCTCTCTTCATAACATCGGCTACCGACAGACGTTACCACCCACCAGACAAAGTCTTGCCGCTAAGCGATTCGTCGTGTTCCGGCATGATATCTGGTGAAGCCGTACGGAGGACGGGTCTGAGCAGTTGAGTTGCGATGTGTGCCGGGTACTATGCGCCTAATGTTGTTCTATCGGGAGTTTGGTCGTGGAGGGCGCAGCATCGTTGGTCGTGTTTGGGTTTAACATTGCGTAACCTTTCACTCAGATTTTTTGAGTGAATAGGCTCTTAATAAACTAGCGCGCTTTACCATCAACGATTGCATCACTGCTTACCATCAGGTGGGATTGCGGTCAAGCGCTAGTTTATAATTGTTAAAAAAAACTTTTTTATTAGTATCATATATAATTTCTAATTGTGTTCAGTTAAGTTTTGTGATATTTCTCAATAAATAATATTAAATACTTTATTTTATTTAACTCTTTTCCAGCACAAGCACCGCCGTCACTCCAAGTCAAAGCCCAAACGCAAGAAGTCGAGAGACGTGGAGGATGGCGAGGCGGACAAGAGCCGAGCGTCCCGCGCCGGACTCACCGTGCTCGAGCTGCTCGAGCTGCAGGCGCGGGCTCGAGCCATACGAGCACAACTACAGCAGGACCAGAACCACAGTCAGTATTATTCGCGCGAGTTATCTGTGCACCTCGCCGGAATGCGACCCCTCTCCCGCTTCCCCGCGCGGCGCCCCGCATTCGCCATAAGCGATGAGTAGCGATAGCATCTTTGTTACAATTGTCTAAATACAATTTAAATACAATTGTCTAAATACAATTTAAATCATCATCATCAACCTTTTTTTTTATCGTCCCACTGCTGGGCACAGGTCTCCTCTCATACAGAGAAGGATTGAGCGTAATCACCACGCTTGCTCAATGCGGGTTGGCGATTTCAGACTTATAAAGTCCAGGTTTCCTCAAGATGTTTTCCTTCACCTTCGTAGTCGTAAGTCGTGGTGGCCTAGTGGTTAAAACACCAGCCTCTCAAGTATGAGTGCGCGGGTTCGATTCCAGGTCAGGCAAGTACCAATGTAACTTTTCTAAAGTTATATGTATTTTCTAAGTATATCTTGGACACCATTGACTGAAGGTGAAATACAATTTAAATACTCTGTTGTTATTACTATTTCTGTGGAGTATTTGCTTTATTAAGTTAAACGCGGGCGGACGGTGGTCGAGCGTCGCAGCTTGCGCGTTATTTATTTTATAAATACGTAAATAAACCTCCGTTATAACTCCGCAAAAATAGTGCGGAAGTGGAGCCGGAAGCGAAGATACGATTCCTTGCGGAACTTCCGCAGTAACGGAAGCGAAGGCGAAGCTCTGTTACAACCCTAATTAAAAGTACCGCGTACAAAAAGTCCCCCGAATAACCGAGGACATGCAGAGAGCAGACCGGACAAAAGTACGGCGGAGTCTCCGAATGAAATAGAACTCGTGTGACTCGGTGAAGCAACGCACATGGCAGACTTAGTCCGTTATGTGCTCACAGCTCCTCTACATGTCTGGACAACAAATGACCGCACACCGTATTCGTTGAGTTCGCGATCCGCCGCGGAGAAAACCCAGTCGTCTGCGCAGGCCCTTGTAGTAACAGTGTTTTCTTTGTTTAATAGAGCCCGTGTCGGAGAACACAACAAATGAGCCGACAAACTCTTCAGACAATGAAGTGGAGATCAAAGAGGAGCCGCCAGAGGTGGTGGAGATCAGCAGCGATGAAGAGAAGCCGAAGGTTGAGGAGCTGCAGAAGAGTAAGCATTTTATTGTTTAAACTATAAGTGCAAGCCAAAAGTCTTCGACCGGTGTGTTGCCAGTGATGACTTATGGAACTGAGATGTGGTCGCTAACAATGGTTCTTATAAGAAGGTTCAAGAGCATTGGAGAGGGCTATGCTTGGTCGAATCAGGAATGAGATCTCCAGAAGAACGAGAGTAACCGACATAGCTCGAAGAATTGCAACACTAAAGTGGCAGTGGGCTGGACACATTGCCCGTAAGACTGATGCTTGTTGGGGCTGACGGGTTCTCGAGTGGCGACCACCCACCGGAACACGCAGCTTGGGTAGGCCCCCGACAAGGTAGACCGACGACCATCGTGAAGGAAGCGGGAAAGCACTGGATGTGGGAGGTCCAGGTTCTTCTGGCTTTCTCTTTTTCTTTCAGCTGAAATGATGATGTTGATGAAAATGATGTACTAATGTCTTACCAAGGGGGTTTCGTATTGTCCAGTCATTGAGTTGTGGAGTTCAGTAGGTAGTCGCTCCATGTAACTGTATTCATCTGCGTCTGGTTAGACAGGGAGCCAACCTCAAAATGGTTTGTGAAAGGTAGGCATATGATGACAACGGAGTCATTGTGGTGTCTACAAAGTAAGGGTGGAAACTCGCGATCCGATGATGGAACGGACAAGGGCGAATAGTGATGTATCCAAGGTATGAAAATGAAAAAAATAATTAGTCTGTCTTATAGATTATAAAAAAAATTAAGACCCGTATTTTCTATTTTGTCGAAATTACCAAAAACTACTGAGATATCATCATCATCAACCTTTTTTAATATCGTCCCACTGCTGGGCACAGGTCTGCTCTCATACAGATAAGGATTGTGCGTAATCGCCACGCTTGCTCAATGCGAGTTGGCGATTTCAGACTTAAAGTCCAGGTTTCCTCAAGATGTTTTCCTTCACCTTCAGTCATTGGTGTCCAAAATATATGTAGAAACTACATATAATAACTTTAGAAAAGTTACATTGGTACTTGCCTGACCTGGAATCGAACCCGCGCACTCATGCTTGAGAGGCTGGTGTTTTAACCACTAGGCCACCACGACTTAGATTAGCGTATTAAAGTTACGGAGTGGGGGCTAATTACGTCACGCCGTGGTATATTTTGTACCACGGCGTGACGTCATGCGACATTTCAAATCAATATATCTTCCTAAGTATTTGAATGAAAGAAAAAATAAAATATACGTATTCAATATTTTTTATAAATCTATCTGATGGACATTAATTATTTTTTAGGATATTTATCAAATCCTGCCCAATTAAATCATGCGCTTTCTCCAAAATACATCCATAGGATATCCAATTACTTAATACACTTTTGTATTAAGAATTTAGACTTAACCTCAATAAAGTTCGAAATACAAATAATACCGACTTAAAGGTTAAGTTTGGAACTAATGTTAGATCTTGTATTCTATAGGATGCATTTTGGAGAGTGCGCATGATTTAATTCCCCATGTCAGTTCCATGGTGTCGCGAATTTCCACCCTTGCGTTGTTTACTCCACAGCGACCCGAACAAAGCGTTTCGCCTCGTGTTTTATACCACATACATCGAGGGACTGGAACAATTTGCCAGCTGTAGTGTTTCCGATGGACTACAATTTAAGTGTCTTCAAGGCTAGAGTGAATATCCTCTTAATAAACTAGTGCGCTTTAACATCAACGATTGCATTACTGCTTACCATCAGGCGGGTTTATTACAATATAAAAAACTAAGGGCTAATTGTACTACTTTTAACATTCATAGTCTGGTATCAATATCAATCTGTCAGCAGAACCTCTAATTTCTCAACATTTGACAAGTTTTTGTCAAATTTGTCGCCGAAACGATGTTGTGAATAGATTTTGAACATTTTAAATTAGAGAGAAAAGGTTTCCCTCTAATCATTTCTAAATCAGAAGTCATTTATTCTAATTAGGCTGAGCATCACCAGTTCTTAATGCTGAAGGAGAGGTCAAGCGACGCAATAAACTCCCAACACTAGAACATCTGTCATTATCCCGACACGGTGCAATGTCAACTGCCTCGCTGCATGTCGTGGGTTCGATTCCCATACGGAACAAATAGTTATACGACCTACATGTAGTTGTACCGGGTCTGTTTGTTTGTGTGTGTGAGTTTAGTGTTAGAACACACCCACAATACAAGAGTAATTCCTAGTGTGGGTGACGTGTATAAAACAGTTAAGTTATTATTTATTTTCCAGAAATAATGGAAAACCAAAAAGAAACCCTGGCCCCTCAACCGACGTCACCTCCGGCGACAGTCACCAAACGAGTCAACGAGCTGGTCATCACCGTCCCACAGAAAACCAAACAGAAAATAAAACTTAATCGAACTAAATCCATTCCCGCTACCACAGACAAACCCGTTAGTATTGCCACCACACAAAAACCTAATGATACACCCAGTGTTGCCACCCCCGAAGTTGTCAAACCCACTGAAAACCAAAACGTCGATGGCAAAAATCCGAAAAAGGATAAGTCTAAAAAAAAGAAAAAAGATAAAAAGAATGTAAGTAAAGATGACGTTGACAATGATGAGATTACTCTACAACTGTCAGATACGGAGAAAATGGATCTTTTAGAAGATTTGGACAGAAAACATTATGATAGCGTAAGTTCTGAGTCTGGCTCGGAATCTAGCAGCGATTCTAATGCCTCTGTAAAAGAAGAAGATAGTAAAGATAATGGACTAAAAGAAACCGATAATGTGATGACTGCGGAACATAAAGATTGTGATGATAATGCTGCAAGAGTTACTGAAAATAAGTCTGAAGTAGAAAACAATAAAAATAAAAATGAGCCTAAAGCTACTTTTGAGCTGATTACAGAAGTTGTTACTAATACGACCAAACCAAAGTCTTCTGATATCGACATTACAAAAGAAAGTAAAGAAGTAAGAACAGAACCTGAGGAAACCGTTCACACTAATAAAAATATTGAAAATGTTGGAACAAATCTGGAAACCGAACCTGACATTGTGGAGAACCCAGATTCTAATAATACTTCAAATTCAGATACTGTCGCAAAGAATTCAGGTGATGCAATAAAAGTAACTCCTGCTGTAGATATGAAAGATAACGAAGAGAATGAAACAGAAAATAATTTGTCTGACGGAGAAATATCTGACAGAGAAAGTTCAGAAGTAGAAGCAGTCGACTTGAAACCTGAAGTGGTCTGTATTTCAGACGAAGAAGGAGCTAAGAAAGCTAAGAAAAAGAAGAAGAAAAAGGAAAAGAAATCTAAAAAAGATAAAAAATCTAAAAAGAAGGATTTTCGTGAAAGCGCCGATCAAAACTTTTTTAAAGATAATTCAGTATTGGGAATTTCTTCTCAAAGCGAAACTCAAGATTCTGAAGAAGCCACATACAATACTAACCAGTCCGATGCGCCTTCTCTCATAGCAAAAGCCATAGACCTAGTCCCAATTGAAATCATAGATAAAGTAGACTTGACGGCAGAAACAACTACAGACCATGACTTAAAACCTATAAAAGAAGAACCGCTCATAGATAATGATGTCAAAACTCAGAAGGACATTTCAGCTGCTCTTTCTGACAGCGATGTAGAAGCAGTTTACGAAATAATGGAGCTCTCAGACAATTCTTCATGCTGCGAGGTTGAATGTACCACAATACTGTCTAAGGAACCAACCGCTTCAGAAATTGAGGCGTTATCAGCAAAAATAGACGAAATACAGAGAGTCGATATCATCACTGATAAAGAAATAAGAGACTATGAGAGAAAACAAGAGAAAAAAGACGTGAACGACGTAGAACATATCTCCTGGAAAGAAAGATACTTAGAGAGTAAGAAAGTCAAAAAGGTGTTAACCACGGCGAATATATTTAACGCTCTGAGGAAGAAGAATATAGAGCTAAAAAAGAAGTTAAAAGAATCTATAACGGAGACAGAAGATGCCGTTTCTAAAGAGCAAGCAGTACAAGAAGAGAATGTGTTAGAACAGGCTTTAGAAGAAGGCTCAATAGAGCATTATAATACTCTAGAAGCTCTAACTACGTATGTCGATCCCGTAAAAGAAGTGCCAAAAGATCTGAAAAAAGATGCGAAATTACTTTTGAAAATGTACAAAAAGTTGCTGAAATACAACGATATGAACAAACCCGAAGACCCTAATAAGAAGAAAAAGAAAAAGAAGAAGAAAAAGATTAAGAAAGATACGGTTAATACAAAAGAGGGTATAGATACAGAAGTAGTTGTTGAAAATGTTGTTAGTGTGGAGAATGAAGAAGTAGCAGTAGACAGAGAAGAGTTAGGAAATAATGATAATACATTAAGCAGTAATGAGGGATTTGTTAGTAAGGAGGAACATTAATATTTCTATGTATTTATTTATTGCAACAATAATAACATTTGACGTAAATAGCTATGCTCGTTTTATTATTTATCTACTCTCATATCAAAAAATTAAAAATATAAAACTAAAAAGGAGTTTATATTGACGTACTTTACCCATAGTATATCGAAAGGAAATTAAAAAATTAAATTATAACATTATTTCTCTAAAAAAAATAATGTTATAATATTTTTTTTTTAATTACCGTACAGATTACAAACCAGAGACAGCACTATTTCATTTTTTATCTGTGGCTGCGCACACTTTGGCACATGCGCGGTGATGCAGGGTGCAGAATTTTAGCGCCAAATACGTTTCTTAGCATTGCAAGTCGTTGTTGTGTTTCGGTGGACACATAATTGATTTATTATTGTTTCTTAAAATGTCAAGTGATCAATATCTATCTTTTATTTCATATAATCAATACAATGTATGAGATTAGATAAAGTAGTGTATGAAACTGTACATAATTAGGATGAATATGGATATGGATTAGGGGGCTGGACAGAAGACGCCTAAGGCCCGGGGTGCTACAGGTACGGTGGGGGACGCGCGAGGAGCTCTCTAATCCTATTGAATGACTGATCAATCAGTAGGATTATATGAACGTAGAGGGATGCTTTGATTCTGATTCCGAAGTCATGTTTCATATGTTTGCGAATCATATTTTGTTTAACATACAATCTGACGTTCAAAAATCCATAGCTACCTAAAGCGCAAGGAGACGCGGGTTCGATCCCCGCAAAGCGCAAATATTTGTATGCATGAATATGAGTATGTGCACTGGTCTGGTCGTGCCTCGGAAAGCACGTTAAGCCGTTGGTCCCGGTTGTCATACGAACATCTAATGGCAGTCTTTACAGGTTGTTGGAGCCCTCAAAAGTCCAACAATTAGTCTAACTGCAATGCTTCGATATCGCCTTCGGGTTGTGGGAGTCAGACGGCAGTCGATTCACGAAAAATATCGAAGTTTAGCCAAAATAAGCAGGTAGACTGGTAAAGCGGACCCCAGACTCCAAAGCTGAAGAGCTACGGATGCGACTGGGATTAACGCTGAGATGATGATGACCTAAAGCGCACTACACACTAAAGTCCGGCGGCACAGGCCCCCGACACAACGCGGCGGCTTATGTTGAAAGAAGCATGTCGGCAAACTTCGGCCGCGCGTGGTGCTTGCCGAAACGTCGGCATTTGAGCTGTAGTGAAGAGATAATATTATATAGGTAAGTTTCTGATGTCGAGGCGCTGATATGCCAACGGCAAAGTTTTACGACTTGCAATGACTGAAGCCGCCAACCTAGCCCGCCGGCAAAATGTCGGACATATACCACAGGGCTTTAGTGTGTAGAGCGCTTTAGCAACTTGTCCTCAAACGTTTCAAAGCTCAAGGCAAGCTCCATCCCAGCGGCAACCGGAGAAGTACGCTATGCGGCTCGCCAGTAGTTTTACGCAACGACAATTATGGATGTAAAAGTGGCCTTCGCAGATCTCCTTTAACCTTTAATTTCACAAACACTTTTTCCGAACTAAGTCAGGACTAACTTGTCCATTTGGCACTCTGAGCTATTGTCCGACGTGCTGAGCCCCAATTGCACGGTGGCACAGTAATAGGGTATTTGACTAAAAAAAACGAATTAGTTCGTCTTTAAGATTATAGAAAAATATTGGATACGTATATTTTGTTATTTTTCGGTGGTAGGCCATAACATCGGCTGCCGGCAGAAGTTACCACCCACCAGACAAAGCCTTGCCGTCAAGCGATTTGTCGTGTTCCGGCATGATGTCTGGTGAAACCGTACGGAGGACGGGTCTGAGCAGTTGTGTTGCGATGTGTGCCGAGTACGATGCGCCTAATGTTGTTGTGTTGGGAGTTTGGTCGTGGAGGGTCTTCAGATCTATCTCCCTTTGGCGCAGCATCGTTGGTCGTGTTGTTGGTTTTTTTTTTTTTATAATTTGCCGTCAACTCACTCCTTGCGTGGTAAGAATTATTTTTGCTCTTTTCTTTATATACTGCCAATTCCTTTTTTTCCGCGTCAATTCTTTTGCGGCATTGGCCTTGTCATTACTTTCTTTTCTTTTGGGTCACTCTTTTCCCACGTCTTATGTTTTATTCTTTTCTTTGTCATTTTTGTCTTTTAAATCATAGTATTACAATTCCTTGTAGTATTTTCTACTTTCTACTTATAATCTAACTCAGTTACGTTTCAATCTTAAAAAATTCCTGCCGACGGCACAGTGCTTGGCTGTGCTGCCCTTGTCCGATCTCGTTCAATGGAAGCTTTCGCGATTTTGAGGCAGAACCGCTCCAGATACGGCCTGGAGTGCTTATCTGCTATAATTTCTGCAATGGTCGTTTCCGACAAATTTAATCCTGTACTTACTTCCAGGTCGTATCTGTCACAGGTGTGCCTCGGACATTCGAACAACAAATGCTGAATGGTTTCCGTCGCCTTTGTGTCACACACACAGGCTGGACTATCCTTCAATTTGAAGCGATGCAGGTACGCGGCGAAGCTGCCGTGACCCGTCAGGATCTGCGCCCAGATGGACATCCTGTCGAGGCACTTCAGGACCTTGCGCGCGCGCACCACGTCGGGGAAGAACATTCCCGTGACCCCAGCCGTGGCCCCGCCGGTGTACCTCCCGTTCCAGACGGCTACTGTGCCCTCTCTCAAACGTCTCTTGACGTAAGAGGATGTGTCATGATGCTAAGAGATGCTATTTCCACGACCAACTCATTAACCGCAGTTCTTCCGATGTGTGGAAATTTCTAAAATCTGTAGGCATAGGCAAGTCCCCTGCCAACCAGTGCAAAGATGTGAACCTCAATGATCTTAACAAACATTTCTCCCACCTTCCCTTTTCTCTTGATCCTTCTGTCAAGGCTGCGACACTAGAGTCTTGCTAGTCTGCCATTACCACAATATTCTCTCTTCAAACTTAACGATGTTTCTGAGGATGATGTTAAGAAGTCTATACATGCCGCCCCGACCCCTTCATCCGATTTACTACCATCTGTGTAAATCAGATGAGCGGGGAGCTGTAGCTGAGCCACAGTTTCGGGGAGCATATTCTCCAGACAGTGTTGTTGGGTTTAACATTGCATCACCTCGCTCAACTGCCGTCTTACTTCCTATTCGCTCAGTTTTTCTGAGTGAATAGGCTCTTAATAAACTAGCGCGCTTTACTATCAAGGATCGCATCACTGCTTACCAACAGGCGGGATTGCGGTCAAGCGCTATTTTATAATTATTAAAAAAAAGTAAAGATTGACAAATATAAAAGGCATTAAAGATCAGGAGTGGTGGCTGGTGACGTCACTGGTCGCTAAAAAGTGTAGCGTGCAGTGACGTCACACGAGTTTTCAACGCACTGTGTCGTCTTTATTATTTGTTTATAATTATATGAAGAAAGAAAAATAACGGTCTAGTATTTTTTGGAAATCTAACTGACGGACTAATTAGTTTTTTTTAGTCAGATACCCTATTCCATGACACACTATCAGTAGCAATGTGGTCCATTTTGACAGTTCAATAACATTAATTGCGTTTTTAGATTGTCTTTTTTTGTCCTGGATGTGAAATCATCAAATAACCTCTCGCTTCGCTCGGAGCGGAAGGGTGTGTCAGACTTTTACTGACTAAAACCCACCCGTGTTTCTTCACTTGCCTGTACGATGCCAGGACCACGGTTTCTTGTTTAACCAACCCGCAACCCTGTTCCAGGAGGCATCGGTCTAAGAAAATCATTCTTTTTGGCCGCCATTTAATCTGTTCACGTTTCCCATTTCAATCGTAAAATATTTGATTTGCAGTGTGAATTCACTAACTTGTGATTGCTAAGAGTTGATTTGCTGGTTGATGATAGATGGCAGCACAGTACAGTAGACAGCGCCATCTTACAATTTGTTTTGTAAATGAATAAAGATAGGATTGGAAGCCAGCGAACCGTACCGGTTTCCGACGTTTCTCTCCCAGAATGAAACAGGCTGGGGCTGCCCTGAGGCAGCTCCTCAATAATCTAGGGGCACTAAACGTCTCCTGCCGGAGGCTCTTCGCGGGGGCCGTGCGGTCCATGGCCTTTTATGGGACACCGGTGTGGGCGCGGTCGTAGTGGCGGCGACCAGCCCGACGCCTGGTCATGGCCGTCGCTGAACCGCGAGCTTCCTTGCTAAATTGCGGCCATAGGATCTGGTAGTCAAAGAACTCGCTGTCCTTCGTCCGGATCGTAAAGGTGGAAAATGAATCCTATAGAACACCGAAAGGCTGGCTACTCTACGCCTGTGCTCAAGGCTTTGGAGACCGTTTTGAGTTAAATCTGGGTCGCCAATCGCCTCTTCGCACACCTCTCCACTGAATCCAAAGTAGCCAGGTGACATTTCGCAGCACCAGCCCAAATGTGGCTGCAATACTCCACACACGAACGGACCTGTGCTTTGTACAACATTAGAAGCTGCCCTGGTGTGAAGTACTGCCGGACCTTTGCGATAACGCCAACCTGGCAGTCACCAGTCATGTTATGTCAAATGAAATAGGAAAAAAAAAGATTCATTTAACTTAAAATTAGTTTAGTTTGGGAACAAGAGATTCCGCGCCAATATTTAATTCAATAAAATTAATTTTATTTTACACATATCATTTATTTCAATATTAATACAAAACTTATTAAAATAAAATAATAACAATTCAGTCATATTTCTCGTCCCGCCCTCCACTAGGGCGGCCCCGCCTGGTGTGTGGGGGGGAGGACCACTTGTATCGGGAGGAGGGACGGGAGGATGTCTGCCTTCTTAGATTTCTTCGACTTTTTCGGTTGCAACTTCATCTGTAAAGAAAGACATAAATCTTCTATACTAATATATAAAGCTGAAGAGTTTGTTTGACCGCGCTAATCTCAGGAACTGCTGGTACGATTTGAAAAATTCCTTTTGCCTTGAATAGCCCATTAATCTAGGTAAGCTTTAGACTAACATCACGCTGCGACCAATAGGAGTGGAGCATAACAAAAAAATAAAATGTATGTATTTTGGGGTAAATATAAAATGTTCAAATAAATAACTCCACGCCGAACGATGTCTCGAGCGGCCGCTATAAAAATATAATTGGAATCATCTTCTACTTTTTAGCCTATTGAGGTCCACTACTGGACAACGGCCTCCTCCAAGACTTTCCAGAATGCCCCCGGTGATAATAGGCTATTTGAAACAAATTTTTTTTGGGATTATTTGCTTTAAATGCATAAAATGAGGGTTCTTTATGTCATTTACACGAGTTTTAATAAAAATAATAACAATTAATACGAGGGTCAAACTGAAAGTTCTTAGAACTGGCAACTTATAAACAATATAATAAAAAAATAATTCTAAAATTTAAAAATAGAACTCTTTGGCAATATTACCGAGTATATATTTCATTCATTTGTCATTAGTTATACGATTTGGCGGCAAATTGAAAATTGTCTGTGTCACGTCAACATGAATTTAACACCAGAAAATTTTCGTGCAATGATTTTTTATGACTTTCGATGTCATTTAAGTCAACAAGAAAGTTATGATAGACTACGATTGGCCTTTCACGATGAAGTCCCATCTCGTGCGACTGTTTACAACTGGTTTAATGAGTTTAAACGTGGTCGCACTAATCTCACTGTTATTTTACATTTAATTTCATTTTTTTTCTCGTTTTTACGTCATTTATTTGCGTTGATGTTATATCATTGGATTTAATGAATTTTTTAATTTGTGTTCGTAATTATATGTATACATGTCTAAGTTGTTCAATGAATTTGTGAAAAAGAAGGTCTATCATTACCTATGTTTGTCAGTATTTCTTTTCTTAGTTTATTTATTATTAGTTTTTAACAATATTAATCAATCTCACATTATTTTTGTACATACACGTAATCATTTATATTTATGTAACACGTATTTATTTTTATTTAAGTATGAGTACACACTTTATGCTGTTGTCTAAAACTGTTTTACATCTGTCACCACACATCAGGTTCAGTTGAAAACCAGCGTCAGGCACTAGTTGTCTGGCATTTTTGCTGAACTGGACCTTTTTGGTGCAGTCACGAGGCACACTTTGCTGCTATTTTTTACACAAGGGTTTAAGGTTTTTTTTTACTTTTTATTTGGCTTTTTTATTTTATTTTATTATTTGGTTTTTTAATATTTTTTTTTGTTGCTACCCGATGTGTGTTTGTGCTAAATGTATTGTATTGTGTGTCGAGTCTGTGCTGAATAAATGTATTTTCTTTCTTCTTTCTTTCTTTCTTTCTCACTGATGATTTATATGAGGGACGGCCTTCTACGGCGACGACTGAAGATAACATCTGTGTTGTGCGGCGTATGATAGAGACTGACAAAAGAGTGACCTATCAGCAGATTCGGACAAGCTTAGGCATCGGTATGAGTCAAGTGCACAAACTCCTCCAAGAACATGTCGACCTGGCAACACAGGATTAAGTAAACATTGCTCTCATATTTAAAATTCGAAATAAATAGTAAATCATAGTACAAGTGATGTGTATTGTAGTGAATCTTAATAGGCGTATCGAACTACATAAGTGAAATTGTTGGTGACTTCTTTAAACCAAGACATGCAATAAAAACATTGTGTTTAATATTTGAACTTTAAACATTATTGTGCTTCAAAAAAAAACTAATAACGGGCAACCGCAACTTTAATTAACCTATACAAATGTACTCTCATCAGTAAAACTTTTCAAAACATATAAGTGGTGAATTAATTACTAGTAAATGTATATAAAACGGTTAAGTACGATGTTCTGTTTTAAAAAGTGAACTTTGTACCACATGTGGCGCCCCTAGTAGTGAGTAGCGAAACAAATCTTGACATTGACGTATGCAAATTGACATTAACATTAGGGTTGCTACTGCAAATAACAAATACTTAATGCCAAACAGCGCCATCTTGTGTCTAGGAGCGAAAATAAAATTGACATACTGGCCAGTGTTGCTATTATAAATAAATTAGGAAAATGTTGCTGCAAAACTATTAGTGATACCAGAATAAAAAAAGTCTTTTGGTAGAATATAAAAATATTTATTGAACAGAAAATACAAAAACATGGAGCCCGAGAAAAATATTACTTTACGCAAAAGAAAAACTCATCTCACACTCTCCTTAAATGATGTTTCGAACACAGACACAAATCTATTCGACGCTACAATGACAAGTTTACCGAACACGTCATTAAATGATAGCCAAACTATTTATGACCTTAGAGAAAAGATAGACAGTCTAAGTAGAGAATTAGATATTGCTCACAAAGAAATTGAGAATTTAAACCTAGAAAACTATCGCTTAAAACATGATTTGAACAAAAGCTTGCAAACAACTCAAGCTTATAAAAATCTTGCTTTGTCAGACAGTCAATGCATGACTCCATTGTCATCGCGTGTTAATAAACGAAAAGGACGCTGCTCTACACCAACTCAATGTCATACACTTTCTAAACTGAATACAATTAATAATGATCAGGAAATTACGGACGGCGGACGTCCTTCAAAGCAGGGCTCTGAAAATCAGGCATTGGAGTCCTGTCTTAATTCCACTGAGCAACAAATCCTCGATGCCTCCACTCAACCCTTCGGGACTGACGACGTGAAGGGAATGAGGAAAGATACTTGCAAAGATACAAGCACTCAAACCAGTCCACCTAAACTGAAACTATATAAAAACTTAAACCAAACAAATAACTTGACACCAAAAAAGAAGGACACTTTGAGACCAAGAGTTGATACCAAGCAAAGAAAACTGTGCGTATTAAGTAATAGTACACATAGAGGCATATTACAATCGATTGAAAATTTTTTTTCTAATGATTTTGAGTACTGTAGCTATTTGATGCCCAACTCAAAAATAAGACATCTGTTAACTAATATTAAAACAAAATTGGAACAATTCACTATAAATGACTATTGTATAATTTTATTAGGCGATTTAGATATAAAAACTGACAATAACTATATTGACCTCGTAAAAGTAATTAATGAAAGCTTGAGACAAATGACCCACACAAATATTATAATATGCACACCTACGTATATACGGGGATCCCCTATCTATAACTGTAAAGTCGATATATTTAATAACCTACTTTACATGGACCTAGAATATCATAAATACGCATATTTTTTTGACTCAAATAGTGACCTAGTATCTAGATTTGATATGTTTTCAGACAGATCGGGGAAACTAAATAAATCTGGAATAGGTTTCATCTTTAAAAATATTATGGAGAGGATCAAAGTTGACTTAAGGTTATTTCCTTACGTAGATACTATCGAAAATAAGCAAAACTCACCGTTTTTTCTTCTACAATAATATATACATTTTACATCAGAACATTGCTGGTTTACTAACCAAAGCTGACATTCTCACAGTACATTTAGAAGAATTGGAACTAAAGAATATACCCGTGGATGTAATATGTATAACTGAACATTTTATGACACCACAACAAGAGGCTACAATTTATTTACCCAAATTTCGCTTGGCAGCAAGTTTTTCAAGAGACGTAAATAGGGGAGGTGCATGTATATTTACCAGATTAGGACACCCATACGCTGTACTTAATAATACGTTTTCGAGTAAAGGTATTATAGAATATAGTGCAATAGAACTAATTGAACATAAGTTGATAATAGTTTGTGTGTACAGAGTACCCAACTCGTGTATGTCTACATTTTTTAATAATTTAGAAAAGTTACTGCACCAAATATGTGATAATACTAGTAAGAAAGTTGTTGTATGCGGGGATTTCAATATCAACACGTTAAAAAGAAACCGACAAACTTTAGATTTTGAACAAATTCTAGACAGTCATAACCTGAAACTAGAAATTAAGGTTCCCACTAGAGTCATAAGTAGCACTTGCATCGACAACTTTGCTCACAACATCCATAAATGCAAAAGCCAAATAATTGAATTAGGATTATCAGATCATACTGCACAATTATTGCATTTTCCAGTCAAAAGATCCTGTGTATTAAAGTCCTGGCGTATTAAAGTACGCGATTATAGTGATGAAAATTTGACAAAATTTAAAAATTGTATGAATAACTTGACATTCTCTGACATTTACCTGACAAATGATCCAAACGAAGCCTACAATCGTTTCTTGGAACTTTTCCTGTGCTTTTATAACTTATGTTTTCCTTACAAATTAATAACAAAATCGTTATACAAAAAAACTAGATGGGTTTCAAAAGGGATCAAAATTTGTAGCAAAAATAAAAGAAAATTACTATGGCAATATAGAACTCACCGGACGGAAAAAAACAAACATGAATTCAAGCAATACGCTACGAAATTTAAAAAAATTATATGTCTTACGCAAAAGGCACAAAATAGCCATCGCATCAACACAGCTCAAATTAAATCGAAAGCTACTTGGTCACTAATAAATAACTCTAAATTTAAATTTCCCAGGGAACCAATTCGTGAAATATTAAAAGGTAAAGCAAGCATTACAGATCCAACATCGATTGCGAATAATTTTAACGACTATTTTATTGACCAAGCCACAAAATCGATGGATACAAATAATTATAATAATAAAGCACCTTTAAATCTAAACATATTCACTAACCTAAACTCAATTTTCCTTACCCCCACAAGCCCAATAGAAGTGGACAGAGAAATCAAACAACTTAAAAATACATCAAGTGAGGGTTACGATGGCGTCTGTACTAAAGTAATAAAACAAGTATCTCAATCAATTGCAGCTCATCTAAGTCATATCATAAATTTATGCGTTTCTACTGGAACTTACCCAGAAAAACTCAAAATATCAGTTGTTGTTCCTCTCCACAAAAAAGATGACAAAAGCAATATGGAAAATTATAGACCTATAGCTTTGATACCCATCTTTTCAAAGATATTCGAAAAAACCCTTCATAGCCGTCTTTACAATTTTTTAGAAAAATATAATATCTTGGCTAGCGAACAAAAAGGATTTCGTAGGGGTAAGTCCATTAATGCTGCAATATATGAACTAACTAACATTGTTTTGACTAATATGGATAAAAGAAATCCAATATGTGCTATTTTTATGGATATGAGTAAAGCTTTCGATAGTGTTGACCATAACATACTGCTTCGAAAATTAGATTTATATGGCATAAGGGGAAAAGCACTAGACCTTATTCACTCATATCTATGTGATAGAAGTCAGTTAACTAAAATAACTAGAATATGCCTTAAAGCGCGGTATGAGAAGACATATAGATCCCAAACTAGAACCATAAAATTAGGAGTTCCACAAGGTAGTGTCTTGGGTCCCTTGCTTTTTCTAATTTATATTAATGATCTCCCTAGACACATAAAGCATCCCATGGTACTTTTTGCAGATGACAGCACTGTACTAATAAAATGTGACAGTCAAAATGACTATGAAAATGAAGTAAATGAGACATTAAGAACTATAATTAAATGGTTAATTGATAACAATCTGAAAATAAATTTAGAAAAGACAAATATTATGCACTTTCATCAAAGAACACAACCGAAAATTATTAATGTAAATTATAATGGACAGACAGTAGAATCTGTAACAAATTCAAAATTTCTAGGAATACATATTGATTGCAGACTTTCATGGACAATCCATATACACAATCTCAGCAAAAGAATCAACAAATCATCATTCGCTCTTTACAAGCTCTCCAAAATAGTTGACAAAGAAGCGATTTTAACAGCTTATCACGGTCTGGTAGCACCATTACTGAGATACGGCATTATATTTTGGGGTAATTCGGTAGACAAGGAATTTATATTTAAAGCTCAAAAGAAGTGCATTAGAGCAATGTGCCAAATAAATAGTACAATTAGCTGTCAACCTCACTTTAAAAATCTAAAAATTCTCACATTGCCTTCCCTATACATTTACGAAGCAAATATTTTTGTAAAATTAAATCTAAACTACTATAACACTGCTGTCAAAAGTTATTATCGAAAATTAAGGGATAAAAAAAGGTTAGAGGTACAAATACCCTATGGTAAAACGGCACTATTGAATAAAAGTGTTTTATGCATGACATCCATAATCTATAATAAATTGCCTGATAACATTAAACAATTACCAATTATACAGTTCAAAAAGAAATTACATTCATTATTAATAGACAAGTGTTATTATGATGTCAGAGATTACTTGTGTGACAAAAATATTGTATTCCAATGACAGGAAAGGAAAAAATAAGTATAAATATTGTAATAATTAATTGTGACTAATATGACTTGAATTTGTATGAATTATAATTTGAAATATTTTATTAATTTATCAAAAACTAATATGACTAATTTGTGTTTTGACATCTAATTTGTATTCAATTATTGTATGCCTTAACGGCGGGACATGGCTGAACTTCCTTTAATTATTTAAGACCTGTATCTATGATGTATACCTATAGTCTACAATAAAGATGATTTGATTTGATTTGATTTGATTTGAACATTTAGCGGTCAGGAAGCTTTGCGCCCGGTGGGAACTTCAGACCACTGTCTGGTGAAGTCTGTGTCGACCTTCTCCCCACCAGATCACGACTCTCGTGGTGAACGGCGAATGTGGCGATACAGGTCAGCAGACTGGGATGAGATGCGCCATTTCTTTGCGTCTTATCCTTGGCAGCAGGTCTGCTTCTCTTCTAGCAATCCGTCGAGCTGTGCGGATGCTATAACCGATGTGGTGCGTCAAGCTATGGAATATTTTATTCCCTATAATGACGTGCCCGTCGGTGGCTCGGCTCGCCCATGGTTCAATGCCGATTGTGCCCAAGCTGAACAGCGTAAGCACACGGCATTTCTCACCTGGGTTGACGTTCGTGACCGCGGAGCTCCGGATCTAAGCTCAAAGAAGAGAGCCTTTAACCGTGCTGCCAAGTCCTACAAAAAGGCGCTAAAGAAGGCTCGCTTTGACCGTATTACCCATATTGGCAACAAGTTATCTGCGCAGCCTTCCGGTAGCAGATCTTTTTGGTCCCTTGCCAAATCGGTCGAGGCGAACTTCTGTCGGCCCTCACTGCCTCCGCTGGTTAGGCCTGATGGAACACTGGCTCATATGGCGAGAGAGAAAGCAGGTCTCTTTGCATCTCTCTTTGCCCATAATTCGCGTCTTGATACTGGCAGTGCTACTCCACCTATTTTACCCCACTGCGGTACTTCAATGCCTGAGGTTCGCATTCGGAACAAGGAGGTTCTGAGAGCACTGTGTCGTCTGGACGTGAATAAGGCTAGTGGTCCGGATGGTATACCAGCGATTGTTCTAAAAGCATGTGCGCCCGAGTTGTCTCCTGTATTGACACGCTTGTATCGCCTCTCATTTGGGACTGGTATAGTGCCCAAGTCCTGGAAGCTTGCCAACGTGCAGCCCGTGCCCAAAAAGGGTAGTCGTGCCGATCCTAACAACTATCGGCCGATTTCGATCACCTCCATACTTTGCAAAATTATGGAGCGTGTATTGAACTCGCGCCTTTTGGCATACCTGGAAGGTAACGATCTCCTCAGTGACCGACAGTACGGGTTTCGCCGCAATCGGTCAACTGGGGACCTACTAGTGTATGCCACTCACTTGTGGGGCGAGGCACTCGAGAGGAATGGGGAAGCAATTGCTGTCTCCCTTGATGTCTCGAAGGCCTTCGACCGGGTATGGCGCGCTGGCCTTTTGAGTAAGCTTCCAGCGTACGGCATTTCCCCTAGCCTGACTGGCTGGGTAAAAGACTTCCTGACTGAACGGTCCCTCCGAGTTGTTGTCGACGGATGCTCATCTGAGCCCATGTCGACTAATGCCGGTGTTCCTCAGGGGTCTGTTCTCTCTGCAACTCTGTTTCTGCTGCATATTAACGATCTGCTGATGCCCGGTATCTATGGGTATGCAGATGACAGCACAGTTGTGGAGAGATACCTGCCGGATGCTCGGGCTAGTAGGGAATCAATCCGGCCCGAAAGAGAGGCCATGGTAGAGCGAACGAGTGTTGCACTTCAGGCAGTCTCCGAATGGGGCAATGCCAATCTTGTAGCATTCAATGCCGCCAAAACGCAGGCGTGTCTTTTCACCGCCAAAAGGAGCCCGTTCACCTTGGCTCCTACTTTTCGGAATGTATCCTTGGAGTGTACCGACCGCCTTCAGCTTTTGGGTATTGAGATTTCCTCGAACCTAAACTTTGGGCGGTTCATTGAGTCCAAGGCCAAGGTGGCTGCCAGAAAACTTGGTGTAATCGCAAAGGTCCGGCAGTACTTCACACCAGGGCAGCTTCTAATGTTGTACAAAGCACAGGTCCGTTCGTGTGTGGAGTACTGCAGCCACATTTGGGCTGGTGCTGCTAAGTGTCACCTGGCCACTTTGGATTCAGTGGAGAGGCGTGCGAAGAGGCTGATTGGTGACCCTGATTTAACTCGAGTTGGTCTCCAAAGCCTAGAGCACAGGCGTAGAGTAGCCAGCCTTTCGGTGTTCTATAGGATACATTCTGGGGAGTGTGCGAGGGAATTGCACGATTTAATTCCCCCATCTCCGTTCCACCATCGGACGACCCGTCGTACGGCGAGTTTCCACCCTTATGTTGTTAACACCTCTACGATCCGGACGAAGCGTTTCGCCTCCTCCTTTATACCGCGTACATCGAGGGACTGGAACAATCTGCCGGCGGCGGTGTTTCCGTCGGACTACAATTTGAGTGTCTTCAAGGCTAGAGTGAATAGGCTCTTAATAAACTAGTGCGCTTTACCATCAACGATTGCGTCACTGCTTACCATCAGGCAGGATTGCGGTCAAGCGCTGGTTTATACTTTAATAAAAAAATAAATAAAAAAAAAAGGCTCAAAAACTCCATCGTGTGGATTGGTGCCGTAAAATGATTGAACGATTTAACGGAGGTGACTCAAATGCTGTGTTCGACATACTAACGGGTGACGAAAGCTGGATTTACTGTTATGATCCTGAAACCAAAAGACAATCCGCTCAGTGGGTTCGTTTGCTCGGTGGTTTCCTTTCGAGGAGTTGCCAACTAAAGTGAAGAGAGATCGAAGAGCGGGGAAAAAATGGTGGCCTCGTTATTTCGAAGGATAGGTCATTTCGCAACAATTGTGTTAGAGGATCAAAAAACAGTTTCTGCAGAATGGTACACTACCAATTGTTTGCCACTTGTCTTGCAAAAAGTTCGAGAGAAACGACCTCGCAGTAGGATCCTCCTTCACCACGACAACGCCTCGTCGCACACCGCCAAGCGAACGATCGACTATTTGGCGACATCAAACGTTGAATTACTGGGTCACCCGCCGTATAGTCCCGACCTCGCGCCTTGTGATTTTTATTTATTTCCAAAAATTAAAGAAAAACTTAAAGGAAAGCGGTTTATGAATGCTGAAGGAGCGGTGGCTGCGTATCGCGATGCCATTGAAGAGACCCCTAAGGACGAGTGGGCAAAGTGGTTCCATCGCATGCAACGGTGTATTGACGCGAATGGACAATATTTTGAAAACATATAATAAAACTAATAATTGGCTAATGTTATCAGTTTTTGATTTTCTAAGAACTTTCAGTTTAACCCTCGTATATCCAAAAACACAAAAATATATTTGACTGTTTGTATCTCGCGCCACATATTGTGAAACCCGGTACAGAACACCACTTGTAAACCATTTTATTAGATAAACAACAACAAATAACAGATAAATACAAACACCACTGCGGAATCGAAATCGTTTATATGCTTGTGACGTCACTTACAAGGCGCGACGCCATATTGCTGAATAAAGCGTTTCGGCGGTTTATTTGAATTTTTATTTGCGTGTTTCTTACGACATACGTATTTAAAATAAAAAAAATAATACTTTCGGTGAACTTCTTAATCGCAACCAAGTAATTCAAGATAGAAATTATAAATCTGTCAAATACCCTATTCGAGCATCGAAGGAGAAGTTATGTTTGTCGCGGCCGGATCGTGGATGGGTGATCGTCTATTATACAACGTTATTTTTTGTTTATGCGAAACCTGAATATAGTTTGTTCAGAATAAGTAACTGAATCGATTCCAAACATTTTTACACCATGTTATTTTTTTTTTTCAAATACATTTACAAATTGTTGCAGTGTGGTTACTGAGCACGCCACGCAGCTTACTGTAGATGTCAACGCACCGGTCGCCCGCCGGACCATATTTTTGCTGAGACAGCCAAGTAGGATAACAAGCTTATAACTTTGAGGTTTTTCATGACATCTATTTGAAATTTTGTACATAGGGGCCGTCCATATATTACGTCATTCTAAATTGGGGGGTTGGTCTGCGGATGACGGTAAATGATAGATAGGGACGTCATTATTATTTATTTATTTATAGTTTATTGTTCACGTACAAAAAGATTATTTCTAAAAAGAAATTTCTTCCCGCACACTTCCACACCACCAATAATATATAATATTATTATTCCCTATTTTTTACTTTTATATATTATTATATCAATGATTATTGCTAAAGTAAAAAAATAAAAGGTGATTCTATAATCAAGTGTTTTAATAATATTTTTCTCAAATCTGCAATGCTTTAATTTTGTCAAACTGGTAATGACGTCAGTTTTGGGAGAAGGGGGGAGGGTCATTATGAAATGACGATAGGATGATTGTGGGGGGGGGGGGTCTAAAATCTGAAAAAAATCGATGACGTAATTTATGGACGGCCCCATAGATTATTTACGTAAAAGTACTGGACACGTGTTCGGTTTTCGCATTAAATCAAAAAATAATGTAAGTATATCCAGACCGCTCCGTGCTTCGGATACCACGATGAGCTGTTGTTTGTCAGTAGAGCGCATCGGCGTACCCTGCTTCTGACCTAGGGGGGTGGCAAGTCAGACCTAGTAAGTAGGAAGGCAAGTAAAATATTTAGAGTGATCGCACGCGGTTTTTTGGCAATTATACCACACATTTTGTTAGTGTCTACTGCGCGAAGTTAGAGATAGGTCCTCGTTTATACGTTGTTCAGTAATTAGGGGAGATCATACATGTTCTGTGAGATTTCGCGCACGCCTGGGTACGCCTATGGTAGAGAGTTACCTTGTAGTGCACCTCCCGGACGTGCCTGTAGAGACTGGAGTACCACCCGAAGGCGGCGCTACACTGTTGACACTGGTAGGGGGTCTCGCTCGTGTGCATCGCCACTATGTGGTACTTCAGCTTCGCTGCGTTCTGTAACATATCATACGGTGTCAAACATTCACTTCACTACACAGTATAAAACAAAGTCGCTTTCTCTTTCCCTGTGTCCCTTTGTATGACTAAATTTTTACATCTCTCATATTCGGTAAGTAGGTCCTTATTACCCCCAAATGGGGTTTGTAGGTGACCAATTAGCCCCCTAGGGGTATCGCCCAATGTTGCTAGAAAATCACTAGGGCGGTAAGTAATTAAAAAAAATCACTCTTTCAAAAAGTTCACGTACCTACATCTAACCATCATACTGGCTATAAACATCATGCATTCAGCCCAATAACAAAAGAGGTAGCTTCGCTATTCAGCCTTTTCGTCGTATGAGTATAAAAGTCATCAATTTTAAATATCGAACGGCGAAACTCAATTTAAATCTTGAAAAAATAATAAAAAAAAGATGAAAAAAGGCGGGAATACAAAACTTTTACTTTAAATATTGTTTTTTTTTAGGGATTTTTTTTATAATTACGTGCTAATTAGGAAAAAAAACATGAGTTCTGCAAGTGATGATATAAGCTGCACTCCCGATTCAATGAAAATGGAAGCTGAAGTAGCAATTAACAATATTTTGCCTGAAAGTTCTAAAATGTTTCATTCTTGTGTTTCAAATGCCGGTTTATTTTCTACTTACCTCACAATCGAGATGTAAAGCAGAGTAGTTAGCTCGAGTGGTAGCATCAATTGCACCCTCGAACTAAATATCTCGGGCTGCAGGCCCTTGGCTACTAATCTACTATTCTACTTCGCAACGGATTTTGATGCGGTTTTTTTTTAAATAAATAGAGTGATTAAAGAGGAAGGTTTATACAGTATGTTAAGAAAACCCTGTCCGACCCGTGAAGGTGTTGTTAGGTATCGATAACTGATTCTACTAATGCATACAAAACCGGGCTAAACTTAAAAAAAAAATCCCCCTAAAAAAATAAATATTATTTCGCAAAAAGAGGTAACTTAATAAATGTGCGTTGAGCCCTTCCGCGGGGGGCAGGCGGCATGGCACGCGGCACGTGGTCGCATCGCTATTCGCTCATAATAATACCGGTGTTGTCACTTTTTTAAAAATTACTAAATTTCGGGGAAGTTGGAATTAATTCGCGGGAAAAAAAGATTATTTAAAAATTCATTTGTATTGGTACTGTGATGATTACGTAAAATTTTATATTATATTTGGTCATGTGTTTACCTAACCTTTATTATCCCTATGGGTCGGACAGGGTTTTCTTAACATACTGTATGTATAATAACATCCATTAAATTGTGGAGAAATATTATTATTTTTGAAGTTTTTTCTTCGTAAATAATTAGATTTTTTCCGCGTTTGCAGTGAAACGCAGGCTGAACCCTACGAGATTTATCAAAATATTGTACACATTGAAAAGGTCTGCAGAAAAGTCCGCGATGGTATATGTCTATTTCATATGGATATCCCACAATAACATTTTTTGTCATTTACTTTTTACGACAAATATTGGCTAATTTCGAAGTGATTTTAACCAATATAGCATTAATCCTTATCCAATTTAATACATTAAATATATTGTTGATTTAATATAGATCTATACCGAAAATGAATATTTTCGAAGATATTACAGATTTAAAAATTGCGGGGCGTCGCGTTTGCGGCGGCAAGGGCGGGAGCGGAGACGGGCCGCTATGTTTTTTTATATAAGGTTCACAGTTTTTCTGTAGTATATTTAGTATCAGCATTGCACCCGTGCGAAGCCGGGGCAGGTCGCTAGTTATTAATAAACCTCTTTATGAAAGGAGGACTTTTCTGTGACAGTGACAATGCATTTAAAGCACATATTAAATTCATGCTTTGTTCAAAGGTATATTATTCCGTAAGTGATTATTTAAATGATAAGAATAGCTGGTCGCTCTGATTAACTCAGGACAATGTTTGTGTTCTTTCTCCAGAATTAGCTTACTGACACGTTATATGAGTTCATATAATTGTCTTTTTTTACAATACATAAATACGCTTCACGGAAAATATCGAAGTTTAGCCAAATGAGCAGTTAGACTGGTAAAGCGGATCTCAGACTCCAAAACTGAAAAAGCTTCGGATGCGACTGGGATTAACCCTGAAATGATGATGAAATGTGTCAGTTGGTACTGCTGGTGATGGTATCACCACGAGCCACTCACCTGGTATGACTTCCCGCACACGTGACACAGATTGTCCTTCTTCTCCTTATTCCTGTGAACGTTCTGCATGTGGACGTACAGCGATGTGTGGCATTTGAACGGCTGTGAACATATGGCTTTTATTAAAGGTGTTTTGTTAGCACTTGTCTGAAGTGGAAGGGGGCGGACACGTCCAAGTAGAGCACGGCGACGGCGGAGTCATGGTGATATGGTTTGTACCGCAAACATGTCCAGACATGGGCGTATCCATCTTCTGGCCTTGGCAAGCCAGGCCTGGGGATGGGTGGGGGGGCAAGTTAGGCACGGGTGCATTGGGGTCCCACCACCATCTTTGGGACTCAAGTCAACCCCACCTGCTAGACGGTGCACCTGCTGACATACGAACGGGGCTCTGACGCCGGCTTCCCCTTCGGGGTTGAGTGGTCAGACGGCAGTCGCACTCGTAAAAGCCAAAACAAGACCACATCATGAACAGGAACAGAAAAAGGCACGTATTATGGTTAGGGCGCCGCCGCAAAACGACGCACAGGAGCCCCGCCCGACGCCTGTGACCTGTGGGCTAGGGCTACCGTGTCAGGGGCGGACACGGCTGAAGAAGCGAGCCCAAACCAGAAAATTCCGTTTCGCTTCGTGGAACGTTGGCACGCTAACTGGACGCGCGAGAACTGGCCGATACTTTCACAGGCGGAGGGTGGCCTTGGCGTTCCTGCAGGAGACTCGGTGGAAAGGCAGCAGATCCCGGCTTATTGGGAAATTAGCGGACCCTGGGCTCCAACGCGGAAGCTGCGGATGCAACTAGGATTATACGCTGAGATGATGATGATGGAGTCGCACGCAGTTTTTTGGCAATTACGTCGTACATTTAATTAGTGTATAGTGCGTGATTTATTTAAAGTTAGAGATAGGTCTTCGTTTATACTTTATTTAGTAATTAGGTGAGTTTATACATGTTCTGTGAGATTTCTGGGGCCGCCTGATGGTAAGGATAATGTGATGCAATCGTTGATGATAAAGCGCGCTAGTTTATTAAGAGCTTATTCACTGAAAAAAACCGTACGTGTACCGGGTACGATGCACCAAATATTGTTGTGTCAAGAATTTGGTCGTGGAGGGTCTTCAGATCAATCTCCCTATGGTGCAGCATCGTTGCTCGTGTTGCTGGGTTTAACACTGAACCACCTCGCTCAACTGCCATCTTTCTTCCTATTCACTAAGTTTTTAAGTGAATGAGCTTAATAAACTAGCGCGCTTTGCCACCAGGCGGGATTACGGTCAAGCACTAGTTTATTAAAAAAAAAAATCATATACCTACGAATTGTTTTATTTTATTTCCGTTTGACCTTGTTCAAAAAACTAATCGATGTCATGGGTTCTCAATACTTTTGGCCAAGACTGTACGTGGAGCCTTCGCGCTGGTCACAGCCGCCGGTATTGTGAGTACTGACCTTGTTGCAGAGCTGACAGCGGAACTTGATCTTCTTGAGGTGCTCCCAGTCGATGTGGTCCCGCAGACGAGTCTTGTTCACGAACTTCTTGCCGCACTCGTTGCACATGAAACTAACAATACAAGGATCACTTCTGCGCACTTAAACTTTAGTACCCAAACTCATCTGGCTATCGTCCGCAGCTTCTAAAGTGGAGTTTCAGTTAATCACATTGCATCACACAACGACTGAAATTTTGAAGTGTTTGATTCGATTTAGAAAATAGAAGGTTCAAAGTTTTATTCCGATGGAATACAGCCGCCTTTAGCCTGCTCTACAAGCTTGAGTCTCTTTCTAAAAGAAGCGCACGCTTTTCGAACGACGTCATCACTTAAACAGTTTCACTCTCGCGTAACTATACTTAGCTTAGGGTAGCTTAGAGCGCTCCCATCGACGTGTGTTTTTTTATCACAAGCCTGGCCCTCTCCTTGGTCTTTTAAGAGGAACCGAGACCACCCCTAGGCACAGATGGTGATTACCGGAGTGGTTTTAGTGAGGTAAACATCACACACACTACCCGACCTCATTCTTCGGGGTCGGGTGCCTTTTGAAGGTTTCCCCCCGAAAACAAAAAAATGGGCTGTTAAACACCTCAAATACAAAAGTCCAGCATATTCGAATCGGGCGATGACGACGGCCACATATCTCGGTCCAATAGCACCGGAACGTTCACTTTTAACCAATTTTGCGTTCCAATCGCTCTGTGCGATGGTGCCGCGTCTTGCCGGAAAGTCCAACGCTCAGAACCAAATGTGCTGCGTGCCCACGGTACCTAACAGACCTGGTAGTAAGACTTTGTTGTTTTTTTTTTTGTAGTGTGGCACTAGTTAGGAAAATCTTCAAAAGCTCTTCTTTCTTTCTTTTATGGCTTCGCACGGTTTGTGCATTTAGCCAATGTCACGTAATGAATTATACATGTCGAAAAAGACGGCCGCGTGAACCGTTTTACGAGGGAAGTTTGAGACAAAGTCACTATGTGGCCACTTTGCTGTGATATTTCACTGTTCTTCATGAATTATTTACTGAATGCACTTTTTACTGCATAAATCACGCACTTTTATTTAGTAAACAACACTATAAATAATTTTAAAAGTCCAATGAAAAATGAGCGTGACACTCAGCTTGACTTTCGCCAAAAATCCAATGACTTTGTTTCGATAGATTTATTGGTTTATTTTGATTTGGTAGCGATCCATTCGCAGAAAAATGAGGGGAGAACGGCTTTTTTCGGACACCTGCCGGACCGGCCAGACCATGATTTTATCGGCTCCTTGAAGTCGAGTGACTCTCAATTCAACTGAATGGTCACTGACACGTCTCTTCAACCAAACACGGTCATTTTTTCTATTAAGAAACTGGTCAACGCAGAAAGTTTTCTCATCTGAAAACACCAAATTGGGAAGCTCACCAGAGTCGAGCAAGCGAAGCAGCTCCTTCGTTTGATGTAAACGTTTGTTACGTTGCAAAGCAGTAAGTTCTTGAGAAAGGTTTTGTTTTTCAATGGTTTGACTTTAAGCTTTACTTTCAATATGCGACGAAGGCTGTGGTCGCTTACCTTATAACGACCAGCGGGTCACTTACCACCGGCCTGGCTCAGCGGTGCTTATTCATGAGTCTAATGCATGTTGTGCATGAAGTTTTGATTGGAATAAAACAAATGTAATTCAGTCTTCTCAAGAATTTTATTTAAATACTTCGCGCAAATACTTCTGACACTATTATGCAGCAGTTGTTGCAGCTAATTTAAATTATTATTATTTTAAGAGTAATCGATTAGTAAGCAACGCCATCTATACGAACCCACTTGGCACCTATCATAAATTCTTCCACCATTTGCCGCTAGATGTCGCTACTTATCTCGTTTATGAGTATATCAGATTTTTAAATGTTACGACCTTGAGATCCTGTGCGAGCTGATTCGCGGAGCGTGCTGGACTTCTGTGTAATCGATGACGCACCTTTTCGAAAATTGCTGGCGCCATTGCCGATACCAATCTCATTATAACGTTGAATAGTGCGATGAACAAATTTATCGTTCAACTGCAGATTTGACAGCGCTCGACGAATTTCCATGTTTAATTTACCCTCCAAATGAAGAGCAATTACTGAATTTAGGTTTTAATCCATTGCTCTAAATTTGAATGTGGCAAAGACCACGCTGTAAAATTTTGAATGCGTTCGATAAAATAGTTGAAATTTTAAAACAGTTCGATTAAGACGGAAAGTTCAATCGCCGCGCCTGGTAACACCTTCTAGCAATTTATTTATACGGCGCTGCCAAAAGCCCCTCAAGGACACCTTGCAAACCTAAGGAAGTCAAAACCACACGTTTAAAAACAGTGTTTAAGGATGAACTCTTCTATGAACGCAACCAGACAAATGCGTATTTGAGCGTACTTTATTGTCGCACGTGTCACAGTACAGTACAGTGGCTCCTCACCTGAACTCGCTCTCGGGCACGTGTCGGCGCGACACTCGCAGGTGTTGTCTGTAGGTGGCGACGGACGCGAACCGCTTGTCGCACGTGTCACAGTACAGTACAGTACAGTACAGTACAGTACAGTACAGTGGCTCCTCACCTGAACTCGCTCTCGGGCACGTGTCGGCGCGACACTCGCAGGTGTTGTCTGTAGGTGGCGACGGACGCGAACCGCTTGTCGCACGTGTCACAGTACAGTACAGTACAGTACAGTACAGTACAGTACAGTGGCTCCTCACCTGAACTCGCTCTCGGGCACGTGTCGGCGCGACACTCGCAGGTGTTGTCTGTAGGTGGCGACGGACGCGAACCGCTTGTCGCACGTGTCACAGTACAGTACAGTACAGTACAGTACAGTACAGTGGCTCCTCACCTGAACTCGCTCTCGGGCACGTGTCGGCGCGACACTCGCAGGTGTTGTCTGTAGGTGGCGACGGACGCGAACCGCTTGTCGCACGTGTCACAGTACAGTACAGTACAGTACAGTACAGTACAGTACAGTGGCTCCTCACCTGAACTCGCTCTCGGGCACGTGTCGGCGCGACACTCGCAGGTGTTGTCTGTAGGTGGCGACGGACGCGAACCGCTTGTCGCACGTGTCACAGTACAGTACAGTACAGTACAGTACAGTACAGTACAGTACAGTACAGTGGCTCCTCACCTGAACTCGCTCTCGGGCACGTGTCGGCGCGACACTCGCAGGTGTTGTCTGTAGGTGGCGACGGACGCGAACCGCTTGTCGCACGTGTCACAGTACAGTACAGTACAGTACAGTACAGTACAGTGGCTCCTCACCTGAACTCGCTCTCGGGCACGTGTCGGCGCGACACTCGCAGGTGTTGTCTGTAGGTGGCGACGGACGCGAACCGCTTGTCGCACGTGTCACAGTACAGTACAGTACAGTACAGTACAGTACAGTACAGTACAGTACAGTACAGTGGCTCCTCACCTGAACTCGCTCTCGGGCACGTGTCGGCGCGACACTCGCAGGTGTTGTCTGTAGGTGGCGACGGACGCGAACCGCTTGTCGCACGTGTCACAGTACAGTACAGTACAGTACAGTACAGTACAGTACAGTGGCTCCTCACCTGAACTCGCTCTCGGGCACGTGTCGGCGCGACACTCGCAGGTGTTGTCTGTAGGTGGCGACGGACGCGAACCGCTTGTCGCACGTGTCACAGTACAGTACAGTACAGTACAGTACAGTACAGTGGCTCCTCACCTGAACTCGCTCTCGGGCACGTGTCGGCGCGACACTCGCAGGTGTTGTCTGTAGGTGGCGACGGACGCGAACCGCTTGTCGCACGTGTCACAGTACAGTACAGTACAGTACAGTACAGTACAGTGGCTCCTCACCTGAACTCGCTCTCGGGCACGTGTCGGCGCGACACTCGCAGGTGTTGTCTGTAGGTGGCGACGGACGCGAACCGCTTGTCGCACGTGTCACAGTACAGTACAGTACAGTACAGTACAGTGGCTCCTCACCTGAACTCGCTCTCGGGCACGTGTCGGCGCGACACTCGCAGGTGTTGTCTGTAGGTGGCGACGGACGCGAACCGCTTGTCGCACGTGTCACAGTACAGTACAGTACAGTACAGTACAGTACAGTGGCTCCTCACCTGAACTCGCTCTCGGGCACGTGTCGGCGCGACACTCGCAGGTGTTGTCTGTAGGTGGCGACGGACGCGAACCGCTTGTCGCACGTGTCACAGTACAGTACAGTACAGTACAGTACAGTACAGTACAGTACAGTACAGTGGCTCCTCACCTGAACTCGCTCTCGGGCACGTGTCGGCGCGACACTCGCAGGTGTTGTCTGTAGGTGGCGACGGACGCGAACCGCTTGTCGCACGTGTCACAGTACAGTACAGTACAGTACAGTACAGTACAGTGGCTCCTCACCTGAACTCGCTCTCGGGCACGTGTCGGCGCGACACTCGCAGGTGTTGTCTGTAGGTGGCGACGGACGCGAACCGCTTGTCGCACGTGTCACAGTACAGTACAGTACAGTACAGTACAGTGGCTCCTCACCTGAACTCGCTCTCGGGCACGTGTCGGCGCGACACTCGCAGGTGTTGTCTGTAGGTGGCGACGGACGCGAACCGCTTGTCGCACGTGTCACAGTACAGTACAGTACAGTACAGTACAGTACAGTGGCTCCTCACCTGAACTCGCTCTCGGGCACGTGTCGGCGCGACACTCGCAGGTGTTGTCTGTAGGTGGCGACGGACGCGAACCGCTTGTCGCACGTGTCACAGTACAGTACAGTACAGTACAGTACAGTACAGTACAGTGGCTCCTCACCTGAACTCGCTCTCGGGCACGTGTCGGCGCGACACTCGCAGGTGTTGTCTGTAGGTGGCGACGGACGCGAACCGCTTGTCGCACGTGTCACAGTACAGTACAGTACAGTACAGTACAGTACAGTACAGTACAGTGGCTCCTCACCTGAACTCGCTCTCGGGCACGTGTCGGCGCGACACTCGCAGGTGTTGTCTGTAGGTGGCGACGGACGCGAACCGCTTGTCGCACGTGTCACAGTACAGTACAGTACAGTACAGTACAGTACAGTGGCTCCTCACCTGAACTCGCTCTCGGGCACGTGTCGGCGCGACACTCGCAGGTGTTGTCTGTAGGTGGCGACGGACGCGAACCGCTTGTCGCACGTGTCACAGTACAGTACAGTACAGTACAGTACAGTACAGTGGCTCCTCACCTGAACTCGCTCTCGGGCACGTGTCGGCGCGACACTCGCAGGTGTTGTCTGTAGGTGGCGACGGACGCGAACCGCTTGTCGCACGTGTCACAGTACAGTACAGTACAGTACAGTACAGTACAGTACAGTACAGTACAGTACAGTGGCTCCTCACCTGAACTCGCTCTCGGGCACGTGTCGGCGCGACACTCGCAGGTGTTGTCTGTAGGTGGCGACGGACGCGAACCGCTTGTCGCACGTGTCACAGTACAGTACAGTACAGTACAGTACAGTACAGTACAGTGGCTCCTCACCTGAACTCGCTCTCGGGCACGTGTCGGCGCGACACTCGCAGGTGTTGTCTGTAGGTGGCGACGGACGCGAACCGCTTGTCGCACGTGTCACAGTACAGTACAGTACAGTACAGTACAGTACAGTACAGTGGCTCCTCACCTGAACTCGCTCTCGGGCACGTGTCGGCGCGACACTCGCAGGTGTTGTCTGTAGGTGGCGACGGACGCGAACCGCTTGTCGCACGTGTCACAGTACAGTACAGTACAGTACAGTACAGTACAGTACAGTACAGTACAGTGGCTCCTCACCTGAACTCGCTCTCGGGCACGTGTCGGCGCGACACTCGCAGGTGTTGTCTGTAGGTGGCGACGGACGCGAACCGCTTGTCGCACGTGTCACAGTACAGTACAGTACAGTACAGTACAGTACAGTGGCTCCTCACCTGAACTCGCTCTCGGGCACGTGTCGGCGCGACACTCGCAGGTGTTGTCTGTAGGTGGCGACGGACGCGAACCGCTTGTCGCACGTGTCACAGTACAGTACAGTACAGTACAGTACAGTACAGTGGCTCCTCACCTGAACTCGCTCTCGGGCACGTGTCGGCGCGACACTCGCAGGTGTTGTCTGTAGGTGGCGACGGACGCGAACCGCTTGTCGCACGTGTCACAGTACAGTACAGTACAGTACAGTACAGTACAGTGGCTCCTCACCTGAACTCGCTCTCGGGCACGTGTCGGCGCGACACTCGCAGGTGTTGTCTGTAGGTGGCGACGGACGCGAACCGCTTGTCGCACGTGTCACAGTACAGTACAGTACAGTACAGTACAGTACAGTACAGTACAGTACAGTACAGTGGCTCCTCACCTGAACTCGCTCTCGGGCACGTGTCGGCGCGACACTCGCAGGTGTTGTCTGTAGGTGGCGACGGACGCGAACCGCTTGTCGCACGTGTCACAGTACAGTACAGTACAGTACAGTACAGTACAGTACAGTGGCTCCTCACCTGAACTCGCTCTCGGGCACGTGTCGGCGCGACACTCGCAGGTGTTGTCTGTAGGTGGCGACGGACGCGAACCGCTTGTCGCACGTGTCACAGTACAGTACAGTACAGTACAGTACAGTACAGTACAGTACAGTACAGTACAGTACAGTACAGTGGCTCCTCACCTGAACTCGCTCTCGGGCACGTGTCGGCGCGACACTCGCAGGTGTTGTCTGTAGGTGGCGACGGACGCGAACCGCTTGTCGCACGTGTCACAGTACAGTACAGTACAGTACAGTACAGTACAGTACAGTACAGTACAGTACAGTGGCTCCTCACCTGAACTCGCTCTCGGGCACGTGTCGGCGCGACACTCGCAGGTGTTGTCTGTAGGTGGCGACGGACGCGAACCGCTTGTCGCACGTGTCACAGTACAGTACAGTACAGTACAGTACAGTACAGTACAGTGGCTCCTCACCTGAACTCGCTCTCGGGCACGTGTCGGCGCGACACTCGCAGGTGTTGTCTGTAGGTGGCGACGGACGCGAACCGCTTGTCGCACGTGTCACAGTACAGTACAGTACAGTACAGTACAGTACAGTACAGTACAGTACAGTGGCTCCTCACCTGAACTCGCTCTCGGGCACGTGTCGGCGCGACACTCGCAGGTGTTGTCTGTAGGTGGCGACGGACGCGAACCGCTTGTCGCACGTGTCACAGTACAGTACAGTACAGTACAGTACAGTACAGTGGCTCCTCACCTGAACTCGCTCTCGGGCACGTGTCGGCGCGACACTCGCAGGTGTTGTCTGTAGGTGGCGACGGACGCGAACCGCTTGTCGCACGTGTCACAGTACAGTACAGTACAGTACAGTACAGTACAGTACAGTACAGTACAGTACAGTACAGTGGCTCCTCACCTGAACTCGCTCTCGGGCACGTGTCGGCGCGACACTCGCAGGTGTTGTCTGTAGGTGGCGACGGACGCGAACCGCTTGTCGCACGTGTCACAGTACAGTACAGTACAGTACAGTACAGTACAGTACAGTACAGTACAGTGGCTCCTCACCTGAACTCGCTCTCGGGCACGTGTCGGCGCGACACTCGCAGGTGTTGTCTGTAGGTGGCGACGGACGCGAACCGCTTGTCGCACGTGTCACAGTACAGTACAGTACAGTACAGTACAGTACAGTACAGTACAGTACAGTGGCTCCTCACCTGAACTCGCTCTCGGGCACGTGTCGGCGCGACACTCGCAGGTGTTGTCTGTAGGTGGCGACGGACGCGAACCGCTTGTCGCACGTGTCACAGTACAGTACAGTACAGTACAGTACAGTACAGTACAGTACAGTACAGTGGCTCCTCACCTGAACTCGCTCTCGGGCACGTGTCGGCGCGACACTCGCAGGTGTTGTCTGTAGGTGGCGACGGACGCGAACCGCTTGTCGCACGTGTCACAGTACAGTACAGTACAGTACAGTACAGTACAGTACAGTACAGTGGCTCCTCACCTGAACTCGCTCTCGGGCACGTGTCGGCGCGACACTCGCAGGTGTTGTCTGTAGGTGGCGACGGACGCGAACCGCTTGTCGCACGTGTCACAGTACAGTACAGTACAGTACAGTACAGTACAGTACAGTACAGTACAGTGGCTCCTCACCTGAACTCGCTCTCGGGCACGTGTCGGCGCGACACTCGCAGGTGTTGTCTGTAGGTGGCGACGGACGCGAACCGCTTGTCGCACGTGTCACAGTACAGTACAGTACAGTACAGTACAGTACAGTACAGTACAGTACAGTGGCTCCTCACCTGAACTCGCTCTCGGGCACGTGTCGGCGCGACACTCGCAGGTGTTGTCTGTAGGTGGCGACGGACGCGAACCGCTTGTCGCACGTGTCACAGTACAGTACAGTACAGTACAGTACAGTACAGTACAGTGGCTCCTCACCTGAACTCGCTCTCGGGCACGTGTCGGCGCGACACTCGCAGGTGTTGTCTGTAGGTGGCGACGGACGCGAACCGCTTGTCGCACGTGTCACAGTACAGTACAGTACAGTACAGTACAGTACAGTACAGTGGCTCCTCACCTGAACTCGCTCTCGGGCACGTGTCGGCGCGACACTCGCAGGTGTTGTCTGTAGGTGGCGACGGACGCGAACCGCTTGTCGCACGTGTCACAGTACAGCTCG
Organism: Sesamia inferens; assembly: GCA_037179545.1. Classification (NCBI taxonomy): domain Eukaryota; kingdom Metazoa; phylum Arthropoda; class Insecta; order Lepidoptera; family Noctuidae; genus Sesamia; species Sesamia inferens. Next base: position 21,733,317 of record CM073946.1, read on the forward strand.
CCCGAGTCTCGCGCCTTCAACAATCACAGATAAATGGTGTTTAGGATCAAATACCGGTATTCAGAACTAGTAAAAATTAAACGCGTTGAGATGTCAATTGTCTACGCCAATGACAGATCACTTGAGAGAAAAATTTTGTCGGTGCAGTATGGTTCTTGCGTTGGTAAATATTAAAGACTTTAGATAATTAGACTGGTTTATTTCACTTGTATAATTATTACATTATAATCGACATCTTCCAGGTCAGATCCTAAGTTACAATGACAAGACTATAGACTATATTCATAGACACTAATACATAGAGATGGTATTAGTTACTCGACTACAGAGTAGTGATGTATGATACAACATCCCCCCTGTTTAAGTTTAAATTAACCCTTGACAAACAATATTATAGAGACCTGACCCAGTTACAATTTAGACAATGACTTAAGCCTATGGTTAGGTCTTAATCTAGGATACAATGTTCTACTTAATCTATTTCATCAATTAGCCTTCTGGTTGGCTTTACAACTCTTCCAGAACGAGTTACATGTTGACTGACTGAGGATTGAGATGAGAGCTCTTGAGGTCTAGACTCCTGCCTGTTACCTTCCTCTCTCCCCTGCGACGAATTGGATAGCATAGGAGAATATTTGTGTCTTAAATGAACCCTATTCCTCCTATACCTAACTCCATTGACATCCTCAACGACATATGACCTATTATTGGCCAACCTTAGCTTGACAATGGCTTGTTCCCAATTGCTATCAGGCTTTCTTTTAAAGTATACATGATCATTGGGATACAGTAATGACAATGACTTTGTATTTCTATTATAATATTTAGACTTATTTTTATTATTTTGCTTGACACATTCTTCATAATTTTTGAATGTAACCACTTTAGGTTTTAATTTCTTATAAGACATAGGAATGTTATTTCTTAAATTCCTGGACATTAACAATTGAGCTGGAGATGGTAAATTATTCTTAGGTGTGTTTCTATACTGTAATAAAGCTATGTATGGATCAGATGAGTTTCTTTTACATTTTTTTAACATATTTTTGATAATTTTGACTGAACTCTCTGCTTGACCATTTGACTGTGGATGATATGGGCTAGTTACAATGTGTTCTATGTCCCATTCATGCATAAAATTCTTAAATTCTAATGACTGAAAAGGAGGACCACCATCAGACACTAAAGATAAAGGTATTCCATGACGAGCAAAAATGGACTTTAAATGTGTTATTACATTCTTTGCTGTACTGTTTTTATTTAACAAAGCTATTTCTATAAATTTAGAATAATAATCTGTGACAATTAAATAAGTAAGGTTATCAAAATACATCAAATCAACACCTACTTGTTGCCATGGATATTTATTAATTTCAAAATTTTTTAGTGGTTCCTTTGGATTATTAGGTTTAAATTGTGCACATACATAACATTGTTCTACCAAGTTTTTAATATCAGCTGACATGCTTGGCCAGTACAAAGACTCTCTAGCCAGTTTTAAGCATTTATTTATACCTTGGTGACCTTCATGAATTTTACCTAACATCTCCTTATACATTGACTGTGGTACTATTAATTTTGACCCTTTGAACAACAAATCTTTGACTACATGAATTTCAGCTTGTATATTCCAAAATGGTTTTATTGACTGACTGACATTATTTTTATTTTTTGGCCAACCTTCATAATAATACTTTTTTAACAATTGCAAAGTATCATCTTTCTTAGTGTTCTGTAACAATTTTGTACAGTACTCCTTTGTGACTGCTAGACTTGAATGCATTAAATTGACATGACAAGATATTTCTGACTCATTCTCAGGTATATAATGTTCTTTCAATGCTGCTCTAGACAGAGTGTCAGATATAAACATTTCTTTACCTGGAACATGTATAACTTCCAAATCATATTTTTGTAAAGTTAACATCATACGTTGCAATCTTGCTGGTACATCATGTAATGGCTTTTTAAAAAGATAGACTAAAGGTTTATGATCAGTATGAACAGTTACTTTATGACCGTACACGTACTGGTGAAATTTTTCACAACCAAACTGAATGGCTAACAATTCTTTCTCAATTTGAGCATACCTTGACTGAGTTTGAGTTAATGTTTTTGAACTATAAGCAATAGGTTTATTATTCTGCATAATGACTGCTCCTAATGCTGACTTTGACGAATCGACTGACAAGACTAATGGTACATTGGGATTATAATGAGCTAAAACTGGTGAATTTGTAATTTCATCGATTAAGCTCTTAAGACATTGACTATGATTTTCATCCCAAGTCCAGACTGAATCTTTCTTCAAAAGATTTCTTAAAATTTGAGTTTTTTGAGACAAATTGCTAATAAAGGGACCTAAATAATTGATCATACCTAATATTCTTTGCAATTCTTTGACATTTTTTGGTGTGGGCATATTGACAATTGCTTTTACTTTCTCTTCATCAACCCTAGCACCATCTTTACTAAAAACATACCCTAAAAAACAGACTTCTGAAACTAGAAATTTACATTTAGACTTATTAAACTTTAAATTGACTTCACGTGCTCGTTGCATGACTTTATGTACTCTCTCATTATGTACTGACTCGTTTGGTCCATATACCAAAATATCATCGATGAATATTAGAACTCCTTCTAAATCACCGAACAAATTCATCATGACTCTTTGAAAAATTTCAGACGATGCATTAATACCAAAAGGTAACCTTAAATATTTATATCTACCGAAAGGTGTTTGAAATGTACATAAATCAGAACTATATTCATCTAGTTTTAGCATCCAAAATCCTGAAAATGCATCTAAATGAGAAAAACAAACAGCTCCTGCTAGTTGAGATCTGATCTCATCTATTGACTTTAGTGGATAAATTTCCCTTACAATATTCTTATTCAAATTTCTAGGATCTAAACAAATTCGTAACTGACCCGTGCTTTTGACTGTTATGACTATACTGTTCACCCATTCTGTAGGTTTAATAACCTTTTCAATGACCTGCATTTTCTCCATGCGATCCAATTCATCGCGCAGTTTGTTCAGTAAAGCGAAAGGTACCCTTCTCGGAGCATCCACGCATGGCACTGCTTCAGGTTTGAGTTTCAGGCGACAGACTTGAGGTAGACATCCAAGACCCTGAAATACATCATTGTATTGTGTAAGAATTTGTTCACCAAAATTTTGTTGAGACACAGAGAAAACTCTTTGAATTATACCTAATTTTTCACAAGTTGGTAGACCTAAAACATTCGGACAAACTAAATCTGCGACTATAAACACTATATTTACACTAATAGTGCTATTATTTAAAGATAAACTACATTTTATATTGACTTTGCCCATTATGGGTATTGATATACCACCAAACCCACTAACGTTTATTTGACATTTCTCAAGTGACATTTGACTTTGACATTTCAAAAATTGAAAAGTTCTCTTTGACATAATATTGATATCAGCTCCTGAGTCAATAATGCAATTAATTTGTGTATGACCAACTAAAATGTTTATGTTCCATGACTGTTTAGAATAGTATTTGTTTTGTTTTGACTCGACTGTATTGACCTGTTTACTATGTGCTGACTTTGCTGTAATAATTCTACAAGTGTTTGTTGTGTGAGATTCCTCAGACTTGTGTCTGTGCTCATCATTAAGATATGAATCTCGACTAAGACTTTTTGACTTTTTTGACTTGACTGTGAATCTCTCAGACTGTTTAGTGTTTTCATCATTGAGATACGACATATGACAAGATGAGTCTTCATGAGATCTCTTAGACTTATCAGTCACCCGACTTTTTTCATCACTGAGGCATTTTTTATTTGACCTCTCAGATATGACATTATCACCACTTTCATCACAGAAATATGACACAGGATATTTTTTTTGACAAGATGAGTCCTCATGAGATCTCTTTGACTTTGACTGCGACTGGCCTATGTGCGACCTGACCGTTGATTGTAACTTGGGATGTGACTGTGACTGTGTGTATGACAACCTGCTATGTCTGTAATGATTTTGATTGTGATGACTTTGTGACTGTAAATGACAATTATATTGACTAGACTTATGACTATGACTGAAATTATGACAATTTAAAATTCCAACAAAATTATCTTGACTACCAGTTGAACTAAAAGACTCTAAATGACTGACTTTTTTATTATTGGAGTAACAAAATTTTGCAAAATGACCATAAGAGTTACATGACCTGCATTTAGCTCCCTGCGCTGGACATTTGTAGCGGTGGTGTTGTCCACAGCGGCTACACGTCCTCGAGCGCTTCTCAGGACTGGGACTTGACTTTGACCTCCCTGCGCTGGATCCCTGCTGACTGACTGGTGAAGCTCGCCGTCGCTGACGCTCCACTCGACCACGGCTCCTCCGACGCAGATGCATGACTTTTTCAGACTCTTCACTAGTGGACCTCTTGACAATTCGGTCTGCATCCTGCTGTGCGACGATGAGTGTCCTAGCTAGCTCTCGCATCCTCTGATATGTCAGATCAGGTTCCTGCAGCAGTCTCTGACGTACATGTGCTAAGTCCAAACTCAAGTTGGCGATAAAAATATCTCTGATAAGAGATTCTCTGAGCGTTCCAAATTCGCAATCTTGGCTCTTATTTTCGAGATCGGTTAAGAAATCCTCGATGCTTTCCGATTTCTGTTGACGTGTGGTAAAAAACATGTAACGACACATGGTAATATTTTTTCTGGGTTGAAAAAATTCGTCGAATTTGGCTTTGACGTCATGTAATGTGCTTTCTCCAATATTTATGTTGAATGTGTTGAAAATATTTAAGCATTTTTCACCAATGTGATGTAATAAAATGGCGATCTTGCGTTTCTCACCGGACTTGTCTAAACCCGTTGCCAACAAGTATAATTCGAACTGTTGCCACCAGCGCTTCCAGGTTTCGTAATTGTTGTTTGTTGCATCTGACGATATTTTAAGCGCCTTCAAGCCATTGTTCATTGTAGTACCGGTGTCATGGCTGCCACCGACGCCATCCGACTTTTGCATTTTTTGAATTTTCTTTCTTCGTATTGGGTTTTTTCACTCTTCTGACACCATGTATGTGTTATCCCACTTCTGACACCAAGTATGGTTCTTGCGTTGGTAAATATTAAAGACTTTAGATAATTAGACTGGTTTATTTCACTTGTATAATTATTACATTATAATCGACATCTTCCAGGTCAGATCCTAAGTTACAATGACAAGACTATAGACTATATTCATAGACACTAATACATAGAGATGGTATTAGTTACTCGACTACAGAGTAGTGATGTATGATACAACAGGTGCCACGTGTAATATTTCGGAAAATGTATTGAGTTGATTAAATCCATCGCAAAAGGGCGCTTGGTATACGATAATTCGGGATAATATCAAAGTGTTTATACAGCTGGGTTGGTAACCCGAGTTGGGAAGTTAATTAGCAAGGGGCGCACGTGACTGGGCGCTGCGTCGTTCAGAGGAGATTACACATACCACAAGTATTATAGTCATATTTATTAGTATTAGCATAACCGCAGGTCGGAATAGGTAGAGTGATTTTTGGTACTTGTATCATAAATGTTCACAGAAAGGATAGCGTGGATAAGCCATTTTCCCTTAATGTAATTCCGGATCCAAGTAAATATTGTTAATGTTGGTAGTGACATTATTAAATCAAATCAAATCAAAATCAAAAATGTTTATTTGCTAAAATACGGTACAAAGGGTGTTACAGTGCATTTTTTTCCAGCGTATCCTGCCATATATGGCGTGCAAATTTATTATTAAAATTACGTTATCCAAATTCCATCGATTTATCTTCTAAGTATTCCTTAATTCTATAATAGTTCTTTGATAACAAAAATATAAAAAGCATTTTCTTAAATAATGTCAAAGGTAATTCTTGTAAACTATTTGGTAATTTATTATAAATGAATATGGACATACAATATACATTTTTCTTAAATAATTTTAATTTTATTCTTGGTAAACGAAGTCTGTCTTTATGTCGTGTTCGGCTATTTGGCCTGTCTTCCAGAGTTTCAAATAAATTGTAATTTCTTTTTACAAAAGTGCATGTTTCAAAAATGTATAGACACGGTAAAGGCAGTATATTTAATCTTTGAAACAGTGGCTTACAGCTGTCTAAAAAATGAGCTCCACAGATTGCTCGGATGCATTGTTTTTGGGATTTGAATACTCCATCAACCTCCATTGAGTTTCCCCAAATGATTAGACCGTATCGAAGTACGGACGATACATAGTCATGGTACGCAAGCATTGTCGTATCATGATTAGTTGTTTGTCGAATCCTTTTTAAAACATAAACAAAACGATCAATTTTTACAACAACTTTATCAATATGTGGTTTCCAGTTGCAATTTTTGTCAACTGTTATACGCAAAAATACACAAGTATCCACAGTAGTTAAGTTAGAGTCTTTGTATTGGATGTCCAGATTATTTATTGTAAGTAAGTAAGTAAGTAAGTAAGTCATTTATTTTGCAAATATGGGTACAGTACATTGTATTAGATTTGTATGTTTGAAATTGTATTATATTTGTTTTAGTCATATTCATTTTTAAATTAATCTTTTTTAGATAATTTACTGCATTGTTCAGCGCTAGTACGGTATCCTTTTCCAAGTTTTTATTATTTTCACTCTCTACTACTCAATTCATTTAAAGGAAGGTAGCAAAACTAAACTAATTTATTATTTACTTGTTGAAAAATAAAAACAATCAAATTCCGATCGAAGCATTAATACATTTCAATATTTTATTTTTAGCCCCTAATGAAGAGTGGCCAAATCAAACGGTTTTACGACTTAATATAATTAATACATTTTTTTTTTAATAATCAACCAATTGCGTAATTCCGGGAGGAATGTCCATATTAATATACAAAGTGGTGATGACAATACGACAATAAATTAAACATCGTGTACAACACATTCTCAGTCTACCCATAAAACAACATATAAATATGTCCATTAGTTTAGTCACAGGAAATTATTTTTCATTATTCACATTTTCTACATGATGTACATGTTCATAAGGAAACGCTTACAGGTTAAAGACCGCCGCATCCAGCGGTGATCGGGCGTTCTTTTTATGGGGCCGCAAACACATTTCGGCCTTGACTCTTGATGTTCCTAGTTTTTGCTATTGCGAGTTCTTGTGATGCATGGTCGCATCGTTTAATCGCGCTCTAATTTCTGATGCTCTTGATTTTAGTGAACAGGAAAAAGATTATTGTTAAAGAAGGAGGAGGTTCTGAGAGCACTGTGTCGTCTGGACGTGAATAAGGCTAGTGGTCCGGATGGTATACCAGCGATTGTTCTAAAAGCATGTGCGCCCGAGTTGTCTCCTGTATTGACACGCTTGTACCGCCTCTCATTTGGGACTGGTATAGTGCCATCTTTGGGTAAACTTCTTGAGCGCCTCATCGTTCCACGTTTACTACCGAACGGTCCAAAATTCCATAATAATCAGTATGGCTTCACCATAGGTAAATCTACAGTCGACGCGGCGCTTTCTGTCAGAAGAACCGTTAACCAATCCGAAAACAAGTACGTAATTGGGATCTTCCTGGATATTTCTGGGGCTTTTGATAACGCCTGGTGGCCTATGCTGTTGTTAAAATTAAAAACCCGCGGTTGCTATAAAAACATATATAATCTCGTTTACTCTTACTTTATAAACGGTTCCGCGGTACTTAAGCTCGGTCATTTTTCTAGTACTAAAACACTAACCATGGGATGTCCTCAGGGTTCAGTTGTCGGTCCTTATTTATGGAATTTGGGTTTTGATGACTTCCTCGCGATCCCGCTTCCTTGCGGCTGTTCACTTACTGGTTACGCGGACGATGGCCTACTGCTCATTCAGTCAAGTACCCGAGCTGGACTTGAGAACTTGGCCAATACTTGCCTAAATTTAATATCTCAGTGGGGTGATCGTAACCGCCTAGCGTTTGCGCCACATAAAACCTATCAACTTCTACTAAAAGGTAATCTTAAATCATTGCCTACTATTAAATTTAATAACGTTCCCATTAAAAAACAGCAATCCGCATGCTACCTTGGTATGATCTTAGAAAGGAATTTTTCATTTATAGAACATATAAAAATAGTTGGTGAAAAAGCTAAAAGGAACTTTTATGCCCTAACTAGAATATCCAAAGCAACTTGGGGTCTATCATTTCTAACTTTAAAAACTATATATGGAGCTACCTACTTAGGATGTATGTGCTACGGTGCACCTGTTTGGGCCGATAGGGCCAGCATAGGGGCGGCACGACGTAAACTGCTTCAAAGCCAACGTTTGGCATTGATATTTTTATGCAAGGCGTATAGAACGGTCAGTACTGAAGCCTTACCGGTACTGGCAGGTGTACTTCCAGTCGACCTTGAGGTACAGCGACGTGCTTCAATGTACTACTCCGCGAGGGGGGAGGCCATGGACACTAATTTTGTTACACAACGCGACTTTAATAAAATCTCTAGATTATTTAAACCTCAGACTGATGTCTGGGAGGACCTCTTATCCGAGTGGCAAAGTAGGTGGGATAATTCCATCAAGGGCCGGCACCTCCATCTATTCTTTCCATCCGTTGGCGATCGGCTGGCTAAGACATGGCTGGAGGTTGACCACTGCGTTGCCCAATTTCTCACAGGTCATGGCAACTTTAAAAGTAAACTGTATTCTTTTAAACTTGTTCCTTCCCCTTTGTGTCAGTGTTCTACATCGAACTGTGAATTTGAACAGTCCGCACATCACATCTTGTGGGAGTGTGTTCTTTGGCAGAATGAACGCAATATTATGTTGGATAGTGTACAAGTTACATCCGGAGTCGTTTATTATACGGACCTTGTAGAAACTAGAACCAATTTCCGTGCGTTCAGGCGCTTTTGCCATACCTATTATTGGAATCAATTGTAACAGCTAATACCTACTTAGGACCCATTAACTTAATCAAATTTTATTCCGTGGTGTTTGGCAATCTGGGCTTCTCCCAGTTGCAATAATGTCCCTTTGTGCCGATTGGCCTAGTTCTGTTCTGTCTCCTGCTTGTTATGGAGGGAAGTGGAAAAAATATCTTTTTTCTTACTCCTCCGCTATTCTTTTCTGATTAATTTCGTTGCGGGACCCAAGACAGTTGAATCGTTTCTCCGGGACTCGTCGAGCTTCATTGCTCGGCGTTTTTCTGGCGGTCGCCACTGTTGATTCTGGCTTTCAGGAGTTGCAGTGGTTGGGAAAAGTGTGGCGGGTTTTTGGTATAGTGCCCAAGTCCTGGAAGCTTGCCAACGTGCAGCCCGTGCCCAAAAAGGGTAGTCGTGCCGATCCTACCAACTATCGGCCGATTTCGATGGCCTTTTGAGTAAGCTTCCAGCGTGCGGCATTTCCCCTAGCCTGACTGGCTGGGTAAAAGACTTCCTGACTGAACGGTCCCTCCGAGTTGTTGTCGACGGATGCTCATCTGAGCCCATGTCGACTAATGCCGGTGTTCCTCAGGGGTCTGTTCTCTCTGCAACTCTGTTTCTGCTGCATATTAACGATCTGTTGATGCCCGGTATCTATGGGTATGCAGATGACAGCACAGTTGTGGAGAGATACCTGCCGGATGCTCGGGCTAGTAGGGAATCAATCCGGTCCGAAAGAGAGGCCATGGTAGAGCGAACGAGTGTTGCACTTCAGGCAGTCTCCGTATGGGGCAATGCCAATCTTGTAGCATTCAATGCCGCCAAAACGCAGGCGTGTCTTTTCACCGCCAAAAGGAGCCCGTTCACCTTGGCTCCTACTTTTCGGAATGTATCCTTGGAGTGTACCGACCGCCTTCAGCTTTTGGGTGTTGAGATTTCCTCGAACCTAAACTTTGGGCGGTTCATTGAGTCCAAGGCCAAGGTGGCTGCCAGAAAACTTGGGGTAATCGCGAAGGTCCGGCAGTACTTCACACCAGGGCAGCTTCTAATATAAGGCAAGTCTAGCAAAGCAGAGGGTATCATGTTATAAAAAGTTATACCAAGCCCAACAAAAGAGTTATGAACCTTTTGAAGTCGGTGAAAAGGGGCTCGCAGTTTGTCCTTGTTTCTGGTGTTAATATTATGAATATCACAGTTTTTGGTGTACACATGAATATTTTGTCTAAGATATTGGCTAAGATAAATTGTGAAGCAACCGTGAGAATACCAATATCTTTAAAGAACTCTCTCAGAGAAAATCTGACACCGAGGTGATAAATTACTCGGACAGCTGGTTTTTGGAGTACAAATATATTTTGTATGTCAGCGGCTTTGCCCCACAGTAGAATACCGTAGGACATAACGCTGTGGAAATATCTAAAATAAACTAAACGAGCTGTATCAACGTCCTGACGGCGTAGGCGCCCGAACTGAGCCTTCCTGCTAGGGTTGATATGTGTGGTCCCCACTGAAGTTTGGCATCTACTGTTATTCCCAGAAAAACTGCCGAGCCCACAGTTTCAAGCACCTCTTTGTCTAAAACAATGTTGGGTCCTAGATTTCTAACGTTAGGCAAGGCGAACTTTACACATTTCGTTTTCTTGGTATTAAGAACTAGGTTATTTGACGTAAACCAATCCGTAACTGTTGAGAGTGCACTGTTTACTTCGTCAAAATCATGTCTATTCCTGTCTACTTTAAAAATTAGAGAGGTATCATCTGCAAACAGCAGAACGTCACAGATGTCCTTTAAATAGAATGGTAAATCATTAACATATAAAAAAACAAGAATGGACTACTGACTTGCGGTACACCTAATTGAACTGGTAGCCCGGAAGATTTCACACCGTTAATATCTACACACTGTAATCTATTATGTATATAAGAACCTATCACATTGAGAGCCTCATTTTCGACACCGTAATGGCGGAGTTTACGCAAAATTATGTCATGGTGCACGCAATCAAAGGCTTTGGAGAGATCACAAAAAAATTCAATAGCATTTTGCGACTACTCCCATGCGTTAAATATGTGTTTCAGTAGAGCAACACCCGCATCCATAGTCGAACGACCCTTAGTGAAACCATATTGTTCACTATGTAGGAGATTATTTGAATTAAAATGTTTTAGCAACTGCTTAAGTATTAATTTTTCAAATATTTTGTTGAATGCAGGTAACATAGAAATGGGTCTGAAGTTGCAAACATCGGTTTTATTACCTTACTACTTTACTTTTCTTCATTAAATCAGGAACAATCCCCAAGTCAATACATTTATTAAAATTAACAGCTAGATAGGGGGCTACGATGTCTATTATATTACTTAATACTTTAATGGAAATGCCCCAGTAGTCACCGGTGTTTTTAGACTTAAGTGTTTTAAAAATATTAACCACATAACGCGGGGATACGTGTTCAAAGTGAAACAGACGACTACACTTAGATACACTGCTATGCAAAAGATTCTCAGCTTTAGATGGGGATGAATTTAAGGAGCGAGTTGTAGCTATTGGTATGTTAGCAAAAAACTCATTAAACGCCTCAGCTACGTCAGCGGCCTTATGAACTAATTTGTCGTCGGCCATGATCTCAAGTTGCTTATCCTGTTTAACAGATTTGCCAGTTTCATTATTAATAATTTTCCAAATGGTTTTTACTCTATTATTTGAATTTTTAATTGTATCGCTTAGAAATTTTGATTTCGCAGTAAATAATAATGCCGCGTTATAATTACACAGCCTCTGAGTACACGGGCATGATTTTAATTTATATCGAGTGTCAATGTAATGCCGCATTGACTTTACGGACATACCGACAGTTGTGTGAGAACACCAGTTTGTCCGACCAAAAACAGCAAAGACCGCGCCGTCGTCGATCGAAGGTTAGTGAACCGATATTTTAAGGATCTTGTATTTCGTGTTTAATTTTAAGCGATTTAGTTTGTTTGAAACTTTCATTTTTTAATTTTTGATGCTAGGTTTTTTTCTATGGTTTAGGATTATTCCTATGAACTAGTATTGTCCGTGTTTTCATTTATTGTCGTATTGTCAGCACCACTCTGTAAACGTTTCCGATCAATGACCTCAATTCACTCTACCTATTCCGACCTATAATCATAACACAAGGCAATCCAATATTAGTCACCACATGACACTAAACATCGTGCATGGAATTGGAGTAAGCAGACGTTGGCAAATGAAAATTTATTAACCTTTAATTCTTTGTAGGTAGTGGCTCTGATATATTTCAATTTGTTTGTGAAGCATACGGGCTTCGCAAGCATCATATGGTAACATAATGCACATTTTCATACACATGGTATACTATAAATGGAAGCCGACCTTCATGTCTGTGCGACCCGACCGCGTTGTTCTTCTAAATCGCGCGACTGGTTTTGAAGTTTCACATAGATTTGCAGATGAGATAACGTTTGTGTTCTTTCTCCGTAATTAGCTTACTGACACGTTATCGAGTTAGGGAGTTTGGTCGTGGAGGGTTTTCAGACCAATCTCCCTTTGGCGCAGCATCGTTTGTCGTGTTGTTGGGTTTAACATTGCATCACCTCACTCAACTGCCGTCTTCCTTCCTATTCGCTCAGTTTTTCTGAGTGAATAGGCTCTTATACACTAAACTAGCGCCCTTTACCATCAACGATCGCATCACTGCTTACCATCAGGCGGGACTGCGGTCAAGCGCTAGTTTATAATTATTAAAAAAAAAAAATACAATGCATAAATATGTGAGCTGTCACGCCCTTTATGCTTGGGACTGTTATTTAATTAATCAGTTTTTAGTTATTTACACTTTCATTTAAATATATATATTTTGTGTTGCTTTGCAGGTAATTTGGCGTGGTAGCTGGCATATGGTAAATAACTTCATTGTTGTTGTATTTTTTTGTGTTCATCACTATACATAGCAGTGGCGAAGAGTCCATACAAGCCGATTCCCACCGGGTTACCTTTCAAAAATCAGTTCCATATTCATACAAAAGTATTTCCATTCTATTTCATTAACAAAGTATTATTAATCAAATGCCTGCGCGATTTACAATAGCAATAGTAATTCTTAGCAATACCCTAAGTATCACATTTCATTTTATAGTCGTAAATTAATCAGCGCTTCAATTTTTCGTACATTACATTGAAGGCAACTCGACGAATTACAGCTTACCTCGGTCAACGTTTTACTATGAGGCGAAAAGAGACAGAGCGTGTCAGACCATCTCTTTCTAATGCTCGCTAACCGTCGGTAAAACTTGATAAATATAGGCTAATGCCAAACGGCTTGCAGTTCTCTCCTCTCCTCTATTAGAAAGAGACAAAGAAACCACGCCACTACGAGAAAGGAAACACGACAAAATTAAAAAGAATTAGCATTATAATGAAATCCTTCGCAAGTCATATTCTTTTTATTTTGGCATATTTTCGTGTTCCATTTCGTTTAGTTGAAAATAAATTATTGTTAGTATGTGTTCCTATACCTATTTTTCGTTTGTTATATTTTAATATTTGTGTTATTTAAACTGTGACTGATTCTGTAAGGTAATTTAATCGCAGATTTGGTTAAATACTGTGGATTTTGTTTGTTATTATGGCTTTAATTCATATAGAGTGCTGCTCAACAGACTACCTGCTTACAAAAGAAACTTCATTTTCAAAACTAAGTTATGCATACAAGAAGCATGTTATTCAGTTAGGTCGAGCACTCCCACAGATGATTATTGATTGCAAAAGGCGAGATGGATTTTTTAAACATTTTCACGCGTCGTTATATGATAAATATACATGGATGACAGGCAGTTGCAAACTGAACAAAATGTTTTGTTTTCCGTGTTTGTTATTTTCTGATTCGAAATCTGTTTGGAGCAGTACGGGTTTTACGGATATTAATAATTTGTCTAACTCAGCCAAAAAACACATTCAGACTGAAAACCACATCCGCAGCTGCTTGTTACTCCACGAATTTGGAAATAATGGCAGAATCGAGTCATTTTTTTTCCAACGCTTTTGATGTACATAACAGAAAAGTTGACCGTAATCGCGAGTTAATGAAATGTTTATTGACACGGTCATTCTTTTGGAGAAGCAAGAATTATCATTTCGCGGTCACAATGAAAGAGCAGATTCGGACAATCGCGGAAATTACATTGAAACGTTAAATTATTTGTGCAAGTACGATACAGTCCTTGATTCTCATTTGGAGCAATGTTCCTCGACCCAAAATTCTGTATTTTCAGGACTTTCAAGTGACATCCAAAATGACTTAATTCATTGTATCGCGTCTTCTATGCGTGACGAGATAAAGTCGGAAATAAATTCAGCTTCATTTGTATCGGTTATGATCGACGAAACGCCGGACGTCAGTCACAGGGAACAGTTGACTGTTATATTGCGGTACTTGTCCAGCAGTGGAATTGAAGAGCGTTTTCTGGGCTTCTATGACGTAAGTGGTGGTCGAAATGCCGACATTTTGACCACCATGTTACTCGGTATTCTCGATGACTTTTGTTGTAAAGATAAATTAATTGGACAGTCTTACGACGGCAGTTATGTCTGGAGAGCACGGTGGTGTACAAACTAAAGTTCGTGAAATCTGTCCCATGGCGATGTTTATTCCATGCTATGCTCACATTTTAAACTTAGTCTTGAGTCGGTATCTTGAATTCGTACCCGAATTAAAAGCTTTTTTTGGTCATATTAACAGTATCGTACGCTTTTTTAATAAATCTTCTAAAAGATCGAATCTTCTGAAAGAAGTTGCTCATCGTCGTATGCCGGGGGTAGCAGAAACGCGATGGCATTATCACTCGCGCATAATTAACGTAATTTTCAACTGCAGAACCGACATGATCGAAACTTTGAATTGTATTTTAGATTCAACGGAATCATGGGACAGCGAATCAATTTCAATGTCCGAGTGCTTGTTACACAAACTGGAAGACATGCAATTTTGCTTCTTATTGCGTATTTTTTCAGACATTTTCGAAAAGACAGACGTTCTTTTTGCTTTGCTTCAAAGTAAGCAAGTAGACATTGAAGTGGCAAAGCGCGAAATCGATTCTTTTGAACGGTGGATTTCGGAAGAGTTTATTAATTCGTTTGATACCATTTTCCACAGCATTGAACAAATCTGTGAGCCGCCGCGGCGACGGCGCCGAATAAATACTGACACGGATCCCAAAACGGCGTACAACTCAATGTTTTTCCCGATTTTTATTGTTATTTTTATCTTTTTTATTTTTATTTTATTTCCCTCGTTTTTATCCTGCCTATAATATTATTTGTATTAATATGAATGTTTAATTTTGATTATGTTGATTTTATGTTTGTTATTTTATTTTATGTTTCTAATTTTATGTTTTGCACTCATCATATTGTTACGGGCTAGGGGTACTAAAATACCGGTTAAGGGTTACGAAGTTTATTGGCAACGAAGGTACAGTCGATTGTAGGCATAGTGTAGATAGTAGGATCGGATCTTCATTTTCTCGCTGGTTTTCAGACCATTCTCTCTCACTAGCTCATGTATTCCATCTAGTTTACGTCGTAGGTCAGCCACATAGTCGACGGCTAGGATAGGGGTATCGGGGGGTGTTCCGGTTAGTGCATCTATGGGTAGTCTAATCTCTCGGCCGAAGTTGACTTTCGCCGGTGTACAATTTGTGCTATCATGTGTTGCAGAGCGGTATGACATTAAGAAGAGTGGAATGTATTGGTCCCAATCCCTCTGGTGTTCTTCCACTACTTTGGCCAAATGATTCTCTAGCGTCTGGTTGAATCTTTCGACCATTCCATCTGACTGAGGGTGATATGGTGTTGTACGAGTCTTATGTATCCGGAGTAGTTGGCAAACCTCTCGGAACAGTGAAGACTCGAAATTTCTACCCTGATCAGAGTGTAACTCCAAAGGAATGCCGAATCGACAGAACACCTCGTGAACTAGCTTTTTGGCGACTGTGTGAGCTTCTTGGTTAGGTACTGCAAAAGCTTCTGGCCATTTGCTGAAATAGTCTTGCATGACGATGATATACCTATTGCCTTCTTCAGTGATAGGGAATGGCCCAGCTATATCGACAGCAACTCTTTCCCATGGTGCACCAACATTGTACACTTTCAGCCGACGACCTCTGGCTCTTGTTTGCGGTCCCTTTACTGAGGAGCAGGCTACACATTTCCTACACCAGTCCTCTACGTCTTCGCGACAATAATAATAATAATAAATAATAAATTGTTTATTTCTCAATTTTGTACATAATTTGTATAATGATTTTCTTAATTCTAAATAGCACTGATGTATAATTTGCCTGAACTAGGTAGAACCTGTGCTTCAGGCGTAAAAGTGCTTATTATATTTTTTTATTTTGCAATAAATTAACAATAAAACAATAAAAGTAGGACGTTAAAATCTAGAACACAACGGAAGTATACAGTGTTATTATTAGTATCCTATTGCTTACACCCAATAAAATCTTTTTCTCACCTTCTCCAGAGTTTTCTTCACTCCTAGATGTCCTCCGGATGCTCCTTCGTGCACCTGCTTTAGCACTGATGCGACTTTATCACAGGGGACAACTATCTGTAAGGTGACCTCCTGTCCACTGGGTGATTCCCATTTCCTCTTCATAACTCCATTATCAATTATCAGGCTGTCCCATTGAGCCCAGTAACTTTTTGCTGTTGGGCTAAGCGCTGATATTTCGCTCCAAGCGGGCCTCTGGCCACGCTGCTTCCATTCAATTACTGTCCTCAAGACGCTATCTTCCTTCTGTGCATCTTCTAATGATTGATTATTCCAGTCCTCGTCCACAGCGTTCACCTGGATGATCCGCACGTTCTCTTTCTTTTCCTGATTGCGTTCATCACAGCGGTCCTTACTAATGGAAGTAATCTGGCGGCGGCGGTCCTTTTGTCTTGCCTTTTTCTCGAGACGCTTCTTCTTCCGTAGCTCGGCCTCGACTTCCTTGTCCCGCCTTGCGTCTGACTCAATCCACGACCTTCCGCACGACCGCTCTCGCTCTTGTTCTCGCTTGCCGGAACGTTCGCGTTGCCGGTCCTTGACACGTTCCCGCTCTCGTTCAGCGGGTCGCTCGCGGCGCCCACTCCGATCGCTCCGCTCGCTCGGGCGCTCGGGCTCGACCTTGGCGTCGCGCTTGCGCCACAGCAACACCTCTGCGTCTTTACGTGGCCAAGAAGTACTTCTTCCCTTAGCCTTCCTGGGACAATCGATTCGAATGTGCCCCTTTTCGCCGCACTCATAGCAGGTTGGTCCTCGTCGGGCTTTTACTTGTACGGTTACTTCACAAATACGGTCGTGTTGTTGGACATCTTGGCGTACTGCTTCCACCTCCAGAGCGTGCGTCAAGGCTGCCTTCAGGGTCTGATGATGACCCAGGCGTACTGCAGCTCTGACTTCTGCATCTCGAATCCCATCAGTAAAGAATCGCAGAGTAGTAGCGTCAATCAGTCCCGGTGTTGATGCATATGCCTTCCGAACCATACGTTCTATTTCCGTTGCCCACTGTTGCAGACCCTCATTGCTCTTCTGTGTGCGGTCGCGGAGTTGAGCCCTGTAGACATGTTCGAGGTGTTTCTCCCCGTATCTAGACTCTAACGCTTCCAGCAAACAGGCTAGGGTATTACAATCGCCGGAAATGTTTTCGAGGATTTGTACCGCATCACCACGCAGTGCAAGCGTAAGAGCGGTTACCGCTTGATCGTCGTCCCAGTTGTTGCCTTTTGCGACCTTTTCGAATTGAAGGCGGAAGGCTACCCATGATGTTGTTCCGTCAAAATGAGGTACTTGGAACGTCGGCAAAGCATTGGGTACAAGTACCACACCTTTAATTCCTCCATTCTGCACAGCTTTATGGAGAAACTGTATTTCTTTCTCACACTCCATGATGGTACTGTCTAGTTTCTCTAAACGCGCATCATGTTTGTCTATACGAGTATCGTGTTTGTCTATGCGCGTATCTTGATGGTCCATACGCGCTTCTTGTTTGTCTATGCGCGTATCTTGATGGTCCATACGTGCATCTTGTTGTGCTGTTTTTACTCTAAGTTCGTTGACCTCTTCTTTAGTGTTTTCCAATTTTTCGTTTAATTCTAATACCAGCTGCTGGGATTCCTTTATTTTTGCCTGGATTGCTGTCTGGGATTCTGCTATACCTTTTATTTGCGCCTGGGTTTCTGCTATGCTCAGCCTTATTTGCGCCGTCAAGTGAGCCAGTAATGCCGATAAATCGCATCCGCTGGTTCCGGGAATAGTGGTGGTACTAGGCGCACTCACATTCGTCGGTGTTACGTCGGCCGCATCTTCTACGGGTGCAGGGACACCAAGCGATTCTTCCTCTTGACGCGCCAAATCCATCGCTGCTTGTCGTCGCGTGCGAACTCTTTCGTCTTCCCTTGGCGTGACCGGCATTCCGCTTCTGACACCAATTGGTACGGGCTGGGGGTACTAAAATACCGGTTAAGGGTTGCGAAGTTTATTGGCAACGAAGGTACAGTCGATTGTAGGCAATGACAAGTAGAATGTTGCTGACGTTGCACCGAAGTCTTCACTTACGTCCACGAAGTCCGTGTTGTAAACACACAATAACACTACAGATGTTTCTTCACGTAGTACTCAATGTTCTCGTTACAGTTGTCGCAGTAGGTATTCTCAAAGATCGCTTCTTAATTGTCGCTGTTTTCGTCTCGGTAGTCGAATGCAGACTGACTCGGCGCCGGCGTCACGGCGCTATATATAGGCCAGCTGATCGAACATTCCAGAATCGTCTAGACGTAATAATAATAGCGCATAACTTCGAGTACATTCAGTAGGTACCTACGGTAATTCCCGGAAACGGGATTCTAGAAATTTCGATGTCGTCACTTAGTTGACAAAGTTGATGAAACCTGTACCATTCGATAGGCCACCTTAAGTCTAGGAATGCGTTTTTTATATTACACCTATACGATGTCTAGGTCTCGAGTTATAGAGCTTAAAAGTTACGCACTGCATGTCACGCGATATTGAACCTTATGCCCTCGACATAAGGTGCATTCGTAACAATATATTATCACTAATTGTATCGTGTTTAGACCTAGTTTTATGTGCAAGTTGTGGTCTTCTATAATTGAAGGCGCACACGTAAAAGAGCCTTACTGAATTATTGTAATTTTCTATTGTATTTGTGTATCCTTTGTTGGAGATCCCATTAAATAAATAAATAATAAATAAATATACTAATATATAAAGCTGAAAAGTTTGTTTGTTTGAACGCGCTAGTCTCAGGAACTACTGGTCCGATTTGAAAGATTATTTTTCCGTTGGATAGCCCATTAATCCAGGAAGGCTTAGTGCTATAAAACATCACGCTGCGACGGATAGGAACGGAGCATAACAAAAAAAAAATATGTTGTATGTTTTTTTATTATTACTCCACTCCATTATTATGACGAATGTATGAGGGTTCCGTTTTTGCTATTTGGCTACGGAACCCTAAAAAAGAAGAGGATATATTAGATTAGGACATGAGAGGGTATAGAGGTACCTTGTGACTTCTCAGATGTCGTCCGAGGTTGGACTTCCACTGGTACACCTTCCCGCAGCGAGGACACGGGTAGCGGTTCTGTCCCTTGTGGAGTACGCTGAAACACAACGGATGCCGTTCAGCATAAAGGAGGAAACATACTATCAAAACGTGACACGACGCCACGCCATCCGACGCATGTGAGTACGTATGTATTTGTACGACACGCCATCCGATGAATCAGCGTGATGATCGAAACATACAATCAAAACGCAACTCGATGTGTTGTGCTGACACCCGACGCTCGTCGTACACATAGGCAACACGCCACGCGATGCTACAACACGTATGGTGTAGTCAGGCGCGTGCACAGAGATTTTCTTGAAGGTATGCATAGATATACCTACTACCCAAATCTCTGTGCTTATATATGGTAAAACCTAAAAAAACGTAACGTAGACGTAGTTTCAATTTAACATAGTCGCGTACTTTTTCGCATGTCAACATTGAATTGATGTTTGTGCGTGGCTACAATGAACATCTAAGTATGTGATTGATGATAAGAACAAGTCAAATAAATGATATACGTGGGGTGTTAGGTATTTTTTTTTTTTGCCCAAATGAATACAATGAAATCATCATCTCAGGGTTAATACCAGTCGCATCCAAAGCTTTGGAATCTGGGGTCCGCTTTTCCAGTCTAATTGCTGATTTTGGCAAAATTTCGACATTTTCCGTGAAGCGACTGCCGTCTGACTTGTGAGCTCCAACAACCCGTAACGACTGCCACTAGATGTTCGTATGGCAACCGAAATCAACGGCTTAACGGGCTTTCCGAGGCACGACCAGACCAGTGCAAATATTCATATTCATGCATACAAATATTTACACTGCGCGAGGATCGAACCCACGCCTCCTTACGCAGCGGCCGCGTTCGCTACCGCTACGCCATGGAGGCTATCAAAATACAATGAAATGGTATTACTAACTGAACTGTAAATAAGTAATAATTTATTTCTCAAAAAACTAAAAAAATATTTTTTACTATCTATAAATTAAATCAACGCGCCTATCTATTTTTAAATAACTCTGTAAAAATTAAATATATATAAGATCGTTGTGAAATCGCTAAAAGTTCTTTTAAAATGGAAATATAGACAAATCTTTCATAAATATGCGTAATGCACTACTCATTGGAATAATAACTATTAAATTTTGCTAATTTGTAAACTTCAGGAAAATTATTACAATATAAAGTATAGTATTGAAATTCAAAAGCAAGTAGGTTGAAAAACTTAAGGTCTTTTAAGTTTTTATAACGACGAACTGTCAATGCCGTGTTTTAAAATAATATACCTACACGAGAAACAAAACAATTTATTTGTGTGTACACACTACACAGCCTGCTAACCACATATAATTATCATAATACTTTTTATAAAGACAACCTTTCTTTTGTGTTAAACCAAAAACTCTAAAATAAATGAATATTTAATTCCGCTTAAAACAACCAATATTGAAACAACATAAGCTGCTAAAATCAAAAAGGTATTTGAACGAACAACAATCATGCTATATTTCTGAACTTCTTAAATTCGTCGCATTATTAGAAGCTGTGCTTATCGTGCCCTTAAAAGCCAATGAAATTTCACGCACACGTACACAACAATTTAGGCACACAAGCAAATAATTTTATACACAGACAGATATGGAAGAGGAACATTTTGTTTGTGCTTACGACCGCTACGAGAAGTGGCGCGGCCGTCGCGACGAAGGCCAGTGATATTTCGTAGTTAGCACTAGGCCCAATAGATGGCAGTGTTCTCACTAACTGATTAACAAAGTCTTTCAGTTTTAAGTTTGTAGTATATAAATTATTATATATTTTTTTAGAAAACTATTAGGGTATGCAGAGCTTTTCTGCTTGTATGGAGCGCACGCGCCTGGGTGTAGTGTAGTCTCTCACGAAATGCTGAAGTGTATTGACGTGTCACGTGGCCATGGATTCGATTCTGCTTGAAGACGAGCTAGATGAGGGTTTTGAAGAAGATTTATTGCAGATTTTGGGGATATATTTTGTACAGAAACAGTAAATAAAAAAAAAAAGACGTACTCATCTATACTAATATATAAAGCTGAAGAGATTGTTTGTTTGTTTGAACGCGCTAATCTCAGGGACTACAGGTCCGATTTGAAACATTCTTTTTGCGATGGATAGCCTATTATTCCAGAAAGGCTTTAGGCTATATAACATCACGCTGCGACCAAAAGGAGTGGAGCATATAACAAAAAAACATATCGAAACCCACGAGGATGAAACCGCGGGGACCTGAGTACTGTTTCACTAATTCTTCATCCGACATTTTAAATTAATTTTTGAACAAAAAATATCTTTTATTATAACCGCCATAAAAACGTCGGGTGTTAACTAGAAACACACTGCGCTGATTCGTCGGGTGGCGTGTCCCACCCCCCCCTCTCCCGGCAACACGCTGATCCAAATCGGTTGGATGTTGCGGCGTGTGGTCACGTAGCGTGTTATCTATGCGCTTCGGACCATATTAAATATATAGAATTGATACGTACTGACATGCGTCGGATGGCGTAGCATCGTGTCACGTTTTGATAGTATCTTTCGACCTTTATAGTCGTCTGAATATCGCGGTAAAATTGAGTTTTTCTCGAGATTTTGAAATATCATATTTCTTTTATTAAGTTTTCGAAAAAATCAAATGATAGACGCGTATAATCAAGGTATAAAATTGTAGAAAAAAATCATTGCTCTAAAACAGCGAAACCACTCCACGAAGAAAACAGCGAAATACGTTTGTAAGGAGAAAACGCCACTAGAGTCCCCTCTTAAGGCTATTCACAGTACATTAATAATATTATTTCATCAATTCATATTGCAAACATAGAAAGGAAATTTAGATGATCCGTATAAAACAAGTAGTTTATAAGCGCGCCACAGCTGACGCCAGAGGTCAACGCCCTGCTCGCCCGCCCAAGCGTAGCTTTGACCACTTTTTTGTTGGGGCAACCAACTAAAATAGCAAGCTCATAACTTTGTGGTTTTTATGATATCTTTTTGAAATTTTTTACATAAATTATTTACTTAAAAACAATGGACACGTGTTTCGGGTTTCACAGAAACAACGAATTATGTTGTATAAATGTGAAAATTAAAAAAAAAAATTGTTGTCCAATATTTAGTTATCACTTACTTCAGATGATACCGGTACGTCTTCCGCGAACTGAAGTTTTTGCCGCACTCCTCACAGTGAGGCCTCTCCGGGAGGACCTCTTTAAGAGGAGCTCCCTTAACTGGCTTCACGTCGCCATTCAGTCTTGTTTCCTGCAAAGAAGCAAATAATTTTTACGCCAGCCTATAGATGCCATGTCTTCGAGGTTTTGATGTTATACTTCCCTTTTCTTAAGAGCAGCGGTGACGAAACGAAATATACACGAAATATTCGAACATCGAAATACGAAAATTCATTTTATTTAATTAATTTCTTCCAGTCTGATTACAATTTAATTATCTTCAAGGTTAGAGTGAATAGGCTCTGGATAAACTCGCGCGCTTTACCATCAACGATTGTATCACTGCTTACCATCAGGCGGGATCGCAGTCAAGTACTAGTTTATTTATACTAATATATAAAACTGAAGAGTTTGTTTGTTTGAATTGACAAAATATTTATGCTTAGGATAGACCAATAATCCAGGAAGACTTTTGGCTACATAACATTAACACTGAAACGAATAGAAGCGGAGCATAACAAAAAAATAGCCACCTCTACTCCCTACTGTACCAGCACTGCTCCCTACTGTACCACCACTTCTCCCTACTGTACCACCACTTCTCCCTACTGTACCACCACTTCTCCCTACTGTACCACCACTTCTCCCTACTGTACCACCACTTCTCCCTACTGTACCACCACTGCTCCCTACTGTACCACCACTGCGCCCTACTGTACCACCACTGCTCCCTACTGTACCACCACTTCTCCCTACTGTACCACCACTGCTCCCTACTGTACCACCACTGCGCCCTACTGTACCACCACTGCTCCCTACTGTACCAGCACTGCTCCCTACTGTACCACCATTGCTCCCTACTGTACCACCACTGTTCCCTACTGTATCACCACTGCTCCCTACTGTACCAGCACTGCTCCCTACTGTACCAGCACTGCTCCCTACTGTACCACCACTGCTCCCTACTGTACCACCATTGCTCCCTACTGTACCACCACTGTTCCCTACTGTATCACCACTGCTCCCTACTGTACCAGCACTGCTCCCTACTGTACCAGCAGTGCTCCCTACTGTACCACCACTGCTCCCTACTGTACGACCACTGCTCCCTACTGTACCACCACTGCTCCCTTTTTTGATTATACTCTGTGCAGACAACAAATGATAATAGAGTATAACATCTTACCTCATTAACTAAAGGTACTTTCTCCTGCTTCACGTCTATATCGTTATCTTTAATATCGTCGTGTTCCATGTTCAGCTCGTCCCCGTCCATGGGCTCCTCTACTACAGACTCTGGTGACGGAGAACGTTTTTCTTTTACTTTTACCTTCTTCTTTATAGGTATCTTTTCGGTTTTAGGTTTGATTTTCTTTTTAGTTTTTTCTTTTACGGGCTGTTGAAGGGAAATTAAGATGAATTTTGTGTTTTCGTTGCCATGGATTCAACACATGCATTCTTAATGAAGGCACAAAAATGTCTTCATTAAGATGTCTGTATACTTCATAATGAAGGCATTTTTAGGGTAATTATTTTTCAACGCAAAGGCGTTCTCAGACAAGAACTGAATTCATGGCAAGCGTTTCGCCTCGTCTTTTATACCGCGTACATCGAGGGACTGGAACAATTTGCCAGCGGGGTTGTTTTCGTTGGACTACAATTTATGTGCCTTCAAGGCTAGAGTGAATAGGCTCTTAATAAACTAGCGCGCTTTACCATCAACGATTGCATCACTGATATTCAAGCTTATAGATTATAATCTAGTGAATATAATTTAAAAAATAATAATACAGACACGTCGATGTAAGCACTCGGTGGTAATTGTCAGCTCTCCCCCCAATCCCCACCCCCCACGGTAGCGCGAAATTTAAATTGCCTTACATGTTATAAGTTGAACAAAACTTGTTGCAAATACTTATCGTAATAAATCGTCTTTATGTTGAGACCCAAACATACCTTTTCAGCTTTCTTCCCCCTCCTCTTCCGCGGTTCCACATTCAAGTTATTAACGAAACTCTCTGGTTCACAGTGCGTGTGCTCCGTCTTCACCTCGTGTAGTCGGTCGGTGTCGCCAGGCGGGCCGGGAGCCTCGTCGGCCTCCGTCTTGATGTCGGGCTCCGGGTAGCCGAAGCAGTAGGCCTGGCACACCGTGAGATGCGCGGGCTCTGGCGGTTGCTGGAAGTTGTTCTGGAATTGTGAATACGCATGTTTTTTTTATCGAAACTCGAATAATTCCCATTTAGGATAGTGTGTATCATTCCACTGCCGGTCGAAAGACTTGGAGTACCATTGATCGTTTCTATAGCTCATTTTTTGTGGGGTCTGCCGCCGAATGCCCCAGGATTGTCCTCGTATTTTGGCCCTTAGCTGATTGGACAGTTTTGTTTTTTTTTTTTAGTTATTATAAACTAGTGCTTGACTGTAACCTGATGGTAAGCAGTGATGCAATCGTTGATGGTAAAGCGCGCTAGTTTATTAAGAGCCTATTCAATCAGAAAAACTGAGCGAATAGGAAGGAAGACGGCGGTTGAGCGAGGTGATGCAATGTTAAACCCAACAACACGACTAACGATGCTGCGCCAGAGGGAGATTGATCTGAAGACCCTCCACGACCAAACTCCCAATAAAACAACATTAGGCGCATCGTACCCGGCACACATCGCAACACAACTGCTAAGACCCGTCCATCTTACGGCTTCACCAGTGATCACGACGAATCGCTTGGCGGCAGGACTTTGTCTGGTGGGTGGTAACTTCTGCCGGCGGCCGATGTTATGGCCTACCACCGAGTTGACGTGGCCAATCTGTGTTTGGAGTGCAGTGTGGTGTTTTGAATATGATGTGACAATGTGATGCCTAGCCGTTCCAGTGCACGTTGGCACTCTCAAGGTTTAGGCTTTTGAATGTTTGCCAAGGACAAGTCTGGTCTCCATGGGCCGGAAAGAGAAAGATGCGCATGTGAATTTATGAAAGAAAGAAAATACATTTATTCAGCACAGACATAAAGACACACAACACATTTAAAATAAACAAACATCAGGCAGCAACAAATAAAAAAAAAACGACCAAGTGCGAGTTTTACTCGAGCCCGAAGGGTTCCGTATCATTATCTTTAAAAATGGCAAAAAATCACGTTTGTTGTATGGTACCCTTCATTATTTATTTTTAATTTTAATACATAACCAAATATTCTGTGAACATTTCAAGCGGCTATCTATTTCCGTTATTAATATGGAGTAAAACGGCAAAAAATCACGTTTGTTGTATGGGAGCCCCTTTAAATATTTTATTTTTAGTATTTGTTGTTATAGCGGCAACAGAAATATATAATTTCTGAAAATTTCAACTGCCTAGTTGTTACGGTTCATGAGATACAGCTTGGTGACAGACGGACAGATGGAGAGCGAAGTCTCATGAATAGGAGCTTCGAGCCGATGAACTGCCAATGCTATGTAAGCCATTATTGTCGAATGCATCAGGCCATAAATTGAATAGTTATAATTATTTTCAATGTTTAATGTTTGTGATGTGGCAGTACTTTTTAAATAAATAGGGTTCCGTTTTACTTTTTAGGTACGGAACCCTAAATATCAAATAGATAGTAAAAAACCCTGATTTGAAAAATATCAGCAAAGTGTGCTTCGCGGAACCTGTACCAAAAAGCAGTTCCGCAAAAATGCCAGACAACTAGTGCCTGAGGCTAATTATCAACTGAACCTGATGTGAGGTAACCGATGTAAAACAGTTTTACACCACAACACAACGTAACAAAAAATTAAAATGACATATTCAGATGATGATGTCTGGTGAAGCCGTACGGAGGACGGGTCTAAGCAGTTGTGTTGCGATGTGTGCCAAGTACGATGCGCCAAATGTTGTTGCGTTGGGAGTTTGGTCGTGGAGAGTCTTCAGGTCAGTCTCCCTTTGGCGCAGCATCGTTGGTCGTGTTGTTGGGTTTAACATTGCATCACCTCGCTCAACTGCCGTCTCCCTTCCTATTCGGTCAGTTTCTCTGAGTGAATAGGCTCTTAATAAACTAGCGCGCTATACCAACAACGATCGCATCACTGCTTACCATCAGGCGGGATTGCGGTCAAGCGCTAGTTTATAATTATAAAAAAAAAGTCTATAACATCGCCGATACCACTTGCTTCCAAGTATTTTTGACAATCAGCGAAATATTTCGTTTTTGAAACATCGATCACTTTAAATACACTAGATTCACAATCAGCGTAAAAAATGGTTGAACTGAACAAGCGCACAACGCTGCACTTGGGAGCTTCTTTCATTTAGTACTTACTATATAATTCTGACTTTAAAGCATGCGTGTAAGGTTGAATTTGGTTTGATGTTTCATGAACCACAGAGTCGGTCGTAAAAAATAATTGGTTTTTGTACTGCTTTGTGATAAGAACTTTATACAATGCACTTAAGGCTGATTTTAAATTACTGTATATTTACTTTGATTACTTTAGACTGCTTTATACTTGTCGCCATTTTTGATAAGAGTTTTGTTCGAGTGTGTATACAGGGTGTAAGGAGAACGCTTCCGAAGCCAGAACGTAGATTATATACAACCTAAATGCAAACGGATACCAATCACCTTTCGCTTTAAATTGATTATTTTCAAGACTTCATATTTCGTAAACAAGCATTGGATAGCGTACGAAACGTGAGGTCACTGACACGCAAGGCGACGTCGCACTACCGCGCCCGTGCTTATCAGCCGCCGAAAAGAGCCGATTTATACGCAATTTACAAACATCACTTTCAAAATCGCAATTGTAGTCCATTGTAAAAATCTGACAGAGGCATTTTACGTACCTGTCTAAATCCTTTGCGACCTTATGAGGTTTGGCTCGAACTGAGTTCCATTCATTTCAATACAAAGCCGGGCCCGTCGCTGTGTCGATTCGTGAACACGAGGCATTAGTGTTGGATCCTCAACACATTCTTCACGTAGTTTATTAAAAACACTCACTATTCTGCCCCGCATTTCATCAGCACTGTCACATTCCCGATCAAACACTCTTTCTTTCACATACCCCCATAAAAAGAAGTCCAACGGCGTTAAGTCGGGTGAGCGAGCCGGCCAGGCGTGCGGCCCCAGCCTTCCGATCCAGCAGTCATTAAAAAGCTCAGTGAGACGCTCGCGGACGGGACGCGTAACATGCGGTGGAGCGCCATCGTGCTGGAACCATGCTCGACGAAATTCAGCCACAGACACATTGTCTAGCATATCATTAAAGTGTCCATTTATAAAATTAAGATATGCTGATCCATTGAGGCGCTGCGGTAGAAACACTGGTCCTAGAATTCGTCCATTAAAAATACCAGCCCATACGTTGACGGACCATCTGGTCTGATGGCCAGTTTCTTGAGTGGCGTACGGGTTCACGTCTGACCATACATGGGCATTCCTCCTGTTCCACATCCCGTTTCTCGTGAATGTGGACTCGTCCGTCCAGATAATGTGCTCAATGAAGCCAGGCGCACGTTGTTGTTGATCTAGTAGCCAACGACAGTACGCACGACGACGAACGTGATCATTGGGCAACAAAGCTTGTACTTTGTGTATTTTGTAGGGCCGCATTCTGTTCCGGCGCAAAACTTTATGAACTGTCCAGTGAGAGACTGTTGGTACACCCCGGCGCCGCAATAATTTCGCCGCACTTCGTGTACCCAGGCGTGGATTTTGGCGAATCACATTTAAAATACGCTCCTCAGTCTGAACATTCACTTGTTGTCCACCACCTGCCGCCATCGGAGCAATCGGTCGATTTTCTAAGACTCGCTGAAAAGCTGCAGTTATCATGCGAGAATCAGATGGATGCCGGACGTTCGGAAAT
Organism: Sesamia inferens; assembly: GCA_037179545.1. NCBI lineage: Eukaryota > Metazoa > Arthropoda > Insecta > Lepidoptera > Noctuidae > Sesamia > Sesamia inferens. Next base: position 21,761,914 of record CM073946.1, read on the forward strand.
CTGTTTCGGTAAATTCTCAACGCTAGAGAAGCATTGCCAAGGGCTTCTCCTAAACACATCAACATGTTGCCGTATTCACGAGCACTGTACACGTATGCCTCAGGCATTGTTTAAAACAACAAAAAGTTATAACTAAAAAGAATAAAACAGCACTGAAAACGTAACAATAACTAAACACAAATTTAAAACTAACAAAACAATAATTAAATAATCTGTTAAAAACGTAGGTAACGCACAAGCTCACGAACCGAACAATGTTAGATTACTATTATTTACTAAAGAAGCAAACGCTTTGGGGACGTCCCCGTAGGCAAAAGCGGTGTGTTTACAGAGGCGAAAATGCTAATAGAATAATTAAATAATTACGAGATCAGAAATCAATTCATTTTAATTGTTAGGAAATTGTACTTATGCTTTATTACAAACTGTTTTCATTTTCTAACTTTTAAATAAGATTTAACTGGTTTCTTAGATTCAATTAATTTAATTATTCACTTTATTGATTAGGTTTACTTACTAAATGAAGGATCCAGTTCTTGCAATAAACGAGCACGCATCGTGTGACTTTAATTACATTATTATAAAGTTCAAATTCAATTGATTCACGGGCGCAACTGTAAATGCGATGAAAATTTTTTAGTCAATTACAGCTGATGTCAGCGATCTTTTACTTTATTTCATTTACTATCGATTATCGACATAATACAAAACTGTTATTAAATTCACGACATGTCCATCAATTTAAAACTGTTGACGCCTCTGTAATGTTTATTTTTCTTTATTTTAGCGGCGCTTTACAAAGGATTTTTATGGCCTTACAGCCACGACACTGTAGGTATCTAAGTACCTTCGATATGGGCCTCAAGGTTAAGCAAAGTAAACTGGATTTTTCTGATTTGTAAATTTGAACATTCAGATCAAAATAAAATTGTAACCCTGTTAAAGGGGAAAATCATTACGATCCTTGCACGAATGGAACTCGTAAGCAGATATCCCACAACTAGGTAGAAGTGAACTGAAAAGACATTTGCTTCAAGCGATCGAGTGAAGGTTAGTAGTTTAGGAAGATTGGTGTACAATAAAGAATAAATAAATAAAATAGTCAGCCGGCGCATCGCACGTCGCGCGACGCGCGCTTCGGTTTCAGCCGTGAAACTGTCGCGATGTCGGTGACCGCATGCGGTCTTTGAACCCGAGCTTATGCGCGAAAGTCAGCTGATATTATTTACGAATGCATTGCTTGTTAGAGTTGTAAAGAAAAAAAAAATGTTTAATCGCAAATAATGGTTTCATTTAACTCATTTAACTGTTCCCACAGCATAGTGTACGAAAAATGCTTAAGTAAAATTGTTAAAAAAAATCCTCATTTTTTGATGGTATCGTATCGAGAATCACTAGCCTTATCACCTGTCTTCGTTTTCGGAAGCGTTTCCCTGACACCCTGTATAGTGTACTAGCGGCCGCCAGCGACTTCGTTCGCGTGGAGTTTGTTATGCTCCGCTCCTATTGGTCGCAGCGTGATGTTATAAAGGGTGTATCTGACATCGTCGCACAAACGAGTACCATGGATCCAGTACATGATTCTGAACCCCCCAGTGGTGGAATTTTGCGTCGGCTTTTAAAAAAATAATATGTAGTTTTTTTTCACCTTAGACGGTTCATAATTGCTATACTTTTATAACGCAATAAGATTTTAAAGTAAAAATTAATTAATTCATTAATTACACAAAAAAGCGTAATGTGAACAATACTAGAAAAACTATCCTATCAGCTGATTTAATAGAGTTCGCATCAGGGGTCAACGTCATACCAACACGCACGGCGGCACGCTTGCAACGTTCAAAGGCCGAGCCGACACTTTTTTAAACACTTTTATTTCTGTTACCGCTCATTAACGACATAAATGACTATCATAATTATATTAGTGGCATGCGGTGTAGCCTTTTCACGAAGTTTGCGTTACGATGTCAGATACACCCTGTATAGCCTAAAGCCTTCCTGGATTAATGAGCTATCCAACGCAAAAGGAATTTTTCAAATCAGACCAGTCGTTCCTAAGATTAGCGCGTTCAAACAAACAAACTCTTCAGCTTTATATATTAGTATAGATAAGTGATATTATATGAGTGTCTCACTTGATGTGCATACAGCAGCTGCGTGTACGAGCGCTGCGCTCGCTCCTTGAACTTCAGCCACCTGCGTAGGTGCGCCGCACACTCCCAGCATACTCGGATGTAGAACGGAGACGAGTCGTATAACTGATGGGAGAACAATAGTGACATTCATAATGTTAACACCAGAAATAAGGACAAACAGCGAGCCCTTTTTCACCGACTTCAAAAGGTTCATAACTCTCGCTTGGTTTAACTTTTTATAACAAGATACCCTCTGCTTTGCTAGACTACCCTTACAATACATTTAAAGCACAAATCAAATCCAAGCTTTGTTTAAAGGCATATTATTCCGTAAATGATTATTTAAATGATTAGAATAGCTGGTAGCTCTGATTAACTCAAGACAAAGTTTGTGTTCTTTCTCCGAAATTAGCTTACTGACATGTTAGATGATGAGTTCATATAATTTACTTTTTTACAATACATAAATATGTGAGCTGTCACGCCCTTTATACCTGGGGCTTTTATTTAGGTACTTAATAAGTTTTTAGTTATTCACATTTCCATTTTAATGATATTTTATTTTTTGTTTTTGCTTTGCTGGTATTTTGGCGTGACTGCAATCCCGCCTCATGTTAAGCAATGATTCAATCGTTGATGATAAAGCGCGCTAGTTTATTAAGAGCCTATTCACTATTAAAAAACTGAGTGAATAGGAAGGAAGACGGCAGTTGAGCGAGGTGATGCAATGTTAAACCCAACAACACGACCAACGATGCTGCGCCAGAAGAAGATTGATCTGCATATGGTAAATAATTTAATCGTTGTTGTGTTTTCTTGTATTCATTACTGTACCTACATAGTATTGTATAAAGGCATGTGTTTTTTTTAATGAACAAACAGCTGTGCTGCTGGGGAGTTTGTTACGCCACTTCTTCTTGCCAGCGAAAGCTTTAGGAAGTGGCTATACAAAATTGAATAGTTCCAAATAATTATTGTCAAAACATTCTTATATGGCGTACGGTGCGGATGTTTTAGAGAATAGAGCAGTCATGTACAGAAGGCCTAGTATGAATATTCAATACGAAACTCGATCGTCGATATCGAGCGCGTTTGACTCAGCGATTGGCCCGCTTCAAGGTCGTAAGAACTCTCAACCAATGAGAGCGCCAAACGCTCTCGATAACGACGATCGTGTTACGTATTGAAAACTCATACTAGACCTACTGATGACAGCAAATCAATCTACTACATATTGTCAGATTTCCTTATTAGATTTTCAACTTTATCTCTAAAACATTAAGCTCAAGGTTGATTAGGAATATCTGACAGTTTGGAGTAACATGACCTGCTGTCGTTCGTACCTACTACAAATGTAGAGGACATCAATACTTGCAAAAAAGTCCGAAGAATTTAAAACCTAATAGAAATAGTAATTTTCTCGGTGGTAGGCCACAACATTGGCTGTCGGCAGAAGTTACCACCCACCAGACAAAGTCTTGCCGCCAAGCGACTCGTCGTGTTCCGGCATGATGTCTGGGTACGATGCGCCAAATGTTGTGTCGGGAGTATGGTCGTGGAGGGCCTCCAGATCAATATCCCTCTGGCGCAGCATCGTTGGTCATGTTAGATAGGTTTAACATTGCATCATCTCACTCAACTGCCGTCTTCCTTCCTATTCACTCAGTTTGTTTTTTGAGTGAATAGGCTCTTAATAAACTATATTCTCGCCAAGCTCCATAAAGAATAGAGGTAAACAAACCAATTTAGGGTTATCACAACTCACGTTTTACAAATCTCCTGTTATTTACATAATCATCGACTTTTACATGCTAAATATTTATTAACATTTCCTATTGCAGCAGATTTTAATAGAATCACTAAAATAACATGCATAATAACTTGGTATTTCGAAAAACCATTGAAAAGTCGACATTAATTTTAGGTGATAGCTCTACAAAAAAGAAAGATGGATGAAATCCAGGTGTTAAACACATTTTGTGGAATTCAACCAATGAATAAAGATGAGGCATTTGGCAATAAAATTTTGCCTATTTTAATTACTTTCAAATCAACTGCATAACACATGTATTGTAATACTTTCAAGTATGGACTAAGTATAATATACATATAATATGCATCAAAAATTTTAACCTATTAGGAAATTAGCTTATATGTGTGTCATATTTCATTCAAATCGGCTAAGCATTGTATTCAAATCATAAATATCTAAACAAATAAACTGTTTACATTAGTAGGAAGTAGAATTATTACTTTTATGAAAATCATCTATCTAGAAAAGGTTGTTAACATCTGTCTTTTAGGCGTAAACTACTCGTTGCCTAGCAACGGTTTGTTTACCTCTATTCTTTATCGAAATTGGCCGACATATAGCCTGCTTTACCATCAACGATTGGATCAATGCTTACCATCACATCCATCAGGATTGCAGTCAAGCACTAGATTATAATTTGTAAATAAATAAGAAAAAAACCTCCACAACCCGAAGGCGATATCGAAGCATTGCAGTTAGAATAATTGTTGGACTTTTGAGGGCTCCAACAAACCGTTACGACTGCCATGAGATGTTCGTATGGCAACCAGGACTAATGGCTTAACGTGCATTCCGAAGCACAACCAGACCAGTGCAAAAAAAATGTATACTAATATCTGCACTGCGCGGGGATCGAACCCAAACCTGCTTACGCAGCCGGCCGCGTTCGCTACCACTACGCCACGGAAGCTGTTCATCGACAATGAAAACAGGCTGAAATCGGACATTCCATTCAAAGATATTACAAAATTCAAAATAACAAAAAAAGTCGGCCGTTTGAATGAAACCTGTCCATGTAAAGTGAATTAAAATCGCTTTCAAAGGAGCTGGTTACAAAGAAACAAGCAAGCACACAAAACTTACAATTAAGTGCAGTATAAGTATTTATCAAAAGTACACAAGTTCTTTACAAACTAACTACTTAAACCTTGGCTGACTTATATTTTTACATCATCATCAACCTTTTTTTTACTGTCCCACTGCTGGGCACAGGTCTCCTCTTATACAAAGAATTATATATTTTATAATCTTACTTTATTCTTATTTATTCTGATTAAAAAAAAAACTTCAAGCAACAAGCCTAGAGTAAGTAGTCACAACTGTGTAAACATACTTTTCAAGCGAAATTAGCAAAACTCGCATTGGTTTTTTTTTTTCCTAAAAATGTTGATCATCCCGTAAGTATGAGCGACTATACGTCGCAAGTGCGGGCTAGAGAAACTAACGCCTAAACTTTCAGTTCCAAATGACAGTTGATTGCCGAGCAATCACAGCGACTTGCTGATTATAGAGCAAGGTACCTACAAACACTAGCATGGGAACTTACCACCAAATGTATGTCTTGCAAAACAAAATGAATGGCTCAGAGAGATAGCAGCATAATAGGTTGCTTTTAGTTACTGTTTACGCTCGTGTATCGGTCGGTCCGATTGTTAGTTCGAAGATTGATAGATGGCGCGACCGGTACAGGGCGAGCGGAATATTATAATCTTGTGGGTGTTCGGTGACGCGCAGGGACAGACCGTTTCGAAAAGTCTTGTAAAAATCATCGCGCGTGGGGTGCGTCTTGACGATTGATTTTCGGGAAGTAAATGTCCCGGGCCGCGGTTTTGGACAGGTTTCGCGTTTGTTGCCCGTGTTTTTGAAGTATTTACTTGAATTATGAACAGTAACAGTGCCGTCTTTAAATTGAGTTGAGTTCGAATCTGAAACGTGGTTTCATTGTTGATTGTTTGTCGGGCGTGGATTGACACTGCTAACTAACGGTTCTTAGTGCTGGTGAGCTTTGGTTGTCCTCCTGGAGGAACTTTAACGGTCTACTGGTATTGGACAAATGAACTTTAACGTGTCTACTGGTATTGGACAAATCAGTGTTTTGGAAGCCATCCGGACGGCGGGAAGTCGGCGCGCGCGCGCTGACCCTCCGGTGGTACGACGGAACACACTGTGTCCTAAGGTAAGTTCCTTAGTTTTGCTGTGGAGTGTGGCCGGAGATTTCTTTCTTGTATAAGCCGTGACTGATTGCGGTAAATGTACGTGCTGTACTGGGGCGCGTATAGTTACAATTCTCAGATTGAATACAGCACCCACATCTGAGCAATTAATGAGATTAGTCCTAAATATTTTGATTAAAAAGAAACAGAGAAAAAAAAAAAAGAAAAAAAAAAAGGAGAGATGAAGTACATGGTATGTGCTGTGCATCTGGAAAAGTTATTCTTCCAAACATTAAAGATCTACTAGAACGTATAAAGTCGGAAAAACTAATCATATTCACCAAATAAACTAAATTTAAGTTCATTAAGAAAACAACAAAAGATAAAATGTAAATTTATTTAGCCACAGGCTTTTTTTCTTTAGTTATTAATTAAAAATTAATGCTAGTCAAAATGTTTGGAATAGCTACAAAAACTGGGGGTTATGTGTGTACAAAATCCATTTATGTCCTTGAGTACCTAAATTGAAGAGTTTGTTTCTTACATTGTCCTTCAAAACCAAAGCAAGTTCGAACTAATCTCTTCACCATACTTGGTTGACTGGCACAAAAGGCCCAAGGTATTCAGTCTCCCTTTGTATCTATTTGAATTTAATGGTGTATTGTACATTTAAAACAAATGTTAAGATAAAACTTATAAGTTTTCACAAACTTTAATAGTTCAATAACTGTTCGAAAACAAAGCGTGTTCATAGTTCCGTATTAGCTCATTTTAGACAGTGAAAGAATTTAAAGTTTTCTTACAGCCCCTAGCAACGTAATAAAACACAAAAACAATCACACTTACTTGTATTTCATTCAAAATTTGCGAATATAAATGGTAGAATCCAGTATCCCCAATATAATATAAATTTCGTCCAGTACACATGCAAGCCGTGCACAAATCCCCCATATTTCTTTCTTAAGAGGATCTATACGTGTATTAAATGACTTTTCAAGAAAGATGAAAGTAAAATTAAGTTAAAAATTAAAACTATTGATTGCTTTATTTACGAATGGTAGCGACAGCGTCTATTTCATGGGTTTGACATTTGACAATTGTTGCAATTTAAGTGTCAAATTGACAGATTGTCCAAAGTGTTGCAATAGAAAAATCGAAGAAATGGATGCGCGCCACTGCCGTCTACCGTGTTTTGTAGTACACAATGTCTATAAAGTAGTGATAATAAAATAGGGCGCTGCGGTCGTGCATATAGCAACCCTGTTAATTTGATTGAAATTATTTTGATACTAGCACATTTTTTTTTTGTACTAGAAGCAAAACTAGTTTTAATGAAAATATAAATCTATGGTCTATGGTCTACCTGCGACGTAGGGGCCCCGGGTTCGATCCCCGGTCAGGTCATGATAGAAAACGATGTTTTCCTGATTGGCCTGGGTCTTGGGTATTTATCTATATATGTATGTATCTATTATAAAATATAGTATCGTTGAATTAGTATCCCATAACACAAGTCTCGAACTTACTTTGGGGCTTGCTCAATCTGTGTGATTTGTCCGTATTTATTTATTTATTTTATTTATTATATGTTTTAACGTGATTTTACCAATGAAAAATATTCCAAAATATAATTATTGCTTTCATCATCTGATTCCAAATATTCTTCGTTAAAAAGTATTTTCATTGTCAGCTGCGTCACTAACAACGTCTCCGCTATTGCTGTCATCAGCCTGCTATCTTCACTTAGGCGAATAACTGACTCATCTAAATCTTGATATAGGGTTCATTATCACATGTTCCTGAAATTTTAAAAATAATAATATGTAATATCTATCAGAAGATGGATAGCACTAATTTTAATTCCGAACATGATATAATTAATTTTTTAGATCAGTGGTAAATTAAATTACCTAAAGTATCAACATTTGCAAATCATACACCAACATATTTGCAATCTAACCTATAAATACGCAATGTAAACAATCCTCATTTTAGTCTTAAAATCGTTTACTTAGTAAATTTGAAACTTTTAGTAGACAAAACAAACAGTAACATGATTACATATCAGTTTTAGTAACTTTTCAAGCATAAATATCATCCATATTTGATCAAATTTGTTCAGCTTGGTGTACTACCAAACATTGATGATAAACTTTATAAATAATTTCCCGAGCTCCACTCCGGTTTGTTTTTCTCATATTTAACACATTTCTCCGATGTTTTGTTTAAATAGAATTGAAAATTAATACAAATTTCAATAAATAACAAGTCACAAAACAAATCGATGATTGCCGATGACATTCGATGTACTTGTATTTACTAAGATTTAGTGTTGCCCTACTTTTAAAATTGTTAGTTTCAGAAAGATCCAGTTTCACGACTTTATAGACATGCTATAGCCTCGCTAGAATTTGTAATGAAATATATGTTCAGACGACAGCACATCAAGCTATTACAATCTTACAAATTTCTTTATTAGATTTTAACTTTATCGCTAAAGCATTGGTGCTTAAGGTGAACTGGGAATATTTTTAACAGGTTCGGGTACCTTGACCTGCTGTCGGTAGTACTAAACTCACGTTTATTTGTATTCATACGTGCAGGTCAGAAGTTCAGAACAATCATTTAATTACTATTAGGTGCTGTTTCGGTTATCTTGCGCGACACTAAGCCAGGTCACTCTACAATCAGTCCACAGACACAGCCTTCAACTTTAAATGCAAAGTTACGACGACTTAGTAACATTTCAAGGCTGAGAACTTTTACCACGCTAGATGGTAATATTTTTACTTCTAGACACTATATTTTTTTTAACATAATATAACTTTTGTTTTCCTTGTATCTACAATTAAATATTTATTATTTTATTACTAGCGGCCTGTCCCGATTTCACACGATTGGTTATATGTTTTTTATATTTTGATGGAAATAAAGGTAATTTAAATTAACTTATAAGTATCTGGTATCCCACGATCCAGCCAACACTTCCGCGTTGTGTATGGTCCGACCATGCAAATATGAATCGTTCGGAAATCGTTATGGCTCTTCGGCTTCGATCGGGACGCATTACTATGAACAGTTTTGCTTTCCAGTTTCCTCATGGGTAAAGTTGTTACACCAAATTGTTCGGAGTGCAATATTGTGGAAGACACTTACCATATACTCATGGACTGCATCCAAAACGAGGTCGAAAGAATCATATTGGTACCCAAATCAATAGATGTTGGAACGTGTAATAGTATTCTTGCGTCCCCATTGTCAAAGGATGCCAGATTATTATATAAGTTAGCAAAAATAGGATTCAGATCATAAGTAATACGTTTGTACCGATGAAGATGGCATAATCAATTTGTGATTAAACTCTCTATAAATAAAACAGATTTAAAAAAAAAACTTATAAGTATGGTAGATATAAGGAACTTATATCTAAACTAGAATGTGGACTATCGATCAAAACGCGGTCTGAAGGAGCTAGCTTCACAGTAGCCCTCTGGGGCCTTACCATAAGCTCTTATAGCAGGGCAGAAACAGTCCTAAAGTAGTTTTCTGTACCATGACGTCTTATTAGCAGGCCTGCAACAGTCCTGTTGCGTTGACGTTTACAAAAACTGTTCACTTTCTTTTTTGTATAGGATTTCATACCATGACCTGCTATTAGACAGCAACAAAACTAATATTGAACGTCTGTAATGTCATCTTATAAGTTACTATTATAGAAGCTTAATCAACATTGTTTTGATCATGTTTTGATAATATACAGTGTCCATAGAAAACATATTTTTATGTTTATGTGTAATAAAACTCAAAATTATAAATTACTCATGCTGCACATCAATGTGCAAGGATTATATGAAATAAAAACCTTATTCGTTCGTTTTAAACCACATATAATTGTAGATAACGAGTGCTGGGAGGATTTTTCAAGAATGTCATGAAATACCCGCGTTATTGCAAACAACAAAGATATCAGATAACAATTCCAAGAAATCTTATCTAGGATAATATCACGCACTTACCAAAGGAAATCACTACAGACGTACTCGTAGAATACGAGAAATGCCTATACAAAACCTAGAAAAAACCATCCCAGAAATCTTGGAGGAGTATGAGGAACTGTATCATGAAAACAACAGTATATATATGAATTAAACCTTAATACTCTGGGATATCCTCGATTGGGATACATAACGCAAGACATAATGAAGACTTGCTGTTGCTGCACCTCCATAATTTTACAACCACTGAAATGAATGAAAATGAACACGGGAAATCATCAAACATCTATTCTGTTATACCTATAAGAAAGTAAATAAGCCTGTTAAAATGATTTTTTTTCTTATTTTAACCTTAATATAATCACACAAACTCATGTTAAATAAGTACCTTATTACTATAGCAATCTAATATGCTCAAACAAGGTTTCAATGGGAAAATTGATATTCCGCATCCAGAGTATGACTCACTATTGCTGCCATTAATGGCACCCTTTTTCACCATCTTTTTTCTAATCGAGATTGTTGGTTTCAAACAAAATTACAAAAAATAAATACGTTACCCGTATTTATTTTTCACTTAGAAAGAGACAGAGGGCTACAGGGAAGCTTTCTCCCTCGGACCGTGTTCTCTTCAAATAAAGTTTTATTTCCGATCGACCTTATTGCTCGTGCGATAGAGTCTTCTTTTAATCTTTTTTCTTACTCCTCCGCTATTCTTTTCTGATTAATTTCGTTGCGGGACCCAAGACAGTTGAATCGTTTCTCCGGGACTCGTCGAGCTTCATTGCTCGGCGTTTTTCTGGCGGTCGCCACTGTTGATTCTGGCTTTCAGGAGTTGCAGTGGTTGGGAAAAGTGTGGCGGGTTTTGTCCCAAAAAAAAAAAAGTCTTCTTTTAAATAAGAGACTTATGCAAGTTCACATTCCAGTTTAGATATAATTTCCTTGGGTAGATAAGTACCTATGCTAATAAAAACGTCCATTGTTCAATAGTGCAAAGTTAAAAAAAAAAACGAGTGTGCTTATGACCACACGACTGAAGTGAAACTTCTTTCGCACTATCTGTATGTATATATATATATATGTGTGTACAATATATACATGTATACACATATACATACATTAATTTTCTATAAATATTTAAATTTATTTCATGCTTTCATTTATATGTCGGAGACAGCGACGGCAGAGCGGTAGGGTCGACAGCATCTTGGTGTGGTGGTACAGGTTCCATTTCGTAGGTGAGTTTTGAATTAAAGCACGACGTGTAGATATACCCTCCAATCTTCATAATTGCAATTTGAATAGGCAAACCGACAGTTTCGGTTCGGAGCAGTGCCTTGGTCCGCGTCTCGATGCAAAGTGCTCGTTCGACGAACCCCACTTTCCAAAGCGACTCTGTCCATGTGCCGCCATCACAAAATAACGTCACAAGCGTTTGCCCCTCTACTACGTAAATCAAATCAGCAACTTCTATTAAAATTATATCGACGATCTCCGACACGGCTAGCCTGACGATTTGCACGTCCTCGTGCATCATCATCATCATCCCAGCGCCAATCCCAGTCGCATCCGAAGCTCCCTCAGCCCCGGAGTCCAGGATCCGGTTCACCAGGCCAACCGCCGATTCCGGCCAAACTTCGATATTTCCCGTTGCACGTCCTCGTGCATGTCTGTAACAAATTAAAAAAAAAAAACACAGAAAACCGACTTTGAAGCATTTTGAGAGCTCGGCCAACCTGACCGTCACACGTCACGTTTAGTTACATTGACTATTAGAAAACCAAACAAACTTAATTGTTTTAACAACTTAAAAGCTTCCTTCAAGCCTCATAATTATCAACTTTCAAAAAGAAAACAAAAGGTTCCTCCAAGCCTCATAATTATCAAATCAAAATCATAATCTTCAATAAGAAAACACACCATGGTTCGCTACCACAGTAGCTAGTGAAAACTCATAGTTGACACCCATATCGTCATCACCTCTTGTGATACGACCAACTCTAGAGTCCACGACTCCCAGGTCAACATATGACCGTACAACTAATGGTCTCCTTTGAGATCCTGGTCCCCACCACACCACCATCTGCCCATCGTGCCCTGATCAACTCCCCACTGAGTTTCAGTCACGACAGCAGACTAGTGCATGCAGTGCGACCATATCTAACTAGAGTCCCCGCCACATCACTAGCTGCCCATCGCCCCCTGAACAACTCCTCACTGAGTTGCAGTTACGACTACAGACTAGTGCATGCAGTGCGACCATACCTACTAGTGTCCCCGCCACACCACTAGCTGCCCATCGCGCTCTGAACAACCCCTCAATGGGTTGCAGTTACGACTACAGACTAGTGCGTGCAGCACGACCACATAGCCATGATACGTGTTCCATTTGCTGGCGGAGGCACCCTCCTCACCATCTTCTACATTTTGAAAATCTAACTCAGCAGACATTACTTGGAAAAATCTTTCATATACGATCGTGGGGGTACTTCTAAGTTCTGTTTCAATAGGTAACGATCGCCATCAAATAAATCACCAACATTAAATCAACCCTCATTACAATTACCAACACTACTTTAGCTTTATTTCTATCAAATCTAGATTTTTCGTAAATATCACTCATTTCTATGTTCGTAGCCGCATGCTCTCTTGTCTTATTGTTGTAGTATTTCTGGTTCAGTATCATCCAATGTTAGGAGATTTTATGATCTAACCACACGTCCTATCAGAAGCTCAAGTGAGCTCGTAACTACAGGACACAGTTAACTTTAGTTTTGAAATAATCAAAGACAAACCAGACTTGACCATGGAGTTTCTTGCACCTTCTTCTCCATAGAGATCTACGCTTTGAAACATGCAATTTAGCTTCACTTTTCTTGGACTGACCGACATTGACTATTCAAAAGCACCACCGGATGGTTAATTTGAATTAAACAATTTTGTTTTTGATTTTAGAAATCATATTTTTAAAACCCTGATTTAAAATTTCTCAGCCCATTATAATAAAGAATACGGGTAGTACAAAAAATAAAATTTGCTAATAACTCTTATTATCATGTCTCAAAGAAATTGTTCAGTACACAATACACTGGCACAACCTTGTACACTGTATATATACTGGCGCGTGTGTACATACACTAATGAAATTACAGATTGCTTGACAAGAGAACATTCGGCCACGGAATCAAAATAAAAATAGTACGACTCACCGGATTATGGCAATTTCCCGCAAACACCTGCCACATGGCAGTCGTCAACCGTTGCACACCAGACATCTCTGAGCTCTCATAAAATCCCATTACGTTACCACAAACGTTTTGGATATTTTGAAACCTTCTCATCGCTTGCAGAGTAGATGCTCAAGTCTTGAAACCTTGGGCGTTCCGCAAAGCGCACGTAGCTCTGACTCCGCACCACGCGCCATTGATGTGATTCACCAAGCAGCTAGAAGCGCGCTCCGCAAGCGCACTTTGCACGCTCCGCAAGCTCACCTTGCGCGCTCCGCAAGTCCACCTTGCGCGCTCCGCAAGCCCACCTTGCGCGCTCCGCAAGCCCACCTTGCATAGTTCTTTATCCAACTTCTGATGTCGGAGACAGCGACGGCAGAGCGGTAGGGTCGACAGCATCTTGGTGTGGTGGTACAGGTTCCATTTCGTAGGTGAGTTTTGAATTAAAGCACGACGTGTAGATATACCCTCCAATCTTCATAATTGCAATTTGAATAGGCAAACCGACAGTTTCGGTTCGGAGCAGTGCCTTGGTCCGCGTCTCGATGCAAAGTGCTCGTTCGACGAACCCCACTTTCCAAAGCGACTCTGTCCATGTGCCGCCATCACAAAATAACGTCACAAGCGTTTGCCCCTCTACTACGTAAATCAAATCAGCAACTTCTATTAAAATTATATCGACGATCTCCGACATATAAATTAATATTTTTGCATAGACCTCCAATTTAAAAAAAAAAAAAAGTGGATTCCCTCGGGGCCAAAAGGTCGGGCTCTTCCTCCTGAATCAGGGGACCCCAAACTCGGGTAGTCCACGACCTCTGGTTCCCGAGATAATCCACGGGGGGGTGAGGTAACTAAAGGGGGTCGGGGGGGATAGGTTTCGTTGGGTTGCGGTGGGAGGGGGGGAGGGGGAGAGGGGGGAGTGGATTCCCTTGGGGCCAAAAGGTCGGGCTCCTCCTCCTGATTCAGGGGACCCCAAACTCGGGTAGTCCACGACCTCTGGTTCCCGAGATAATCCACGGGGGGGTGAGGTAACTAAAGGGGGGGGGGGGGGGGTAGGTTTCGTGGGAATATTAAGGGGTGAGGGGGGGTTAGTTTCGTGGGAATATTAAGAGGTGAGGGGATACAGGAGGGACTAAATAAATAAATAAGTGTATCCGTGTCTCAAAATAAAAAAAAAAAATATATATATATTTCTGTCTCATTCTTTCCCCTGGCTTCATCCTACACATTTTTGTATTTGTGTCTCTTACCTGTCGTTTTTTCGTTGCATCCGGTTTGAAATCACAACGATTCTAAAGAAGTTTCACTTCAAAAAGACGTGTGGTAATCGGGGACTGCCGCGGTAAAGCTACAAGCATAGCATTTTTTATCAACTTATGATGCAATTATAATTATTTATTTATTTAATTTATGCAGTATTTTTTTCCGTTTTTTTTTCTTTGATATTAATTCAAGTTATTTTCTTATTTGTAAATTATTTATTTTTACCCGTAACATCATCAAAGAGTGCGAAAATGGTGGCAATTTAGCGACTAAACCATATTCAATGTTTTATCGACTTTGATAAAGAGATAGAAGCTATGCAATACCTTAAAAATGACGTCATTTTCGTGATCAGCGCCCCCAAAAACCCCCGTCACGACACCCATGTCAAAATATCGTGAATTTGATCTCGGCCATCATAGATTTCAAAAATGACGACATTTTCGTGATCAGGCATCAAATTCATTAAAGTATTGTTACATAATCATCATAGATTTTGTAAAACATATTTTATTTGGCCATGTGTTTACCTATCCTTATGGGTCGGACGGGATTTTCTTTACATGTTGTATACGTTCGATTTGAGCAACCTTCTCCTTCTTAAAGTCTGTTAAAAATTGGATGCTTTTGTGTTGCATATTTTTTTTTACAAAATAGCGACTGATTATACAATATGTTAAGAAAACCCTGTCCGACCCATAAGGATAATAAAGGTTAGGTAAACACATGACCAAATATAATATAAAATTTTACGTAATTATCATAGTACGAATGCAAATGAATTTTGAAATAATCTTTTTTTCCCGCGAATTAATTCCAAGTTCCCCTGCGACCACGTGCCGCGTGCCCTGCCGCCCGCCGCCCGCGGAAGGGTGCTTAACGCACATTTATTAAGTTACCTCTTTTTTGCGAAATAACATTTATTTTTTAGGGGAATTTTTTTTTAAGTTTAGCCCGGTTTTGCATGCATTAGTAGAATCAATTATAGTTCTTGCAATTTACGAGCGCGCGTGACTCTTGCTTGTGGTATGTTGTGTACATGCACAATGCGTTAGTGTGTGTGCCTGACGGAGCGTTCAGTAGCGAGCGGTCGCCCGCTCAGGTCACTTGTGCTTATTGTTTTCACGTCGCTACCAGCCACGAAGTACCGTCAGCATGTCAAATACCAATAAAAAGCGAAAAGTTATTCGTAGTGAGGTGAATTATTTAAATATGTGTTTATAGCGTTAATTTAATATTAAACTTTTTGTATGGATCAACGATCATGACCATTGTATTATCTTTATTATTTGTAGGGTCGTGCAATTATCGCCCGAGTTTTTCATTTTCTTCAAGAAGAATATAATTTCATGAAGGCGAATAATAATGATAATTGTGATTTCAGTCCTTTGGCTAACGTAAGAAAACGAACCGCCGAAGCAACAGGGGTCAGTGAACGTACTGTAACTTCTATTTTGAAAGAAGAAAAAGAGATGGCCCTCTACATCTGCCAAGTTTCTATCACCAATGAAAAAACGTCGTAAAAGAAGTAGCAAATTTGATTTTGATAATTTCGACACTAATTTGATTCGAAGTACAATTCAAAATTATCACATCGAACACAAGGAAATTCCAACTTTACACAAAATTCGGTCAGTTCTCAGAGAAAAGATAGACTTTGACGGGTGTCTAAGCACTTTACGTTCATTGCTCATAAAAATTGGTTATAAATGGCGAAAGATTAGCAGTAACCGACGAGTATTACAAAAAAGGCATGATTTACAACTATGGCGTTTAAAATATTTGAAAAAGATTTCTCTGTGCCGTGCAGAAGGACGTCCTATTGTTTACACTGACGAATCATTTGTTTTAACGTCACACGTTCGACAAAATACATGGGGCATAAAGGATAAAGATACTCCATTTATGAAGAAATTAGGTACTGGGAGCCGGTTTATTATAGTGCACGCAGGTACTAAAGATGGATTCATTCCAAATGCCTCATTGGTATATAAAGCATCCTCCACAACTGGAGATTATCACTCAAATATGAGTTTTGAAAATTATAAGAAGTCGCTAGAAGAGAAGCTTATGCCAAATGTGATGGATAACGCGTCCTATCATAACGCCCGCAGCAGTAAAATTCCTACGTCCAGTTCAAGGAAGAGCGATATGATAAAATGGCTAACTGATAACGGAATTTTATGTGACGTACGATTAAAAAAAATCGAACTCTATGATTTAATAAAAAATAATAAACATCGTTTCATAACATTCAAAATCGACGAAATAGTTAAAAGCAAGAATTTTGAAATATTACGTTTTCCGCCCTATCACCCTGAGTTGAACTGTATCGAAAATATCTGGGGAATTTTAAAAAATAAAATTGCAACTAAAAATATCGGGCAAAATATGACTATTTTACAAAATTTAATAAATGAGTGTATGAACGATATCGACAATGATACCTGGCGTAAAACTTGCAAGCATGTCGAAAAACTTGAAGAAGAATATAGAAAATATTTCGAATTGGACTTCGAGTTAACGATTAATGTAGAATCAACTGATAGCGACACTGAAGAGTTTGAAGATAGTGACACTTCTGACGATGAATAATAATTAATTTTAATAAAACTTACTATTAAAATATTCGTTTTATTATCATTGTTGGTTTCAAAGAAAAAATAATTTTAACATTGATTATTTGTATGCTAACCGTAGCGCGTCTACGCTCACGCACACTTTTACACGTATACAGATACGACTTGAACACAACTAAGAGCCACGCGCGTTCGTGAATTGCAAGAACTATACCAATCCTAACAACACCTTCACGGGTCGGACAGGGTTTTCTTAACATACTGTATGTATTGACCTTGTGGTCCTTACGATGGCCCTTACGGCCAAACTAATAAAAGATATAACAATTTACTATTTTTATCACAAGCGTATTCCTTTGGCAAACATTCCATATTTTGCATAATAAGAGTCCCAGAAAGCCATGCGATTCTGGAAGAGCTCGTGATGAAGTTCTAGATCTGTGTCTATTTGCAGATATAACTTCGCTTCTGCAGTTACTGGTGTCCACTTGACTCGTAGAAGATTTGAAGTCAATGGTGTGGGGTCACTGAAAAACAAAAACTTATCAACCGGGGTTCTAACAGTCCCTTATATTCCCCTAAAGGATGGCCAGAGTGGAGGTCATCTCGTACTTACTCTCCAACGTAAATTATTGTAAACATCATCATTTTTAATGTCTGAACTTGAAAAAAGACTATGACCCTTGAGGTTGTTTCCGGCCGGCCGGCTTCATCAAGTTAAAAAAAAAAAACATATGACATGTACCTAATAGTGATCAGTAATCCTACTTGCTTAATAAGCGATTTTATTTCATTTAGTGTGTTACGTAAATACTGTGCAGGATGGCGACCTATTGTTCAATGATACAGTTACTTCCAGAGTCATTACGTGCGTGTTTTGTCTCGAATCCTGTGTTTCCACATAAAAATAAACAGATTTTTTCCTAACCCTAGCTGAAGTTACATAATTTCATAGATATTTAAGATACAATAGTTTAATCGTTATATACGTACCCGTATTTTGCAAAATTTGTCCATAAAAGGCAGATTCTGTCGATGACCACTTGGTCTGTTTGTGTTGTATTCTTTAATAGAGACATTTCGTACAAGTATCCTAACTCATCGCCATGTGTGGAGCCTGCCATGGTAACATTGTCGCGGATTTTCATGTAATTACGACCTCCGTCGTATGAAAACAAATATCTGTAGACTGTACATCCACTTTGTACATAATATCTTACAGTCTTCTCGATTGGGTAATTTATAGCTAAATCTGATACATAATCTATAATATTTAAGTTTGAATTGTTGAGATAAAAATGTTTTATTACGTCAATGGCGTCGGTGCCATTAGTCATTTTGGACAAAGAAAAAGCTATATTTAATTGTGCGACGATGTCAAAAGTGTCGGAACTACCTTCTCTGGGATACAAATAAAGCATTTCGTTCGTCGTCCCACCTATCATCAGTTTTATATGTTGCAAGTTCTTCATTTTCGGTGTTTTAGTAATGAATTCCCCGTCAATGCAAGGTCGGAAAATGTAATGCTTCGTTATGTTGATTATAGTTTCTGTGGGTGTGGTCGATATCGTTTTAATAAAACTGTCAACATTGATATTCTCGGCATCCTGACCGACATCCTTAACGAATGTCGCAGTGTCTGTGACTTCATTAACTAACGTTATACTGGCCACGCCACTTTGCAGGATTACTTTATTGAATAAGATATCTTTGTCGAATAACAGGTGATAGTGTACTGAAATGGCGCCGGAGCTATGTCCAAAAAGTAGAATATTGTTAGGATCTCCTCCGAAGCTTCCGATATTGTTTTTAATCCAACTTAAAGCCAGGTTCTGATCTTTCAGTGCTTGATTACTGAACTCGGTGTTCGGCAAGCACAGGTGGCCGTAAGGTCCTAATCTGTAGTTGATAGTGACCAAAATGACATCGTGTCTCATCAAAAATGTTGGGGAGTACGTGCGGAGTGCTCCGTCGCCTTTCGCAAACCTTCCTCCGTGAATGTAGACCATTACTGGCAATGTATGTATTGGGTTTATAACATTTGGGTTGTATATATTGAGATGTAAGCATTGGATCGTGCCTTTAATCTGGCCGTTGTCGAATTGAGGACAAATTACGGAGTCGTCGAATGCTTCATATTCAGTTTTGAAGTGGGGATGAGGGTTGGCGTTCTGTAAAAGGATGATTATTGGTTAGCACTCAATGTCTGCAGCGCAGGCAAGTTTAATCAATAGAGCGGGAAGTACTCTTTTATGTAATTTTGACGTTTATTTGCATTTGATAGACCAATGGTTCAGGAATGTATACACATTCCTGAACAATTCATTCAAAATCATACGACTACGAGCCTTAGGAGGAGAGCAAAAAGAAAACATAAGTCAGAAGGAACGATAAACGTAAACGAAGTACTAATATGAGTGATGAGATCCGTTCCGACGCGTTGAGGTGCGACGTAATGGAAGGCGACGCTCTGGGATGGGAGGCGACGCGATAGGCTACTATATGATGATGTGGAAGTACAATTTCACTTAGAAGGTTAGAAGTAGTCCCCCTCCCCCCTCCTCAGGGAATCTCACAGAACTTGTATGAACTCCTCTAATTACTAGCATGACTGGGGAGTGCATTACCTTAAATGACTGGAATGGAATCGCATAAAGGATGTCGTGTTCAAAGTAAAGTGGACCCTCCAGGGCCTTCGGGCTCGAAGCTCCGAGGCCTTCCCATTGCAATGCGGTTGGGTTGACCCCTACTGCCACTATTCGTAACATTGCAACACCTAACTCAACTGCCGTCTTCCATCCTATTCGCCCAGATTTTTTGAGTTAATAGGCTCCTAATAAACTAGCGCGCTTTTCCATCAACTATTGCATTACTGCTTACCATCAGGCAGGATTCCGGTCAAGCAGTAATCAAATCAAATCAAAAGTCATTTATTCAAATTATGCTGAGAATCAGCACTTTATGTACGTCAATATTACATAAGAGAGTCCCACAAAACGCTTCGCCCCTTCGCTACTTCCTAGTGCTTTCGCTGGGAAGAAGAATTGGCGTAACAAACTCCCCAGTAGCACAGCTGTTTGTTCATTTAAAAACACAAGACTTTATACATTATGTGAGCGTAATGTAGGTACTTGCTGTAAAGCATTTATTTGTTGGTGTTTTTGAAGTGAAACTTCTTTAGGCACGCTTGACTTGGGGAGTAAACTCGCGAAAGCGTTACGAAAAATATTACAAAAATGATCGGGCAAGGCGAACGGAAAGCAAAGTATAGTCCTATTTCGTCTGTAATACAACGAAGCAGTTGGCACATGTAAATATTGCATGACATGCCGTGTATAAAGTTGTGGGTTCGCATCTCGCCGAAGATAATGTATATTTTTTGGATCTTTTTAAGATTTGTTAACAATTGAGTCGAGTATGAAGTTGTGAGTTCGCATCTCGCCGAAGGCAATATATATTTTTTGGATCTTTTTAAGATTTGTTAACAATTGATTACCTAAGAGCACAAATAATTTATAAATTTCGTTCTGTTCTGGCCTTTATATTGTTTTATATATTTTTGCTGAACATTTCTGATATAATTGAAAGTATAGAAGTTTGAAGATATCGTCACAATACGATAATTGGACACAAAGTACAAATTGCTTTCGAGCAGGCGCGTGCGCTCCTTAGAAGCAGATAAGCATTGCATACCCTAATAATTTTCTAAAAAAATATATAATAATTACATTAAAATAATTTATATACTACAAACTTAAAACTGAAAGACTGTTGATAACACTGCCATCTATTGGGGCTAATGCAAACTACTAACACACATTACAATGCTGTCCGCGCAACTCAACTTCGTCACGACGCTCGCGCCAGTTCGCGTAGCGACATAAGCAGTTACTAATGTGCCTCTTCCATACGCGTCTGTGAATAAAATTATTTGCTTGTGTGCATAATCTTTGCGTACGTGGGCGTGTAATTTCATTCAAATTTTTAGGCCGAACAAGCACAGCTTCTAATAATGCGGCGAATTTAAGAAGTTCACAAATATAGCATGATTGTTGATGAAATATAATATAAAATTTTACGTAATCATCATAGTAACAATATTAATGTATTTTGAAATAATCTTTTTTTCCCGCGAATTAATTCCAACTTTCCCGAAATTCGGTAATTTGTAAAAAGTGACAACACTATTTTGACGGTATTATTATAAGCGATGCGCCAACATGCCGCGTGCCCTGCCTCCCGCCGCCCGCGTCAGGGTTGCATACCGCACATGTATTACGTTAACTCTTTATGCGAAATAATATTAATTTTTGAAGTGAAACTTCTTTAGGCACGCTTGACTTGGGGAGTAAACTCGCGAAAGCGTTACGAAAAATATTACAAAAATGATCGGGCAAGGCGAACGGAAAGCAAAGTATAGTCCTATTTCGTCTGTAATACAACGAAGCAGTTGGCACATGTAAATATTGCATGACATGCCGTGTATAAAGTTGTGGGTTCGCATCTCGCCGAAGATAATGTATATTTTTTGGATCTTTTTAAGATTTGTTAACAATTGAGTCGAGTATGAAGTTGTGAGTTCGCATCTCGCCGAAGGCAATATATATTTTTTGGATCTTTTTAAGATTTGTTAACAATTGATTACCTAAGAGCACAAATAATTTATAAATTTCGTTCTGTTCTGGCCTTTATATTGTTTTATATATTTTTGCTGAACATTTCTGATATAATTGAAAGTATAGAAGTTTGAAGATATCGTCACAATACGATAATTGGACACAAAGTACAAATTGCTTTCGAGCAGGCGCGTGCGCTCCTTAGAAGCAGATAAGCATTGCATACCCTAATAATTTTCTAAAAAAATATATAATAATTACATTAAAATAATTTATATACTACAAACTTAAAACTGAAAGACTGTTGATAACACTGCCATCTATTGGGGCTAATGCAAACTACTAACACACATTACAATGCTGTCCGCGCAACTCAACTTCGTCACGACGCTCGCGCCAGTTCGCGTAGCGACATAAGCAGTTACTAATGTGCCTCTTCCATACGCGTCTGTGAATAAAATTATTTGCTTGTGTGCATAATCTTTGCGTACGTGGGCGTGTAATTTCATTCAAATTTTTAGGCCGAACAAGCACAGCTTCTAATAATGCGGCGAATTTAAGAAGTTCACAAATATAGCATGATTGTTGATGAAATATAATATAAAATTTTACGTAATCATCATAGTAACAATATTAATGTATTTTGAAATAATCTTTTTTTCCCGCGAATTAATTCCAACTTTCCCGAAATTCGGTAATTTGTAAAAAGTGACAACACTATTTTGACGGTATTATTATAAGCGATGCGCCAACATGCCGCGTGCCCTGCCTCCCGCCGCCCGCGTCAGGGTTGCATACCGCACATGTATTACGTTAACTCTTTATGCGAAATAATATTAATTTTTTTAGGGGTATTTTTTTTAAGTTTAGCCCGGATTTGTATCCATTAGTAGAATCAGTTATCGATACCTAACAATACGTTCACGGATCGGACAGGGTTTTCTTTACATATTGTATAAGCACAGATATTAGGGTAGTGTATGTATGCCTACCCTCAACAAAATCTCTGTGCACGCCCCGTATATATATACATACAGATGGTGCGAAAGAAGTTTCACTTCAGTCGTGTGGTCATAAGCACACTCGTTTTTTTTAGGGGTATTTTTTTTAAGTTTAGCCCGGATTTGTATCCATTAGTAGAATCAGTTATCGATACCTAACAATACGTTCACGGATCGGACAGGGTTTTCTTTACATATTGTATAAGCACAGATATTAGGGTAGTGTATGTATGCCTACCCTCAACAAAATCTCTGTGCACGCCCCGTATATATATACATACAGATGGTGCGAAAGAAGTTTCACTTCAGTCGTGTGGTCATAAGCACACTCGTTTTTTTTAGGGGTATTTTTTTTAAGTTTAGCCCGGATTTGTATCCATTAGTAGAATCAGTTATCGATACCTAACAATACGTTCACGGATCGGACAGGGTTTTCTTTACATATTGTATAAGCACAGATATTAGGGTAGTGTATGTATGCCTACCCTCAACAAAATCTCTGTGCACGCCCCGTATATATATACATACAGATGGTGCGAAAGAAGTTTCACTTCAGTCGTGTGGTCATAAGCACACTCGTTTTTTTTTTTGTGTGTTTTCCATAATGGACGCTCTTAGCATACAATATATTTCTGCATCGTTCTCATACGGTTGATTTCAACATGAATGATGTAATCAAATATTTGTATCAATAGCTTAATAATTTCAAAGAGTGTCCATGGAGTTTCTTGCCCGTTCTTCTCCATAGGTACCTACTCTTTGGAATGGGCGACTAGCTTCACCTTACTGATTGACCGACCTTCTGACAATTCAAAAGTGCCTGTAACTGGTTTATTTGAAATAAATGCTTTGCTTTGAAATAAAAGTTATAATAATTAGTTTATGGAGATGAGAATCAGGGGTATTGAGACAATATAATCATCCCACGATCTAGAATTTATTCGATGTGGGATTGAGCTTGTAGTCTGACACCATGGGGTGTATTTTTTTTTTAAATATTCATTTCGATCATCACCACACATTATAAAACAAAGTCACTTTCTATTTTCATATGTCCCTTTGTATGATTAAATCTTTAAAACTTCACAACCGATTTTGATTTGGTTTTTTAAAATAGATAGAATGATTAAAGAAGAAGGTTTATATATACAGTATGTTAAGAAAACCCTGTCCGACCCGTGAAGGTGTTGTTAGGTATCGATAACTAATTCTAATAATGCATACAAAACCGGGCTAAACTTAAAAAAAATAAATCCGCCTAAAAATATAAATATTATTTCGCAAAAAGAGGTAACTGAATAAATTTGCGTTGAGCACCCTTCCACGGGCGGAGGGCGGCAGGGCACGCGGCACGTGGTCGCATCGCTATTCGCTCATAATAATACCGGTGTTGTCACTTTTTTAAAAATTACCAAATTTCGGGGAAGTTGGAATTAATTCGCGGGAAAAAAAGATTATATCAAAATTCATTTGTATTGGTACTATGATGATTACGTAAAATTTCATATTATATTTGGTCATGTGTTTACCTAACCTTTGTTATCCTTATGGGTCGGACAGGGTTTTCTTAACATACTGTATAATAACACCCATTAAATCCTGGAGAAATAATGTTATTTTTGAGTTTCTAATGTGATGTCGTAAATCATTAAATTTTTTCCGCGTTTGCAGTAAAACACAGGCTGAACCCTACGAGATATATCAAAATAATGTACTAAATATTGTACACATTGAAAAGGTCTACAGAAAAGTCCACGATGGTATGTGTCTATTTCTTAAGGATTTCCCACAATAACATTTTTTGTCATTTACTTTTTACGACAAATACTGGCTCATTTTCGATGCGGTTTTAATCAATACAGCATCAATCCTTATCCAATTTAATACCTTAAATATATTGTTGATTTAATATAGATCTATATTGCCCATTACAGCATATGATTTAAATGAATATTTTCGAAGATATTACAAATTTAATAATTGCGGGTTTTGCATTGGCGGTACCGGCGGGACGCTGTTTTTTATACTTCGTTTACAGAATTTTTTTGTGTATTTAGTACATAATAGCATTGCACCGTCGCTAGTTTGTTTATATAAAAGGTGTATCTGACATCGACGCACAAACGAGTACCATGGATCCAGTACATGATTCTGAACCTCCCAGTGGTGGAATTTTGCGTCGGCTTTTTCCCGATAAAAAAATAATATGCATTTTTTTTCATTTTAGACCGTTCATAATTGCTATACTTTATAACCCAATAAGATTTTAAAGTAAAAATTAATTAATTCGTTAATTACACAAAAAAAGCGCAATGAAAACATCACTCGACAAACTATCTTATCAGCTAATTAACGTCATACCTACAAACCCGCACGGCGGCACGCTTGCAACGTTCAACGGCCGAGCCGACACTTTTTTTTTTAAATACTGTGAATTCTTTAACCGTTCATTAACGACATTAATAACTATTATAATTTTATTAGTGGCATGTGGTCTAGCCTTTTCGCGAAGTTTGCGTTACGATGTCAGATACACCCTTTATAGAAATCGACTCTTTTGGGTTAAAATGGAATGTTCAAATAACTAATTCTACTCGAACGAAGTCGCGAGCGGCCGCTAGTCGATAAATAAAATGTGATCATGTTTATACTTAATGTCGTGGTGGCCTAGTGGTTAAAAGACCAGCCTCTCAAGTGTGAGTGATTCCAGGTCAGGCAAGTACCAAAGTAACTTTTCTAAGTTATGTGTACTTTCTAACTATATCTTTTTACACCAATGACTGATTACAAGCTGAAGGAAAACATCTTAAGGAAACCTGGACTTTTAAGTCTGAAATCGCTAACTCGCATTGAGAAAGCGTGATGATTACGCTCAATCCTTCTCTGTATGAGAGGAGACCTGTGCCCAGCAGTGGGACGATAAGAAAAAAAGGTTGATGATGATTATGAATACTTACACCGAATGGGTTTTTTTCATCGACCAGTCCGTAGGGGATGCCCAGGAACATTGTGAAGTGCTCCGTGGAGAGCCCACGTATGTGCCCCACGGGGGTCTCTACCGCGACTGTTGTTCCTGGATATCCATAAGCGCAGATAATCAGCGATATCACACACCATAATAACTCAAGAAACATTTTTGTTTACTTTCACTTGTAAACTGCTTTCGACATTAAGGATTATTAGGTAAACTAAATAAAATAATGAATTCTATAAAAATTACAATCACCAAGCAGACGGTGTCCTTCCCTTAGTATAAATTAACTTCTGCTGTCGTGTCCACTGTTCTACAATATCTAATTCGTTCATAATATCTTCTTTGTGTTATTAATACTTAGCAATTAGAAGATAACAATTTAGGGTTCAGTGAGTCACAGTTTATTAGTGCCAGAGACAAGTGAAGGATTGGGCCAAAAGGTCGAGGTGTTACGTAGTCAATTAGGAACCCTTATAGTTTCGCCAGTTGTTGACGAGTAGGTATACAGTATGTTAAGAAAACCCTGTCCGACCCGTGAAGGTGTTGTTAGGTATCGATAACTGATTCTACTAATGCATACAAAACCGGGCTAAACTTAAAAAAAAAAAAACGAGTGTGCTTATGACCACACGACTGAAGTGAAACTTCTTTCGCACCATCTGTATGTATATATATACGGGGCGTGCACAGAGATTTTGTTGAGGGTAGGCATACATACACTACCCTAATATCTGTGCTTATACAATATGTAAAGAAAACCCTGTCCGATCCGTGAACGTATTGTTAGGTATCGATAACTGATTCTACTAATGGATACAAATCCGGGCTAAACTTAAAAAAAATACCCCTAAAAAAATTAATATTATTTCGCATAAAGAGTTAACGTAATACTTGTGCGGTATGCAACCCTGACGCGGGCGGCGGGAGGCAGGGCACGCGGCATGTTGGCGCATCGCTTATAATAATACCGTCAAAATAGTGTTGTCACTTTTTACAAATTACCGAATTTCGGGAAAGTTGGAATTAATTCGCGGGAAAAAAAGATTATTTCAAAATACATTAATATTGTTACTATGATGATTACGTAAAATTTTATATTATATTTCATCAACAATCATGCTATATTTGTGAACTTCTTAAATTCGCCGCATTATTAGAAGCTGTGCTTGTTCGGCCTAAAAATTTGAATGAAATTACACGCCCACGTACGCAAAGATTATGCACACAAGCAAATAATTTTATTCACAGACGCGTATGGAAGAGGCACATTAGTAACTGCTTATGTCGCTACGCGAACTGGCGCGAGCGTCGTGACGAAGTTGAGTTGCGCGGACAGCATTGTAATGTGTGTTAGTAGTTTGCATTAGCCCCAATAGATGGCAGTGTTATCAACAGTCTTTCAGTTTTAAGTTTGTAGTATATAAATTATTTTAATGTAATTATTATATATTTTTTTAGAAAATTATTAGGGTATGCAATGCTTATCTGCTTCTAAGGAGCGCACGCGCCTGCTCGAAAGCAATTTGTACTTTGTGTCCAATTATCGTATTGTGACGATATCTTCAAACTTCTATACTTTCAATTATATCAGAAATGTTCAGCAAAAATATATAAAACAATATAAAGGCCAGAACAGAACGAAATTTATAAATTATTTGTGCTCTTAGGTAATCAATTGTTAACAAATCTTAAAAAGATCCAAAAAATATATATTGCCTTCGGCGAGATGCGAACTCACAACTTCATACTCGACTCAATTGTTAACAAATCTTAAAAAGATCCAAAAAATATACATTATCTTCGGCGAGATGCGAACCCACAACTTTATACACGGCATGTCATGCAATATTTACATGTGCCAACTGCTTCGTTGTATTACAGACGAAATAGGACTATACTTTGCTTTCCGTTCGCCTTGCCCGATCATTTTTGTAATATTTTTCGTAACGCTTTCGCGAGTTTACTCCCCAAGTCAAGCGTGCCTAAAGAAGTTTCACTTCAAAAATCCCCCTAAAAAAATAAATATTATTTCGCAAAAAGAGGTAACTTAATAAATGCGCGATAACCACCCTTCGCCTGCCGTCCGAGGGGGGCGGGCGGCAGGGCATGCGGCACGTGGTCGCATCGCTATTCGCTCATAATAATACCGGTGTTGTCACTTTTTAAAAATTACCAAATTTCGGGGAAATTGGAATTAATTGGCGGGAAAAAAAGATTATTTCAAAATTCATTTGTATTGGTACTATGATGAATACGTAAAATTTTATATTATATTTGGTCATGTGTTTACTTAACTTTTATTATCCTTATGGGTCGGACAGGGTTTTCGTAACATACTGTATATACCTGGGACAAACAGTCCAACTAGGTAGGTCCAACTTCGAGCAAGAGGTGTCTCGTCGAATCCAGCTCGGCTGGGCAGCGTTCGGGAAGCTATGATACATCTTCTCGTCGTCCAAGATGCCACAGTGTCTCAAGGCTAAAGTCGTTGACCAATGTGTGTTGCCAGTGATGACTTACGGAGCTGAAACGTGGTCGCTCACAATGGGCCTCATACGAAGGCTCAGAGTCACGTCAGTCAAGGGCAATGGAAAAAGCTATGCTCGGAGTTTCTCTGCGTGATCGAATCAGAAATGAGGAGATCCGCAGAAGAACCAAAGTCACCGACATAGCTCTGCGAGTCGCTACACTTAAGTGGCAGTGGGCAGGGCAAAAATAAAATAAAATGACTTTTATTTCGGACCAGATAATCCATAGAGTGTTAGGAACATCAAAAAGAAAAACTACTTATTATCTAGTGTTAGTACCCACCACCCTCTGTATAAACTCCTTTATAATTGGAGAGCCGAAACTCTCCGATACTATTCTTAGGAGGACTTATTTACGTAAGTACTTTTATGATAATAAAGAATTTTTATAAACTAAACCAATGGCGACTAGTAGAGTGCGATTATCCCAACGCAGTGCAGGACACGCCACAATAGCGGCGATAAGTCCCCTCTTTGAGGAGTGGCTAGAGAGGAGCCACACAGCCTTCACCTTCAACCTAATGCAGGTCCTCACCGGCCACGGCTGTTTCGAGAGGTTTCTGTTCCGGATAAGGTAGTAGGAAACGCCAGGGTGTCACCACTGAGGGGATCTCTCCGAGGACACGGTGGAAAAATCGGTGGAGGTCTGCCCGGCTTGGGCGCACACCGTCGTGTCTTCGTGGCAGCGATCGTATTGGTCTTTCACGCCTTTAGCCGATGCAGAAGATGCCTTGGTCGGGAGGCAACATCAAATCCCGGCCATCATAGACGCGGGCATGCGGGCGTCGCCGCCCACTTGTGTGTGTGTAATGTGTTCTACGCATTCCTCAAAGAGATGCCACCACCTCACGACGGTCCACAAAGACCGACGTCCGCCAGGGCCCGAGTTGTTCGAAAGAGTGGCCCCTGGCGCACAGGGAAGTGAAGGAACGCGGGTGGATTTTAGTCAGTAAAAGTCTGACACGCCGTTCCACTCCGCCCAAAGCGAGAGGGGTCATTTGATGATTTCCATCCTCAAAAAAGGGTACTTACTCCTTACACGTAAAGTGGAGAGAGACATTTCAAACTTTTTACACTAACGTGTGACCTCTTATCCGAATGGCAAAGTAGGTGGGATAATTCCATCAAGGGCCGGCACCTCCATCTATTCTTTCCATCCGTTGGCGATCGGCTGGCTAAGACATGGCTGGAGGTTGACCACTGCGTTGCCCAATTTCTCACAGGTCATGGCAACTTTAAAAGTAAACTGTATTCTTTTAAAATTGTTCCTTCGCCTTTGTGTCAATGTTCTACATCGAACTGTGAATTTGAACAGTCCGCACATCACATCTTGTGGGAGTGTGTTCTTTGGCAGAATGAACGCAATATTATGTTGGATAGTGTACAAGTTACATCCGGAGTCGTTTATTATACGGACCTTGTAGAAACTAGAACCAATTTCCGTGCGTTCAGGCGCTTTTGCCATACCTATTATTGGAATCAATTGTACCAACTTATACCTACTTAGGACCCATTAAGTTAATCAAATTTTATTCCGTGGTGTTTGGCAATCTGGGCTTCTCCCAGTTGCAATATTGTCCCTTTGTGCCGATTGGCCTAGTTCTGTTCTGTCTCCTGCTTGATATGGAGGGAAGTGGAAAAAATATCTTTTTTCTTACTCCTCCGCTATTCTTTTCTGATTAATTTCGTTGCGGGACCCAAGACAGTTGAATCGTTTCTCCGGGACTCGTCGAGCTTCATTGCTCGGCGTTTTTCTGGCGGTCTCCACTGTTGATTCTGGCTTTCAGGAGTTGCAGTGGTTGGGAAAAGTTTGGCGGGTTATCGTGCGATGGTCGTATAATGTTGGAGGTATGTATTTAAAAATCAATGTGGGTTTACTTAGCATTTCTTATTATGTTCTACAGATCAAAAGATCTTTGTTATGATTTACAAATTTATAAGTGATATTCGACTAATTTACATTTGCAGTTGTAATGTATGACATTTTGAACTGCAATGTTAAATGTCCTTCGAATGAATTGATTTTAACTACGGAACCCGGTATTGTGTGTTGTTCGAGTGGGTCGCGCTTGTTATTGTTTATATTGATGCGATTGACCTGGTGCTATTAATTTAGATAATGCTCTGTCACGTAATCTCCCCGCGTTGGCCTTAATGACCCCGACCAACGACCCACGACCAAAGTGATTGTGGGACGGACTGGAGGAAAGTAGGCGAATGTCTGAAATCCTCCCAGATCCCCCACTTAATCATAATCATAATTATACGTTTATTTGCTAGAGATACATTTTTTTTTATAAAGGTAAGTTCTTAAAACCTAAAAGTTATAGTATTTTGCCTGCATGCAAGCGTGCAAATGTTTGATGTTTTACAATCATTATTCCTAAAACATTTCAATTTTTATGTTCGAAAAATTCCTTTATACTATAAAAACAATATTCATGAAGCCACTCTTGTTTAATAATTATAAACTAGCGCTTGACCGCAATCCCGCCTGATGGTAAGCAGTGATGCGATCGTTGATGATAAAGCGCGCTAGTTTATTAAGAGCCTATTCACTCAGAAAAACTGAGCGAATAGGAAGGAAGACGGCAGTTGAGCGAGGTGATGCAATGTTAAACCCAACAACACGACCAACGATGCTGCGCCAAAGGGAGATTGATCTGAAGACCCTCCACGACCAAACTCCCAACACAACAACATTAGGCGCATCGTACTCCATTCCCGCTGTTTTGGACTCAATCGCGAGCACGACGGCCGCAATCGACTCGTTCACGGAACACAGTCAGTCACGAACGTGTCCCTTGTCCGATGAAGGCTAGCCCGTGCCGCAGCTGAGTCAGTATATAAAGGGTGTATCTGACATCGACGCACAATCGAGTACCATGGATCTAGTACATGTACAGTGGTGGCATTTTGCGTCGGCTTTTCATGATTTACAAAAAATATATATGTAGTTTTTTTTCACATAAGACCGTTCATAAGATATCAGATTCAGAAGAGATAAGATTGTTTTCCTTTGAGCTGATCTTTTATTTTTGGGTTAATTTACTGTCCTGTCCTGTCCCGTTAGTGTTAATCAGCATGACATTATTACTCCCTTTCTTATTTCCTCAAACTATTATTGCTTACTGTAATTGTTCTCCAGATCATTATGTTGTCAGACAATTATTTGGATAATAAACGTATTATTATTACTATTTGCTCTTATTTTTTTTTAATAATTATAAACTAGCGCTTGACCGCAATCCCGCCTGATGGTAAGCAGTGATGCGATCGTTGATGGTAAAGCGCGCTAGTTTATTAAGAGCCTATTCACTCAGAAAAACTGAGCGAATAGGATGGAAGTCGGCAGTTGAGCGAGGTGATGCAATGTTAAACCCAACAACACGACCAACGATGCTGCGCCAAAGGGAGATTGATCTGAAGACCCTCCACGACGAAACTCCTAACACAACAACATTTGGCGCATCGTACCCGGCACACATCGCAACACAACTGCTCAGACCCATCCTTCGTACGGCTTCACCAGACATCATTAATTTTATTTTACATGCCTATTACATTTTTAAATATTAATATTATCATACATATAATATAAAAACATTTAAAAATATAAAAAAATATTAACCTACCGGTATCGGGAACAGGGTCCAAGCTACCGGTGCTCATGGCTCCAGAGAGAGGAACCGTTTACCACTCTGTCTGTGCCAAATTTCAGCTTCCTAGTGCTAACGGTCACTGAGATTGTCTGCGGACGGACAGACGGACGTGAAGCTATAAAAGGCTAATATATGTTTTGCCAATTTGCAAATAGACAGCCTCCGTGGCGTAGCGGTAGAGAACGCGGCCGCTGCGCATGGCGGTGCGGGTTCGATCCCACCTCAGTGCAAATATTTGTATGCATGAATATGAACATTTGCACTGTCGTGCCTCGGAAAGCACGTTAAGCCGTTGGTCCCGGTTGCCATACGAACATCTAATGGCAATCGTTAAAAAAAGATACTGATAATAAATAAATAATAATGAAAGATACTGTTATCAAATCATCAGTCCTTTTTTGTATGGTGAAGGTGGGGCTTTTCATATTATTCTTATCTGAAGACCTCCTCCAAGATATCCTGCAGTAGGTAAGTGTTTAAGTGTTTATTTTTGGACCGGTTTCCCTTTGTCAAAATTTCACCCTTCGCCACTGGTAGGTACCTATGGAGAAGAACGGGCAAGAAACTCCATGGACACTCTTTTAAATTGTCAAGCTATTGATACAAATATTTGATTACATCATTCATTTTGAAATCAATCGTGTGAGAACGATGCAGAAATATATTGTACGCTGAGAGCGTCCATTATGGAAAAAAAACAACAACAATTCAGAATTTAAAATACGCCGTAGCAGCTAAGAGATGACCAGTCCCCTCTGACGGCGTCCGTTCACGAACATGACGTATGGATCAGCATCATTCAACCATATTGAAGGGAACCTAATGACCCAACACACACGCCACCACCAGCGAGACATTTGAGTGAGCATGAACATAAACGACTAACCCAACAAATAGATGCTTTACAGCAAGTAGATCGTGCTCACACGTGTTCCATGCAATTATACAATACTAGGAAATTGAATCTACACAATGCAAAACACAGTTTTGACAGTTTGTTCAAGGTCCAGCAGCTCCAACGGTGTTCCCGAATGCTAAGTTTAGCTCCTGTGTAGCTGCACCAGTGGCGAATACCCCTGTCAGCGATACAATTCCGTAACGTATAATATGCCTGGCTACATAGTGTGTACTGGCTTTGAGTTAAAAAAAAAACAAACAATTGCAAATTTAAACTACAAGAGGAAAAATCAAAGAACAATAAGTGTAAGCATAGAAATCGGACGCAGCTTAAGCCCAAGCCTTTTTGTCGTCAATATAATCTTTAACACTATAAAATGCTTTCTGACACAACTTACGTTTAATGAAGGATTTGAATTTATTCAGGCTCAGATCTTGAACCACCTCTGGAAGCCTATTGTAAAAATGTATACATTACATATACAGGCAGGCATATACAGGCTCAAGAAAATAGGTGGCTCTTTTAGATGCCATCTAAAAGAGCCACCTATTTTCTTGAGCCTTGTTGTAGGTACAATAAATTTGTGCCACAACACTAGTTAATGTTACAACCCTAAACACTTATGGTTTCCGACATCAAATACACATGACTCCGCTAGCGGCTTGCATTGCCGCAGTACGTACACAAACCTTACGACAAGCAGTCGGTTATAAAAGAGTGGACTTTAACTCTCATAACTCAGTATTCTCAGTGTTCTTCCTACCATTGTTAACTAGTGTTACGTTACGCCTATAGGTAATTGTGATAGTGATTAAACAGTTGTTCCCGTATCCACGACTTTTATTAAGGAGTGTACCTCCAAAAGCGCTTGACCTCAATCCCGCCTTATGGTAAGCAGTGAAGCAATCGTTGATGGTAAAGCGTGATGTGTCCGATGGAAACACAACAATCAAAACATATGAAATAATTCTTCTGTAAGCGTGTTTGGATGAAGTTCTGTGCATAGATTAGAAATCTAAAGAAAACCCCGTCCGACACTATTAAGTATAATAAAGGTTACATAAACGTATGACCAAATAAAATATTAAATTTTACGTAAACACCATAGTAACAATACTAATAAATATTGAAATAATAATTTTTTTCCGCGAATTAGTTCCAACTTCCCCAATACTTGCTAATTAAAAAAAAATAGTGACAACACCATTTTTGACGGTATTATTATGAGCGAATAGCGATGCGACTCGTGCCGTGCCCCCTTTGCCCGCGGATTTATTGCCTACCGCACATGTATTAAGTTACCTCTTTTTGCGAAGAGAATGAGGCCGCCGTAGGGCGCTTTCCGAAGATTCGGAAAGCGCCCTACGGCAAATATTCGTAATATAGGTATTTAGTTGTGCGGCCGAGACGATGGAGGAAGCAGTGGGTTTGCATTATATGTCAGTAAATTATTATTTATTACATGTTTGTTGTTGTTTGTCTTTGGATTCAGTGGAGAGGCGTGCGAAGAGGCTGATTGGTGACCCTGATTTAACTCGAGTTGGTCTCCAAAGCCTAGAGCACAGGCGTAGAGTAGCCAGCCTTTCGGTGTTCTATAGGATACATTCTGGGGAGTGTGCGAGGGAATTTCATGATTTAATTCCCCCATCTCCGTTCCACCATCGGACGACCCGTCGTACGGTGGGTTTCCACCCTTATGTTATTAACACCTTTAAGTTCCGGACGAAGCGTTTCGCCTCCTTCTTTATACCGCGTACATCGAGGGATAAATAAATAATAATCTGCCGGCGGCGGTGTTTCCGTCGGACTACAATTTGAGTGTCTTCAAGGCTAGAGTGAATAGGCTCTTAATAAACCAGTGCGCTTTACCATCAACGATTGCGTCACTGCTTACCATCAGGCGGGATTGCGGTCAAGCGCTGGTTTATATTTTATTAAAAAAAAAAAAAGATAAAAATATCCAAACTGAACTTCAGTCCCGCTTCAAAGTCTGGACGACACTGAAGTGCGGTAGGTGTGGCCACTTCAGCGAATATTGTCGCGACAAGTCCTTTGAAGCGCGACACTTTACCGACAGCGCTCCGTAGTCCTAGTATGAGTTTTCAATACGAAACTCGATCGTCGATATCGAGCGCGTTTGGCGCTCTCATTGGTTGAGAGTTCTTACGACCTTGAAGCGGGTCCATCACTGAGTCAAACGCGCTCGATATCGACAAACTAGTTTTGTAACGAAAACTCATACTAGGCCTACTGATACTATATCGTCAGCGCACTAATACATTGTGCTGCAACGATGTACCCGGACACACACACATCACCGTAGCCCGCTAATGTAGGCCCGGCATTATTTAATGGTCGTTTGAAAAGTTTTGATATTAAGCCTGATTTGACGACACGGTTGGTACCAGTGGCTGAGGGATCGTCTGCTGCGCTGCGTGTTGCAGGTTCGAGCCCCGCACGGAACAAATATTTGTATGAACTACAATAGGGTATTTGACTAAAAAAAAAACTAATTAATCAGTCAGTCAGATTACCAAAAAATACTAGACACGTATTTTTTCTTTTTTCATATAAACAAAAAATTAAGACGTTGAAAACTCGTGTGACGTCGCTGCACGCTACACTTTTAGCGAGCAGTGACGTCACCAGCCAACACTCCTGATCTTTGATGCCTTTTATATTTGTAATTTTTTATTGATTTGATAAAAGAAAAAATACGTGTCTAGTATTTTTTGGAAATCTGACTGACGGACTAATTAGTTTTGTTTTTGTCAATTACCCTATTAGGTGTTCCGGCTCTGGCTGGTTGTGTATGTGAGGTTATGTTTGTAAATGCACCCACGAGGCCACGATACAGGGGAAATTCATAGAGCGGGCAATCATCATCATCAACCTTTTTATCGCCCCACTGCTGGGCACAGGTCTCCTCTCATACAGAGAAGGATTGAGCGTAATCACCACGCTTGCTTAATGCGGGTTGGCGATTTCAGACTTATAAAGTCCAGGTTTCCTCAAGATGTTTTCTCTTCACCTTCAGTCAATGGTGTCCAAGATATACTTAGAAAATACATTTAACTTTAGAAAAGTTACATTGGTACTTGCCTGACCTGGAATCGAACAAGCGCACTCATACTTGAGAGGCTGGTGTTTTAACCACTAGGCCACCACGACTTCCGGGGCAATATAAAAAAAAAAATAGAAAAATGGTGCAGACGGTGAGCATTGAAAATAAAACAATATCAACATTATAAGTAATTTATTATCTAAGAAAGTTATTTATATCTACATCATAACACATTCCACACGCTAACAGAAGCGATGGTCATCATTTTGACTTTTTAACAACATTTAATGCGCTAATTGCATTTTTGATCAGACACATTTTTCGAATGGAGCAATGTTTGTAACAGTCTATTACTTTCAATTAGGGTGCCGGTTTTCATATATTTCATAACCCAAGTCTTGGAAGAAGATATAAAACATTACTTTAAGACCTTCAAAAGATACCAAAACAATCTGAAACGAGAGTGTATTGTAACATAAAATAAAATAAAACATGATGACGTCATTACCCGCCACACTTTTTCCCACCCACTGTAACTCCTGAAAGCCAGAATCAACAATCGAGACCGCCAGAAAAACGCCGAGCAATGAAGCTCGACGAGTCCCGGAGAAACGATTCAAGTGTCTTGGGTCCCGCAACGAAATTAATCAGAAAAGAATAGCGGAGGAGTAAGAAAAAAGATATTTTTTCCACTTCCCTCCATAACAAGCAGGAGACAGAACAGAACTTGGCCAATCGGCACAAAGGGACATTATTGCAACCGGGAGAAGCCTAGATTGCCAAACACCGCGGAATAAAATTTGATTAAGTTAATGGGTCCTAAGTAGGTATTAGCTGTTACAATTGATTCCAATAATAGGTATGGCAAAAGCGCCTGAACGCACGAAAATTGGTTCTAGTTTCTACAAAGTCCGTATACAATATGTAAAGAAAACCCTGTCCGATCCGTGAAGGTATTGTTAGGTATCAATAACTGATTCTACTAATGGATACAAAACCGGACTAAACTTTTAAAAAAATCCCCCTAAAAAAAATAAATATTATTTCGCAAAAAGAGGTAACTTAATAAATGTGCGTTAAGCATCCTTCCGCGGGCGGCGGGCGACAGGGCATGTGGTCGCATCGCTATTCGCTCATAATAATACCGGAGTTGTCACTTTTTTTAAATTACCAAGTTTCGGGGAAGTTGGAATTAATTCGCGGGAAAAAAAGGTTATTTCAAAATTCATTTGTATTGGTACTATGATGATTACGTATAATTTTATATTATATTTGGTCATGTGTTTACCTAACCTTTATTATCCTTATGGGTCGGACAGGGTTTTCTTAACATACTGTATATGACGTCATTAGTTGGTCATCCCCATCACCTCTACATCACCGCTCCTCTCCATCATACATCTGTCTCACTGACTTCAGCAGCACATTCAAGTTGTTCCCAGTTTTAGCTGAGATCCCGATCACGTCCATAGTGCGTCGTATATCCTCGTAGACGCGGCGCCCCTCCAGCAGGTCGATCTTATTGATGACGACACACGAGGGTCTCTCGCTGAGTTTGGGGTTATACTGCTTGAGCTCGTGGGAGAGACACTCCAACTGCTGGAGGGGGTCGTTGGTTGCGTCTAGGAGGTAGATCAGACCACGACAACGTTCTGCGTGCTGGAGGAACTGGATGCCTGGGAATATCATTGATTTTATAGTATCACTGCTGTTACAACAATTCTCTAAAAGAGTTGACAAAAATACATATTATAAAACAAAGTCACTTTCTCTTTCCCTATGTCCCTTTGTATGATAAATCTTCAAAACTACGCAACGTATTTTGATGCAGTTTCTTTTTCTTTTTTTTAATAATAATAAACTAGCGCTTGACCGCGAACCCGCCTGATGGTAAGCAGTGATGCGATCGTTGATGGTAAAGCGCGCTAGTTTATTAAGAGCCTATTCACTCAGAAAAACTGAGCGAATAGGAAGGAAGACGGCAGTTGAGCGAGGTGATGCAATGTTAAACCCAACAACACGACCAACGATACT
This sequence comes from Sesamia inferens, assembly GCA_037179545.1. NCBI lineage: Eukaryota > Metazoa > Arthropoda > Insecta > Lepidoptera > Noctuidae > Sesamia > Sesamia inferens. The sequence goes on from CM073946.1 coordinate 21,799,859, forward strand.
GCGCCAAAGGGAGATTGATCTGAAGACCCTCCACGACCAAACTCCCAACAAAACAACATTAGGCGCATCGTACCCGGCACACGTCGCAACACAACTGCTCAGACCCGTCCTCCGTACGGCTTCACCAGACATCATGTCGGAACACGACAAATCGCTTGGCGGCAAGGCTTTTTCTGGTGGGTGGTAACTTCTGCCGGCGGCCGATGTTATGGCCTACCACCGAGAAAAAAAACAATAATTACCTACATAATTTTATGGCCTACATTACAATGAAATGTTATCACTTATAACACATACCTAGACCATAGTTCTTATGAGAGCCGGGAATCAAACCCGGGAGATCTGCTATGGCGACTTGCTCGTAGTCATCATACGGGACCATACCTGCAACAAATTATTTATAATACAATTAATTAAGGTCTTAAAATACCGGTTAAGTGTTACGAAGTTTCTTGGCAACGAAGGTACAGTCGATCGTAGACAATGACAAGTAGAACGTAGCTGATGTTGCACCGAAGTGTTCCCTTATGTCCACGAAGTCCGTGTCGTACACACAACAACACTACAGACGTCACCCGATGTAATACTCAAAGTTCTCGTTGCAGTTGTCGCTGTAGATGATGTAAAATGCAGACTGACTGCAGGGGCGTGCACAGAGATTTTGTTGAGGGTATGCATACATCATCATCATCATCATTATCAACCTTTTTATCGTCCCACTGCTGGGCACAGGTCTCCTCTCATACAGAGAAGGATTGAGCGTAATCACCACGCTTGCTCAATGCGGGTTGGCGATTTCAGACTTAAAGTCGAGGTTTCCTCAAGATGTTTTCCTTCACCTTCAGTCATTGGTGTCCAAGATATACTTGGAAAGTACATATAACTTTAGAAAAGTGTATACATACATACACTTGTATACATACATACCTTTATCGTAAACTTAAATATAGTTTGTTCAGAATAAGCAACTGAATCGATTCTAACCTTTTTACACTATGTATGTTATATTTTTTCACAAATACATTTAGCCATTGTTGTGGCAACAGCTGACGGAGCTCAACGCCCCGCGTGCCTATCGGCTGAGCGTGGACCATATTTTTCGTTTATTAAGCGATTCGTCGTGACCACGTCATCTATCCTATCTTTTCCAAAAATTTGGTACTGTAAATAAGAATCTAAATGTTTTTCCGACGAATCGTATTTAGAGGGGGCTTTGTGAAAGTTATTTAAATCTGAATATCCATCCTTCTCTGTATGAGAGGAGACCTGTGCCCAGCAGTGGGACGATTAAAAGGTCGATGATGAAGCACGTCGAGTACGTAGCGCTGGTGACGCGTACGTGCGCATTATAGCTAGTTTCCGCTAGCCCCAAAAGATGGCAGTATTTCTGTTTTAGTGTAGTTTTCTAACAGAATGTATTGTAGTACAAAAATTGTATTATAATCGGGTATTCCAAATTAGAAAATTATTAGGGTATGCAGTGCTTATATGCCTCTATGGAGCGCACGCACCTGACTGACTGTCGCGCTAGTGTCGTGCCGCTTGATCTATGCAATCACATCGAACGTTCGATACCTATTTAGAAATAACAATAATTAATAATAGCGCAAAAATTCGAGTACGTTCAGCAGGTGCCTGCAGGTACATCACAGGAGACAAGTTTCTAGTAATTTCGATGTCGACACATCGTTGTTAATATCAATGAAACCTGCACCATTCGATAGGCCATCCTAGGTCTAGCAATGCGTTTTTATATCGTACTTTTACAATGCCATGTCTCAAGACATAGGGCTTAAAAGTAATATACGGCATTTCATGCAATATTGACCTTTAGGCCATTGACATAAGGTGCATTAGTAACAGTATTTATCATATCTTACCTATTTCTTAGAAACTCTGCATGTACGAAGCATACATGCCTAGTACTTATTATGGTATAATGTTAGGTATTTCAAGAGAATACTCTAATACTACTTAAGAGAGTTATGTGTCAATTCATATGCATCTTTAAAAATGAAAAAAAAAATAATAATAATTCACATTTGTAGTATTTGTTGTTATAGCGGCAACAGAAATACATAATCTCTGAAAATGTCAACTGTCTAGTTATTACGGTTCATGAGATACAGCCTGGTGACAAACGGACAGCGTAGTCTCATGAATATAAAGGGTGTATCTGACATCGACGCACAAACGAGTACCAAGGATCCAGTAGATGATTCTGAACCCCCAGTGGTGGAATTTTTCGTCGGCTTTTTCATGATTTAAAAAAATATATATGTAGTTTTTTTTCACTTTAGACCGTTCATAATTGCTATACTTTTGTAACCCAATAAATTTTTTAAGTAAAAATTAATTATTTCGCTAATTACTTCAAAAAAAGCGCTATGAAAACAAAACTCGAAAAACTATCTTATCAGCTGATTTAATAGAGTTCACATCAGGAATCAATGTCATACCCACATACCCGCACGGCGGCACGCTTGCAACGTTCAAAGGCTGAGTCGACACTTTTTTTAAACACTGTGATTTCTGTAACTGTTCATTAATGACATAAATGACAATCATAATTTTATTAGTGGCATGCGGTGTAGCCTTTTCGCGAAGTTTGCGTTACAATGTCAGATACATCCTGTATATATAAAAATAAGTTGTTGGGGTACGTAGCGAGGTGTCGGTGTTTTTGAGGAGAAACAAATGTTTATGTTGAACACTATTTATTGACTAACTCACAAACTGTTCTTATAATAAAAATGTTAGGAAAATGTTCGAATGCACCCGGCTACCGCGGAGACCAAAAGTGCACTGAATAATTATAATATAATGTACTACATTAATTAATAATTGTAGGTCAACGCGTTACGCCGATTTTGCTAGCTAAGGTGTTCGGTGAAAACACTGAACATATTCCGGATCACGAAAGATAGGTATGCGGAGATGGAACAATGTCATGTTAGAAAAGTAATGAAATGACCATGATAGTAATAATGATTACAGGGTGAAAACAAACCAACATACAACTAAAATGTTAGTACAATATCTAAAAATACTTAAAACTGGTTTCAGTTTAAAATAACATTAAGGACTTATTGTTCCTAAGGGTTTCCTAGGCACACGAGGACATGGCCTATTCACTCCTATAATGTCTGATCCTTCATAAACATGTGTCTCACTAGGCTGATTATCACTAATGTTTTGCCGCGCACTAACACTGTTGACATTCACATCACTAATACTTCCGGTGGGTCGAAGCTCCATATCCGACGTGATGTGGACGCGCCGCGCTCGTTGCCGTAACCACCTGTACAGCAGCGCTCACGCCGTCAGCGCCAGCGCGCCGACCAGGATATAGCTAACTGCATATTGATGGATGTCGTGAGTGGATAACGTTTCACCTACTTGCACTTGACTGTTTTTTATGTCATTAATTCGTTGATGTAAGTCTTTTAAGGCGTACTTCATCTCGTCTGAGTCTGTTACGTCTTTAAAAATGTTGTTAGGCATAGTGCTGTTGATGACCAAGTTTAATTGATCCATCTCAGATATCAAAACATCCGGGCTCAAATCAATTCTATTTTCTTGTTGCTTCTGAATATTCAAGGTGAAATCCTGACCCTTCAGCAGGCAACCTGGCTCTATGTAAATTACCCCAGCTTTACTCAACTGTATCTGGCGTATCTGTTCTCCGCAAATAACTTTGACGGTATAAATGTTGCAACAATGGTATAAGAATAGTGACGGGTTCGCTAGTGATGTCCATTTATTCTCACATCTAGATCTTCTTATCTTGCACTTATATGTGTCTCGGTCGAGATCACAAAAATTGTTCTCGCTGTTAAGATGATATATCGGTTTTTTCCAGTCGCATATAAACTTATTACCTTTTTTCTTACATAGTGAAAGTTCGGTATATCCAGTTGAGGTGTTGATTTTTCCCTGTGTGCGACTGACCACATTTTTGTGTTAATAGCCCTTTTCAGGGTGTTATATTTTTTCTCATACTTGTCGTACATGTTGTTGTATTGTTCATTCTCTCCCTCCAGCTCAATCCCGATGTCCCAATGTAATATGTCGATAGCTGACCATCTAGCTTGTAATGACCTTAATACGTCCTCAAATTCCCACCTTTCTGCGATCGAATCCACGTCTATGATTGCGGTAGTACGCACAAACGCTTTAAAGTTCGCATACTGTTTTTTCAACATTTCCTCTACCTAATAATAATAAAGCTGAAATGTTTGTGTGTGTTTGTAAGTCGTGGTGGCCTAGTGGTTAAAACACCAGCCTCTCAAGTATGAGTGCGCGGGTTCGATTGAAATGAAACGAAATGAAATGAAATCGTTTATTAAGCAAGTAGGATCACCGATCACTTTTACACGTCATATATTTTTGTTTTTCTTCTTTTTTTTTTTTTTTAAACTAGATGAAGCCGGCATTTCCTAACTGACTACCTCTGAGAAGAAATAGCCGAAACAAACTCAGGGATCATCGTCTTTTTTAAAGTCCAGACATTAAAAATGAAAATGTTTACAATAATTTACGTTATAATTACGCATATTGCTTAATAACAATGCTTAACAGAGCGAGCAGCTCAGTCCCAAGCCTCTCTATCCTCTAAATAATCTGAGATTTTATAATACCCCTTTTTGCAAAGTTTGGCCTTTATATAGGTTTTATATCGTTTAATGGGTAAGTTTCGAATGTCCATGGGAAGCTTGTTGTAAAAGTGTATACATTGACCCATGAACGAGTTGCCTACTCTGTGGAGACGAGTGTGATGTACAGCAAGATTGTGTTTGTTCCTGGTATTTATATTATGAATATCGCTTATTTTCTTAAAATTAGATATATTTTTATGTACATACATAAGATTTTCAAATATATATTGCGAAGCTACAGTCAGAATGTTCACCTCTCTGAATTTTTCTCTAAGAGAATCTCTAGGACCAAGGTTGTAAATGGCTCGAACAGCCCTTTTCTGTAAAACAAAGATGGTATTGATGTCCGCACAAGTTCCCCAGAGAAGAATCCCATAAGTCATAAGACTATGAAAATAACTAAAATAAACAATTCTGGCTGTATTCACATCAGTTATCTGTCTAATTTTCTTAACAGCATAAGCGGCAGAACTGAGTCTACCCGACAGCTTCTCAATGTGAGGACCCCATTGTAACTTGGAGTCAATAGTCAATCCAAGAAAAACTGTCGACTCGACAGGGATCAACTCTACTCCATTCAGTTGAACATTGGTACTTAACTGCCTGACATTTGGCGTAGAAAATTTAATGAATTTAGTTTTTTTTTCATTCAAAAGAAGATTATTTACATTAAACCAATGGACAACTTTCGAAAGTGCATTGTTAACTTCGTCAAAATTTGCTAGCTGACGCTTGACTTTAAAAATAAGAGAAGTGTCATCCGCGAACAATACTATGTTTTGATTATCCCTCACGTGATGAGGTAAGTCATTAATATAAATTAAAAACAAGAAAGGACCTAGAATTGAGCCCTGCGGAACGCCCATGGTGACCTCAGATCCTGCCGATTTGTTGCCATTAACATCAACCCTCTGAATTCGATTATTCAGATAAGAAGTCAGAAGGTCGAGAGCTCTGTCCCTTAAACCATAATGGTACAGTTTCCTAATAAGAGTGTCATGATGTACGCAATCAAAGGCCTTGGACAAATCACAAAAAATACCAAGAGCATCTTGCGATTCCTCCCAGGCCCCAAATATGTTCTTTAGCAACGCCACGCCCGCATCGGTAGTTGAACGACCCTTTGTAAAACCAAATTGTTTCACGTGCAATAAATTATATAAGCTGAAGTGTCTCAACAACTGTTTCAAAATTAATTTTTCAAAAATTTTGCTCAAAGTTGGTAATATAGAAATTGGCCGAAAATTCTTGGGATCAGTTGTACTACCAGATTTGAACAGTGGAATTACTTTGCTAAGTTTCATCAAATCAGGAAATATACCAGATGTGACACAAGAATTAAAAACAATTGCTAAGAAAGGTGCGATAACATCTATTATTGAAGCTACAGTATATACTGACAAACCCCAATGATCGGCAGTTTTTTTTACATCAAGATCCTTAAAAGATTCTATGATGTCTTTAGCAGTCGCAAACGTAAATTCAAGTGTTTGTCACATTCTGGAACACATTCTTTTAGTATGGCGTAGGCAGAAGTGGAGGAAGAAGACAAAGTTTTTGTTGTTATTATTGGAATATTAGTAAAAAAATTCTCAAACTCAGTTGCTACCTCCAAGTCCGCCTTTATATCTTCATCGTTAATTTTAAGATGGAAATCGCGATTTTGTACTTTGGTTCTTCCAGTTTCAGAATTTATAATTTGCCAAGTTGTTTTGATTTTATTTCTAGAAGATTTTATTTTATTTTTAATGTGTATGGCTTTTGCTGAGGAACAGGCTCTCTTAAAAGTTTTTGAATATTTTTTAACGAATTCTTGATTCCAGGTCAGGCAAGTACCAATGTAACTTTTCTAAAGTTATATGTATTTTCTAAGTATATCTTGGACACCAATGACTGAAGGTGAAGGAAAACATCTTGAGGAAACCTGGACTTTATAAGTCTGAAATCGCCAACCCGCATTGAGCAAGCGTGGTGATTACGCTCAATCCTTCTCTGTATGAGAGGAGACCTGTGCCCCAGCATTGGGACGATAAAAAGGTTGATGATGATGATGATGATGTTTGTGTGAGCAATAGATTGTGGAAACATCTTACCTATGTGTGGTCGGAGTGTGGTGAACGGGTACGGAGCCACGGTCGGGCGCGCGCGGGTCAGAGCACGAAGTAATGTACTCTTGCCTGTAACATTCAACATTCTATTCAAATCCTTGTTTACTTGAACAAATATACACTTATCAACATCATCATCATCTCAGAGTTAATTCCAGTCGCATCCGAAGCTTTTTCAGCTTTGGAGTCTGGGGTCCGCTTTACCAGTCTAACTGCTGATTTTTGGCTGAACTTCGATATTATCCGTGAAGCGACTGCCGTCTGACCTCCACAACCGAAGCATTAGACTAAATGTAGGATTTTTGAGGGTTCCAACAACCTGTAGCAACTGCCATTAGATGTTCGTATGGCAACCGGGACCAACGGCTTAACGTGCTTTCCGAGGCACGACCAGATCAGTGCAAATATTCATATTCATGCATACAAATATTTGCACTGTGCAGGGATTGAACCCGCGCCTCCTTGCGCAGAGGTTGCGTTCGCTACCGCTACGCCACGGAGGCTTAGGTATATTTAGTGTAATTCAGAACGCTAAAGAAGCAAAATATTGTTTTTTAAATGTTGTAGGCATTAAAGTTTATTATTCAAATTGATGAGCAAAGTTTGGTAGGATATCGACTGACCTGCATTAGGGAAGCCAATGAGTCCGATGTGTGCCATGGAGCGAACTTCCAGAGTGTATACGACAGTCTCGCCCACCGCGCCCAACTCCGCCACACTGGGAGCCTGACACACCACACAAACTGATCAGCATCTAAGTACCTGTGTGATCTGTGATCACGTATAGTACAACTCGGGTGAGTTACTGTGCACCTCGCTCTGTGGCGTCATTCAAACGGTAACGTTTGTAAAAAATGAGAATGTTAATAAAAGGTCGTTTTGATGATAAAACGTCATAATACTAGGTCATTTTACAATTAAATTGATACATATGGGCTGAAATATAATGTTGGTGCAACCAGCAGGCTTCACTAACGCGTCGAAAATGTAAAAAACAAACCAACTCAATAAAAAATAATAAAGCAAAACCTCCACAGAAACAGTAATAACAACAGAGGATTTAAACTGTATTTACACATTTGTAATAAAGATGCTATCGGTACTCATCGCTTACGGCGAATGTGGGGAAGCAGGAGAGGGGTCGCATTCCAGTGAGGTGCACAGTTAACTTGCGCGAGTTATACAGTATGTTAAGAAAACCCTGTCCGACCCATAAGGATAATAAAGGTTAGGTAAACACATGACCAAATATTATATAAAATTTTACGTAATCATCATAGTACCAATACAAATGAATTTTGAAATAATCTTATTTTCCCGCGAATTAATTCCAACTTCCCCGAAATTTGGTAATTTTTAAAAAAGTGACAACACCGGTATTATTATGAGCGAATAGCGATGCGACCACGTGCCGCGTGCCCTGCCGCCCGCCCCCCTCGGAAGGGCGCTCGGAAGGGGGATTTTTTTTTTAAGTTTAGCCCGGTTTTGTATGCATTAGTAGAATCAGTTATCGATACCTAACAACACCTTCACGGGTCGGACAGGGTTTTCTTAACATACTGTATAACTGGTACATCACGTACTAGATAGTTGTCGAAGGAAAGATTATGTTAAGATAAGTAGATGATAGGAACACATCGTACAGTAAGATAGTAATTAGTTAAATCAAGCACGTAGCTTTGCATATAAATAGTATTGATATATTGAATAAAGGGGGACTTCTTGGTATTAGTTGATCTAACTATACCTTAACATGTAGTTAAGTGTTTTATTGACTTTACTACCACCCATCGTCACTAAGACGATACTGCATGTCAGACCAAGCCTAACAACACACCTGACTCGCCCGGGTCAGGGTTGCGGGTTGGTTAAAAAAAAAAACACGGGTGGGTTTTAGTCAGTAAAAGTCTGACACACCGTTCCGCTCCGCTCAGAGCGGGAAAAGTCATTTGATGATTTCCCATCTCAAATAAAAAAAAGTTCCTGACTCGTTAGTACTAATCGGAACTAATGTTAGAAAGATATGCCAAATACAATGTTAGTTTAACTTTATGCGAAACCTGAATATAGTTTGTTTTTCCCAAATACATTTAGAAATTGTTGCAGTGTGGTTATCGAGCGCAAACAGCTGATGCTAGATCATAGTACTGGAAGCACAATGAGACCCGCGCCGCGTCGTTACAGGCGCGGGCGAGCAGTACATTGACCCAATCAATCTTGAGCCTTATTGCTTTGGTGATAAAGTTGAAAATCTAATAAGGAAATCCGACAGATTGTAGTAGCTTGGTGTGATGTCGTCTGTACATAGATTCTTTACTTAAAATACAAATAACCTTGCATGTTTAAGACGGCGAAGAATTTGTATTTTTTATTAATTTTATTTATTAGTCATTAATGTCCACTGTTGGCCCTCCCACAGACTTCCCTAGTCTCTATTAGAGATTCTCTTTGAGAAAAATTCAGAGAGGTGGACATTCTGACTGAAGCTTCACAGTATATATTTGAAAATCTTATGTATGTACATAAAAATATACCGGATTTTAAGAAAATAAGCGATATTCATAATATAAATACCAGGAACAAACACAATCTAGCTGTACATCACACTCGTCTCCACAGAGTAGGCAACTCGTTCATGGGTCAATGTATACACTTTTACAACAAGCTTCCCATGGACATTCGAAACTTACCCATTAAACGATATAAAACCTATATAAAGGCTAAACTTTGCAAAAAGGGGTATTATAAAATCTCAGATTATTTAGAGGATAGAGAGGCTTGGGACTGAGCTGCTCGCTCTGTTAAGCATTGTTATTAAGCAATATGTGTAATTATAACGTAAATTATTGTAAACATTTTCATTTTTAATGTCTGGACTTTAAAAAAGACGATGATCCCTGAGTTTGTTTCGGCTATTTCTTCTCAGAGGTAGTCAGTTAGGAAATGCCGGCTTCATCTAGTTTAAAAAAAAAAAATCATATGACGTGTAAAAGTGATCGGTGATCCTACTTGCTTAATAAACGATTTCATTTCATTTCATTTCTATGTCCTATCTTTACTGATGTCTGGTGATATGTAGCGCTCACCGCAGGATAACCATAGCGGATGGTGTGGTAGTGTGTTAACAAGACAGATCTGTGGGTTGTGCTCAGCAGTGGACAGCCAGCAGTGTATGATGGTACAGACGATAGCACATCAAGCTACTAAAATCTGTCTGAATTCTTTACCCGATTTTCATCTTTATCTCTAAAGCTTAAGGCTCAAGGTTGATTGAGAATATTTGACAGTTCCGGGTAGCTTGACCTGCTGATGTCCTTACTATTGGTACTTATAACATTGCTGCACTCACCTGCTCGGTGTCGGTGAGGAAGAACTTGTTCCCCCTGCCGCCCGCGCCCCCGCGCGCCCCCACGAACATCATGCCCTCTGCACTCAGGTCGCCCACCACCCGCCCAGACTCGTCGCGGATTATTGTACCTAACACAAAGCTTCTTTTATAATAAAATGTAATAACTGGCTAACGAGCTCCACACCTGCACCGTAAGTACGTAACACACAATTACTATCAGTTGGAATCGACACTCATTGCTATTCCATTAAAAATAAATACATACGGGCAAACCATACAGATTGAGCTAGTCCCAAAGTAAGTTCAAGACTTGTGTTATGGGATACTAACTCAACGATACTATATTTTATAATAGATACATATATAGATAAACATCCAAGACCCAGGCCAATCAGGAAAATATCGTTTTCCGTCATGACCTGGCCGGGATCGAACCCGGGGCCTCCACGTCGCAGGCAGGCGTATTGACCGCTGCGGGACGACATTAATCCGTATGTTCGAAAATGTGTCTGCTCAACAACGTAAATCATCATCATCTCAGCGTTAATCCCAGTCGCAACCTAAGCTTCTTCAGCTTTGGAGTCTGGGGTCCGCTTTACCAGTCTAACTGCTCATTTGGCTAAATTTAGATATTTTCCGTGAAGCGACTGTCGTCTGACCTCCACAACCCGAAGGCGATATCGAAGCATTGCAGGTAGACCAATTGTAGGACTTTTGAGGGTTCCAACAACCCGTAACGACTGCCATTAGATGTTCATATGGCAACCGGGACCGACGGCTTAACGTGCTTTCCGAGGCACGACCAGACCAGTGCAAATATTCATATGCATGCATACAAATATTTGCACTGCGCGGGCATCGAACCCGCGCCTCTTTGGGCGACGGCCGCGTTAGCTACCGCTACGCCACGGAGGCTGTCAAACAACGCAATGAAAGCTGCTCAACAACGTAAATAAATCAATGAGTGTTGTTAAACTGCAGAATCAAATCCATTGCTACTGATAGTGTGTTATGTTAATTACTATACTGTTCAGTTTTTAAGATATGATTGACATTTAAAAGGGGGTTCATGGTCAAAATAAAATGCTATACAAACTCACCAATAGGAACAGGCACTATAACGTGTTGTGCATTCTTCCCGTTACAGTCTTTATTGAAGCCTCGCTCCCCGTGCTTCGCCTGCACCACTGCCTTGCAGTGGTTCAGGCTTTTAGATGCATATGTGGCCTGGAAATATGGTTAATATGTACAGTGATAACAGTTAATTTTAAAGAAATCTCTTGTGGAATATAAATAAAACATACAACACTTAAGAGACATAAAAAGCTGTGTCAGGTGGAGAACACCCAGAGAAAAACTCCATACAATAGGCATTGCATAACGGACTATACAGGCTCGCTTGGAAGCTGAGGAAATCATTGCGCCTGTGCTCTTTGAGTTATCACCCAGACAAGATTGAAACCTCGGGACCCAGCTCTTATACAAATGTTCACAACAGGCCAAGAGATGTAATTAACTTCAGGGGGAGGCAGGCTGATTGGATTTGCACCCAACGATTGCCATGACCCATGTACTGTGGTCTATTGGATGGACTAAGAGCCAAAGTCAAACCTTAGTTTATTTATATACAACTAGCGGCCGCTCGCGACTTCGATCGCGTGGAGTTAGTTCTTTGAACGTTTTATTTTAACCCCAAAATATATGGCATACATTTTAAATTTTTGTTATGCTCCGCTCCCATTGGTCACAGCGTGATATTACATATATATATATATATATATATATATAGGCTATCCAACGCAAAAAAAAATCATATTAGACCAGTAGTTCCTGAGATTATCAGCGTTTAAACAAACTCATCAGCTTTGTAGAGTATAGATTAGATTTCAAGAATTAAAAAAGTAAGGAAAATAAATAAACCTGGAAAATAACATGTCCACCATTTCCACCATCACCTCCGTCGGGTCCTGCGTGGTCTTTACACCACACGCTGAGGAAGGATATGCAGCCGTCGCCTCCAGACCCACCAACAGCCCTAACTCTGTACGAATCGACATAATATTGAACTGTGTTGCGAGTAGACTTCGCTTTCAAGCTACGGAGCGGTTTGGGCGCGTGTTCAGAACTTAAACGTATTATTTGTACTTGAGAAGTTAGTTTTAACGATTTAAATAAATTTATTAGTCGCATTTTAGTCACTATTTTTTGGTTATGTTCATATTATGACACTTGACTGACGTCCATTTCTGACAGCTGACACAGGAAGTCAAATGGATTATGATTACCTGTTGACACCTGCACAACTGACATCTGAAGTTTTTTTAAATGTGGAGATCAGAATTTTTATCCACATGTTTTCTTCACGATTTTATAGTGTCATGTTATGTATGGACAATGATTTATACGGGGCAGTCAATAATAACGACATTTCGTAACGTGTGCTGAATTTTTTATGAATTATCAAACACATGCAAGCATACAATGAAACACTTTCTCATGTGGCCAAACAATTATACAGTAGGTATGTTAAGAAAACCCTGTCCGACCCGTGAAGGTGTTGTTAGGTATCGAAAACTGATTCTACTAATGCATACAAAACCGGGCTAAACTTAAAAAAAAAATCCCCCTAAAAAAATAAATATTATTTCGCAAAAAGAGGTAACTTAATAAATGTGCGCTATGCATACCTATGTCCCATTCCGCGGGCGGCGGGCGGCAGGGCACGCGGCACGTGGTCGCATCGCTATTCGCCCATAATAATACCGGTGTTGTCACTTTTAAAAAATTACCAAATTTCGGGGAAGTTGAAATTAATTCGCGGGAAAAAAAGATTATTTCAAAATTCATTTGTATTGGTACTATGATGATTACGTAAAATTTTATATTATATTTGGTCATGTGTTTACCTAACCTTTATTATCCTTATGGGTCGGACAGGGTTTTCTTAACATACTGTATGTCTCCTAATACACAGTATCACTTCAATATGTAGCGGTATCTACAAGCGACACTTGGAACAACGCGTCATACTGACGTCACCCGAATTCTATATCTCACAATCAGAGTTTACCGTGCAACTAGCATATATACAGCTTCCCAATTTCAAGCATTGGGCAAGAGCCCACCAGACATAACACCCGTCTGGTCGGAGGATCCTCCCTTTTCTATAGAGGATGAGTGAACTTTACTCCCGGTTCCTCATGCTTCCACAAATACAAGACCTTTATCAGTCTACTTTACATGAATTAACTACAACATCTCAACTCGTACTGAATGGACATGAACTACTATAATATTAAATGCAGTTATTTAAAGACTGTAAGGTAATAAAATATAAATTAAAACAAAAGCATATTAAAAACTGCATGTTTGTAATATGTGTAGTAAGTGAAATCTTAAATTTTGGTTACATTGATATTTTTTTATATATATTATTATAAACTAGTGCTTGGCCACAATTCCAATGGATGGTAACTGGTAAGCAGTAATGCAAGTATGCAACCGTTGATGACAAAGCGCGCTATTCACTCAAAAAAAATAGTGAATAGGAAGGAAGACGGCAGTTAAACGAGGTGATGCAATGTTAAACCAAACAACACGACTAAAGATGTTCCGCCAGATGGAGATTGATTTGGAGACCGTCCACGACCGTAATGTTACCATAACGTTAAGGTTAATGTTGTCTGTCTATTCATAAAGTAATTCATGTACCAGTCTGATAAATCCTGTTTTCCTTTAAAACACAGTCGCCTAAAAGCCTGTGATCCAAACTTACAAAACCACGCCAGCTGTCAGGGTCAAACAAACTTTAGTGATTAATAAAAAGTGTAAACGGACTAACAGGAATTTTTATTTAAAATACCAATAATGTTATTTTTGTATTAAATTGGGCGTGTTATATTAAAACAGTAGATATGGATGTGAATGTGAGGCCAGAGGATTTGGACACGGTCTGTGAAGGTTGCTTAAGCACGGACCGGCACCTCACGGCTGAAGTGACCGATCTCCAGATCAAGAAGCTGTATTATGAAATTCTCAATACTGCAGTAGTAGTAAGTACTACAAAAAAAAAGAACTAAATTTTTTTTATTTGTTTTATTTTATTCTTGTTGTCATTTAAACAGCCTACATTTTTTTTTAAATTTTAAATGTATGTTCTCAATATTTTTATAAGCCTGTTGTTATATTTGTAATAGTTGTAGACACTTAATGATCTATTTATAGAGAAAGCCAAAGACATGTAGGATTTATTGATTATTTACTTCAGGCACCTGCCAATGTAACACTGACCTCATTTGACCTATTTCACTTAACTAACTATTAAAAATCAATAAATTCTGAATGCATATTATAAGTATTGAAATTTATAACATAACGCCTGTTTTGTTTTAAAGGGTAAGCAGGATGTGTCAGTACTCAGTGTGGTACATTTATTAAAAAAAAACTTGGGTAAAATTTACATTTTTAAAATATAATAATCTTTTAATTACCCAAGTACAGAAGCAAAACTTGTAAAATATTATTTATTCAATTTATTTATCTGTTTATGTGCACACATATAAACAGTCATGAAAAAAGAAATCATTATAATGGAAGCTAATATAATGCTGTTTATCAAATAATGTTGTGTGTATTTTTATGAAATTACGTAACAGTTTTTATTGGAATTTACATAAAGTAAAGTATTATTCCACATTTTCCTTGCATGTTACTGACTTTTGTAAAGGAATACATGAGGAAACCTACAGTTTGACCATTTTTTTTAAATATTATAAACTAGCGCTTGACTGCAACCGATGACATATTTCTACTTCTTTTATGTAGATGGTGTGCATAATAAAAAATTTCTATTCTATTTTAAACATGCTCAATAATTGCACCCATTATCAGTCATTGACGGTAGGGTTTGTGCAGTGGTTAAGTATATGATGGCTGCACTACGTGTTGCGCGTTCAATTTCTGCACTGAAAAAATATTAATATGACTTAGAAGTAGTTGTTCCAGGTTAGCTGTTTATGTAAATGAGTTTCAAAGAGATTTAAGATAAATAGAGAGGGCAATGTGTCAAAAACGCATAGAAAAACTGTGATCCCATGGCCCAGTTCCGCCATCTAGTACAATATAGCAAAATTAGATTGACCATTGGAGACATCAAATAGTAAAACTGAAATAAGTTTACATAAAATATATTCAGCTATTGCGCGGTAGGTGGCCAGTGTGGTCTATGTTGCCAGATTCGATTTAATACCCTAGTATAGTTCAAATCGGGTAAATAAATATGGAAAAGTAAACAAATTAAGTGAAACTTGTCTTGTACAGAGATCAAAAACTGTTTTAGAATTTTATTAGCTACTATTCATTTTCCGTGACACCGTCTATTGGCATTTTAGATGTGTTATGCTTACGAATTATTTTAATACTCAGTTTATTGCGATTTTTGACTATAATAGACTTTTTAGGCCATAAAGCGCATTTTGTTTTGAAATTTTTGTTTGTATTTCGTTTTTACCAAAATGATTCTTTTCTACACGTTTGTTTGCAAATATTTTTAAATGGCAATGCAAAAAACTGTGGTAGGGCTTGTATCATTTCGATATAAAATTATCGATAATATTCAAAGAAGTTACTACGACGATGTTTATTCGTATTATGATAGCTTGAAACAAAAAATTACGTAGCAGAAAAATTATAGATATGTTCAATGTTTACAAGTTTCTATTTATATAAATCTTTTAATATAACGGGCGTTAAAGTTTAAATTTACCGATTAATACTGAAAATCTAAATAATTGTTTATTTTTTCATTTTTAATTAACACATTTAATCAATATAGTTACCATTATTATGTATACATTGCTGCCTTCTAATAGGAAAGTCGTTTATACCTTTGCGATAGAATTCTGAGGATCTAGACTGCACAAACTGTGTGAAAGCAGAACTGTCTAATGTGTGAATTAATTGTCCAAATCACGACGAAAATGGTAGTCTGCTGGAGCAAGATCTGGCGAACTAGTTCCGTACCATTCATTATCTTTAAAAATGGGAGCCTTCAATATTTATTTTATTTTTAATTTGAATGTATAACCAAATATTCTGTGAACCTTTTAAGCGTCTATCTGTTTCTGTTATTAATATGGAGCAAAAAATCATGTTTGTTGTATGGGAAAATATTTTATTTAAAATAATATTTTATTTTTTTATTTTTAGCGCTTGTCATAGCGGCAACAGAAAAACTAACATAATTTCTAGAAATTTCAACCGTCTAGCTATTACGGTTCATGAGATACAGCCTGGTGACAGAGGGACAGACGAATAGTGAAGTCTCATGAATAGGGTTCGTTTTACCTTTTAGGTTAGGTAGGAATCTTAAAAATCACAAAGTAGCTTGCAATCATTGTAAGAATGTATCAGTGTAAAATCAGTGTAAAATATGTACGTACCTACATATTTTATAAATATATTTCATTATAAATAAGTTATCTAATTTATGTACTTATCCACTTAACCATAAATATTATCCCAATTTTTACGATTAATTGGAAAAGTTCTGAAATTAAAAACTTACTAATTCATTACTAGTACAAGGTACCGATCCCTTTTTAATTTGATCGACAAATCTTCTTTCTTTAAAAAGTAGATATCTTCACTTTTAAAATGCTTTGAGCATAATTTCGACGAAGTAGACGGAAGCCAATTTTCTTCTCTACGGTCTATCTGGACAAATCGTATACACTTTTCCCGTACAACATAATTTTTATTCGAAAACCTAAAATAACATAAAACCTATTCAATTTTGTTCATTAATATGACAAGATTATGTTCAAATAGAGTTACTAATAAATAAACTTGAAATATAGTAATATTTTAAGTTTATTTAGCTATATTTTAAATGTCAATAAAATATAGCTATATGTTTTCAACTTAATAAGTATTATCGATAACTAAATCGATAAACAACATTACTACATCTCTACATGAAAATAGTAAAACTATTCAACAATAGAGGGCGCTTATTACAATAATAAAAAAGTTTCTAGAACTATTTAAGAATTTTTTTAAATTTTAATTACAGACTAAATATAAATAATTCATACAAAAACATTCCGAAGTTAGGTCCAGTCATTTTACCATAACGAGATGTACAGTAACGCAAAGCGCAAGAGGGCATATTTCCTTAGAAAATGTTTATTCTTGGTGGACACATGTTACGTCTTGACGCGGACACTAGACTGAGCGACTTTTAACCAAGTCGACAAAAGTATTGGCTTACAATTTTGTTCATGATGTCCTGTCTATTGTAAATATAATTTTAATGTCTTTGATGAGTTTATATATTTGGAAACTTACCCACAATTCCGGAGATGTTTCTAGCAGGGGGAGGCGTGTTCAAGGCTTTTTATGATCAATAGAAAAAAAAAACAATTTATAAAGCTAAACCATTGATTCATATGTTCAAATAAAATACTCTGCTCAGTGACATAAATAATACAGTGAATATTGTTGACCTGTCAAAATAAAAGCTACTTGTAAGGTACTCTTAGCATGTTATGTAATTGCCCCACTGGTCTTCATATATGTAAGTCTGAAAGCACCCACCCATCTTGAGCAAGAGTGGTGACCAATGCTTGTGCCTTTTTCTTTTTTCTTTTTTTTGGCTTCGCACAGTTTGTGCATTTAGCCAATGTCACGTAATGAATTATTCATGTCGAAAAAGACGGCCGCGTGAACCGTCTTACGAGGGTGGTTTGAGGCAAAGTCATGATGTGGCCACTATGCTGCGATATTTCACTGTTCTTTATGACTTATTTACTAAATGCACTTTTTACTACATACATCACGCACTATTATTTAGTAAACAATGCTATAAATAATTTTAAAAGTTCAATGAAAAATGAGCGTGACACTCAGCTTAACTTTCCCGCCAAACCTCCCCGATGCTTGTGCCTGCTTTGTATGAGAGAGGTTTTTTTTTCTAATGTTGCCACTCCACAATTTGAATTACTCCTGTAGTGTGGGTACATTTACAAACATTTAAACGCACACAAACTGTCAGATCCGGAACAACTACATGTAGGCCATAAAAATGTTTGTTCGAGCGGGGATCGAACCCGCGACACGCATAGCAGTAGTCATCACTCAACCACTGCCCCAGACGAGCAATAATAGGCTGTCTCACGATACAAGCCCTGTACTAATCGCGCTAGTTAACTGTGCACCTCGCTAGAATGCGAGCCCTCCCCGCTTCGCCCCGCTCAGTAGCGATAGCATCTTTATTGCAATTGTCTAAATACAGTTAAAAATTCCTTGTTGTTATTACTGTTTCTGTAGAGTTTTTGCGTTGTTAAGTTTTTTTTTATTAAGTTGGTTTTTGTTTTTACATTCTGGACGCGTTAGTGAAGCCTGTTGGTTGGACCAACATTATATTTCAGTCCAATTGTATCAATTTAATTGCAAAACGTCATGACTAAAATGATCTATTTAGTATTATGACGAACATCAAAACGACCTTTTATTAACTTAATTGTAATCTATATTTTTTAATATAATTCTAATTTTTTATATTTCGAATGACGTCACAGAGCGAAGTGCACAGTCAACTCGCGCGGGTTATACAAGTCAATATTTGTTTGCAGAATGTAGACAATGTGTCGCTGCGGTTGTGTTTGGAATGCAAGGCCAACATTCTCAAATTTTCAGCGTTCAAGACACAAGTCATTGAAGCGCACGATATACTCACCAAGCACTTGGTAAGTCATCAATCTATACCAATACTAATAATAAACACAAAACAGGTAATCTCTGGAACTACTAGGCAGATTTCAAAAATTGTTTTTGCATTTAATTGCCCTACTCTACACGTGCAGAAATGCATCCTGCTGTGCAGAAAACGTTAAAAGTAAAACGGAACGTTGAGCGAAAACGAACTAAAGCGCGCGCAGGAGATGCCGGGGACGAGGCGGTTCACGAGGACCAAGAACTGTTTCAGCAATCAGCTCAAGGCTAGCTGCTGAAACAGTTGCTCTAGCACGTTTTTCTTTTTTATATAATTTGTTTTGCTGGTATAGGAAGGGTATCTTTTTTAATATTATAAACTAGCGCTTAACCACAATTCCGTTTGTTGGTAAGCACTGTCGCAAACGTTGATGGTAAAGCGCACTAGTTTATTAAGAACTTATTCACTCTAGCCTTGAAGACACTCAAATTGTAGTCCGACATAAACACCGACGCTGACAAATTGTACGCGGTATAAAAGAGAAGTCGAAACAATCATGCGATGCGACAGGCTGGGTACTCTACGCTTGTGTTTCGGACTTTGGAAACCGTTTTGAACTAAATCTGGGTCGTCAATTAGCCTCTTCGCACGCTTCTCCACCGAATCCAAAGTCTCCAGGTAGCTTTTTGCAACACCAGCCCAAATATGGCGGCAGTACTCCAGACACGAACGGAGCTGCGCTTTGTATAACATTAGAATCTGTCCTGGTGTGAAGTACCGCTGGACCTTTCTAATAACGCCAAGATTCCTAGACTTTGAACTTAATGAACCACCCAAAGTTTTGGTTTCTCAATCTCAACTCCTAAAAGCCAAAGGCGGTCGGTTCACTCCAAGAACGGACTGCCAAAAGCAGTCCGTTCGACACGCTTGTGTTTTGGCGGCGTTGAATGCTACAAGATTGGCTTCGCCCCATTCGGAGGCTGCCTGTAGTGCAACATTCGTACGCTCTACCATAGCTTCTCTTTCGGACCGGATTGCTTCCATACTAGCCCGAGCACCCGGCAGGTATCTCTCTACAACTGTGTTGTCATTTGCATATCCTTAGATACCGGTCATCAGCAGATCATTAATATGCAGCAGGATTAGAATTGCAGAGAGAACAGACCACTGAGGAAAACCGGCATTAGTCGACATGGGTTCCGATGAGCATCCATCGGCAACAACTGTGAGTGACCGTTCAGTTAGGAAGTCTTTTACCCAGACAGTCAGGCCAGGGGAAATGCCGTACGCTAGAAGCTTATTCAAAAGGCCAGCGTGCCATACCGGGTCGAAGGCCTTCGAGACATCAAGTAAGACTGCAATCGCTTCTCCATTTTTCTCGAGGGCCTCGCCCTTCATGTGTGTGGTATACACTAGTAGGTCAGATGCGAGTTCAATACACGTTCCATGGTCTTGTAGGGTATGGAGGTTATTGAAATCGACCGATAGTTGGTAGGATTGGCACTAGTCCTTTTTTGGGACACGGGCTGCACGTTGGCAAGCTTCCAGGACTTGGTCACTATACCAGTCCTGAATGAGAGGCGATACAGGAGACAAATCGGGCGCACAATCCTAGAGAACAATCGCTGGTATACCATCTGGTCCAGTAGGTTTATTTGCACCCAGACGGCTCAGTACTCTCAGAACCTAAATGTCCCTAATGCGAATCTCGGCCATTGTAGAGTCGCAGTAAGGAAAACTCGATGGAGTAGCACTGTTAGTAGTGTTATCTTGAAAGGTTGTTAATAATTTATTTGTTACTTGTTCGTATCGTAAACTAAAATATACCTATACAATAAATAACCCTTTAGTTCCCAATTCCAGCAACTACCGTGTGTTAGGGACCGTGTTTGGCTCTCAGAAATTAAAGTTAAAAAAGTAATTTAGTTTCCTCTAAATCGATCGGTTAGATTCAGAGCAACATGGTTGTTACTGATAGTGAGAGACAGAGTGAACTGTAACTAATGAGATATTATGTACATTACTTTGTCTAGCTTGCCTAACAGACAATCGGCCTCTACTAATAAAAGATTGACATGTCAAGTTGATTTCAGAGTGCCCAATACTATTGAAAAAGTTATAAAAATGTTTCAAATTGTATCGTAATCTGAACTTTATTTGGTAAATATGAAAGCTATTTATCCAATAAAAAATTTGTTGACTTGTTCGGAAACCAACGCGCTTGGGGTTTAGTCCCTAATTCCGTCTCACGCTGGCCACTCGGCTGTATTACGAAGTATGAATGCTGCCATGATTCCAGTGCCAAAAGAATGTCACTCATGAACATGTACAGCTCCGTCTCTCTCTTACATTGGAATCATGACGTCATTAGACCGTCATAATATGGCACCTGTACTGACTTTTGGCCTGTCTGCAGCAACCGCGTCCGAATACCAGTACCAGTAGCTTGCGCCTGCGCGCGCTGCTCGCGAGCTAGGCACTAAGCGTATGAGAGGAGAGCGCCTGCCTTCCGCGGGAGAGCTCGGAGTGCAGCGCTGGACACTGGTAGGTAATGGAGTGGAAGTGTCTCGGTACAGTGGCGTGTTTTGTCTACTTATTACTGAAATGGCAACTAACACATATGACACGATGAGCAGTGGCGACCAGTGGTTTCGGTTTCGGCTTACGAATTGGAGGTCTTGAGTTCGATTACAGGCACTTTGTATATTTAATTTCATTACCACTGCTCTCCAAAATATTGTAGAAATAGAACGTCAGAAAACCTAAAAACAAAAATTCGAAGTCATATGACATCTACCAAATCCCAATCTGGACTTGCGTGGTGGCTTATGGCTCACTCCCTCTCGAAGAGAAGTGTTCTCTCAGTAGCCTAAGTAGGTATAGTGTAGACCCACGTGGCGCGAGTTACGTCCATGTAGTACAGTGTAGACCCACGTGGCGCGAGTTATGTAGTATAGTGTAGACCCACGTGGCGCGAGTTACGTCCATGTAGTATAGTGTAGACCCACGTGGCGCGAGTTACGTCCATGTAGTACAGTGTAGACCCACGTGGCGCGAGTTACGTCCATGTAGTACAGTGTAGACCCATGTGGTGCGAGTTACGTCCATGTAGTACAGTGTAGACCCATGTGGCGCGAGTTACGTCCATGTAGTACAGTGTAGACCCACGTGGCGCGAGTTACGTCCATTTAGTACAGTGTAGATCCATGTGGCACGAGTTACGTCCGTGTAGTACAGTGTAGACCCATGTGGCGCGAGTTACGTCCATGTAGTACAGTGTAGACCCATGTGGCGCGAGTTACGTCCATGTAGTACAGTGTAGACCCATGTGGCGCGAGTTACGTCCATGTAGTACAGTGTAGACCCATGTGGCGCGAGTTATGTAGTAAAGTGTAGACCCATGTGGCGCGAGTTACGTCCGTGTAGTACTGTGTGGACCCATGTGGCGCGAGTTACGTCCATGTAGTACAGTGTAGACCCATGTGGCGCGAGTTATGTAGTACAGTGTGGACCCATGTGGCGCGAGTAACGTCCATGTAGTACAGTGTAGACCCATGTGGCGCGAGTTACGTCCATGTAGTACAGTGTAGACCCATGTGGCGCGAGTTACGTCCATGTAATATAGTCACGTAGGAGGCGCGTGGGTCCTGTTTCTCAACAGTGGGAACGTTACAGACTGATCTGACCTACACAGTGCTCGTGGTCACGTACGCACAATATATAGTTGAAAGGTTTTATTTTAACCTTAAATTGAGTTCGTTCGTTAGTCCGCCATGTACCGAGACACAGCCGCTGTGTCAATGTTGTGTCGTATACTAAAAACTATCGACTAGGGAGAAGAAAAGAAGTCACGTTTATCTAAGTATAATCTATTTACACGTCATATTCTTTGTTTCCAATTGATGTTATTCCAAATTAAACATAAATCGACTTTGTTATTATTAATAAAAAAAGAAACTTCCCATAATAGGAATTCCTGTATCGTGGGTGCGTTTACAAAAATCCAGAACCGGAACAACTACTTGTAAGTCATACAAATATTTGTTCCGTGTGGGAATCGAACCCGCGACACGAAGCGCAGCACTCAATAAAATGGTGGAAAATCCTCATGGATGTCCGCAGCCCTGCTCACTTGAGCTTAGGACTGCGTATGCGTAATTATAACTTAAATTATTGTAAACATTTTCATTTTTAATGTCTGGGCTTGAAAAAAGACGATGATCCCTGAGTTTGTTTCGGCTATTTCTTCTCAGAGGTAGTCAGTTAGGAAATGCCGGCTTCATCTAGTTAAAAAAAAAACACATGACGTGTAAAAGTGATCGGTGATCCTACTTGCTTAATAAACGATTTCATTTCATTTCCTGCGGAATAGCTTAAGCCCCTTTTCTTTTTTTTTTCTTGACGCTGTGGAAATGCCTTTACGCACCATACCCCGGAAGGGCGTGTGTGGGACTCGCCCAGCCGAAGCCGGGAATACCCACTAAAACCAAACAGCGGCACACCGACATCGCCTTAGTGGCGGGGTCATGGGAAATAGCAGAGCCTGCACTACCAATCTAAAAGGGCCCACAGTAGGCCATCCATAAGGAGGGGCCCGGCTGGGTACGTCTTCTTGTGCGAGAAGACGCAGCAGCCAAGAGTTTTTTAGCGAGGTGTCTTTCCTCTTAGCCCCACTCGATTGCCCGGAAGCAAACGGGGCCCCCAGCTCTTCTCAGTGAGGAGACCGGATTGCCCGACGGTGACCGCTGCGCTAACCGTGGTAATTAAGTTGATTTCAGAGTGACTAATACTATTGAACTAGTTCTAAGAATGTTTGAAGTTAAAAAAGTAGCGTAAATTAAACTTTGTTCTGTAGAAGTAAAAGTTTTTTTTTTCATAAACTTTGTTTACGTGTTTAGAAACTAAACTCCTACCGTCCGTTGTTATGATAAACTTAACTCCGTTATTAATATTATTCTATTAGAGACTATTTTCCGTTCATAGTGACCAGTTCCAGGTGACCATTCACTCCCTCAGTCAAAATAGACACTTCAAGGTTGCATTATTTCGCACAAAGCTAAAAATTGTCACGAATGTTTGGAACACTGTTGTAATTTGTCAAAATCCCAATCGATCGGACGTATTTGCTGTGATAGTGAGTCATACCCTGGATGCGGAATATCATTCTTTAAGTAAGTTTTTTGCGGTAATCATATACAAGTTATTTTGTTTGTATCTATAATAGTCATTGATTCTGTTTTCTTGTAGATATTTTATTTATTTAAATGTAAAATAGTAAAGCAGTAGGTATATCAAGCTACTACATACTATCAGATTTCCTTATTAGATTTTCAACTTTATTTCTAAATTGTTAAGGTTCAAGATTGATTAGAAATATTTGACAGTTTCGGGTAGATTGTCGTCCTTACATCATCAATTTATTTTAGAATAATAAAATTTGTTGTTTATTTGATTTCCTTTTTGAATTATTTTAATGTGAAATTAGATTTATGGACTATAATAGTCTGAAATAAATAAATAAATAAATATAAGTGAAAAAAAAATTACGTACATTCTTTATAAATTCCATTATAATAGTCACCCTACACAACAAGGACAGAGGGCTACTGTGAAGCTATCTCCCTCGGACCGCGTTTTGATCGATAGTTCACATTCCAGTTTAGATATAAGTTCCTT
This sequence comes from Sesamia inferens, assembly GCA_037179545.1. Classification (NCBI taxonomy): domain Eukaryota; kingdom Metazoa; phylum Arthropoda; class Insecta; order Lepidoptera; family Noctuidae; genus Sesamia; species Sesamia inferens. The sequence goes on from CM073946.1 coordinate 21,824,363, forward strand.
GGTGCATTCTTATTTTGACAACTGGCTTGTATCCTAAAAAATAATTTAATGTCCATCAGATAGATTTCTAAAAAATATTGAAAACGTATTTTTTATTTTTTCTTTTATTCAAAACTTAGGAAGATATATTGATTTGAAATATCGCATGACGTCACGCCGTCGTACAAAATATACCATGGCGTGACGTAATTAGCCCCCACTCCCGTAACTTTAATACGCTATATCTCAGTAATTTTTGGTAATTTCGACAAAATAAAAAATACGGGTCTTAATTTTTTTTATTATCTATAAGACGGACTAATTTTTTTTTTTTGATTTTCATACTTTGGATACATCCCTATTGAAATGTCATAAGAAAAGTTGCCAGTACGTTAGAATCGTTTATCAATTGTGTGTCAGTAAAAGGTAGGTAGTAAAGTTTTACGGTAGGTCATTAAGGATTCTTAGTTATGGTTCGGAAATGATTTTTTAAATTAAATTAAAATTAAAAATTAAATTAAAATTAAAATTCATTTATTTCAGATATCTTAGATCCATACACTTTAACAAAGAGAGAAATTTGAATAAAATAAAAATTAACAATCAAATAGAAATAAATAAAATAATGTAATAAAATTAAAAATCATAAAAAAAAAAATAATCACAAGTCATAAATAATTTACCTATTAATTTAATTTAATTCCCTCATATAAATTAATAAACAATTAGTGCACATAATCATGTACAATCGTTACCGGAGGCAGCTGGCCACGTGCCTGCTACAACACTGTCGAATATACGGATAGTCAATCCTCTCAGCAATCATCGACAGAACTGTATTGGAGCTGTCCCGCACCCTGCGCACCAAGGACGCGCACCGCGCGCCGCATGGTGGTGTGGAAACAGTCGGTGCGCGCTTCCGCAAACATGCCCGAGGCACTGCAAGAACGGGACAACCCCAACACCGCTCTGAACGCATTATTGTATTGGATACGGAGGGCACTATAAGCCGCTCGTGTGTGGTTAACCCAAAGGCTGCACGTGTATAGCGAGGTGCAAAAGGCTTTGAACAGCGTGATTTTAACTTGTGTTGAACATCGTGCAAACCTACGGGCTATCATATTTGCTCTCTTAGATAGTGCCCTCCGTTCCCTTTCAATATCGACATGGTCCTTCAGGTCGGCTGTTACCCAATGCCCCAAATATTTAAATTCGTCCACCTGTTTCAAAGGTATACCTTTTTAGACGAATGGGTGGAACATGTCGTGAACATTTGGCACCGGCCTGAAAGACCATGTATTGATTTTTCACGGCATTGTACATGAGGCCATGTGTATCCACATAATCCTCACACACCTGCAACAACTTGCGCATCCCACAAACCGACGCGCTCAGCAGCACCATGTCGTCAGCGTAACTTAGATTGCTTACACATATCCCATCAACGTGGCAGCCAACATGGTGGCTGCTGAGCGCCACGATGAGTGCGTCAACATACAAATTGAAGAGTGTGGGTGAGGTTAACCCCCCTTGTCTCACGCCACATTCGAGCCTGTACGGCTCCGACAAAACACCCGTCCATCTGACACTGTTAACCTGGTGTGCATACCAATACTTCAATATGTCAATTAATTCATGTGGCATGTTCGTGCTCTCCAGTTTTTTCCACAGCAAGTTATACGACACCAGGTCAAATGCCCTTGACAGGTCGAGGAAACACGCATACTTTACATTTACTTCAATTGAAGTTAAAACTTTAGTGCGATACAAAATGGGATCGAAACTAAACCACAACTTTAACTGGGTTAGATATTATTTAGTGCGACTGTCGTCCTTATCTGAGCAAGTGTTTTTGTTTTGGAGCTCCGTACTTAGAAGGAAACAACAAATACCTTAACCTTTATTTTTGAGGCTAATTTGACCGGACTTTTCAAAACATCACATGAAAATATGACACAGTGCGCTCAGAGTAACTCGGTAGGTGGCGGAATATGATACAGTGGGCTCAGAGTAACTCAGTAGGTGGCGGAATTAGGAACGAAATCGAAATGTATTGAATTTTGCTATCACAATATGACCAGTGAGGCGAGGTTGCGGCAGTTCACATAGGAGATGGTGAGAACGCGAGGGCTCGCGTCTCATAGAACGCACATTCTCGTAATATAAACCTTTAAAAATTTCGTCGCAGTTTTCTCTCGGCGACAAACAAACATAAAAAAACTTTTCAAACTATGTTTTTTTTTTTGAGTTTGAGACTGAGATGATACTGTGAACGTACTTCCCCTCTAGAGAGGTGCAGTATGGCTAACATAAAAAAAAACCAAATGAGAGATCACACTCGCACTACGAAAATTGTCCTTACACTTTATTAGGCTCTGACCACACTGTAGTAAAAACCGCGCGGGTCGCCAGACTAGAGAGAGCGCCTCAATTGTTTTGATGATTGGAGTATATGTATTACATCAGAATTTTATCGCGCAATGGGTTTTGAACTATTGTTGTTGATTGTAATGTATCATGTAACACTGAGAATACAGAAAAGGGCATCCCAGTGCGTCAAAATAACTCATCGTTGGATTTCCAACTCCCGGAGCTGAGAAATTCGTTGAAAAGTTTTTCGCGAAAAAAATCCGGAAAAACGCGCGACCTAACCTCGTCTTAATTGACACTACCGACTTTAGCCAACTTGCCCCGCATCCTACGCGGGATCCGCTTACGTGGCTAGTAAATGTTTTAGAAATTAAACTATTTGAATACACACTTTTCATTTTCAGCTTAAATCATCACAAAGTCCTTGTCTCGCCGCGTCTCAACTGAATTCGACCGGTGTGAACCAGTTCCACTCGCTCATAAAGACAGACGCGGAGACACGGGCGTGCCACGTGCCACTAGCGTTTGTGAAGGTGGAGGACGCGCCGGACGACGGGGAGGACTACTTTGTGGATGATGGGAGCAGTCGGGAGGAGGGGGAGGACAGGGACACGGTGCGTGCGATTTCATTAGTGATGTCAAAAATGTAGATCCGTGGATACGGATTTGAATACGGATATTAGGTGTCAAGATTCGCAGATACGGATACGGATCTTAACTTTCTTACACAATCGGTGTCGGTGCGCACGATCTTGAGTTGAGTTCAGACATGTTTGGACTTGTATTGTGTGGCGGGTCTTTTATTTGTTGGCGAAGAGTAAGGCGCACTAGCGACAACAATATCTTAAAATTTTTAGCTACTACACTGAATCTATTTCAAATAATTGTGAACCGTCAGAATCTCGGCTATTGGCGTCACTAATGCGCCTTACCCTTCGTCCTAATGAATTTTATCTATAAATTTAAAATTAATAAGGTAAATAGATCCGTAAAAGATACACCAAGAAGTAATGGATAAGGATCTTTTTTTCTGCCTCAGATATCCGCGGATAAGGATACGAATATCCGGCACATTACTAATTTTCATAATATTTACCGTCTCGCTAAATGGAGATGAGTTTGTTTCACTTACTGTAGTCGAGATTGAAACTTTTATAAAAAAAAAAAAACTAGTAATGGTTTGCTTTATTAAGTAACAGCTTTAAGCACTGGGGCTACAGTTGTGCAAATTTTGGTGTCAATTTTACCAATAAGAGAAACTGTACAGTATTCCCAAATTAATAATGCGCATGCAGATCTTCGCTAATGATCGTATTCCCGGAAACACCTGAATCATTGAATCGTAAGAGCCAAAAGATTGCATAATTATGCATGAAGAAAATGCACTTAACCACTCTATATACATATCTTCTTCCGAACGCTCGGGGAATACGATCGTTGCCGAACAGTGACGAAGATTTCTATGCGCATTATCACTTTGGGAGACCTGTACTTCTTTGGAGTCTGTTGAAAAGGAGGAGGATATGCATTCTTTAGATTTTATTATATTTCCTGTTACAGGCAGTATTAAACCAAGATCTCATAGCACCAAACAAGATAAAAGTTAGAAATAAAAGTAGAAGTAAGAAGAGTCAAGAGAAAGACTTCGACGCCTCAGACGAGGAGCCGCTGAAGAACAAGAAGAGCAAGAAGGACAGAGAAGTGGAAGTGGGGAGGGGGAGCCGGACTAAGAAGAGAAAGAAGGAGAGTGATGGTGAGTGACGTCACACTGTGGTGTGATTTGTGATCACGTATTGTATAACTGGTACATCCCGTAGTAGATAGTTGTAGAACTATAGATTATGTTAAGACAAGTATGTACCTATCTTAACATAATCTATAGACATCGTACAGTAAGACAGTAATTAGTTAAGTCAAGCACGTAGCTTCATAAACAATATTTTTTTTGCGAAACCCGAAACGCGAGTCCAGTATTTTTAAGTAAAGAATTTATGTGCAAAATTTCAAAAAGATATCATTAAAAACCACAAAGTTATGAGCTTTTTATCTTATTTGGTTGTCCCAACAAAAATATGGTCATCGCTCCGTTCAGGCGGGCGAGCCGGGGGCATTGACCTTAGCGTCAGTTGAAACCGCGTAAACTGCGTAGCGCGCTCAGTAACCACGCCGTAACAACTTTTATACAGGATATATCTGACATCGTAACGTTAACTTCGCGAAAAGGCTACACCGCATGCCACTAATAAAATTATGATAGTCATTTATCTCGTTAATGAACGGTTACAGAAATTAGTGTTTAAAAAAAAGTGTCGGCTCGGTCTTTGAACGTCACAATCGTGCCGCCACGCGTGTTTGTAGATATGACGTTGACCCCTGATGCGAACTCTATTAAAATAAAAATCAGCTCTATTTAAATCAGCTGATAGGATTTTTTTTCGAGTTTTGTTCACATTGCGCTTTTTTATGTAATTAGCGAATTAATTAATTTTTACTTTAAAATCTCATTGGGTTATAATAGGGCAATTATGAACGATCTAAAGTGAAAAAAAATACATATAATTTTTTTTTAAATCATGAACAAGCCGAAGAAAAATTCCACCTGTGGGGGGTTCAGAATCATGTACTGGATACATGGTATTCGTTTGTGCGTCGATGTCAGATACACCCTTTATAACATGTTGTAAAAATTATTGGAATCGATTCAGTTGTTTATTCTGAACAAATTGTATTCAGGTTTCGCATAATTAAAAACGAGTGTGCTTATGACCACACGACTGAAGTGAAACTTCTTTCGCTCCATCTGTATGTGTATATATATATATATATATACAGTATGTTACGAAAACCCTGTCCGACCCGTGAAGGTGTTGTTAGGTATCGATAACTGATTCTACTAATGCATACAAAACCGGGCTTTACTTGAAAAAAAAATCCCCCTAAAAAAAATAAATATTATTTCGCAAAAGGAGGTAACTTATTAAATGTGCGTTGACCACCCTTCGCCTGCCGACCGCGGGCGGCGGGCGGCAGGACACGCGGCACGTGGTCGCATCGCTATTCGCTCATAATAATACCGGTGTTGTCACTTTTTAAAAATTACCAAATTTTGGGGAAATTGGAATTAATTCGTTGGAAAAAAAGATTATTTCAAAATTCATTTGTATTGGTACTATGATGAATACGTAAAATTTTATATTATATTTGGTCATGTGTTTACCTAACCTCTATTATCCTTATGGGTCGGACAGGGTTTTCGTAACATACTGTATATGTGTGTACAATATATACATATATTAATTTTCTATAAATATTTAAATTTAGTTCATGGTTTCATTGGTAAATTAATATTTTTGCATAGATCTTCTATTTTTATTGAAAAAAAAAAAAAAAAAACTCGTTGTAGACCTTGTAGTACCAAGCTCGCGCCACGGGCGCCTCTGTGCTTATATCCCCCACTTAACTTCCGTTCGCCTTGCCCGATCACTTTTCGTAACGGTTACGTCACGCGTTCGCCAGCTTACTCCCCAAGTCAAGCGTGCGTAAAGAAGTTTCACTTCAAAATAAAGTTGTATAATTAGTATTATTATATTGAGTAAAGGAGGACTTCTTGGTATTAGTTGATCTTACTATACCTTAACATGTAGTTAAGTGTTTTATTGACTCTACTACCACCCATCGTCACTGAGACGATACTGCCTGTCGGAAGGTTGGCAAGCCCAACATCACAAGTAGGGGTAGACAGTGAGTGCACCGAGGGACGCATAGTACACCACAAACTTCCAAACTCTGGGTTAATAATAAATTCTAAGACAGAAAACCCTATAAAATTTTTGCTCACTCCGGCAATCGAACTCTGGACTCTACGCTTAGCACTCGTGCTGACTTACAACCACGATACCAACGGCACAGTCCGATCTTAATAACATGGAGGTCATAGAACCTCTTGATGTTACTTCCAGTATCCCCTAAGATCGATCGCCGCAAGCATCCCGCGCCCAAGAAGGAGAAGCCGCCCGGCCTCGTCGACAACTTGCGAGTACGGAACAAGCTGCAGCGACTCAACGTCACGCACGGACTCATCGAGATGCACGTGCTCAGCTGGGAAGAGGTAAGGGTCAATTCACACGTACCACAACCACGCCACAGCCACAACCACACCACAACCACACCACAACCACGCCACAGCCACAAGCATACCACAACCACGCCACGCCACGGCGTATATTTTGTACTGAAAATGAATATTACAATTTACACATACCACATTTTGCCGTTGTTATCGACCACCTGTGTATACGACCACAATGCCACCACCGGCGGCGGCACCACGGCCAATACGACATGACGTCGTCAACAGCGCGCGTATAGTCGAATTTTTAATTAGACGAAGTCAACTGACGTTTACTGTGTTGTCAGTTTTTTTAAGAAATAAAAATAGTGTTGTGACAATGTGAATGAAAGACAACCACATCGATATTTTGTCGGTAGCACACCGCAACTGCAAAAAGCCGCTGCGACACTATTCACGCGTAACCACAGCTTGACCACATTTTGTCGCTGCGACGTGGTGTGGTTGTGGTACACGTGAATTGACCCTAACAGTACTGTGGTACACGTGAATTGACCCTAACAGTACAGCACCGTATGATGCTACTGCGTCGCCACTACAGCACCACAACAATAAATTACTATTATAATAGGACACATCTCGGCTGTAGGATGACTACAAGAGTACAATAGCCCCACTGTCTCCAGGTGGAGGCTGAGCGTCAGAAGGCCCTCTCCAGCGTGACGTTCACCCGCCACGAGTACCGCTGCTACGACTGCGCGCTCGGGTTCAACCACAAGTTCAAGCTGACCAACCACCTCAAGAAACACGACCCGGTATGGACCTTACTGCTCACATAATACAGTTGACTGTTAATCATTCAAAACTTACCCATTAAACGATATAAAAACTATATAAAGGCCAAACTTTGCAAAAAGGGGTATTATAAAATCACAGATTATTTAGAAGACATAAAAGCTTGGGACTGAGCTGCTCGCTCTGTTAAGCATTGTTATTAAGCAATATGCGTAATTATAACGTAAATTATTTCAAACATTTTAATTTTTAATGTCTGGACTTTAAAAAAGACGATGATCCTTGAGTTTGTTTCGGCTATTTCTTCTCAGAGGTAGTCAGTTAGGAAATGCCGGCTTCATCTAGTTAAAAAAAAGCAAACATGACGTGTAAAAGTGATCTGTAATCCTACTTGCTTAATAAACGATTTCATTTCAATCAACTGTGTTCGGTGAGCTGTACTGGCTGATTTCAAAAAAAGTGCGACGTGGAGGCCCCGGGTTCGATCCCCGGCCATGTCATGATGGAAAACGATCTTTTCCTGATTTTCCTGGGTCTTGGATGTTTATCTATTATAAATATAGTATCGTTGAGTTAGTATCCCATAACACAAGTCTCGAACTTACTTTGGAGCTAGCTCAATCTGTGTGATTTGTCCGTATACAAATGTGAAGAAAACCGCGTCCGACCCATAAGGATAATAAAGGTTAGGTAAACACATGACCAAATATAATATAAAATTTTACGTAATCATCATAGTAACAATACTAATGAATTTTGAAATAATCTTTTTTTCCCACAAATTAATTCCAACTTGCCCGAAATTTGGTAATTTTTAAAAAAGTGACAACTCCGGTATTATTATGAGCGAATACCGATGCGACCACGTGCCGCGTGCCCTGCCGCCGCCGCCCACGGAAGGGTTGCATACCGCACATGTATTAAGTTACCTCTTTTTGCGAAATAATATTTATTTTTTTAGGGGGATTTTTTTAACTTTAGCCCGGTTTTGTATCTATTAGTAGAATCAGTTATTGATACCTAACAATACCTTTACGGATCGGACAGGGTTTTCTTTACATATTGTATATTTATTTATTTATTTATAGAAACCGACTTCAACAAAATTCATTTTAGATTTGTCATGCCTCTAGAAGTCGGTGTCTCGAGGTTTCTGTTGTTTAGCTCGCCACCGACTTCTAAAGCCATGACAAAAGTAAAATTATTTTTCCTTTTAAGAGTTTTTTTTAAGTCTGTCTAGAGTTTGTATCTCCTAAAAGGTACATAGTAACATTGTCTCATGTAGACTAGTAGTCGAAGTTCTGTCAATCTATCAGTCTGTCACTGACACTCGTCAAGGTTAGACGTGTGGCGAGTGTAGTGGTGAGCCAGTGAATTACAGGTGTTACTGTAAGGACAAGGGTCCTTACTGTCGGATTCTGTGTCCTATATTTCATGCTTTTCAGTGTCTTAGTCGAAATAAGGTATTTGACTAAAAAAAAAACAATTTAGTCCGTCATTTGGATTATATAAAAATATTGGATACCTGTATTTTGTTTTATCAAATAAATAAAGATTGACAAATATAAAAGGCATCTAAGATCAGGAGTGGTGGCTGGTGACATATGGCTGGTGGTATAAATAGAAATAAATTCGTCCATTGAATAATAACATTTATTAATAAATAAATTCGACAATCTCTTTTTAAAAAGCGGAATAGTCTCATTTTTAATTGAATTGAACACAGCTATCGTTTCAAATTGCACATTGCTCTTACACAGCGTTTTTAAGCTTTGAATACCTGTTCCCTGAAGCTACTATTCCCCCAGAAAATGATACCAAATCTCAAGGCGACCAAACCATGACATGCAACCAGTCTGCGGCTATGTTCACCTTCTTGGATAAGTTAAAGAGCACATACGCAGCTGAGCTTAACTTTTGTTACTTCCTCCACTTGAGGCTTCCAGGTTAACTGACTTATCATCATCGTCATCTCAGGGTTAATTCTAGTCGCATCTGAAGTCTTTCAGTTTTGGAGTCTGGGGTCAGCTTTACCAGTCTAACTGTTGATTTTGGCCTAACCTCGATATTTTCCGTGAAATGACTGCCGTCTAACCTCCACAACCCGAAGGCGATATCGAGGTATTGCAGTTAGACCAATTGTTGGACTTTTGAATGCTCCAACAACCCGTAACGACTGCCATTAGATGTTCGTATGACAACCATGACCAACAGCTTAACGTGCTTTCCAGGTTAACTGACTGTATCATTATTCCTAGAAAGCTTGCGAGTTGTACTTGGTTCACTTTATGTCCAACATAATGTAAATCTAACGCACATGTGTTTTACGTTGGTAAAAATGCACAACTTTAGTCTTGGGCACGTTAATAATTAAATTGTTATGGTTAAGCCAGTGTATAATGTCAATTAGTGTATTATTTATGTCTTGTTCTTATGTTCTTACGTCAATACATTTAATCAAGGCCGTGCTATCGTCAGCAAATAAGATCGTGGAATGTTGAATGTAACGGGGCAAGTCATTTATACAGAGTGGTGCTGACAATACGACAATAAATTAAACATCGTGTACCTCAACACATTCTCAATCTACCCATAAAACAACATATAAATATGTCCATTAGTTTAGTCACAGGAAATTATTTTTCATTATTCACGTTTTCTACATGATGTTCGCAAGGAAGCGCTTACAGGTTGATGACCGCCGCATCCAGCGGTGACCAACCGTTCTTTTTATGGGACCGCCAACACATTTCGGCCTTGACTCTTGATGTTCCTAGTTTTTGCTATCGCGGTTTCTTGTGATACATGGTCGCATCGTTTAATCGCGTTTTATTTTCTGATGCTCTTGCTTTTAGTGAACAGAAAAAAGATTATGGTTAAAGAAATAGAAGGCGCGAGTGAAGCGAACGCGAAATATTTAATGAATTGTACTAATTATAAACCTATTCATTCAAAAGAAATTTATTAATAAGTGGGCAAAATTGAGGAGCAGCTAGTTTAGGTACCTGGCCAACAAAAACGGCCTTGGTTTGGGTAACACTGGCGTTGGTACCTACATTATGCATGACGCGTTACCAATTCGCTTCTGTCCCGTTTCCTTGCACTCATTTTAATGTAAAAATTGGTTTGTGCGAAAGAGATAAAACTAGTTTCGTTTATTAAATCGCTTTCTTGTCGAAATCACTCGAATTTTAGGTCACGGTCACAGGTCAGTGTGTCGGTGGTAGGTGCAATCCTATGACGCTTTACGTGTAATTGCTCTGTACTCGAGACGCCGTGTTTGTTTGTTTACATTAGGTATTGACGGTATATTGCGATATTGGACGCTTTATTTTAGTGACAATATTTTATCTTATTTAATAGTTAAGTTGAATAGTGCGATACTGGACAAGTGAAAGGACATGTAAAATTTTGTCTTACTTAATTAAGTACCTAGTTAAATTAATACTTAGTGCGAAATTGAACGCTTAATTTAATAGTTTTATTCATAGTGTTTTCTTTTGTGTAAATAATAATGCCGCGTTATAATTACACAGCCTTTGAGTACACGGGCATGTGTTTAATTTATATCGAGTGTCAATGTTATGCCGCTTTGACCTTACGGAAGTACCGACAGAGGTATGAGAACACCAGAGTTTGTCCGACCAAAAAAAGCAAAGACTACGCCGTCGTCGATCTGTGAACCAATATTTTAAGGATGTTGTATTTTGTGTTCAATTTTAAGCGATTTAGTTTGTTTGAAATTTTCATTTTTTTTTTTTTGATGCTAGGTCGTTTTCTATGGTTTAGGATTATTCATATGAACTAGTATTGTTCGTGTTTTCATTTATTGTCGTATTGTTAGCACCACTCTGTATACAGCAGAAACAATAAAGGACCTAGCACGCTGCCCTGTGGAACGCCATACCTGATGATTCTGCCCTCAGATAAATATTTCATTTCACGCTTGGTTTTTAAACATATTCCTAGATATCTCTGTATATTGCTTACCGTTTTGAAGATATGATTTTATAAGCTGTGGTATATTTTCCCCGTTGCCTATATTGTTTAACTTATTAATGAGGGTTTCATGATCAACACAATCAAAGGCCTTTGTCATGTCTGTAAAATTTGCGTATATATATATTTATTTTTTTGGATCTTTTTAAGATTTGTTAACAATTGATTACCTAAGAGCACAAATAAATTTATAAATTTCGTTCTGTTCTGGCCTTTATATTGTTTTATATATTTTTGCTGAACATTTCTGATATAATTGAAAGTATAGAAGCTTTAAGATATCGTCACAATACGATAATTGGACACAAAGTACAAATTGCTTTCGAGCCTCATAAGCTCAATTATTAAGCTAAGTACCTTGATTGATTAAGAACTATGAATTTCTTCGAGAACATGACGCTGCGAACACCCCCCGACCCCCCTCATTGATTACCTCACCCCCCCGTGGATTATCTCGGGAACCAGAGGTCGTGGACTACCCGAGTTTGGGGTCCCCTGAATCAGGAGGAGGAGCCCGACCTTTTGGCCCTGAGGGAATCCACTGCCCCTCTCCCCCTCCCCGCTCCCTCCCCCGCAACCCCACGAAACCTATCCCCCCCCCGACCCCCTTTAGTTACCTCACCCCCCCGTGGATTATCTCGGGAACCAGAGGTCGTGGACTACCCGAGTTTGGGGTCCCCTGATTCAGGAGGAAGAGCCCGACCTTTTGGCCCCGAGGAAATCCACTTTTTTTTTTAAATTGGAGGTCTATGCAAAAATATTAATTTATAAATGAAAGCATGAAATAAATTTAAATATTTATAGAAAATTAATATATGTATATGTGTATACATGTATATATTGTACACATATATATATATATATATACAGTATGTTACGAAAACCCTGTCCGACCCACAAGGATAATAAGGGTTAGGTAAACAAATGACCAAATAAAATATAAAATTTTGCATAATCATCATAGTAACAATACTAATGAATTTTGAAATAATCTTTTTTACCCTGTAACTTCCCCAAAATTCGGGAAATTTAAAAAAGTGTAAACACCATTTTAGACCTTATAATTGTCGGCTTTCTTTTGATTATTTTTTTAGGTTCTTTAGCGGCGTCAGTGTGTCTAGCCGCCGACGGCGGCAAAGGAATAATTAGAGCTGTACTAGTTTTTGCGTAATAACGTTTTGTTTTTGTCGCTATTATTCGAAACTGTACCTGCTCGAATGATTTGTTGTAAAAACGCAGATTACCTAATGGTAAAAGTACTTTTTTTGATTATCGATTAATTATTCATAACAATATTGTAACACAAGTACCTATTATTAGTAAATAGGAACTAGAAAGGTCTTATGAAATACGATTTTAGGAGAATATTATAAACAATGTAAAGCATTTAAGTTCACCTGATTTAAGTTATGTGAAAGTTCTAAAATCTAAAGAATGCCATGCGATGTTGAATCGATGCGTGAAATTCTGAAATACAAAATTGATACCAAAAATCGATACGAGAAATATTTTGAATACTTTCACACCTCTAGTCAAAGGGCACCGCCGTGCAGTTAAGAGTACCTATTTTAAATAAAAATCAAAATCAAAATGATAAAAAAAAAAAAAATGATTTTTATGAAATAAAAATCATTTTTATTTTAAATTTATTAGTTTCGCGTAGACATTGTGTCCGTGTAGACGTATCGTTTATTGTGTGATCACATAGTTTTCTAACGTAATGTAACCTGCTGATGGAAGGTACCTAGTAAAACTGCAATTGTGTTGTGTTGTGATCAGGTGTTGAACGATTCGGATGTGACTACTTCTTGGTCAATGTGGTTCCAGCATGACTGTGCCCCACCATATTTTTGCCGACCTGTACGTGAGTACCTCCACTATCAGTACGGCCAGCAGTGGATTGGTAGGAGTGGACTAACGTTGTGAAACACCGTGCTAATCTCGTGGGACGGTGCCAGGCCGGTATCGTTCTTAGTGAACGAAATATGGAACAACATCTCCGCCACAGCCATTGTGCTCATCGAATGAAATTCGAAGATACATTCGGAGGGTCAGACGACCTTTCTACTTAAAAAAAAGTTCTTTTCACGAGCTGCCTAAGTAGGTATCATTGTTTCTTTCTAGAGTCGATAAACGTGGTTAGACTACCAATACCTACATGCATGAGGTCAACTGAGGTCATGACCTGTGCCTGTGTTGCCATGAAATTACCTATTTATTTTATTTAAGTTATTTATTTTTAAGGGGGTATTTTTTTTTTTAGTTTAGCCAGGTTATGTACGCATTAGTAGAATCAGCTAACGATACCTAACAACACCTTCACGGGTCGGACAGGGTTTTTGTAACATACTGTATATACATACAGATGGTGCAAAAGAAGTTTCACTTCAGTCGTGTGGTCATAAGCACACTCGTTTTTTTCTAAAACCCTTTTGTTCTTCGTTCAGGATGTGATGTTTGTGGTTGTGTTCCATGTCGCACACAGTCGGCGGGCGCGGCGTGCGCTGTCGGGAGTGTGGGATGTGATGTTTGTGGTTGTGTTCCATGTCGCACACAGTCGGCGGGCGCGGCGTGCGCTGTCGGGAGTGTGGGATGTGATGTTTGTGGTTGTGTTCCATGTCGCACACAGTCGGCGGGCGCGGCGTGCGCTGTCGGGAGTGTGGGATGTGATGTTTGTGGTTGTGTTCCATGTCGCACACAGTCGGCGGGCGCGGCGTGCGCTGTCGGGAGTGTGGGATGTGATGTTTGTGGTTGTGTTCCATGTCGCACACAGTCGGCGGGCGCGGCGTGCGCTGTCGGGAGTGTGGGATGTGATGTTTGTGGTTGTGTTCCATGTCGCACACAGTCGGCGGGCGCGGCGTGCGCTGTCGGGAGTGTGGGATGTGATGTTTGTGGTTGTGTTCCATGTCGCACACAGTCGGCGGGCGCGGCGTGCGCTGTCGGGAGTGTGGGATGTGATGTTTGTGGTTGTGTTCCATGTCGCACACAGTCGGCGGGCGCGGCGTGCGCTGTCGGGAGTGTGGGATGTGATGTTTGTGGTTGTGTTCCATGTCGCACACAGTCGGCTGGTACGGCGTGCGCTGTCGGGAGTGTGGGATGTGATGTTTGTGGTTGTGTTCCATGTCGCACACAGTCGGCGGGCGCGGCGTGCGCTGTCGGGAGTGTGGGATGTGATGTTTGTGGTTGTGTTCCATGTCGCACACAGTCGGCGGGCGCGGCGTGCGCTGTCGGGAGTGTGGGATGTGATGTTTGTGGTTGTGTTCCATGTCGCACACAGTCGGCGGGCGCGGCGTGCGCTGTCGGGAGTGTGGGATGTGATGTTTGTGGTTGTGTTCCATGTCGCACACAGTCGGCGGGCGCGGCGTGCGCTGTCGGGAGTGTGGGATGTGATGTTTGTGGTTGTGTTCCATGTCGCACACAGTCGGCGGGCGCGGCGTGCGCTGTCGGGAGTGTGGGATGTGATGTTTGTGGTTGTGTTCCATGTCGCACACAGTCGGCGGGCGCGGCGTGCGCTGTCGGGAGTGTGGGATGTGATGTTTGTGGTTGTGTTCCATGTCGCACACAGTCGGCGGGCGCGGCGTGCGCTGTCGGGAGTGTGGGATGTGATGTTTGTGGTTGTGTTCCATGTCGCACACAGTCGGCGGGCGCGGCGTGCGCTGTCGGGAGTGTGGGATGTGATGTTTGTGGTTGTGTTCCATGTCGCACACAGTCGGCGGGCGCGGCGTGCGCTGTCGGGAGTGTGGGATGTGATGTTTGTGGTTGTGTTCCATGTCGCACACAGTCGGCGGGCGCGGCGTGCGCTGTCGGGAGTGTGGGATGTGATGTTTGTGGTTGTGTTCCATGTCGCACACAGTCGGCGGGCGCGGCGTGCGCTGTCGGGAGTGTGGGATGTGATGTTTGTGGTTGTGTTCCATGTCGCACACAGTCGGCGGGCGCGGCGTGCGCTGTCGGGAGTGTGGGATGTGATGTTTGTGGTTGTGTTCCATGTCGCACACAGTCGGCGGGCGCGGCGTGCGCTGTCGGGAGTGTGGGATGTGATGTTTGTGGTTGTGTTCCATGTCGCACACAGTCGGCTGGTACGGCGTGCGCTGTCGGGAGTGTGGGATGTGATGTTTGTGGTTGTGTTCCATGTCGCACACAGTCGGCGGGCGCGGCGTGCGCTGTCGGGAGTGTGGGTTGTGATGTTTGTGGTTGTGTTCCATGTCGCACACAGTCGGCGGGCGCGGCGTGCGCTGTCGGGAGTGTGGGATGTGATGTTTGTGGTTGTGTTCCATGTCGCACACAGTCGGCGGGCGCGGCGTGCGCTGTCGGGAGTGTGGGATGTGCTGTTTGTGGTTGTGTTCCATGTCGCACACAGTCGGCGGGCGCGGCGTGCGCTGTCGGGAGTGTGGGATGTGATGTTTGTGGTTGTGTTCCATGTCGCACACAGTCGGCGGCCGCGGCGTGCGCTGTCGGGAGTGTGGGATGTGATGTTTGTGGTTGTGTTCCATGTCGCACACAGTCGGCGGGCGCGGCGTGCGCTGTCGGGAGTGTGGGTTGTGATGTTTGTGGTTGTGTTCCATGTCGCACACAGTCGGCGGGCGCGGCGTGCGCTGTCGGGAGTGTGGGATGTGATGTTTGTGGTTGTGTTCCATGTCGCACACAGTCGGCGGGCGCGGCGTGCGCTGTCGGGAGTGTGGGATGTGATGTTTGTGGTTGTGTTCCATGTCGCACACAGTCGGCGGCCGCGGCGTGCGCTGTCGGGAGTGTGGGATGTGATGTTTGTGGTTGTGTTCCATGTCGCACACAGTCGGCGGGCGCGGCGTGCGCTGTCGGGAGTGTGGGATGTGATGTTTGTGGTTGTGTTCCATGTCGCACACAGTCGGCGGGCGCGGCGTGCGCTGTCGGGAGTGTGGGATGTGATGTTTGTGGTTGTGTTCCATGTCGCACACAGTCGGCGGGCGCGGCGTGCGCTGTCGGGAGTGTGGGATGTGATGTTTGTGGTTGTGTTCCATGTCGCACACAGTCGGCGGGCGCGGCGTGCGCTGTCGGGAGTGTGGGATGTGATGTTTGTGGTTGTGTTCCATGTCGCACACAGTCGGCGGGCGCGGCGTGCGCTGTCGGGAGTGTGGGATGTGATGTTTGTGGTTGTGTTCCATGTCGCACACAGTCGGCGGGCGCGGCGTGCGCTGTCGGGAGTGTGGGATGTGATGTTTGTGGTTGTGTTCCATGTCGCACACAGTCGGCGGGCGCGGCGTGCGCTGTCGGGAGTGTGGGATGTGATGTTTGTGGTCGTGTTCCATGTCGCACACAGTCGGCGGGCGCGGCGTGCGCTGTCGGGAGTGTGGGATGTGATGTTTGTGGTTGTGTTCCATGTCGCACACAGTCGGCGGGCGCGGCGTGCGCTGTCGGGAGTGTGGGATGTGATGTTTGTGGTTGTGTTCCATGTCGCACACAGTCGGCGGGCGCGGCGTGCGCTGTCGGGAGTGTGGGATGTGATGTTTGTGGTTGTGTTCCATGTCGCACACAGTCGGCGGGCGCGGCGTGCGCTGTCGGGAGTATGGGATGTGATGTTTGTGGTTGTGTTCCATGTCGCACACAGTCGGCGGGCGCGGCGTGCGCTGTCGGGAGTGTGGGATGTGATGTTTGTGGTTGTGTTCCATGTCGCACACAGTCGGCGGGCGCGGCGTGCGCTGTCGGGAGTGTGGGATGTGATGTTTGTGGTTGTGTTCCATGTCGCACACAGTCGGCGGGCGCGGCGTGCGCTGTCGGGAGTGTGGGATGTGATGTTTGTGGTTGTGTTCCATGTCGCACACAGTCGGCGGGCGCGGCGTGCGCTGTCGGGAGTGTGGGATGTGATGTTTGTGGTTGTGTTCCATGTCGCACACAGTCGGCGGGCGCGGCGTGCGCTGTCGGGAGTGTGGGATGTGATGTTTGTGGTTGTGTTCCATGTCGCACACAGTCGGCGGGCGCGGCGTGCGCTGTCGGGAGTGTGGGATGTGATGTTTGTGGTTGTGTTCCATGTCGCACACAGTCGGCGGGCGCGGCGTGCGCTGTCGGGAGTGTGGGATGTGATGTTTGTGGTTGTGTTCCATGTCGCACACAGTCGGCGGGCGCGGCGTGCGCTGTCGGGAGTGTGGGATGTGATGTTTGTGGTTGTGTTCCATGTCGCACACAGTCGGCGGGCGCGGCGTGCGCTGTCGGGAGTGTGGGATGTGATGTTTGTGGTTGTGTTCCATGTCGCACACAGTCGGCGGGCGCGGCGTGCGCTGTCGGGAGTGTGGGATGTGATGTTTGTGGTTGTGTTCCATGTCGCACACAGTCGGCGGGCGCGGCGTGCGCTGTCGGGAGTGTGGGATGTGATGTTTGTGGTTGTGTTCCATGTCGCACACAGTCGGCGGGCGCGGCGTGCGCTGTCGGGAGTGTGGGATGTGATGTTTGTGGTTGTGTTCCATGTCGCACACAGTCGGCGGGCGCGGCGTGGTGCGCGTTGTGCGGCGTGCGCTGTCGGGACGCGCGCGCGTTGGCGGCGCACCGCAGGAGGCACCGCGTCAGGTAACGTGCAAACGAACTACACTAGTTATTTTGGTTTTAGAAGAGGCCCATCAACAGACGATGCTGTTCTTGAATTAACAAACCAGATTCTTAACAATCTGGATTGTAGGACTAAAACTATAGGTATATTTCTAGATTTAGCCAAAGCTTTCGACACGGTCTCCGCTCTCATCCTTCTATCGGGTTTAGAAAGCTTGGGAATAAGAAGAATTCCCTATACCTTTTCCACAACTATCTCACTAACCGTAAGCAAGGAGTTAGGGTACATCACTACATCAGTGATGATGTCAATATAACCTTTGGGGTACCACAAGGCATCATGCTGGGCCCCACTATTTTTCTACTATTTGTTAACAGGCTATGCCAGCTTTCAAGCCCTACTGCAAGGTACTGGTATATGCAGACGACACTGCCCTTATGGTAAGTGGAGAAACCTGGGAATCTTCATTGCCCGGCTGAAAATGCTCTTGGAATAGTGATGGATTGACTTTCATTTAACCTACATACACTAAATGTCTCTAAAACTCACTACGTTCCTTTCGCAGTTAACTCTGCTACGCAGCCTAGTATGCCGGACGTTAAAGCCCATAGTTGTCACCCTTTTACTAACCCCTTGTAGCTGTCCAACTATACATGAAGCTCTTGTGTTAAATAATTGGGGGTGCACGTTGATAACACACTGAGTTGGCAAAAGCACACTGACAGTTTGGCAGATGCGTAAACTAATGTTCCTGTTAAGAGTTGCCAGCAGACTGCTAAAAACGAATTTATTTTGCTTTGGCTCAGTCACTTATTACAATATTTGTCCGGGCAGTACTCTAAAACGTATCTGTTTCGCCTTGAGTGGGCACAAAGAGCTATTTTGAAAGTCATACTTCATAAACCTTAGCGATACCCGATTACCCAGCTCTATAAAGATATATCTGTACACTATAGATATTCCAGTTTGCATTATTTCTCAACAAGCTGGATTTTTGTGCAGCCCTTGAATACGTCATTACAAATGATATGTAAAAAGTCCCCATCGATCCCGCTTGTGCGTGGTTTTTTATTCGAGGTCAAAGGTGACAAATTTGCGTTTTTTGCGTATATCTCTAAAACAACTAGAGCTATCGTAAAATGGCTCAGGCAAAGTTTATAGATCGTAAAATTATCTACAAAATAGTGCTCAACACTTTTCTTCTACAAAGCATCGCTTTCAAGATATCGTACCTTTAGACCGCAGGAAAGTCGTGTTTTCGACTATATGCACGCATTTCCTATTGATATCTTCCAACATCTGAATAAGTTGAGGATAATTATTATCAGTGTCGAACACTATCGACAAAATATTTTCTCGGACGATTGCTGCAGCTGCTTCAAGTATTCTCAACCGCTCTTATTTTTCATTTTGCTTTTTATTCTCGTACCAAGCTTTGCTGAGGACGTCATGCTGATTGTCGATGAAGCAGATGAATGTTGAACTTTCCAACTTCTCAGTTATAGTGATTCTATTACCACACTTTAACTTGAGTTTTGACAGTATTTCATGAAACAAAAAGACGATTCATTACCTCGTGCTCTAGTACGAGGAGGACTAATCCCAGATGTGGTAGCTATCTCCGCCTAACGCTGTCTTTTAGCTGCAGCCATGCTGCTCTTCCGGGTGTATGCGTTACGACATTGCATATGTGTCGTTACAGATGTTTTGTCCTTCAAATATTCATTGAACCCATCACCCCTTTCAGTACTTGAATCTTTACCAAGGGTATGGTAAGGAAACACGAGTGAGGTTGATAATATACTGATTTATTTTACGTTTGCTCTGCCTATATATACATATCGGGTAAGTTAGAATTTACTATAAAATATAGCGGACCAATCGCAAGCGAGGTGTAGTTCACAGGTCCGCCGTGGTGTGTCGCTGCTGTCGTCGAGGCGGCGATCGTAAATATAAACGCTTTACATTCAGGAGTATTATGATGCTCGTAGGTGTCTGGTACATGGCTCCCCCCCAGCGAAGCGTACTGGCGGTTTCGAACATCTTCCAGTCCTCGTGGTGTAGGCAGAGTCACGAATTGCTTCCGTTTCAGATTCGGAGTCCAGCAGGAATGCGGGTTTTAGTCGGTCAATGGAGACATTCTTTGTTTTTCCATCGACTTGTATTGTGTACGTCTTATCATTTCGTTGTAGTACTCGGTGCGGGCCGTTGTATGTGTGCGTGAGTGGCTTGCGTACTGCATCGTTACGCATAAACACATGGGAACACGTAGGTAGTAGGCGAGGTATGTACGTTGTCCTACGATCGGTGTTAATGTGTGCAGCGGTTAGTTTTTTCATCGCACTTGTTATCACGTCTTCGTAATGAGATTGTGTTTGTTTATTTATGTTCACGCCTAACATTTCACCGGGTAATCTGAGTGACTGGCCATAAAGTGCTTCTGCTGCGGAGACATCTGTGTCGTTTTTTATGGTTGCGCGGAGTCCCAGCATGACTGTCGGTAGCTCGTTCGTCCAGCTTGAATTTTGAAGTCGAGCTGTTAGCGCAGTTTTGAGTGAACGGTGGAATCGTTCTATCATACCGTTTGCTTGAGGGTGGTAAGCAGTAGTACGGGTGCGCTCGATTCCAAGTCGCTTCATGAGGTTACTGAATAGCTCCGACTCAAATTGACGGCCTTGGTCGCTGGTCAATAGTTCTGGACATCCGTAGCGGGCTATCCAACCTTCGTACACAGCACGGGCGACTGTTTCAGCTGTTATGTCGGCGACTGGGTAGGCTTCAGGCCATCTCGTCGCTCTGTCGATAATTGTCACACAATACCGTTTTCCATTTGAAACAGGCAGTGGTCCAACGATATCGATGTGAATGTGAGACAAACGATGAGCGGCGGGAAAAGCTTCGAGAGGTGATACGGTATGTCGTTGCGTTTTTGTTTGTTGACATGCAATGCAACTTCGTGTCCAATTGTTTATATCAGCATTCATGTTCGGCCAAAAGAATCGCTTCGTTATCAAATGTCGTGTGGCGCGAATACCGGGATGACTCATCTCGTGGATTGCAGTAAACACTGTACGTCGTATTTGTAGCGGTATGTATGGTCGTGCGCTGTCTGTTGACATCTCACATAGTATTTTGTGACTTGAGCTGTTTGATTTTATGCGTTCAAATCTTAAGCTTTTGTTACGCATGACGTCATTGATTTCGGTGTCAACTTCTTGTTGCCTTGCCAGCTCGTCATAGTCGATGGGTGACGGTGACGTAATTGTGTCGATTCTTGATAGGGCGTCGGCAACGACGTTGTCTTTTCCATCGATGTGTAGAATCTTAGATGTGAACTGGCTGATGTAATGTAGATATCTAGTTCGCATCGGAGTTTCTGTTTTGCTGTTATCTCTCAGGAGTGCAAATGTGAGAGGTTTGTGGTCTGTGAACACGGTGATTTCCTTGCCTTCGAACATTCTTCGAAAATGACGTATTCCTAGGTAAGTGGCAAGCAATTCTCGATCATATGTGCTATATTTTTTTTGAGCGTCGTTCAGCTTTTTCGAGAAAAATCCAAGTGGTTGCCATCTCCCTTTTACGTACTGCTGTAAGGCTGCGCCGACACAGGTGTTGGATGCATCACACATGAGTGAGATCGTTGCATGAGGAGATGGGTGTGACAGCATAACGGCGTTTTTTATGCTATTCTTGCATGCTTCGAATGCTTGTTTTTCTTCAGTCGTCAGACGTATTGGAGTTTTGTCGTTCTTTTTCGAGGTGCTAAGGTATTTGAATAACTTTTCTTGACTGTGTGCTGCGTGCGGAATACTTTCCTTATAAAAGTTAATAATACCTAGGAAACGTCGTAGTTCTTGTATTGTTTTCGGTTGTGGGTAATTTTGTATACTTTTGACGCGCTCTTCAATTGGTTGTATACCGTCAGCCGATACATTATAACCGAGGAACTCAAGTTTTTCCTTTCCGAAAACGCACTTGGAAACGTTTATTCGCAGTCCGTGTGTTTGCAATCTCTTGAACACTTCTTCTAGGTATTGACTATGACTAGCTTGATCGGGGGCCGCAAGAAGAATGTCGTCAACAAATGGGTACACATAATCCAAATCGCCCAGTATATTGTTCATGTGACGTTGAAATGTCTGCCCCGCGTTGCGTAATCCAAAGCACATTCGAGGAAATTCGTATAATCCGAATGGCGTTATCACCGCGGTCTTTTCTATATCACTTTCACGAATACGTAATTGATTGTATGCTTTTCGAAGGTCAATTTTGCTGAATACCTTCATTCCTTGCAGTCTATAAGTGAAGTCACGTAGACGAGGAATCGGGTATCGATCGGGCTTCGTCACAGCGTTCAATTTCCTATAATCACCGCATGGTCTGAGTTCACCATTTTTCTTTTGAACCAGGTGGAGGGGGCTTGCCCATGGGGATTTACTTGGTTGACATATCCCTTGCTCCAGCATTAACCGGAAAGTTTCTCTGGCGGCGTGGTATCTGTGTGGCGGTAGCGGGCGAGCTCTGCAGTACACGGGCGGGCCGTGCGTGATGATGTGGTGTTCTACATCGCTGTTGGTTGCGTTACTGAAGTGTGCGGACGTGATTTCACTATACTTCTTCAGCAGGTCGCAGTATGGGTCGTTCACGTTGACTGTGAGTACCGTCGGCGTCGATGTACTCTTTGACAAACAACCGTTGATTGATAAGCCTGTCCTCTTGTCAATAAGTTTCTGGGCTCGTAGGTCAACCAGGAGGTTATGGTGTTGTAGGAAGTCTGCTCCGATGATTGGTCTCTTCACGTCAGCGACAGTGAATCTCCATTTGAGTGAACGACGTAAACCAAAGTTGAGGTCTAAATTGCGTTCGCCATATGTTTGTATCGGTGTGCCGTTTGCTGCGTATAATAGTATGTCTGACGCCGTTCTTTGTTTCTTGCACGGGGGTAATACTGATATGTTCGCTCCTGTGTCGATTAGGAATCGAAGCTTGTTGGCGGTGTCGTAGACATATAGACGGTATGCAGAAATATAGTTGATCTCGGGGCCCGTCGTAGCCAAGATCTCGGTTAGTTTTCCTGACGCTTGGTGTAATTGCATGGAGGTCGACAATTGCGTGCGTTCTCACCGAAGCGCTTGTGGTAATAACAATCGTCACTCGTTGTGCGGCCGTATTTATTGTTTCGGCCGGTTGAGCGTGAGCGGGATCGTGAATGAGCGAAACGACGGTATCTGTGCGACGCTCGCCTTGTCCGCTGTACTTTTAACTCGGCTACCTCCTTTGTTAATTGTATTACGGCGTCTCGTAGATCCAGTTCTCCGTGCATTTTCTGTTCGCTTTCACGTAGCGATGATGTTTTTGAATGACCTTGACAGGTGATGGAGCACATGGTTTGTACTTCTGTGGCTTGTTCGTGCATTTTGTCAGCCATTGCTGCTAGAACTTCGAGTGATTTCTGTTCACTTACTGCCAGGACTGCTCGTGTTGACATCGGTAATCGCTGTAGCCATAACATTTGAAGTGTTGAGTCGGGTACTTTCTCGCGCGCAGGTTCTCGCATGCGTCTGAGCAGTTGTGACGGCTTCTGATCGCCGAGCTCCATATCGTTGAGAAGTTTGTGCAGCTGTCGCGTTCCAGATTCCTCGTACACAGAAAGTAGCCGTTTCTTCGCTTCCTCGTATCTACCGGTGCGGTCTTTGGACATAATAATGTCGCTGATTTGTTCAACGTCCATTTTTTCGAGATGGGCCACCATCAGGCTGAATTTGGCTTCTTCGCTGGGCTTCTGGGGGTTGACGACCGTTTCGAATTGACCAAACCATAATGCTGGTTTGTCTTGCCAAAACAAAGGTATGCGAGCTTTGACGGAGATGGTTTCTATTTCTTCCATTTCGATGCGAGGGTATGCACAAAATCGTCGGGGTCACCACTTTACCAAGGGTATGGTAAGGAAACACGAGTGAGGTTGATAATATACTGATTTATTTTACGTTTGCTCTGCCTATATATACATATCGGGTAAGTTAGAATTTACTATAAAATATAGCGGACCAATCGCAAGCGAGGTGTAGTTCACAGGTCCGCCGTGGTGTGTCGCTGCTGTCGTCGAGGCGGCGATCGTAAATATAAACGCTTTACATACAGGAGTATTATGATGCTCGTAGGTGTCTGGTACAAATCCATCAAAGTCTAGGCCACGATCAACAACCACAATTTCACTTTCAGTCAAAGATTCATTGCAAATTTTTACAATAATTTGTAACGGCACTGTTTAAAAAGAGAATATAATTCACAAACACGTCTATTCACTAGGAAAAACCGTTCAAAACTGACTGCATTGCAGTATACGCTGCAGCAGCAAGCAGGTATACGCTGGTTTTGAGCCGAAAAATGGAGTGTAGCATGCGGATGTTTTTCAAGGCCAACCGCCCAGTAGAATTAAGGATGGAGTTTGACTCACTCAGAATTGTATATTTTTCACGTACTTGTGTCCATGGGGCAATAAAACTGTTTTAATATTTTCTGATGATGCATAGTGGCCACGTACTCGTATGAGTGCATATTCCTATTTTCACCGTAGAAGAAAAAATGTTGAGATATTTTTGGTAGACAATTTTACGATCTACGAACTTTGTTTGAAACATTTTTCGGTAGTCTCATTGTTTTAGAGATATACGCAAAAACACAAATTTGTGACCTTTGACCTCGATTAAAAAACAACGCACAAGCGGGATCGATGGGATTTTTGATATGTCATTTGTAATGACGCGTCCAAGGCCTGCACAAAAATCGGCTTGTTGGGAATTAATGCAAACTGGAATTATAATTTAGTCTATTTTGACGGGACTAATATTCTTTACCTAAATTTAAATTTAAAGCTGTATTTAGTAGTTTTCTCCAAAAGTTTAGATACGAAGAATCTAAAAACTTTGAAAAAAAAAATTACTAACGTACATATCTAAAATCAGCCCCCTAATCGGCGAACGCATTTTTGTCAAATGATTGCGACTAGTTGGGATCGTTTGGACCGAACGGACCAATGGGCGGTCCGAACGAACCCAACTGATACTAACTAGTCGCAATAATTTGACAAAAATGTGTTCGCCGATTAGGGGGCAGATTAATTGCTCCTGCAATATTTACTTATTGTGACATTTTTACGAAATACACACGCACCCACACATACACACACATCTCACGTATTCACCCACATTACACAAACCCATACATACCCATACATACATCTACACCGCACACACCCAGTTCTTGCTTACATTTTTCATAAGTGGTAATGTTAAACATATACCTACGAAAACTCCTAACAAGTGCAGCAAATTGTCGATGAATATTTGTAAGAGGGAGGCGCCTGTGTCTGTAACAAAGTTTATACTAGCACGGAGACAGATGGTCACTCTGTCTCAAAATGCATAGCGTTATACTTTTACTACGTTTTTCCAAAGCATGTTTGAAAGCGCGTGCAATGGATACACTTTATAATATGAGCTTCGCCCTGTCCTCATGAGCGTCACACGTCACACACGTTCCAGATGGCGATGCCGCGAGTGTGGCGCCACGGCGTCTCGCGCCGACGTGGCGGCCGACCACGCGGCGCGCGAGCACGGAGCTCCCGCTCCCACGCACGTGTGCCGCGAGTGCGGACACATCGCGCCGTACGTACCACACTTCTATATACAACTAGCTCCCGCTCCCACGTGTGCGGACACATCGCGCCGTACGTACCACACTTCTATATACAACTAGCTCCCGCTCCCACGCACGTGTGCCGCGAGTGCGGACACATCGCGCCGTACGTACCACACTTCTATATACAACTAGCTCCCGCTCCCACACACGTGTGCCGCGAGTGCGGACACATCGCGCCGTACGTACCACACTTCTATATACAACTAGCTCCCGCTCCCACGTGTGCGGACACATCGCGCCGTACGTACCACACTTCTATATACAACTAGCTCCCGCTCCCACGTGTGCGGACACATCGCGCCGTACGTACCACACTTCTATATACAACTAGCTCCCGCTCCCACGCACGTGTGCCGCGAGTGCGGACACATCGCGCCGTACGTACCACACTTCTATATACAACTAGCTCCCGCTCCCACACACGTGTGCCGCGAGTGCGGACACATCGCGCCGTACGTACCACACTTCTATATACAACTAGCTCCCGCTCCCACGTGTGCGGACACATCGCGCCGTACGTACCACACTTCTATATACAACTAGCTCCCGCTCCCACACACGTGTGCCGCGAGTGCGGACACATCGCGCCGTACGTACCACACTTCTATATACAACTAGCTCCCGCTCCCACGTGTGCGGACACATCGCGCCGTACGTACCACACTTCTATATACAACTAGCTACCGCTCCCACGTGTGCGGACACATCGCGCCGTACGTACCACACTTCTATATACAACTAGCTCCCGCTCCCACGTGTGCGGACACATCGCGCCGTACGTACCACACTTCTATATACAACTAGCTCCCGCTCCCACGTGTGCGGACACATCGCGCCGTACGTACCACACTTCTATATACAACTAGCTCCCGCTCCCACGCACGTGTGCCGCGAGTGCGGACACATCGCGCCGTACGTACCACACTTCTATATACAACTAGCTCCCGCTCCCACACACGTGTGCCGCGAGTGCGGACACATCGCGCCGTACGTACCACACTTCTATATACAACTAGCTCCCGCTCCCACGTGTGCGGACACATCGCGCCGTACGTACCACACTTCTATATACAACTAGCTACCGCTCCCACGTGTGCGGACACATCGCGCCGTACGTACCACACTTCTATATACAACTAGCTCCCGCTCCCACGTGTGCGGACACATCGCGCCGTACGTACCACACTTCTATATACAACTAGCTCCCGCTCCCACGTGTGCGGACACATCGCGCCGTACGTACCACACTTCTATATACAACTAGCTCCCGCTCCCACGTGTGCGGACACATCGCGCCGTACGTACCACACTTCTATATACAACTAGCTCCCGCTCCCACACACGTGTGCCGCGAGTGCGGACACATCGCGCCGTACGTACCACACTTCTATATACAACTAGCTCCCGCTCCCACACACGTGTGCCGCGAGTGCGGACACATCGCGCCGTACGTACCACACTTCTATATACAACTAGCTCGCGCTCCCACACACGTGTGCCGCGAGTGCGGACACATCGCGCCGTACGTACCACACTTCTATATACAACTAGCTCCCGCTCCCACACACGTGTGCCGCGAGTGCGGACACATCGCGCCGTACGTACCACACTTCTATATACAACTAGCTCCCGCTCCCACGTGTGCGGACACATCGCGCCGTACGTACCACACTTCTATATACAACTAGCTCCCGCTCCCACACACGTGTGCCGCGAGTGCGGACACATCGCGCCGTACGTACCACACTTCTATATACAACTAGCTCCCGCTCCCACACACGTGTGCCGCGAGTGCGGACACATCGCGCCGTACGTACCACACTTCTATATACAACTAGCTCCCGCTCCCACACACGTGTGCCGCGAGTGCGGACACATCGCGCCGTACGTACCACACTTCTATATACAACTAGCTCCCGCTCCCACGTGTGCGGACACATCGCGCCGTACGTACCACACTTCTATATACAACTAGCTCCCGCTCCCACACACGTGTGCCGCGAGTGCGGACACATCGCGCCGTACGTACCACACTTCTATATACAACTAGCTCCCGCTCCCACACACGTGTGCCGCGAGTGCGGACACATCGCGCCGTACGTACCACACTTCTATATACAACTAGCTCCCGCTCCCACACACGTGTGCCGCGAGTGCGGACACATCGCGCCGTACGTACCACACTTCTATATACAACTAGCTCCCGCTCCCACGTGTGCGGACACATCGCGCCGTACGTACCACACTTCTATATACAACTAGCTCCCGCTCCCACGTGTGCGGACACATCGCGCCGTACGTACCACACTTCTATATACAACTAGCTCCCGCTCCCACGTGTGCGGACACATCGCGCCGTACGTACCACACTTCTATATACAACTAGCTCCCGCTCCCACGTGTGCGGACACATCGCGCCGTACGTACCACACTTCTATATACAACTAGCTCCCGCTCCCACACACGTGTGCCGCGAGTGCGGACACATCGCGCCGTACGTACCACACTTCTATATACAACTAGCTCCCGCTCCCACACACGTGTGCCGCGAGTGCGGACACATCGCGCCGTACGTACCACACTTCTATATACAACTAGCTCCCGCTCCCACACACGTGTGCCGCGAGTGCGGACACATCGCGCCGTACGTACCACACTTCTATATACAACTAGCTCCCGCTCCCACGTGTGCGGACACATCGCGCCGTACGTACCACACTTCTATATACAACTAGCTCCCGCTCCCACGTGTGCGGACACATCGCGCCGTACGTACCACACTTCTATATACAACTAGCTCCCGCTCCCACGTGTGCGGACACATCGCGCCGTACGTACCACACTTCTATATACAACTAGCTCCCGCTCCCACACACGTGTGCCGCGAGTGCGGACACATCGCGCCGTACGTACCACACTTCTATATACAACTAGCTCCCGCTCCCACACACGTGTGCCGCGAGTGCGGACACATCGCGCCGTACGTACCACACTTCTATATACAACTAGCTCCTGCTCCCACGTGTGCGGACACATCGCGCCGTACGTACCACACTTCTATATACAACTAGCTCCCGCTCCCACGTGTGCGGACACATCGCGCCGTACGTACCACACTTCTATATACAACTAGCTCCCGCTCCCACACACGTGTGCCGCGAGTGCGGACACATCGCGCCGTACGTACCACACTTCTATATACAACTAGCTCCCGCTCCCACACACGTGTGCCGCGAGTGCGGACACATCGCGCCGTACGTACCACACTTCTATATACAACTAGCTCCCGCTCCCACGTGTGCGGACACATCGCGCCGTACGTACCACACTTCTATATACAACTAGCTCCCGCTCCCACGTGTGCGGACACATCGCGCCGTACGTACCACACTTCTATATACAACTAGCTCCCGCTCCCACGTGTGCGGACACATCGCGCCGTACGTACCACACTTCTATATACAACTAGCTCCCGCTCCCACACACGTGTGCCGCGAGTGCGGACACATCGCGCCGTACGTACCACACTTCTATATACAACTAGCTCCCGCTCCCACGTGTGCGGACACATCGCGCCGTACGTACCACACTTCTATATACAACTAGCTCCCGCTCCCACGTGTGCGGACACATCGCGCCGTACGTACCACACTTCTATATACAACTAGCTCCCGCTCCCACGTGTGCGGACACATCGCGCCGTACGTACCACACTTCTATATACAACTAGCTCCCGCTCCCACGAGTGCGGACACATCGCGCCGTACGTACCACACTTCTATATACAACTAGCTCCCGCTCCCACGTGTGCGGACACATCGCGCCGTACGTACCACACTTCTGTATACAACTAGCTCCCGCTCCCACACACGTGTGCCGCGAGTGCGGACACATCGCGCCGTACGTACCACACTTCTATATACAACTAGCTCCCGCTCCCACGTGTGCGGACACATCGCGCCGTACGTACCACACTTCTATATACAACTAGCTCCCGCTCCCACGTGTGCGGACACATCGCGCCGTACGTACCACACTTCTATATACAACTAGCTCCCGCTCCCACACACGTGTGCCGCGAGTGCGGACACATCGCGCCGTACGTACCACACTTCTATATACAACTAGCTCCCGCTCCCACGTGTGCGGACACATCGCGCCGTACGTACCACACTTCTATATACAACTAGCTCCCGCTCCCACGTGTGCGGACACATCGCGCCGTACGTACCACACTTCTATATACAACTAGCTCCCGCTCCCACACACGTGTGCCGCGAGTGCGGACACATCGCGCCGTACGTACCACACTTCTATATACAACTAGCTCCCGCTCCCACGTGTGCGGACACATCGCGCCGTACGTACCACACTTCTATATACAACTAGCTACCGCTCCCACGTGTGCGGACACATCGCGCCGTACGTACCACACTTCTATATACAACTAGCTCCCGCTCCCACGTGTGCGGACACATCGCGCCGTACGTACCACACTTCTATATACAACTAGCTCCCGCTCCCACGTGTGCGGACACATCGCGCCGTACGTACCACACTTCTATATACAACTAGCTCCCGCTCCCACGTGTGCGGACACATCGCGCCGTACGTACCACACTTCTATATACAACTAGCTCCCGCTCCCACACACGTGTGCCGCGAGTGCGGACACATCGCGCCGTACGTACCACACTTCTATATACAACTAGCTCCCGCTCCCACGTGTGCGGACACATCGCGCCGTACGTACCACACTTCTATATACAACTAGCTCTCGCTCCCACACACGTGTGCCGCGAGTGCGGACACATCGCGCCGTACGTACCACACTTCTATATACAACTAGCTCCCGCTCCCACACACGTGTGCCGCGAGTGCGGACACATCGCGCCGTACGTACCACACTTCTATATACAACTAGCTCCCGCTCCCACACACGTGTGCCGCGAGTGCGGACACATCGCGCCGTACGTACCACACTTCTATATACAACTAGCTCCCGCTCCCACACACGTGTGCCGCGAGTGCGGACACATCGCGCCGTACGTACCACACTTCTATATACAACTAGCTCCCGCTCCCACGTGTGCGGACACATCGCGCCGTACGTACCACACTTCTATATACAACTAGCTCCCGCTCCCACACACGTGTGCCGCGAGTGCGGACACATCGCGCCGTACGTACCACACTTCTATATACAACTAGCTCCCGCTCCCACACACGTGTGCCGCGAGTGCGGACACATCGCGCCGTACGTACCACACTTCTATATACAACTAGCTCCCGCTCCCACACACGTGTGCCGCGAGTGCGGACACATCGCGCCGTACGTACCACACTTCTATATACAACTAGCTCCCGCTCCCACGTGTGCGGACACATCGCGCCGTACGTACCACACTTCTATATACAACTAGCTCCCGCTCCCACGTGTGCGGACACATCGCGCCGTACGTACCACACTTCTATATACAACTAGCTTCCGCTCCCACGAGTGCGGACACATCGCGCCGTACGTACCACACTTCTATATACAACTAGCTCCCGCTCCCACACACGTGTGCTGCGAGTGCGGACACATCGCGCCGTACGTACCACACTTCTATATACAACTAGCTCCCGCTCCCACGTGTGCGGACACATCGCGCCGTACGTACCACACTTCTATATACAACTAGCTCCCGCTCCCACGTGTGCGGACACATCGCGCCGTACGTACCACACTTCTATATACAACTAGCTCCCGCTCCCACACACGTGTGCCGCGAGTGCGGACACATCGCGCCGTACGTACCACACTTCTATATACAACTAGCTCCCGCTCCCACACACGTGTGCCGCGAGTGCGGACACATCGCGCCGTACGTACCACACTTCTATATACAACTAGCTCCCGCTCCCACGTGTGCGGACACATCGCGCCGTACGTACCACACTTCTATATACAACTAGCTCCCGCTCCCACACACGTGTGCCGCGAGTGCGGACACATCGCGCCGTACGTACCACACTTCTATATACAACTAGCTCCCGCTCCCACGTGTGCGGACACATCGCGCCGTACGTACCACACTTCTATATACAAC
Source organism: Sesamia inferens (assembly GCA_037179545.1). Lineage (NCBI taxonomy): Eukaryota > Metazoa > Arthropoda > Insecta > Lepidoptera > Noctuidae > Sesamia > Sesamia inferens. The sequence continues at coordinate 21,855,882 of CM073946.1, forward strand.
TAGCTCCCGCTCCCACACACGTGTGCCGCGAGTGCGGACACATCGCGCCGTACGTACCACACTTCTATATACAACTAGCTCCCGCTCCCACACACGTGTGCCGCGAGTGCGGACACATCGCGCCGTACGTACCACACTTCTATATACAACTAGCTCCCGCTCCCACGTGTGCGGACACATCGCGCCGTACGTACCACACTTCTATATACAACTAGCTCCCGCTCCCACACACGTGTGCCGCGAGTGCGGACACATCGCGCCGTACGTACCACACTTCTATATACAACTAGCTCCCGCTCCCACGTGTGCGGACACATCGCGCCGTACGTACCACACTTCTATATACAACTAGCTCCCGCTCCCACGTGTGCGGACACATCGCGCCGTACGTACCACACTTCTATATACAACTAGCTCCCGCTCCCACGCACGTGTGCCGCGAGTGCGGACACATCGCGCCGTACGTACCACACTTCTATATACAACTAGCTCCCGCTCCCACACACGTGTGCCGCGAGTGCGGACACATCGCGCCGTACGTACCACACTTCTATATACAACTAGCTCCCGCTCCCACGTGTGCGGACACATCGCGCCGTACGTACCACACTTCTATATACAACTAGCTCCCGCTCCCACGTGTGCGGACACATCGCGCCGTACGTACCACACTTCTATATACAACTAGCTCCCGCTCCCACGTGTGCGGACACATCGCGCCGTACGTACCACACTTCTATATACAACTAGCTCCCGCTCCCACGTGTGCGGACACATCGCGCCGTACGTACCACACTTCTATATACAACTAGCTCCCGCTCCCACACACGTGTGCCGCGAGTGCGGACACATCGCGCCGTACGTACCACACTTCTATATACAACTAGCTCCCGCTCCCACACACGTGTGCCGCGAGTGCGGACACATCGCGCCGTACGTACCACACTTCTATATACAACTAGCTCCCGCTCCCACACACGTGTGCCGCGAGTGCGGACACATCGCGCCGTACGTACCACACTTCTATATACAACTAGCTCCCGCTCCCACACACGTGTGCCGCGAGTGCGGACACATCGCGCCGTACGTACCACACTTCTATATACAACTAGCTCCCGCTCCCACGTGTGCGGACACATCGCGCCGTACGTACCACACTTCTATATACAACTAGCTCCCGCTCCCACGTGTGCGGACACATCGCGCCGTACGTACCACACTTCTATATACAACTAGCTCCCGCTCCCACGCACGTGTGCCGCGAGTGCGGACACATCGCGCCGTACGTACCACACTTCTATATACAACTAGCTCCCGCTCCCACACACGTGTGCCGCGAGTGCGGACACATCGCGCCGTACGTACCACACTTCTATATACAACTAGCTCCCGCTCCCACGTGTGCGGACACATCGCGCCGTACGTACCACACTTCTATATACAACTAGCTCCCGCTCCCACGTGTGCGGACACATCGCGCCGTACGTACCACACTTCTATATACAACTAGCTCCCGCTCCCACGTGTGCGGACACATCGCGCCGTACGTACCACACTTCTATATACAACTAGCTCCCGCTCCCACGTGTGCGGACACATCGCGCCGTACGTACCACACTTCTATATACAACTAGCTCCCGCTCCCACACACGTGTGCCGCGAGTGCGGACACATCGCGCCGTACGTACCACACTTCTATATACAACTAGCTCCCGCTCCCACGTGTGCGGACACATCGCGCCGTACGTACCACACTTCTATATACAACTAGCTCCCGCTCCCACGAGTGCGGACACATCGCGCCGTACGTACCACACTTCTATATACAACTAGCTCCCGCTCCCACACACGTGTGCCGCGAGTGCGGACACATCGCGCCGTACGTACCACACTTCTATATACAACTAGCTCCCGCTCCCACACACGTGTGCCGCGAGTGCGGACACATCGCGCCGTACGTACCACACTTCTATATACAACTAGCTCCCGCTCCCACACACGTGTGCCGCGAGTGCGGACACATCGCGCCGTACGTACCACACTTCTATATACAACTAGCTCCCGCTCCCACACACGTGTGCCGCGAGTGCGGACACATCGCGCCGTACGTACCACACTTCTATATACAACTAGCTCCCGCTCCCACACACGTGTGCCGCGAGTGCGGACACATCGCGCCGTACGTACCACACTTCTATATACAACTAGCTCCCGCTCCCACACACGTGTGCCGCGAGTGCGGACACATCGCGCCGTACGTACCACACTTCTATATACAACTAGCTCCCGCTCCCACGTGTGCGGACACATCGCGCCGTACGTACCACACTTCTATATACAACTAGCTCCCGCTCCCACACACGTGTGCCGCGAGTGCGGACACATCGCGCCGTACGTACCACACTTCTATATACAACTAGCTCCCGCTCCCACACACGTGTGCCGCGAGTGCGGACACATCGCGCCGTACGTACCACACTTCTATATACAACTAGCTCCCGCTCCCACGTGTGCGGACACATCGCGCCGTACGTACCACACTTCTATATACAACTAGCTCCCGCTCCCACGTGTGCGGACACATCGCGCCGTACGTACCACACTTCTATATACAACTAGCTCCCGCTCCCACACACGTGTGCCGCGAGTGCGGACACATCGCGCCGTACGTACCACACTTCTATATACAACTAGCTCCCGCTCCCACACACGTGTGCCGCGAGTGCGGACACATCGCGCCGTACGTACCACACTTCTATATACAACTAGCTCCCGCTCCCACACACGTGTGCCGCGAGTGCGGACACATCGCGCCGTACGTACCACACTTCTATATACAACTAGCTCCCGCTCCCACGTGTGCGGACACATCGCGCCGTACGTACCACACTTCTATATACAACTAGCTCCCGCTCCCACACACGTGTGCCGCGAGTGCGGACACATCGCGCCGTACGTACCACACTTCTATATACAACTAGCTCCCGCTCCCACGTGTGCGGACACATCGCGCCGTACGTACCACACTTCTATATACAACTAGCTCCCGCTCCCACGTGTGCGGACACATCGCGCCGTACGTACCACACTTCTATATACAACTAGCTCCCGCTCCCACACACGTGTGCCGCGAGTGCGGACACATCGCGCCGTACGTACCACACTTCTATATACAACTAGCTCCCGCTCCCACACACGTGTGCCGCGAGTGCGGACACATCGCGCCGTACGTACCACACTTCTATATACAACTAGCTCCCGCTCCCACACACGTGTGCCGCGAGTGCGGACACATCGCGCCGTACGTACCACACTTCTATATACAACTAGCTCCCGCTCCCACGTGTGCGGACACATCGCGCCGTACGTACCACACTTCTATATACAACTAGCTCCCGCTCCCACGTGTGCGGACACATCGCGCCGTACGTACCACACTTCTATTTACAACTAGCGGCCGCCAGCGACTTCGTTCTCGTGGAGTGGGTTATGCTCCGCTCCTATTGGTCGCAGCGTGATGCTATATAGCCTATATTTCAAAACGGTCCAGTAGTTCATGAGATTAGCGCGCTCAAAGAAACAAACAAAATCTTCAGCTATATAATTTATATTAGTATAGATGTGTAAAGAATATAGTGTTGTTTGCATCTGCAAACAACACTATATCATGATTATTGACCTGCTGCTGACGTTTAAGTTTAAATACTGTTACTGACGATGTAAATAGCGTGATCTCCAAAGTAGTCTACTGGTAAAGTAAAAGTTATTTTTATTTCATAGAGATAGGTACGCAGGTCCACTCACGGCATGTTTTGACTAGAGATGTGTAAGTACCCAAAATATTGATGGATCGATCGATACGATTTACTCATCTATTTTCGGTATCGATTTAGTATTGTAAATCTCATTCTCATTCTAGATTTAACATCGCATGGAATAGGGATGTATCCAAGGTATGAAAATCAAAAAAATAATTAGTCCGTCTTACAGGTAATAAAAAAAATTAAGACCCGTATTTTTTATTTTATCGTAATTATCAAATATTACTGAGATATAGCGTATTAAAGTTACAGAGTGGGGGCTAATTACGTCACGCCGTTCTATATTTTGCACCATGGCGTGACGTCATACGACATTTCAAATCAATATATCTTCTTAAGTATCTGAATAAAAGAAAAAATAAAAAATACGTGTTCAATATTTTTTTAAAAGCTATCTGATGGACATTAAATTATTTTTTAGGATACAAGCCAATTGTTTAGATAGTACTTTTAAACTTAAATTAGATACACAGCTGTGAATGAAGATCATGCCAAAATTTTGATTTCAGTTACTATCTCAATGTTGATGATATTGGCCGTTAAAATATTTCTAAAACTTTACTCAAATTTTATTTCATAAGTCCTTGTTTCTAATTTTACTGATACTTGTGTTATAATAATGTTATTAGGAATTATTCGATAATCAAACAAAACTACTTGTACCATTTGGTAATCTGTGTTTTGAAGTCGTGGTGGCCTAGTGTTTAACACACCAGCCTCTTAAGTATGAGTGTGTGGGTTCGTTTACAGGTCAGGCAAGTACCAATGTAACTTTTCTAAAGTTATATGTACTTTCTAAGTATATCTTGGACACCAATGACTGATTACAAGGTGAAGGAAAACATCCATGCCACACGTACAAATCTCAAACCCGGATTGAGCAAGCGTAGTGGTTACGCCCGATCCTTCTTTGTATGAGAGAAGACCTGTGCCCAGTAGTGGGACAATAAAAAGGTTGATGATGAACCTGTGTTTTAACAACAAATCATTCAATCAGGTACAAGTTTCGATTAATAGCGATTAAAAAAAAACTTCGTACATCTCTAGTTATTACTTTGACGTCGCTGAAAAGCTCACCCGCGCCGCGAAAATTGGTCCGCCGCTAAACAGACTGACGCCACCAAAGAACCAAACAATTTTACCAAATTTTGGGAAAAATTAAAGTGAATTCGCGAAAAAAAGATTGTTTCAAAATTGATTAGTATTGTTACTATGATGATTATGCAAAATTTTAAATTTTAATTGGTCATGTGATTACCTAACCTTTATTATCCTTATGGGTTTTCTTTACATATTCTGTATACCGACTACACACTAAATATGGCCATAATGCGGCGTTTTTGAGTAATGGAAGCGCGCTCTTTGTCTGTGTTTCGTTAAACATGATGTAATTCAATTGTGTAGGTCTCTTGCGAAGTTGCGCAACCACATGAAGAACCACGGCGAGCGGCAGAAGTGCGAATTGTGCGGGAAGACCTTCCGCGACAGGAGCTCGTTGCGCACCCATCTCTTGTGAGTACTGGTCACATAGTACAACTAATAACGCAACTACATGAACTACTACGACTACAACCCTAACTAACAGCCCCCCCCCCCCCAACAATCCCAACTAATCGCAATCATTTGACAAAAATGTGTTCGCCGATTAGGGGGCTGATCCTCTCAATCAGTGTGGCTCTCTCTTTATAAAACCTCCAAAATTGATTTCCAAGGTCTTCCTATGATTTGTGTACTTTAAAAGTTTGTGATTTCTTTAATTTAGTTTTGTTTCCTCGCTTCTTCTCAAACTGGTCAGTCAAGGAACGCTAACCTCATCTAATTTTTAAAATATGGTGGTAATGAATCACAAATCGAGTGTTGAAGTAAATGTGTCTCGTGTGCCTCCCCAGTATCCACGCGGGCTGTAAGGAGTACGCGTGTCCGCGGTGCGAGAAGCGGTTCCTGTTCAAGAAGGCGATGGAAGTCCATCTCGTCACACACGACGCGCCCGCACATCTCTACTGCTATGAGGTCTGTACTATTCACATTTAGATTAAAGCTGTATTTCATCATTATCATCTAACTTTTTTCTTGTCGTCCCACTGCTGGACACAGGTCTCCTCTCATATAGAGAAGAATTGAACGTAATCACAACGCTTTTCTCGGTGGTAGGCCATAACATCGGCCGCCAGCAGAAGTTACCACCCACCAGACAAAGCCTTGCCGCCAAGCGATTTGTCGTGTTCCGGTATGATGTCTGGTGAAGCCGTACGGAGGACGGGTCTGAGCAGTTGTGTTGCGATGTGTGCTGGGTACGATGCGCCTAATGTTCTTGTGTTGGGAGTTTGGTCGTTAAGGGTCTTCAGATCAATCTCCCTTTGGCGCAGCATCGTTGGTCGTGTTGTTGGGTTTAACATTGCATCACCTCGCTCAACTGCCGTCTTCCTTCCTATTCGCTCAGTTTTTCTGAGTGAATAGGCTCTTAATAAACTAGCGCGCTTTACCATCAACGATCGCATCACTGCTTACCATCAGGCGGGATTGCGGTCAAGCGCTAGTTTATAAGTATTAAAAAAAAAGAAAGAAAAACGCTTGGTCAATGTGGGTTGGCGATTTCAGACTTAAAGTCCAGGTTTCCTCAAAAATTTTTCCTTCACCTTCAAGATTTCCATCCAAGTTAGAAAGGACATATAACTTATAAACGTTCCATTGGCACTTGCCTGACCTGGAATCGAACCCGCACACTTATACTTAAGAGGCTGGTGTTTTAACCACTAGGTCACCACGCCTTAAAGCTGTGTTTAATTTAAAATTATTATAATGCTATGAAGCACGATCACACCAGAACCATTTTTTAATTTCGATATTACCCGGGTCTGACAATAAACTTTGTTTTATATGAAGGCGGAATAAGTTAATTATATTCTCACTATTGTGTGCCCACACCTTCTAGATTATCGTTAATGACGCTGCTATTCTGTGAAATATTGCTATTGAACTATAGCTGTAAGATGTGTTTATTTATTCCCTTTAAGTATAGTTATTCTTTTGCAGTGTGACTTGAATTTCAAGAATCGCATGTCTTTCAAGCAGCACATGAAGTACAGCTTGAAACACGTTGATCCCGCCAAGCTCAAGTGAGTATACACGGATTATACATACAGTACACATTGGATTAGGTAATTCATACGAGAAATAAGATCGGACCTAATATTGAACCTTGTGGGGAACCCAGTTTTTCTTGCTAATCCTGCACTTTACATTGACAACACGTAGTTAAACAGGATGCTGTCTATCTTATAAATAAGGTTTCACTAAAGTTGTATTAATCCGTGATGGGCAAGTTTCTGTATTACCATCAAACTAGATTTAAAATTCGTGATTTACTCAAACAAATGCTTAAGAGAGTTCGTAAAAGATCCCAAATCTATGCAAGTAAATACTTTATTAGCATAAATACTGTATACAAGATAAAGACGTGAGTGACTCTGGATTTGAGTTAGCACAAAGTCTGAACTAGTGCCACACTACAAAAACAAATAGAAGGATGAAATGAAATGAAATCGTTTATTAAGTAACTAGGATCACTGATCACTTTTACACGTCATACTAGATGAAGCCGGCATTTCCTAACTGACTACCTCTGAGAAGAAATAGCCGAAACAAACTCAGGGATCATCGTCTTTTTTCAAGTCCAGACATTAAAAATGAGAATGTTTACAATAATTTACCTTATAATTACTCATATTGCTTAATAATAATGCTAAACAGAGCGAGCAGCTCAATCCCAAGCCTTTCTGTCTTCTAAATAATCTGAGATTTTATATAATACCCTTTTAGCAAAGTTTGGCCTTTATATAGTTTTTATATTGTTTAATGGGTAAGTTTGGATGTGTGTGCCCTGCGACAGGTATGCGTGTTCGTTGTGCGACAAGAAGTTCATGAAGGCGTCTCGCCTCGACGAGCACAACCTCGCCGTCCACCTGAAGGTCACGCCCATCTCCTGCACCACTCCCGGATGTAACTTCGTACGTAGCCTCAGCATTGAGTTTACTTGTTACCGTTATCATCCGCCACTTGTTTTGTTTAGACATTAGTGAGTGAGCGATTGTCTGCAGCGTTGCGTGTCGCGAGTCCGATTCCCGCACGGACTAAATATTTGTATGGCCTACAATAGGGATGTATGCAAGGTATGAAAATCAAAAAAATAATTAGTTCGTCTTATAGATAATAATAAAAATTAAGACCCGTATTTTTTATTTTGTCGAAATTACCAAAAACTAATGAGATATAGTGTATTAAAGTTACGGAGTGGAGGCTAATTACGTCACGCCGTGCTACATTTTGTACCACGGCGTGACGTCATTCGACATTTCAAATCAATATATCTTCCTAAGTATTTGAATGACAGAAAAAATAAAAAATACGTGTTCAATATTTTTTATAAATCTATCTGATGGACATTAAATTATTTTTTGGGATACAAGCCAATTATGTACTTGTTCCGTGTCTGGATGTTAGTGTATGTGACTTTGTATGTTTGTAAACGCACCCACGATACAGGAGAAATTCCAAGTGTGGGGCTACGTTTTTTTTTGTGTCTTGTGCCTAACTTAACAGATAGCTGTGCTGCAGAACAATTCGTTACGCAATTTCTTTCCACCGAAAGCCCCTGGAGGTGGTAAAAGGCAAGCTTCCCAGAAGACTGTTGTCGGGGTACGTAGCGAGGTGTCGGTGTTTTTGAGGAGAAACAAATGTTTATGTTGAACACTATTTATTGACCAACTCACAAACTGTTCTTATAGTAAAAATGTTAGGAAAATGTTCGAATGCACCCGGCTACCGCGGAGACCAAAAGTGCACTGAATAATTATAATATATCTACTACATTAATTAATAATTGTAGGTCAACTCGTTACGCCGATTTTGCTAGCTAAGGTGTTCGGTGAAAACACTGAACACTGTCTTATACAAAATTATAATTTTATACTTCCAAAAGTTTTTTTAGATTTACTGCTTAATTTAAATAAATAATTATATTATAGCGCTGCAGCGCTCGCGGCCTTTACATCAAGAAGGCAGTTGCAGTAAGTGTGCCTATAGCTCGTCACTCATACAGGGAAACTTTTAAACAGTGCGCAAAGAAAGGGTTGTCCAGTGTTCGGAACAATAGAACCGAACATTTCAACAAGTACTCACTCAACTAATACAATTAATTATATTAAAGTCAGTGCCTATTCGGCCTTTGATCGCGTACCTAATTCAAGTCTTACCAAAACCATTAAAGCCATATTTTATATTAAACCAACATAACTTTCTTTCTTTCTTTGTCGTCCTTCGTGGCGCAGCGGTCAACACGCCTGCCTGCGACGTGGAGGCCTCGGGTTCAATCCCCGGCCAGGTCATGATGGAAAACGATCTTTTCTTAATTGCCCTGGGTCTTGGTTGTTTATCTATATATGTATCTATTATAAAATATAGTATCGTTGAGTTAGTATCCCATAACACAAGTCTTGAACTTACTTTGGGGCTAGCTCAATCTGTGTGATTTGTCCTTATATATTTATTTATTTAGTTATAATCATTATTTGTCTAAACCCATAGCCAAACTAAATTCGTATCATTTAAACCGAACCAATATCAAATGGAAACTCTCTCAACTAAACCAAAACCTAATCTGTCAATCCAGAAAGTTGATTTCGCGCAAAAAGTTAACCAAATTTCAAGGTCCTTCGAGCACAAGGGCCTCCGTACGCGTAATTAAGTCAAGTGTTTGTGTACCAGGACTTTGTAACCAGTGTGTGGAAGTGTCTGTAGGGATAGTAGGTAGGAGCCAGATCACGGTGAAGGAGATTTACCAGCTGTGGAGTGTAAGCAGCACATAAGGTCACGCCCAAACCATTTTGTATGTCCTTTTTCTTATCAATTTATCCGTTTGTGAGAAAAATGGAGCAGTTAGCAATCAACCAAACTGAAATTTACGACTCTCTAGTTAAACTCTTAACCAACAACAAGAAAGACGGGGCAGACTGCAAAACCATAGATTACTGCAAGCGGTACAACGGTAAAATTCACTCATCCTCTATAGAAAAGGGAGGATCCTCCGACCAGACTGGGGTTATCTGGCGGACACTTGTCCCCGGTGGATATCGTGTTCTTGTATGCGAGATGCATCGTTCGCGTGACGTCAGTATGACGCGTTATTCGCATGTAGCGTTGTAGGTACCGCTACGATATAGTTATACATCGAGAGCAGCGGCAGCATTTTTTTTTTTTTTTTAAATAATTATAAACTAGCACTTGACTGCAATCCCGCCTGATGGAAAGCAGTGATGCAATCGTTGATGGTAAAGCGCACTAGTTAATTAAACCCATTCACTTAAAAAAACTTAGTGAATAGGAAGAAGACGGCAGTTGAGGAAAGTGATGCAAATTTATAAACCCAACAACACGGCCAATGATGCTACGCCAGAGGGAAATTGATCTGGATCGACCATGATCAAACTCCCGACGCAACATCATTTGGCGCATCGTACCCGGCAAACTTCACAACACAACTGCTCAGACCCGTCCTCCGTACGGCTTCACCAGACATTAACACGACAAATCGCTTGGCGGCAAGACTTTGTCTGGTGCGTGGTACCTTCTGCCGGCGGCCGATGTTATGGCCTACCTTGTGTAAATTATTTCATCACCGCTGCTCTCAAAACGGTGAAGGAAATCAATGTGAGAAAACCGGCATGTTCTAGAGCCAAAAAAATGTGACATCTACCAAACTCGTTCTGGACCAGCGTCGTAGATGACGGCCCACTCCGTCTCACCGACAAGGAGGTCTGTGTCCCAGTAGTGCGAATATTATGGGCTTATTATGTTATGTAAAATCATATTTTTATCCGCCCTATCAGTAATAGATGGACACTAAGTATTATTAATGTACCGGATTGCTGCGCCGGTACTTGATTAGGATGCGAATTGTGTGGCCTGGATGTTAGTTTTTGAAGAATTTACTTGGGTAAGTGGTGAAATAAAAAATGATGCGATTGTGATGAAGTCAGTTCGGCGTGTGTATTAAGTTAAAATTAAAAGTTAAAATTACATTAGTCGAGGAAAGTGGGGTTGGGGAACAATATTATGACCAATAGCGGCGTTGCAGAGTAATGTGTCACTGCTATGTGGAGTGCGCTGATTGGAGCATCCAAAAGGTGATGGCTGCCAAAGCACTGTTAGTTTTAACCGCGATTCCCAACAATTAACAATATCGTAATACACGCGCACCGATCGGCGCGCGCCGCGTCTAGTAGCGGGGATAGAAACTGGCGACATTCGACAGTTAGTGGCGGGCGGCAGGTTGTGGCCAGACGGAATGGCGACATTCGACAGTTAGTGGCGGGCGGCAGGTTGTGGCCAGACGGAATGGCGACATTCGACAGTTAGTGGCGGGCGGCAGGTTGTGGCCAGACGGAATGGCGACATTCGACAGTTAGTGGCGGGCGGCAGGTTGTGGCCAGACGGAATGGCGACATTCGACAGTTAGTGGCGGGCGGCAGGTTGTGGCCAGACGGAATGGCGACATTCGACAGTTAGTGGCGGGCGGCAGGTTGTGGCCAGACGGAATGGCGACATTCGACAGTTAGTGGCGGGCGGCAGGTTGTGGCCAGACGGAATGGCGACATTCGACAGTTAGTGGCGGGCGGCAGGTTGTGGCCAGACGGAATGGCGACATTTGACAGTTAGTGGCGGGCGGCAGGTTGTGGCCAGACGGAATGGCGACATTCGACAGTTAGTGGCGGGCGGCAGGTTGTGGCCAGACGGAATGGCGACATTCGACAGTTAGTGGCGGGCGGCAGGTTGTGGCCAGACGGAATGGCGACATTCGACAGTTAGTGGCGGGCGGCAGGTTGTGGCCAGACGGAATGGCGACATTCGACAGTTAGTATCATTCGCTCTATCCGTGTGTGCATCGCTTTCGGCGCTGCGGCCGCGCTTCGTTTACGAATTATGTACCTAAAACACATCGGTCACTATGTCCGACTACACGAACCGCGAACTTTTTCGAAATCGTGGGAGTGTACTTACAAAAAAAAAAAAAATATATATAAACCAGCGCTTGACCGCAATCCCGCCTGATGGTAAGCAGTGATGCGATCGTTGATGGTAAAGCGCGCTAGTTTATTAAGAGCCTATTCACTCTAGCCTTGAAGACACTAAAATTGTATTGTGACGGAAACACCGACGCTGGCAAATTGTTCCAGTCCCTCGATGTACGCGGTATAAAGGAGGAAGCAAAACGCTTCGTCCGGATCGCAGCTACACGCTACTCGCATAGTGTACGCATCGGAGAGCATTTCTAGGATACCAGGTTGTAGCGATTCCTACAAAACCCCGCAGACAAACAACGCGTCATAATGACGTCACACGAATTCTACTTCTCGCAAGCAGAATTTACCGTGTACTAATAACTAGTATAAAGGGTGTCTCTGACAAACTAGTACCATAGATCCAGTACATGATTCTGAACCCCCCAGTGGTGGAATTTTTCGTCGGCTTTTTCATGATTCTAAAAAAAATATATGTTGTTTTTTTCACTTTAGACCGTTCATAATTGCTATACTTTTATAACCCAATAAGATTTTAAAGTAAAAATTAATTAATTCGCTAAATACACAAAAAAGCGCAATGAAAACAAAACTCGAAAAACTATCTTATCAGCTGATTTAATAGAGTACACATCAGGGATCAACGTCATACCTACAAACCCGCACGGCGGCACGCTTGCAACATTCAAAGGCCGTGCCCACACTTTTTTAAACACTGTGAATTTTGTAACCGTTCATTAACGACATAAATGACTATCATAATTTTATTAGTGGCATGTGGTGTGGCCTTTTCGCGAAGTTTGCGTTACGATGTCAAATACAACCTGTACATAGGAAAAAAACGTTCGAGTAAATTAGAATACAATTCCAATCTATTCCATCCCTTAAAGCGTAGTGCAGACAAAAACATAGTTTTCAAAATACATTGTCGACTCTTGTATTAATAAAATTGTGCTTTATGAAGGAGAGTATTGAATTATTCATCAAACAACAGCTAATTTGAACCTGATAGAAACAACAATCTCATGGATGAAAAATAAAGGAGAGGACGGCTTTCATTGACTCGTCGCGCATGAACCGTGGCGCGCGCGGTGACCATAATATCGATTTCAAAATGAACATCTTTCGTTATCAATAACTAATTTTTGTTGTTCTAAACTTATAAAAAAAAATATTCGTATCTATAAAACTTATTTAACAATAAGTTGACAAAGTTTTTGCACTCAATAAAAAGCTTTCCTGTATAGCCGCCCAGCTCCACGTAGTGCGGGGCGGCGGCACCGGTCATAGCCCACTTACACGACTGTTTACGCTCGTTTATCGGTCGAGTCCGATTGTTAGTTAGGCGAGTTTGATAGATGGCGCGACCGGTACGGGCGAGCGTAATTATTATAATCTGTGGTGATCGGTGACGCGCTATGACACAACGTTTTCGAGAGAACGTTTAGACAGACCGTTTCTAGAAGTCTTGAGAAATCATCGCGCGCGTGGGGCTGCGTTTTGACGATTGATTTTCGGGAAGTAAATATCCCGGGCCGCGGCTTTGGACAGGTTTCGCGTTTGTTGCCCGTGTTTTTGAAGTATTTACTTCAATTATAAACCGTAATAGTGCCGTCTTTAAATTGAGTTGAATTTGAATCTGAAACGTGGTTTCATTGCTGATCGTTTGTCGGGCGTGGATTGACGCTGCTAAATAACGGTTGCCTACGCTGGTGAGCTTTGGTGTCCTCCTGGAGGAACTTTAATGTGTCGACTGGTATTGGACAATCAGTGTTTTGGAAGCCATCTGGACGGCGTTGTAGTCGGCGCGCGCGCGCTGACCCTCCGGTGGTACGACGGAACACACTGTGTCCTAAGGTAAGTACCTTAGTTTTGTTGTGGAGTGGTCGGAGATTGATTTCTTGTGGTATAAGCCGTGACTGATGCGCGGTGAATGTGCGTGCTGTGCTGAGGCGTGTACAACGACTCTGCTCTCACCCAGCATAAGAATATTATTTAAATATGGGCTTTAAATATTGCTCTTTACATTAGAATCATAAAATACCAGATAGTTCGCTGAAGTACCTTAGTTTTGTTGTGGAGTGGTCGGAGATTGATTTCTTGTGGTATAAGCCGTGACTGATGCGCGGTGAATGTGCGTGCTGTGCTGAGGCGTGTACAACGACTCTGCTCTCACCCAGCATAAGAATATTATTTAAATATGGGCTTTAAATATTGCTCTTTACATTAGAATCATAAATTACCAGATAGTTCGCTGTTAGCGAGCTTACCGCCGTCGGACTGCTCGGTAGTTGACACCTCGCTGGCCGTACGTTGAAAACGAGCGATTGGTGCGGCGTCACTCCTCAGGCGGTTGCTTTCAGCATTTTATGCACCCTAAATCTTCATTTGTTATTTTTGCACTTTTAATTTCATCCTCGAGTGCAATAGCAATAATTGTTAGTTCAAGCGTTGTGTGTCTATCGCAAAAAGCGAGAGCAGTTGGTGGGTGGTTAGCTGGCTGTCTGCTAGCTGTCCGCGTAACTGCCTTAGTTTAGGGAGGTGTTGGAACAGAGTCGTTTAAGTGTGCTATGACCTTAAGGCCGGGTTGCCATTGACGCGGAGCGAGGCGGAACGGAGCTTAGCGGTGCACGAATTGCTCAATCACTGCTCGAAACTAGCTGAGCTGAGCAGATATTCATAATAAATACACACCGAGGCGATGCGGTGCGGAGGATAGCGGGGCGGTGTGAGTCGCGCGCGGTGCCTCAGTCATTAGATGCATACGTAACAAAACGGATGAGAAGTTCAAAAGTATGCTCCGCTCCGCTTCATTCCACTACACTCCACTCTGATCCACTTCAGTGAAAACACTGACCACTTTTCATCGCTCTTCGCCATTCCTCTCCGTCCAGCTCCGCGTCAGTGGAAAAGCCGCCGAACTAGAGCTTTAAAAGTTGTTGGCCGATGCGACAATCGGCACAGCCGAATTTATACCCCGCATGTGAATAGCCTTGTGTTAATGTATGGTTGGTAAGTTGTGTCCTGTTGGTGTGTCAGGCGTGCTCGTCCCGCGCCGTGCTGCGGACACACTCCCGCATGGTGCACGGCGGGGGGCGCGCGCTCAGGAACCACGTGTGCCACGCCTGCGGGAAGGCATACAGGGTGAGTCACCACACATTATGTATCACTAACACGTGTGCCACGCCTGCGGGAAGGCATACAGGGTGAGTCACCACACATTATGTATCACTAACACGTGTGCCACGCCTGCGGGAAGGCATACAGGGTGAGTCACCACACATTATGTATCACTAACACGTGTGCCACGCCTGCGGGAAGGCATACAGGGTGAGTCACCACACATTATGTATCACTAACACGTGTGCCACGCCTGCGGGAAGGCATACAGGGTGAGTCACCACACATTATGTATCACTAACACGTGTGCCACGCCTGCGGGAAGGCATACAGGGTGAGTCACCACACATTATGTATCACTAACACGTGTGCCACGCCTGCGGGAAGGCATACAGGGTGAGTCACCACACATTATGTATCACTAACACGTGTGCCACGCCTGCGGGAAGGCATACAGGGTGAGTCACCACACATTATGTATCACTAACACGTGTGCCACGCCTGCGGGAAGGCATACAGGGTGAGTCACCACACATTATGTATCACTAACACGTGTGCCACGCCTGCGGGAAGGCATACAGGGTGAGTCACCACACATTATGTATCACTAACACGTGTGCCACGCCTGCGGGAAGGCATACAGGGTGAGTCACCACACATTATGTATCACTAACACGTGTGCCACGCCTGCGGGAAGGCATACAGGGTGAGTCACCACACATTATGTATCACTAACACGTGTGCCACGCCTGCGGGAAGGCATACAGGGTGAGTCACCACACATTATGTATCACTAACACGTGTGCCACGCCTGCGGGAAGGCATACAGGGTGAGTCACCACACATTATGTATCACTAACACGTGTGCCACGCCTGCGGGAAGGCATACAGGGTGAGTCACCACACATTATGTATCACTAACACGTGTGCCACGCCTGCGGGAAGGCATACAGGGTGAGTCACCACACATTATGTATCACTAACACGTGTGCCACGCCTGCGGGAAGGCATACAGGGTGAGTCACCACACATTATGTATCACTAACACGTGTGCCACGCCTGCGGGAAGGCATACAGGGTGAGTCACCACACATTATGTATCACTAACACGTGTGCCACGCCTGCGGGAAGGCATACAGGGTGAGTCACCACACATTATGTATCACTAACACGTGTGCCACGCCTGCGGGAAGGCATACAGGGTGAGTCACCACACATTATGTATCACTAACACGTGTGCCACGCCTGCGGGAAGGCATACAGGGTGAGTCACCACACATTATGTATCACTAACACGTGTGCCACGCCTGCGGGAAGGCATACAGGGTGAGTCACCACACATTATGTATCACTAACACGTGTGCCACGCCTGCGGGAAGGCATACAGGGTGAGTCACCACACATTATGTATCACTAACACGTGTGCCACGCCTGCGGGAAGGCATACAGGGTGAGTCACCACACATTATGTATCACTAACACGTGTGCCACGCCTGCGGGAAGGCATACAGGGTGAGTCACCACACATTATGTATCACTAACACGTGTGCCACGCCTGCGGGAAGGCATACAGGGTGAGTCACCACACATTATGTATCACTAACACGTGTGCCACGCCTGCGGGAAGGCATACAGGGTGAGTCATCACACATTATGTATCACTAACACGTGTGCCACGCCTGCGGGAAGGCATACAGGGTGAGTCATCACACATTATGTATCACTAACACGTGTGCCACGCCTGCGGGAAGGCATACAGGGTGAGTCACCACACATTATGTATCACTAACACGTGTGCCACGCCTGCGGGAAGGCATACAGGGTGAGTCACCACACATTATGTATCACTAACACGTGTGCCACGCCTGCGGGAAGGCATACAGGGTGAGTCACCACACATTATGTATCACTAACACGTGTGCCACGCCTGCGGGAAGGCATACAGGGTGAGTCACCACACATTATGTATCACTAACACGTGTGCCACGCCTGCGGGAAGGCATACAGGGTGAGTCACCACACATTATGTATCACTAACACGTGTGCCACGCCTGCGGGAAGGCATACAGGGTGAGTCATCACACATTATGTATCACTAACACGTGTGCCACGCCTGCGGGAAGGCATACAGGGTGAGTCATCACACATTATGTATCACTAACACGTGTGCCACGCCTGCGGGAAGGCATACAGGGTGAGTCACCACACATTATGTATCACTAACACGTGTGCCACGCCTGCGGGAAGGCATACAGGGTGAGTCACCACACATTATGTATCACTAACACGTGTGCCACGCCTGCGGGAAGGCATACAGGGTGAGTCACCACACATTATGTATCACTAACACGTGTGCCACGCCTGCGGGAAGGCATACAGGGTGAGTCACCACACATTATGTATCACTAACACGTGTGCCACGCCTGCGGGAAGGCATACAGGGTGAGTCACCACACATTATGTATCACTAACACGTGTGCCACGCCTGCGGGAAGGCATACAGGGTGAGTCACCACACATTATGTATCACTAACACGTGTGCCACGCCTGCGGGAAGGCATACAGGGTGAGTCATCACACATTATGTATCACTAACACGTGTGCCACGCCTGCGGGAAGGCATACAGGGTGAGTCATCACACATTATGTATCACTAACACGTGTGCCACGCCTGCGGGAAGGCATACAGGGTGAGTCATCACACATTATGTATCACTAACACGTGTGCCACGCCTGCGGGAAGGCATACAGGGTGAGTCACCACACATTATGTATCACTAACACGTGTGCCACGCCTGCGGGAAGGCATACAGGGTGAGTCACCACACATTATGTATCACTAACACGTGTGCCACGCCTGCGGGAAGGTGAAGCACCGCATATTCTGTATTTTTAACACATCATGTCTCGTTTCTCGCCAACAGACCAAGAAGACGCTGGAGGGTCACCTGCGGTCCCACACGGGCGAGCGACCCTTCAAGTGCTCCCAGTGCTCCTCCACGTTCGGGTACGAAGCCGCACTCTACAACCACAACAAACTGGTGCATCTCAATGCTAAGGTCTATATCTACATTGTATGACGTCACATGATATACAGAGTGGTGCTGATAATACGATAATAAATGAAAACACTGACCATGCTGGTTCATAGGAATAATCATAAACCATAGAAAAATACACCTAGCATCAAAAATAAAAGAAATTAAAATTTCAAGCAAACTAAATCGAATAAAATTGTAATAGGAATAGAACATCCTTTAAAATATTGGTTCACAGACCTCCGATCGGCGACAGCGCGACCCTGTGTCGACTTGCTTTTTTCGCGTAATTATTATTAAAGTTTAGTACCGCAGGATGCGGCGGACATCAACCTGTGAGCGCTTCCTTATAAACATGTACATCATGTAGAAAATGTGAAAAATTAAAAATAATTTCCTGTGACTAAACTAATGGATATTTTTATATGATATTTCATGGGTAGACTGAGAATATGTTGAGGTACACGATGTTTAATTTATTGTCGTATTGTCATCACCACTTTGTATGCCATTTGTCGCCAACTATACACAACCTGCCATCCATCCACAGCCGCGCCGTGGCCGTGCCGCGCCCCCTGCAGCGGCCCCCGTGCCCCCCGCGCCCCCCGCCGCGCCCCCCACAACGTAGTGCGTGTTAAGTGTTGTAGTGTGGACTCACTCACCTGTTGTGATCTATCGATAAGACGCGCTCAGGTGGGCCGCGACATTAAGTTTACTGATTCAGTCATTGAACTCATTAATACAACGCTATCTTTCTTACACGAACAAACTGTAACTCATTCGCAGTGCACACTCACACCATTACACTCTCACTCTCTCTCTCTGTCTCTGTCTTTCTCTCTCACACACACACAGGTACGCTCCTTTTTGTATTTTGTCCTTATTTTTATTTATTATTGTTTTATAATAATGTTAATTCATTTGTTTTGTTACATTTTCTTGAACAAGTGACAGAGCGGAGGTCATTGTTTTTAATTGTACATAATTATGTATTTGCAATAAATATTTTATTTTTTTATTTTATGTGTTAGTCATTCCGTGAGGCCACTTGAACCAGGGTCGCTAGTCTGATATTAAAATAGTGTCCGAATGGTCGATCAGTGATCTCATAATGATCGTTTTTCATAGAATGGCGTTATGTCTTTCAGAGTCAATCACTGACACTACACAGCATATTAATAAATGCTCAAATTGAGTCGTAATTTTTAGAAAATCATTTCTGCTACTAAATTATAATATCTAATCGATACGGCAATGTCATTCTATCATCATTCCATTACGAGGGGAATGAGATAATTAATCGATATTATAAACTTTTCAGCACAATGACAATGGAATCGTGTTGGAATGACAAATTTATAAAACAGCAGAATAGGGCCTCTGGAGAGATGTTTTGATGGTTTTATGATTACAATTCCGTGAAACAACCCCGAATTATATTCTGATGGAGTGATGATCTGATACTGATCTAAAACTTTCAAAGATCTTAATAAAACTACAATCTCGCGGCCTGCCCGGGCGATTGTGTCTTGTATGACACATTGGGTTTATGAAAAAGACGATCACACAGGTAAGAGGGAGACAGATGACCAGACGAAGTTTATCTAAACCTCGGCGTGTCGCAGTGATTGTGTGCTGGGTACTCAAGATAGATATGTATATCATAATTATGTTAAGTCTCAAAACAATTCGATATTTCTAAGTGTATAGTCTAAAAGCGAGCTTCTAGCTCAACTTATCGGACTGTTATGAAGTCTCAACCAATAGGCGACCATCCCACCGCCGACGAGCGACAAGCGAGTACAGCTAGCAATTAGCTACTACAACTCGCGCGACTTAACTGTGCACCTTGCTCTGTGACGTCATTCGGACGGTAGGTAAACCGTCATAATACTGGATCATTTTACTCATGACGTTTTGTAATTAAATTGGACTGTAAGATAATGTTGGTACAACCAATAGGCTTCACTAATGCGTCCAATATGTAAAAAATAAAAAGAAACTTAATAAAAATAACTTAACAAAGCAAAAACTCCACAGAAACAGTAATAACAACAGGGGATTTAAACTGTATTTAGACATTTGTAACAAAGATGCTATCGCTACTCATCGCTTACGGAGAATGCGGGGCGCCGCGCGGGGAAGCGGGAAAGGGGTCGCATTCCAGCGAGGTGCACAGTTAACTCGCGCGAGTTATAGAAACGAGTTGGCGAACAACTCGCAGCGAGGGTGTAGCACTGATAGTAAAGCCGTTGGGCTGTGAGCGAGTGCGGAGATCATTAGCTAGTAGTATAGTATTGCGCACGTCAACGCAACAGCTGACGCCAGAGGTCAACGCCCAACTCGCCCGCACGAGCGGAGCGTGGACCATATATTTGTTGGGACAGCCAAGTAGGATAAAAAGCTCATAACTTTGTGGTTTTTCATGATTTTTTTTTAAATTTTTTACATAGTTTCTTTACTTAAAAATACTGGACAAGTGTTTCGGGTTTCGCATAAACAAAAAATATGTTGTATTTTTTTTTTGATATTTCAGATTATACAGTATGTTAAGAAAACCCTGTCCGACCCGTGAAGGTGTTGTTAGGTATCGATAACTGATTCTACTAATGCATACAAAACCGGGCTAAACTTAAAAAAAAATATCCCCCTAAAAAATAAATATTATTTCGTAAAAGGAGGTAACTTAATAAATGTGCGTTGACCACCCTTCGCCTGCCGCGGCACGTGGTCGCATCGCTATTCGCTCATAATAATACCGGTGTTGTCACTTTTTAAAAATTACCAAATTTCGGGGAAGTTGGAATTAATTCGCGGGAAAAAAAAGATTATTTCAAAATTCATTTGTATTGGTACTATGATGATAACGTAAAATTTTATATTATATTTGGTCATGTGTTTACCTAACCTTTATTATCCTTATGGGTCGGACAGGGTTTTCTTAACATACTGTATACATTTAACGCGTACGATGAAAACTGATTATATTCCACCATGTCTGTTGTGTACCACAGGCATGTGATGCGGAGGAATGAGGGTAATAGTCGTTAGGGGTGGAATAGTGATGTTATAAGACAAGGGAACACACAGGGACAGGCTCCGTGACGTAGCGATGCGGTCCCTGCGCTGTGCAAATATTTGCACTGGTCTGATCGTGCCTCGGAAAGCACGTTAAGCCATTGGTCCCGGCTGCCATACGAATATCTAATGGCAGTCGTTACAGCTTGTCGGAGCTCTCAAAAGTCCAACAATTGGTTTAACTGCAATACTTCGTTATCGCCTTCAGGTTGTGGAGGTTAGACGGCAGTCGCTTCACGGAGCCAAAATCAGCAGTTAGACTGGTAAAGTGGATCCCAAACTCCAAAGCTGAAAAAGCTTCGGATAACGCTGAGATGGTGATGATGATAAGATAAGGGAACACCAATGTTATGATGGATGGGAAGTGTGACACTGATGTGGTGTGATTACTGAGAATATGCGATGATCATACACGCGTCGACCACCAGACGTGGAGATAAGTCAAGGGGACAATGAGAGGTGGTTCCGCACTAAAACATGTTTATATTTACTCCTGAAATATTAAAAGCCAGCCTGTCACTATAAATACATTATAAATTTGATAATTTCTCAATGTTTTTGGTGTCTATATTAATTATATTCTATCTTCTACACTTGTTGCACGATTATTATAAGTTGTCATTTGATTAAATAGTCTAATGAATAAATGAAATCGTGTAAATGTAAACTACGGTGTACTCTTTCCCACTCACAGGGAGCTCCGTAAGAAAGAAAGGATGAAGTGACGATGTGGGTATAACGTTGACCTAAACCACGTGACCTACATGACGGTCCTCATCCATGCACCTCGTTTTGACTTCTTCTACACGCTCGTCTTTTGATAAATATCAACAGGGGAGGAGAGAAATAGGAACAGAGGATTGGATCATCATGTCAACCGAAAGACATCCACTGCTGGACATAGGCCTCCCCAAGGATCTCCACGACGACTGGTCCTGCGCCTCCTGCATCCAGCGGTTTCCCGCGACCCTCACCAGGTCGTCGGTCCATCTTGTCGTAGGCCTACCCACGCTGCGTCTTCCGTTGCGTGGTCGCCACTCAAGAACCCGTCGGCCCCATCGGACATCGGTCCTACGGGCAACGTGCCCGGCCCACTGCCACTTTAGTGTTGCAATTCTTCGGGCTATGTCGATTACTCTCGTTCTTGATCCGGATCTCCTCATTTCTGATTTGATCATGCAGTGAACCCCCTAGGTTAGCCCTCTCCATTACCCATTGAGTGACCTTGAGCCTTCTTATAATGCCCATTGTTAGCGACCACGTGTCAGTTCCATAAGTCATCACTGGTAACACACACTGGTCGACTTTTGTCTTGAGACACTGCGACAGAGGCTTGGATAAATTTAAAATAAGTAAATACGAACAAGGAGGTTCTTGGTTCTTAAGTATTTTAGCAGAACAAACAAATGACGCTGCGAAGTCTATCTAGTGTAGAAAATATAGTTGTGCATCAATGACTCTTTCCTTTTACTTTCCCAATTTGTATTGTACTTTAAGTTTATTAAAATCACGTTGAGGCTCGAAGACAACTAAATAAATAAAGATTTATAAAAGAAGCGTCTTGTATCGCTCGCAGGACGTCGCCAGGGGTCGCTGTTGGTAGATATTGGTGCAATGATTATTTTATTAAATTCCACTTGAACTGTATTCAAAATATAAGATGGCGGTGTTAGTTCAGATTCCCGCCACGCTCCATGACACACTTGTAGCGCCATCTGTCGTACGTTATCTCTGTCAATGTCATCGTCCTAATAGAACGCAAATGCGCGATCATCACAAGTGTGGGCGAATTATACCCGTACGAACGCGTAATCAAACATATTAAAGATAAAGATTCATTTATTGCGTAACTGTACATATTTATGTTATTTAATTATGTAAATACAATGCTTTGACTCAACAGTTTATCCAAGTCGGACATGCAATATCAAAGGAATAAAAGATTTATAAACAATACGACAAGTCTAAATTACAATTCTAAATTATACAATATTACAATTCTAAATTATACAATATGTAAAGAAAACCCTGTCCGATCCGTGAAGGTATTGTTAGGTATCGTTAACTGATTCTAATAACGTCAACAAAGCCGGGCTAAACTTAAAAAAAAAATCCCCCTAAAAAATAAATATTATTTCGAAAAATCGAGGTAACTTAATGCATGTGCGGAAGGCAACACGTTAGGCGTACATGCGCTGGTGTAGGGGGGCAGGGCACGCGACACGTGGTCGCATCGCTATTCACTTCGTCACAAATGGTGTTGTCACTTTTTAAAAAATACCAAATTTTGGGGAAGTTGGAATTAATTCGCGGAAAAAAATAAAGATTATTTCAAAATTCATTACTATTGTCACTATGATGATTACGTAAAATTTCATATTTTATTTGGTCTTGTGTTTACTTAACATTTATTATCCTTCTGGGTCGGACAGGGTTTTCTTTACATATTGTATAACAACATTCTCAATAAAAACGCAAATAAGTGTCCTAACTGACAATCGACGATGTGGCGAGTATAATTCGCGTGAACCTGCGATTCATTCGCGTTCTATTAGGACGATGTCTTACACTATATTTCGTGCAATAAGTTTTTGTCATCGTAGTTGTAATCATTATTTATAAATATAGTTATATTGGGACAAGGAGGCAACAGAGTGTGTATTAATGTACTATTTGGTATGTATGGTCTGAAGAGTCATTTATTAAAATAATTACTCTAGAAAGAAAGGCACCGAGTATTTTTTTATAATGTACCTATTACATACTATCTTTAGGAGACAAGCAGCAGTCGTAGATGTAGGTTGTAAGAGGATCATGTAGTGATTGTTAGCACGAGGGGTGTAGGGGACGTCCACGACACCACCGCACTGTGACGGCTGATGCAACTGAACTACGTGGTGACGATCTGAACACAGATCTTGCCTATATTCCACGATGGACGAGGCAAAGTTGTGTAATACACGCACACCTCGCCTATTATCAAGTCCCATGTTGTTGGAGACCTATTGGCATATTTTTTTGACAATTTTCCAATCAAAATCAAAAGCCGTTTATTCGAATTAGGCTGAGGCACTTTTTGCATGTCAATATTACATAAGGCAGTCCCCCGCAAACGCCCACCCATCGACACTTCCTAGTGCGAAGAGCGGGCGTTTTGGGGTGGTAAGTGATAAGCTTAGCGACTTGAGCAAAATAAACAAGTCAAAAATATTCCATGTGGTGTGTATTCAGCGATTTTTGCACGGCCCGAACAGCACTTGACGCAGAGATGCGGTGTCCATGAACGCGACGCCCGGGAAGAGGTTCCTCTGTCAATAGTGTATTTGTCGTATTTGTAAACAAGCAGACTGCTTAATTGGATTTCAAATAAAGGAAATTAATGTTTTATATGGTATTTTCTGTAAAACATCCATAAAGATCCGAACGTTCCTATGTTTACCAAATAAGACAAGCGAGGACAGATACACTATAGTTAGTTTGGAGCGCAGAACTGATGGATTTTTAGCATTTTAAATGTATTTTTATCGGTGTACTTAACATTTAAAAGTGTAACATTAAATGTTAAATGTATTTTCGGAATAAATGTCGAAATTTTTGGAAAAATACACAAATTTGTTGTTTCATTTGTCAGGGCAGCCATGTGCTCTAACCTAATTTATCATTTCTGACCTGCTCACAAGTACGAGTTTTGGGTTCCTTTTGTGTGAAGACATACAAACGTATAGTTCTGTTGGAGCTTGCGGGGACCACCATACGACGCTAGATGAACAGACTGACCATACTAGCGCATTTGTAACAATACTCATAAATCTGAAAACTACGCACGTAAGTACAAGTTTTTCCATTATTTTATTTTAATCACTTGCTGCGTTGCTCTGATCAACTAGTACCTAATGAATAAATAATTTAGTTCGTGCCACTCATTCCACGATACAAAAATTGACTCCCGTATCTGAACACATTTTCTAATTCCATCTTCATCATCACAGCGTTAATCCCAGTTGTATCCGAAGCATTTGCAGCTTTGAAGTCTAGGGTCCGCTTTACCAGTCTAACTGCTAATTTTGGCTAAACTTCGATATTTTCCATGAAGCGACTGCCGTCTGACCTTCACAAACCGAAGGCGATATCGAAGCATTTTCTAATTCCATAATCTTAGCAGTCTACCGGTATGTTCCTACTGGACAATGAATAAGACTTCCATACCGTTTGACACGAGGGTCATTATGCTATTCACACGTCAAAGTTCTGTAGCGCGTAGGGCGTGTTACGTTATTAAAACTCAGATAAGTTGAATGTTGTGTATTGTACTTATGTAAAAGAGTATGTAGCAGCTGCAACGCATTCGGACGGGACGATCTAACGGCCCGTTGTGAAGGGTTGCTTATAAATCACATTAGGATCGCGGAAGTCATGGCGGGAGTGACTACCACTCATCGCGAATGTGCCTATAAATCTCGGCCCGGAAGCACATCTGTTGACCATCGCCGATGTGCGTGGGAAACCATAGCCCGCTGTCTTGCACGTGAACTGTGAATTGGCGCGCTCTCTACACCGACCAATCACACGCCGCGCTATTCCTCGATCAACGAATCCACATCAAGAACGCACGCGCCATCGCGTGGATATCTGCAGCACAGCAAACTGTTTTTCTATCGGTGACTCCACTATTGCTTAGATTTTTGCTAAGTTTATTTAAGTGAATGCATAGCTTGTAAGAGACATTTCTTATTCACATTCCTGTTCATACTCTTGTACATTCTTATTCAGATCAATAGGGCTATAGCTACCTATATCTATTCTTATTCAGATCAATAGGGCTATAGCTACCTATATCTATTCTTATTCAGATCAATAGGGCTATAGCTACCTATATCTATTCTTATTCAGATCAATAGGGCTATAGCTACCTATATCTATTCTTATTCAAATCAATAGGGCTATAGCTATCTATATCTATTCTTATTCAGATCAATAGGCCTATAGCTACCTATATCTATTCTTATTCAGATCAATAGGGCTATAGCTACCTATATCTATTCTTATTCAGATCAATAGGGCTATAGCTACCTATATCTATTCTTATTCAAATCAATAGGGCTATAGCTATGTATATCTATTCTTATTCAGATCAATAGGGCTATAGCTACCTATATCTATTCTTATTCAAATCAATAGGGCTATAGCTATCTATATCTATTCTTATTCAGATCAATAGGGCTATAGCTACCTATATCTATTCTTATTCAAATCAATAGGGCTATAGCTATCTATATCTATTCTTATTCAGATCAATAGGGATCTAGCTTTAGAGATAAAGTTGAAAATGTAATAAGGAAATCTGAGAGATGTAGTAGCATGATGTGCTGTCATCTGTACCTTACTCAAAACTCAAACTACTTAAATCTCGTTTGAAGCCATTGACTGGTTGACACTAGTTAGGTTCTGTAATACGGTCGTTAGGCCTCTGCCTTGAATCTTTCGTGCAGCGGGGCAGGCATCAAAGACCCGTTCTGGAAACTAGCGGACAGACCGCGTCACTATAGCCGCGTAGTGTTGTGTTCACGATTGTGTCGATGAGATATTTGTTTTTATTCGCGAAAGAAATGTCTGAACAATAATAATAAATAATAATAATTCTTTATTTTGCTAGAATACGAGTATAAATACATTAGCTGGTAGTTACAAATATTGTCCGTCATATTCAACCATTATCAGGTATGCAAAAATGTCACATTCTTAAGCTGCAAACTCAGTAAATTATATTATAACAATTTTCTATTCAAAAAGATAAATTAAATTTCAATAATAAAACAATGATGTCGACACAGAAGCTATAGAAATAGTAATATCAAGATAATGTCAAGGTAGTCAATATACAATTTATTAAATATGTCATCTAGTAAACAAATGTGCTGATTGGAATCAAGATAGAAATAGATCAAGATAGAAATTATACAATCAAAATGTCAAACTAGCCACAATACAATTAAAAATGTCACCTGGTAAAAATAATTAATGTTTAAAATGTCATACTTATATAAAATGTCAGTGAAATTAGATTAAATCAAAAATATTAAAATGTCATACTTATATAAAATGTCAGTGAAATTAGAATAACTCAAAAATATTAAAATCAAGTATATTAATTCATGTTATCTTCTCTGTGAAATATTCAGAAATACTGTAATATGCTCTTTCTACCAAAAAACTTTTCAGCTGTATTTTAAATTTATTAATGTTTAATTCCTTCATATACCTCGGTAAATGGTTGTATATCATTGGCGCCATGCAAAATATACTTTTACGCATCAATGCTGTATTGCCTTTCAGAACACGAAGTCTATTTTGATCATGTCGACTGCGCGTATTAGTTACTGTATCAGACAGCTTCGGGAAAAGT
Organism: Sesamia inferens; assembly: GCA_037179545.1. Lineage (NCBI taxonomy): Eukaryota > Metazoa > Arthropoda > Insecta > Lepidoptera > Noctuidae > Sesamia > Sesamia inferens. The sequence goes on from CM073946.1 coordinate 21,883,417, forward strand.
TTAGGGTTAGTTTTAACGAATACAGCAATTTCGTATATATACAGCGATGGAAGAGTGAGTATTTTATATTTCATAAAGTAAGGCTTGCAATTTTCTATGCACTTTAAACCGAACATTGACCTGATGCATCTTTTCTGCGCCCTGAACACTAGTTCTCTATTCGTGGAGTTACCCCAGAATATTACTCCAAATCGTAGTAATGAGGCCACAATGCCATGGTACGCTGTGACAAGAGCGGCCTCGCCTATAATAGGTGCAAGTTTGTAAAGGGCAAAGGCGGATGAACTAGTTCTTTTAATTAATTCTAGGGTATGATCTTTCCAATCCTGTCTATGGTCTATTGTAATACCTAAAAATTTTGTCGTACTTTCCTGATTTATTCTGTGATTATTATAGTCAATATTTATTTTATTATTTACGCGTTGGCTAAATAGCATCAACTTGGTCTTGTCTAAATTTATTTTTAAATTATTATCTTCTAACCATTTTACTATCGAACTTAATGTATTCGTGATTTCACTTTCGTCTATTTGTTTGTCCGTACTGCTTATTGTGACTGTGCTGTCATCGGCAAAAAGTGACATATGGTGTTCAGTCACTTTTGGCAAATCGTTTATGTATATAATAAACAAAAGCGGGCCCAGCACGCTGCCCTGTGGTACGCCATACTCAATTTTCCTATGATCTGATCTGTATATTTGTTCGTGTTTAGTCCTATGATCTACTTTGCGTATTTCGACGTACTGTTTCCTATTTTTTAAATATGATTCAATTAACTGCAGGACGTTCCCTCTGATTCCGTAAGCGAATAATTTGTCAAGTAGGATATCGTGGTCAACATAGTCAAACGCCTGAGTCATATCACAATAGATCGAACATACAGGTAATCTTTTATCGACATTTGTGATGACTTTATTTATAAAATCATACACGTGCATATTAATGGTTTTATTCTTTCTAAATCCTTTTTGTTCTTGGGTTAATATGTTTTGTTTTTCTAAATATTGGGAAATTTGTGAGTTTATGTATTTCTCAAATACTTTTGAAAGTATTGGGATAAGTGCAATGGGTCTGTAAGATTCCATATCTTCTCTATTATTTTTCTTAAACAAAGGTTTAACAATAGCAGTTTTAAGCTTACTTGGATATGTGCCGCTTGTAATGCTTAAATTGATAATGTGGCTCAAATGTCCACTGATATTGTCTGCTACCTGTTTAATCACTAGTGTTGACAAGCCATCGTTACCTACACTACTGGTATTTTTTAAAGATTTTATTATAGATGCTATGTCATTTGTCGAACTCGGAGCCATAAACATTGAATTATTGCGAATTTCTATATGTGTTGATTTTTTACTTTTATTGGTATTCGGCTTGATCTTTTCAATAAAGAAGTCGTTAAAAGCTTTCGCTATGTCATGTGGATGTGTCAATTTCCCATCCTTTACGGTAATACACGAAATGTCATGCTTAGGCAAATTTGATTTTGAGCGATTAATGATATCCCAAGTAGCCTTTGATTTATTTGTGGCCGACTTGATTTTGTAGATATTCTGGGCTCGTTGTGTTAATTTAATTATTCGCTTGTATATTGCAGAATACTTTTTGAAATCCACTTTATTCGTTTGTTTTCGTTGCAGACGATAACGCCACAAAAGCGCCCTTTTCTTTTTACTGCATTTTTGAATGCCGCGGGACAACCACTGTGGTCGCTTGTGTGATCTCACTGTGATCACCTTATATGGAAAACACAAGTTATAAAACAGAGAAAAAGTTTCCAGGAACAGATCGTAAGCATCATTCGGGTCTGCAGTTTCATATATTTCCGCAAAAGAAAGATTTTGCAAGTATTCTCTGAACTTTTCTAAATTATTTATGTTATAGTCACGTCGTTTAACATGCCATTGTTTAAGCATAAATGTCCTTTTTGTTGGACATTTAAGTATTTGGCAAGTGTGATCCGATAGAGCGAAATCTATTACGTCATGTTCACATTTTTTACCTAGATTGTGGGCAAAATTGTCAATACAAGTATTACTGTTGAGTCTAGTCGGTTGTCTTATAGCTAAATTTAGATTATAGTTCAACAATCGACACTCAAAATCTAAAGACAGGTTAGTACGTTTTAAAATGTCAATATTAAAGTCGCCGCATATTATAATATTTCTTTTATATTTATTTGTAATATATTGAAGTAACTTTTCCAGGCGTTCAAAAAATATATTTAAATTACTTGAAGTTGGTACCCTATAAATACAGATTATAATAGGGAACTTGCACTTGATTATTTTTTTGGTGCAAAGCAAAGATCTGGGCTTTACTTAAATAATTTTAAAACTCAAATTTAGAAAAATGCTATATTTATTTTAATAACCGCGTGCAAAATATGATTTTTCAAATTTCGCTCCATAACGCCAAGTCACGTGACATGACGTCACTGCATCGATTTTGTTTTATCAAAGGTTATGGTTAGCAGATTATTAAAAGTCTGAATATTAAATTAATCTCATGTGATCTGTGATTAATCTTATAAAACATTAATACGGAACTCCCAAAATGGATTGCCCTTCGACGATTATTTTGTGTTTTTACTTTAAACAAACATCTAAAGTAACATAACCTCAATTCAACTCACCGCGCAAGTTTTTGCCCTTTCATCTCCACACCCGTATAGTTTTTATTTTCCATGAAGAAAAACCTCACCATATCCATGTCTACCTTCGGAAGATTTCTCGAATCTGCTTTAATAAAGCCTATATCCATATTTATTATTTTCGCTAACACCTAAATACAATCCAAAACAATCCGAAATCGATGTAGTGACGTCACTGCTCCCTGATTGGTGTTTCAAATTAAGTTCCATTTCACGTAATTTATACTTAAAATATTAAGTAAAAATAGCATTTTTTTCTTATAAACCTTCCAGTTTAGCAATATCATATCTTGTTGAATTTGAATATCAATATAATATCAAATTATAAGTTTAATGCATGTACCCCATTGTCATAGTTTGTGTTAATACGATAGCACAACATTCAAAAGCATTACTTATTGCCAGCTTTTTTACTTCAGGTATTTCCTTCCAGTAGTAGCCCTTTTTTACCAAAATGCAGGTTCCACCTCTTTTACAGTCCCCTCTACTAAAACATGAGGCAAGTTCATAGTTGGGGATTGAGAGATAGTTTTCATAACCGTGCATCATAAAATGTTCGGAGATGCAGATGACGTCGATGTTAATTTTCTTTGTTAATAGTTCATGCAGACAAACACTAAGGGTGTCCGCTTTAATTAGTATCCCCGCAATATTTTGATGGAGTATGTTTACACGACTGTCATAGAAAAAACAGGTTGTCGCCTTTTCCGTTTAAGGATATTTGTTCTTTTATATTGTCACTTGTTAATGGTTGTAGGTCGTATTTTTTGATGCCATAAATAAAATCGTCTATGTCTTCGAAGATGGTTCTCATGCCAAAGTTATTTAATAACCCTGTACGCCTGTTAAACATTTCGTAGTCAAGATTTTTATTTGAGTCCAAGAAGTATGCATGCTCATATGTCGTTATGTCAAGATACAGCAAATTTACAAAATTTTCAACTCTCCAGTTGTACATGTTCTTATAGTAGTCATATTTATAAGTCGGAGCGCATATTATGATATTTGTATTCTTAACCTTTTGTACAGTTGTCCTTATAGTGTGTATTAGCTGGAAGTAGTCTTGCGTTGTATAGAAATCTTGCTCACCTATCATAATAATGCAGAAATCGCTCATGGTAAAAGTTGCTAGTTTATTTTCTAAGTTACTCAGTAACTGCTCAGTGTTACAGTTCGGCAATAAATAATGGCATATGTTTTCTGAATGTTTGTGAAGGGACTTAAAGAACACCGGTCGCTGTCCGCCCGTTGCCCGCAAGATTCGAGCGCGAGATGTACACCGGTCGCTGCCCGCCCCCGTCCCGCTGCCGCGCCGCTGTTTTCGAGAACCGGTCCGTTTGATTTTACGCATAAGATCTGCCGCTCACTCGCCGCCGCCGCCGCCGCCCCACTGCTCGCAAGATTTGAGGCAGAAGCCTTAGAGTACCTAGGGTAGTTGACTAAAAAAAACTAATTAGTCCGTCATTCAGATTTCCAAAAAATACTAGACATGTGTTTTGAAGAGGACACAGTGCGTTGAAAACTCGTGTAACGTCACTGCACGATACACTTTTTAGCGAGGAGTGACGTCACCAGCCACCACTCCTGATCTTTGATGCCTTTTATATTTGTCATTTTTTATTGAATTGATAAACAAACTATACCTACGTATCCAATATTTTTCTATAACCTGAATGACAGACTAAATAGAATATTTTTTTTTTTACTCAGGAAACATCTCTATTCTGTCGCATGTTGCGGAACAACTGTTTATTTGATTGTTGTGTTGTCGCCCGCGCGACAGATGCAACAAGAAGTGCAGTAGGAGCTGTGTAGTAATGAAAATACGTGTAAATTATGTACATTTTTTATTAAATCAGTAACATACGACAATCACAACTAATAAATAATATTTAAATAATCGTCATCGATATGAACAGACGGTCACTGAACACAGGCTTGTTGCTCCCCTCTCTAACTGCTCCAATGAGTGTATCGTACAGTGTGTTATAACGCGCGCCAGTTAACTGTGCACCTCGCTCTGTGACGTCATTCGGACAGTACCGTTTGCAAAAAATGAGAATTATGTAAAAAAAATATAAATAACATTTTTTTTATGTTATTAAAAGGTCGTTTTGATGATAAAGCGTCATAATACTAGTTCATTGTACTCATGACGTTTGCAATTAAATTGATACATATGGACTGAAATATAATGTTGGTACAACCAACAGGCTTCAATAACGCGTCGGAAATGTAAAAAACAAAACATAAATAAAAAATAACAAAGCAAAAACTCCACAGAAACAGTAATAACAACAGGGAATTGAAATTGTATTTAGACAATTGTAATAAAGATGCTATCGCTACTCATCGGGAAGCGGGAGAGGGGTCGCATTCCAGCGAGGTGCACAGTTAATTCGCGCGAGTTGTACTGTACCGATACAACAGATAACTTTGGTGCTCAACAGTCGTTACTTAAAATGAATGACTTACTATTTTAAGTGACGTCTCTGAATGCGACAGTTAGTATTATGAGGGCACAAATACAACATTTATTTAGTTTAAATGTAACTATTTGTGCTCAAAACGATCGTCTCTGAATCAAACTCGGTTCTGTATCAACAAAAGAGTTTCACATCGTGAAGCCTTCTTTGTCTGTTTTGATACAATAGCTTCACTCTTAAATATACAATTTACATTACCCAAAATACTGCAATATTATCTTAGAGTAAGTTAAATATAAATTAACATAAATAATATTCCTAAATTCTAACACATGATACACACACTGACTCGGTGTTGCCATGCTTGCTAACTAAAATTAAATAAAATCGTTTTTCATGATGGCAAATCCAGAGATAATCTAATAACTATCTATGGACGAAACGTACCAAAATGGCGGATGAAATAGTGTCAGAATGGTCGATCAGTGATCTCATAATGATCGTTTTTCATAGAATGGCGTTATGTCTTTCAGAGTCAATCACTGACACTACACAGCATATTAATAAATGCTCAAATTGAGTCGTAATTTTTAGAAAATCATTTCTGCTACTAAATTATAATATCTAATCGATACGGCAATGTCATTCTATCATCATTCCATTACGAGGGGAATGAGATAATTAATCGATATTATAAACTTTTCAGCACAATGACAATGGAATCGTGTTGGAATGACAAATTTATAAAACAGCAGAATAGGGCCTCTGGAGAGATGTTTTGATGGTTTTATGATTACAATTCCGTGAAACAACCCCGAATTATATTCTGATGAAGTGATGATCTGATACTGATCTAAAACTTTCAAAGATCTTAATAAAACTACAATCTCGCGGCCTGCCCGGGCGATTGTGTCTTGTATGACACATTGGGTTTATGAAAAAGACGATCACACAGGTAAGAGGGAGACAGATGACCAGACGAAGTTTATCTAAACCTCGGCGTGTCGCAGTGATTGTGTGCTGGGTACTCAAGATAGATATGTATATCACAATTATGTTAAGTCTCAAAACCATTCGATATTTCTAAGTGTATAGTCTAAAAGCGAGCTTCTAGCTCAACTTATCGGACTGTTATGAAGTCTCAACCAATAGGCGGCCATCCCACCGCCGACGAGCGACAAGCGAGTACAGCTAGCAACTAGCTACATACAACTCGCGCGACTTAACTGTGCACCTTGCTCTGTGACGTCATTCGGACGGTAGATAAACCGTCATAATACTGGATCATTTTACTCATGACGTTTTGTCATTAAACTGGACTAAGATAATGTTGGTGCAACCAATAGGCTTCACTAATGCATCCAATATGTAAAAAATAAAAGAAACTTAATAAAAAAAAACTTAACAAAGCAAAAACTCCACAGAAACAGTAATAACAACAGGGGATTTAAACTGTATTTAGACAATTGTAACAAAGATGCTATCGCTACTCATCGCTTAGTGCGAATGCGGGGCGCCGCGCGGGGAAGCGGGAGAGGGGTCGCATTCCGGCGAGTTGCACAGTTAACTCGCGCGAGTTATAGAAACGAGTTGGTGAACAACTCGCAGCGAGGGTGTAGCACTGATAGTAAAGCCGTTGGGCTGTGAGCAAGTGCGGCGATCATTAGCTAGTAGTATAGTATTGCGCACGGAAACGCAACAGCTGACGCCAGAGGTCAACTCCCAACTCGCCCGCACGAGCGGAGCGTGGACCATAATATATTTGTTGGGACAGCCAAGTAGGAGAAAAAGCTCATAACTTTGTGGTTTTTCATGATTTTTTTTTTTAATTTTTTACATAGTTTCTTTACTTAAAAACACTGGACAAATGTTTCGGGTTTCGCATAAACAAAAAATATGTTGTATTTTTTTTGATATTTCAGAATATATACATTTAACGCGTACGATGAAAACTGATTATATTCCACCGTGTCTATTGTGTACCACAGGCATGTGATGCGAGTCGTTAGGGTGTAATAGTGATGTTATAAGACAAGGGAACACACAGGGACAGGCTCCGTGACGTAGCGATGCGGTCCCCACGCTGTGCAAATATTTGCACTGGTCTGGTCGTGCCTCGGAGAGCACGTTAAGCCGTTGGTCCCGGCTGCCATACGAACATCTAATGGCAGTCGTTACAGCTTGTCGGAGCTCTCAAAAGTGCAACAATTGGTCTAGCTGCAATGCTTCGATATCGCCTTCGGGTTGTGGAGGTCAGACGGCAGTCGTTTCACGCAAAATCAGCAGTTAGACTGGTAAAGCGGACCCCAGACGCCAAAGCTGAAAAAGCTTCGGATGCGACTGCGACGGCGTAATGATGATAAGATAAGGGAACACCAATGTTATGATGGATGGGAAGTGTGACACTGATGTGGGGTGATTACTGAGATGATGCGATGATGATACACGCGTCGACCACCAGACGTGGAGATAAGTCAAGGGGACAATGAGAGGTGGTTCCGCACTAAAAATGTTTATATTTACTCCTGAAATATTAAAAGCCAGCCTGTCACTATAAATACATTTTAATTTCTCAATGTTTTTGGTGTCTATATTAATTATATTCTATCTTCTACACTTGTTGCACGATTGTTATAAGTTGTCATTTGATTAAATAGTCTAATGAATAAATGAAACCGTGTAAATGTATACTACGGTGTACTCTTTTCCACTCACAGGGAGCTCCGTAAGAAAGAAAGGATGAAGTGATGATGTGGTTATAACGTTGAACTAAATCACGTGACCTACATGACGGTCCTCGTCCATCACCTCGTTTCAACTTCTTCTACACGCGCGTCTTTTGATATTTATATCAACAGGGGAGGGGAGAAATAGGAACAGAGGATTGGATCATCATGTCAGCCGAAAGACCACCACCAGGCTTACCATCAGGCGGGATTGCGGTCAAGCGCTAGTTTATAATTATTAAAAAAAAAGACGTCCACTGCTGGACATAGGCCTCCCCCAAGGATCTCCACGAACAAGGAGGTTCTTCGTTCTTAAGTATTTTAGCAGAACCAACATCTGACGCTGCGAAGTCTATCTAGTGTAGAAAATATAGTTGTGCATCAATGACTCTTTCCCTTTTACTTTCCCCAATTTGTATTGTACTTTAAGTTTATTAAGATCACGTTGAGGCTCGAAGACAACTAAATAAATAAAGATTTATAAAAGAAGCGCCTTGTATCGCTCGCAGGACGTCGCCAGGGGTCGCTGTTGGTAGATATTGGTGCAATGATTATTTTATTAAATTCCACTTGAACTGTATTCAAAATACAAGAAGGCGGTGTTAGTTCAGATTCCCGCCACGCTCCATGACACACTTGTAGCGCCATCTGTCGTACGTTATCTCTGTCAATGTCATCGTCCTAATAGAACTCAAATGCGCGATCATCACAAGTGTGCGCGAATTAGGCTCGTACGAACGCGTAATCAAACAAAGATTCATTTATTGCGTAACTGTGTACATATTGATGTTATTTAATTATGTAAATACAATGCTTTAACTCAACAGTCGGAGTATCCAAGTCGGACATGCAATATCAAAGGAATAAATTATATAACACATTATCAATAAAAACGCAAATAAGTGTTCTAACTGACAATCGACGATGCGGCGAGTATAATTCGCGTGAACCTGCGATGCATTCGCGTTCTATTAGGACGATGTCTTACACTATCTGTGTTATTCATAAAAAACTCGTTAATCACTCATTAGCAACTATTTAGCTAACCATTTAGTTAGCTCTAAATCAATGCTTAACTTTTCTTTATTCATAAAAGCTAGTTAGCAGATGATTAGTAGCGATACGAAGTAGAGGTGAAACTATGCGTTCGGCACAGATTATAATCAAAATAGTTGACTAAAAATTGGAATTTTTAGAAAAAACTTGTCAAAACTGCGATTTTTTATCTGTCGTGTTTGGCAGAAAAATGTCAGAAATTTGATCGGATAATTTGAATATAAATAAAATGATTTATTACAATTAAATAATTGTATTTGTGATGATAGTAGTGAAAGTAATAAACTCCAATAATATTATAGTAAACAGAAAAAGGTATTTATCTCTGTATTTATATGTAATTACTAATCTTAAACTGACGAAATTAATGTTAAAGCAGTAGCCGATAGTAACTGTGTATTTTCCTGCTCTTTATGCTTGTAAACATCCATTTGATATTTAAGAAATTTAAGTGGGTTCTTGTGTATATATTACATTACTTCCTACTGCTTTTGTACTGCTTTTTACAGTATTATTATACTTGTTTACAGGCACACGTTTTATTGCTGTATACGAAGCCACTATTAGCACCTAGCGGCAATATTATTCTACCTCGCAATGACGGCGAAGGAGAAGACCATGCTGAGTGAAAAAGATGAGGAATGAGGGTCGCGTGAGTCAAAAATGGCTCTCATGCTTATGGAAGAAAACAATGAATTATTTTTATAACAAAAATGTAAACAGTTTTATTGCGTAGGTATCAAAATAAAATATTTCTAAAAAAATGTTTTATTATTTGTGTCTTGCTGCCCCAAAATGACTTTTTTTAGTCCTGTGCCTTAGATGTAACATAAGATAAGACAAGGAAACATAGGGCAGCATCTAAAATCACTGTCTTTTTTATTAAGTACTGCTTTTATAAACCAGTGCCTGACCGCAATCCCGCCTCATGGCAAGCAGTGATGCAATCGTTGATGGTAAAGCGCGCTAGTTTATTAAAAGCCTATTCACTTAAAAAAACTGAGTGAATAAAAAGAAAGACGGCAATTGAGCGAGGTGATGCAATGTTAAACCTAACAACACGACGAACGATGCTGCGCAAGAGGGAGATTGATCTGGAGACCCTCCAGGACCAAACTCCCGACACAACAACATTTGGCGCATCGTACCCGGCACATTTTGCAACACAACTGCTCAGACCCGTCCTCCGTACGGCTTCACCAGACATCATGCCGGAACACGAGGAATCGCTTGGCGGCAAGATTTTGTCTGGTGGGTGGTAACTTCTGCCGGCAGCCGATGTTATAGCCTAGTATCGAGTAAAGCTTGTAAGTCAAAAAAGTTTCAAAGCTAATACCTATAACTTTACTACGTCGCTTTGGAAATTCAAAAAGGTTTTCAACATCCATATTTCCGCACTATTCGATATTATAAACAAAATAACTTCGAAGCATAATGATCATATTATATCAATCAGCTGATTCAAATAAAATCCGCCATATTGTTGCCTCTAACCATCCTCTTAACAGCGGTCCGGTGATGTTTAATTTTGACAGCTACTAATCAATTGCTTAGCATCCTCTTAGCGTTAAACAGCTTTTATGAATAAGAATTTTGCTAATCAGTTGCTTAGCAAATGGTTAAAGTTTTATGAATAAGACTGTATATTTCGTGCAACAAGTTTTTGTCGACGTAGTTGTAATCATTATTTATAAATATACTTATATTGGGACAAAGAGGCAACAGAGTGTGTATTAATGTACTATTTGGTATGTATGGTCTGAAGAGTCATTTATTAAAATAAATTACTCTAGAAAGAAAGGCACCGAGTATTTTTTTATAATGTACCTATTACATACTATCTTTAGGAGATGAGCAGCAGTCGTAGATGTAGGTTGTAAGAGGATCATGTAGTGATTGTTAGTACGAGGGGTGTAGGGGACGTCTACGACACCGCCGCACTGTGACGGCTGATGCAACTGAACTACGGGGTGATGATCTGAACATCTTAAACATCATGCCTGTATTCCACGATGGACGAGTTGTGTAATACACGCACACCTCGCCTATTATCAAGTCCCATGTTGTTGGAGACCTATTGGCATATTTTTGTCAATTTTCCAATCAAAATCAAAAGCCATTCATTCGTATTAGGCTGAGGCACTTTTTGAATGTCAATATTACATAAGACAGTCCCCCAAAACGCTCGCCTTTCGACACTTCCTAGTGCGAAGAACGGGCGTTTTGGGGTGGTAAGTGATAAGCTTAGCGACTTGAGCAAAATAAACAAGTCAAAAATATTCCATGTGGTATGTATTCAGCGATTTTTGCACGGCCCGAACAGACTTGACGCAGAGATGCGGTGTCCATGAACGCGACGCCCGGGAAGAGGTTCCTCTGTCAATAGTGTATTTGTAAACAAGCAGACTGCTTAATTGGATTTCAAATAAAGGAAATTAATGTTTTATATGGTATTTTCTGTAAAACATCCATAAAGATCCGAACGTTCCTATGTTTACCAAATAAGACAAGCGAGGACAGATACACTATAGTTAGTTTGGAGCGCAGAACTGATGGATTTTTAGCATTTTAAATGTATTTTTATCAGTGTACTTAATATTTAAAAGTGTAACATTAAATGTTAAATGTATTTTCGGAATAAATGTCGACATTTTTGGAAAAATACACAAATTTGTTGTTTCATTTGTCAGGGCAGCCATGTGCTCTAACCTAATTTATCATTTCTGACCTGCTCACAAGTACGAGTTTTGGGTTCCTTTTGTGTGAAGACATACAAACGTATAGTTCTGTTGGAGCTTGCGGGGACCACCATACGACGCTAGATGAACAGACTGACCATACTAGCGCATTTGTAACAATAGGTACTCATAAATCTGAAAACTACGCACGTACAAGTTTTTCCATTATTTTATTTTAATCACTTGTTGCGTTGCTCTGATCAACTAGTACCTAATGAATAAATAATTTAGTTCGTTCCACTCATTCCACGATACAAAAATTGACTCCCGTATCTGAACACATTTTCTAATTCCATCTTCATCATCACAGCGTTAATCCCAGTTGTATCCGAAGCATTTTCAGCTTTGAAGTCTAGGGTCCGCTTTACCAGTCTAACTGCTAATTTTGGCTAAACTTCGATATTTTCCATGAAGCGACTGCCGTCTGACCTTCACAAACCGAAGGCGATATCGAAGCATTTTCTAATTCCATAATCTTAGCAGTCTACCGGTATGTTCCTACTGGACAATGAATAAGACTTCTATACCGTTTGACACGAGGGTCATTATTCTATTCACACGTCAAAGTTCTGTAGCGCGTAGGGCGTGTTACGTTATTAAAACTCGGATAAATTGAATGTTGTGTATTGTACTTATGTAAAAGAGTATGTAGCAGCTGCAACGCATTCGGACGGGACGATCTAACGGCCCGTTGTGAAGGGTTGCTTATAAATCACATTAGGATCGCGGAAGTCATGGCGGGAGTGACTACCACTCATCGCGAATATGCCTATAAATCTCGGCCCGGAAGCACATCTGTTGACCATCGCCGATGTGTGTGGGAAACCATAGCGCGCTGTCTTGGACGTGAACTGTTTATTGGCGCGCTCTCTACACCGACTAATCACACGCCGCGCTATTCCTCGATCAACGAATCCACATCAAGAACGCACGCGCCATGCGTGGATATCTGCAGCACAGCAAACTGTTTTTCTATCGGTGATTTTTGCTAAGTTTATTTAAGGGAGTGCATAGCTTGTAAGAGACATTTCTTATTCACATTCCTGTTGTTCTTATTCAGATCAATAGGGATCTAGCTTTAGAGATAAAGTTGAAAATGTAATAAGGAAATCTGACAGATGTAGTAGCATGATGTGCTGGCGTTTGTACCTTACTCAAAACTCAAACTTTACTTAAATCTCGTTTGAAGCCATTGATTGGTTGACACTAGTTAGGTTCTGTAATACGGCCGTTAGGACTCTGCCTCGAATCTTTCGTGCAGCGGGGCGGGCATCAAAGACCCGTTCTGGAAACTAGCGGGCAGACCGCGTCACTATAACCGCGTAGTGTTGTGTTCACGATTGTGTCGACGAGATATTTGTTTTTGTTCGCGAAAGAAATGTCTGAACAATGGCGGTAACATCTTTTTGATTCAAATTTATTCCTAACGTTCGATCACCGTTTGACTTAAAGTACACCGCTCGCTGCCCGCCCCCGCCCCGCTGCCGCGCCGCTGTTTTTGAGAACCGGTCCGTTTGATTTTACGCATAAGATCCTGCCGCTCACTCGCCCCCGCCGCCCCGCTGCCCGCAAGATTCGAGGCAGAAGCCTTAGAGTGCCTAGGGTAGTTGACTAAAAATAACTAATTAGTCCGTCATTCAGATTTACAAAAAATACTAGACACGTATTTTTTCTTTTTCATATAAACAAAAAATGAAGAGGACACAGTGCGCTGAAAACTCGTGTGACGTCACTGCACGCTACACTTTTTAGCGAGGAGTGACGTCACCAGCCACCACTCCTGATCTTTGATGCCTTTTATACTTGTCATTTTTTATTGAATTGATAAAACAAACTATACGTATCCAATATTTTTCTATAACCTGAATGACGGACTAAATAGAATTTTTTGTTTAACTCAGGAAATATCCCTATTCTGTCGCATGACGTGCATGTTGCGGAACAACTGTTTATTTGATTGTTGTGTTGTCGCCCGCGCGACAGATGCAACAGGAAGTGCAGTAGGAGCTGTGTAGTAATGAAAATACGTGTAAATTATGTACATTTTTTATTAAATCAGTAACATACGACAATCACAACTAATAAATAATATTTAAATAATCGTCCTCAATATGAACAGACGGTCACTGAACACAGGCTCGTTGCTCCACTCTCTAACTGCTCCAATGAGTGTATCTTACAGTGTGTTATAACTCGCGCGACTTAACTGTGCACCTCGCTCTGTGACGTCATTCGGACAGTACCGTTTGCAAAAAATGAGAATTATGTAAAAAAATATAAATAACATTTTTTTATGTTATTTAAAGGTCGTTTTGATGATAAAGCGTCATAATACTAGTTCATTGTACTCATGGCGTTTGCAATTAAATTGATACATATGGACTGAAATATAATGTTGGTGCAACCACCAGGCTTCAATAACGCGTCGAAAATGTAAAAAACAAAACACAAATAAAAAATAACAAAGCAAAATCTCCACAGAAACAGTAATAACAACAGGGGATTTAAATGTTATTTAGACAATTGTAATAAAGATGCTATCGCTACTCATCGGAAAGCGATAGAGGGGTCGCATTCCAGCGAGGTGCACAGATAACTCGCGCGAGTTGTACTGTACCGATACAACAGATAACCTTGGTGTTCAACAGTCGTTACTTAAAATGAATGACTTACTATTTTAAGTGACGTCTCTGAATGCGGCAGTTAGTATTATGAGGGCACAAATACAACATTTATTTAGTTTAAATGTAACTATTTGTGCTCAAAACGATCGTCTCTGAATCAAACTCGGTTCTGTATCAACAAAAGAGTTTCACATCGTGAAGCCTTCTTTGTCTGTTTTGATACAATAGCTTCACTCTTAAATATACAATTTACATTACCCAAAATACTGCAATATTATCTTAGAGTAAGTTAAATATAAATTAACATAAATAATATTCCTAAATTCTAACACATGATACACACACTGACTCGGTGTTGCCATGCTTGCTAACTAAAATTAAATAAAATCGTTTTTCATGATGGCAAATCCAGAGATAATCTAATAACTATCTATGGACGAAACGTACCAAAATGGCGGATGAAATAGTGTCAGAATGGTCGATCAGTGATCTCATAATGATCGTTTTTCATAGAATGGCGTTATGTCTTTCAGAGTCAATCACTGACACTACACAGCATATTAATAAATGCTCAAATTGAGTCGTAATTTTTAGAAAATCATTTCTGCTACTAAATTATAATATCTAATCGATACGGCAATGTCATTCTATCATCATTCCATTACGAGGGGAATGAGATAATTAATCGATATTATAAACTTTTCAGCACAATGACAATGGAATCGTGTTGGAATGACAAATTTATAAAACAGCAGAATAGGGCCTCTGGAGAGATGTTTTGATGGTTTTATGATTACAATTCCGTGAAACAACCCCGAATTATATTCTGATGAAGTGATGATCTGATACTGATCTAAAACTTTCAAAGATCTTAATAAAACTACAATCTCGCGGCCTGCCCGGGCGATTGTGTCTTGTATGACACATTGGGTTTATGAAAAAGA
Source organism: Sesamia inferens (assembly GCA_037179545.1). Classification (NCBI taxonomy): domain Eukaryota; kingdom Metazoa; phylum Arthropoda; class Insecta; order Lepidoptera; family Noctuidae; genus Sesamia; species Sesamia inferens. The sequence goes on from CM073946.1 coordinate 21,898,584, forward strand.
CGATCACACAGGTAAGAGGGAGACAGATGACCAGACGAAGTTTATCTAAACCTCGGCGTGTCGCAGTGATTGTGTGCTGGGTACTCAAGATAGATATGTATATCACAATTATGTTAAGTCTCAAAACCATTCGATATTTCTAAGTGTATAGTCTAAAAGCGAGCTTCTAGCTCAACTTATCGGACTGTTATGAAGTCTCAACCAATAGGCGGCCATCCCACCGCCGACGAGCGACAAGCGAGTACAGCTAGCAACTAGCTACATACAACTCGCGCGACTTAACTGTGCACCTTGCTCTGTGACGTCATTCGGACGGTAGATAAACCGTCATAATACTGGATCATTTTACTCATGACGTTTTGTCATTAAACTGGACTAAGATAATGTTGGTGCAACCAATAGGCTTCACTAATGCATCCAATATGTAAAAAATAAAAGAAACTTAATAAAAAAAAACTTAACAAAGCAAAAACTCCACAGAAACAGTAATAACAACAGGGGATTTAAACTGTATTTAGACAATTGTAACAAAGATGCTATCGCTACTCATCGCTTAGTGCGAATGCGGGGCGCCGCGCGGGGAAGCGGGAGAGGGGTCGCATTCCGGCGAGTTGCACAGTTAACTCGCGCGAGTTATAGAAACGAGTTGGTGAACAACTCGCAGCGAGGGTGTAGCACTGATAGTAAAGCCGTTGGGCTGTGAGCAAGTGCGGCGATCATTAGCTAGTAGTATAGTATTGCGCACGGAAACGCAACAGCTGACGCCAGAGGTCAACTCCCAACTCGCCCGCACGAGCGGAGCGTGGACCATAATATATTTGTTGGGACAGCCAAGTAGGAGAAAAAGCTCATAACTTTGTGGTTTTTCATGATTTTTTTTTTTAATTTTTTACATAGTTTCTTTACTTAAAAACACTGGACAAATGTTTCGGGTTTCGCATAAACAAAAAATATGTTGTATTTTTTTTGATATTTCAGAATATATACATTTAACGCGTACGATGAAAACTGATTATATTCCACCGTGTCTATTGTGTACCACAGGCATGTGATGCGAGTCGTTAGGGTGTAATAGTGATGTTATAAGACAAGGGAACACACAGGGACAGGCTCCGTGACGTAGCGATGCGGTCCCCACGCTGTGCAAATATTTGCACTGGTCTGGTCGTGCCTCGGAGAGCACGTTAAGCCGTTGGTCCCGGCTGCCATACGAACATCTAATGGCAGTCGTTACAGCTTGTCGGAGCTCTCAAAAGTGCAACAATTGGTCTAGCTGCAATGCTTCGATATCGCCTTCGGGTTGTGGAGGTCAGACGGCAGTCGTTTCACGCAAAATCAGCAGTTAGACTGGTAAAGCGGACCCCAGACGCCAAAGCTGAAAAAGCTTCGGATGCGACTGCGACGGCGTAATGATGATAAGATAAGGGAACACCAATGTTATGATGGATGGGAAGTGTGACACTGATGTGGGGTGATTACTGAGATGATGCGATGATGATACACGCGTCGACCACCAGACGTGGAGATAAGTCAAGGGGACAATGAGAGGTGGTTCCGCACTAAAAATGTTTATATTTACTCCTGAAATATTAAAAGCCAGCCTGTCACTATAAATACATTTTAATTTCTCAATGTTTTTGGTGTCTATATTAATTATATTCTATCTTCTACACTTGTTGCACGATTGTTATAAGTTGTCATTTGATTAAATAGTCTAATGAATAAATGAAACCGTGTAAATGTATACTACGGTGTACTCTTTTCCACTCACAGGGAGCTCCGTAAGAAAGAAAGGATGAAGTGATGATGTGGTTATAACGTTGAACTAAATCACGTGACCTACATGACGGTCCTCGTCCATCACCTCGTTTCAACTTCTTCTACACGCGCGTCTTTTGATATTTATATCAACAGGGGAGGGGAGAAATAGGAACAGAGGATTGGATCATCATGTCAGCCGAAAGACCACCACCAGGCTTACCATCAGGCGGGATTGCGGTCAAGCGCTAGTTTATAATTATTAAAAAAAAAGACGTCCACTGCTGGACATAGGCCTCCCCCAAGGATCTCCACGAACAAGGAGGTTCTTCGTTCTTAAGTATTTTAGCAGAACCAACATCTGACGCTGCGAAGTCTATCTAGTGTAGAAAATATAGTTGTGCATCAATGACTCTTTCCCTTTTACTTTCCCCAATTTGTATTGTACTTTAAGTTTATTAAGATCACGTTGAGGCTCGAAGACAACTAAATAAATAAAGATTTATAAAAGAAGCGCCTTGTATCGCTCGCAGGACGTCGCCAGGGGTCGCTGTTGGTAGATATTGGTGCAATGATTATTTTATTAAATTCCACTTGAACTGTATTCAAAATACAAGAAGGCGGTGTTAGTTCAGATTCCCGCCACGCTCCATGACACACTTGTAGCGCCATCTGTCGTACGTTATCTCTGTCAATGTCATCGTCCTAATAGAACTCAAATGCGCGATCATCACAAGTGTGCGCGAATTAGGCTCGTACGAACGCGTAATCAAACAAAGATTCATTTATTGCGTAACTGTGTACATATTGATGTTATTTAATTATGTAAATACAATGCTTTAACTCAACAGTCGGAGTATCCAAGTCGGACATGCAATATCAAAGGAATAAATTATATAACACATTATCAATAAAAACGCAAATAAGTGTTCTAACTGACAATCGACGATGCGGCGAGTATAATTCGCGTGAACCTGCGATGCATTCGCGTTCTATTAGGACGATGTCTTACACTATCTGTGTTATTCATAAAAAACTCGTTAATCACTCATTAGCAACTATTTAGCTAACCATTTAGTTAGCTCTAAATCAATGCTTAACTTTTCTTTATTCATAAAAGCTAGTTAGCAGATGATTAGTAGCGATACGAAGTAGAGGTGAAACTATGCGTTCGGCACAGATTATAATCAAAATAGTTGACTAAAAATTGGAATTTTTAGAAAAAACTTGTCAAAACTGCGATTTTTTATCTGTCGTGTTTGGCAGAAAAATGTCAGAAATTTGATCGGATAATTTGAATATAAATAAAATGATTTATTACAATTAAATAATTGTATTTGTGATGATAGTAGTGAAAGTAATAAACTCCAATAATATTATAGTAAACAGAAAAAGGTATTTATCTCTGTATTTATATGTAATTACTAATCTTAAACTGACGAAATTAATGTTAAAGCAGTAGCCGATAGTAACTGTGTATTTTCCTGCTCTTTATGCTTGTAAACATCCATTTGATATTTAAGAAATTTAAGTGGGTTCTTGTGTATATATTACATTACTTCCTACTGCTTTTGTACTGCTTTTTACAGTATTATTATACTTGTTTACAGGCACACGTTTTATTGCTGTATACGAAGCCACTATTAGCACCTAGCGGCAATATTATTCTACCTCGCAATGACGGCGAAGGAGAAGACCATGCTGAGTGAAAAAGATGAGGAATGAGGGTCGCGTGAGTCAAAAATGGCTCTCATGCTTATGGAAGAAAACAATGAATTATTTTTATAACAAAAATGTAAACAGTTTTATTGCGTAGGTATCAAAATAAAATATTTCTAAAAAAATGTTTTATTATTTGTGTCTTGCTGCCCCAAAATGACTTTTTTTAGTCCTGTGCCTTAGATGTAACATAAGATAAGACAAGGAAACATAGGGCAGCATCTAAAATCACTGTCTTTTTTATTAAGTACTGCTTTTATAAACCAGTGCCTGACCGCAATCCCGCCTCATGGCAAGCAGTGATGCAATCGTTGATGGTAAAGCGCGCTAGTTTATTAAAAGCCTATTCACTTAAAAAAACTGAGTGAATAAAAAGAAAGACGGCAATTGAGCGAGGTGATGCAATGTTAAACCTAACAACACGACGAACGATGCTGCGCAAGAGGGAGATTGATCTGGAGACCCTCCAGGACCAAACTCCCGACACAACAACATTTGGCGCATCGTACCCGGCACATTTTGCAACACAACTGCTCAGACCCGTCCTCCGTACGGCTTCACCAGACATCATGCCGGAACACGAGGAATCGCTTGGCGGCAAGATTTTGTCTGGTGGGTGGTAACTTCTGCCGGCAGCCGATGTTATAGCCTAGTATCGAGTAAAGCTTGTAAGTCAAAAAAGTTTCAAAGCTAATACCTATAACTTTACTACGTCGCTTTGGAAATTCAAAAAGGTTTTCAACATCCATATTTCCGCACTATTCGATATTATAAACAAAATAACTTCGAAGCATAATGATCATATTATATCAATCAGCTGATTCAAATAAAATCCGCCATATTGTTGCCTCTAACCATCCTCTTAACAGCGGTCCGGTGATGTTTAATTTTGACAGCTACTAATCAATTGCTTAGCATCCTCTTAGCGTTAAACAGCTTTTATGAATAAGAATTTTGCTAATCAGTTGCTTAGCAAATGGTTAAAGTTTTATGAATAAGACTGTATATTTCGTGCAACAAGTTTTTGTCGACGTAGTTGTAATCATTATTTATAAATATACTTATATTGGGACAAAGAGGCAACAGAGTGTGTATTAATGTACTATTTGGTATGTATGGTCTGAAGAGTCATTTATTAAAATAAATTACTCTAGAAAGAAAGGCACCGAGTATTTTTTTATAATGTACCTATTACATACTCTGTCTTATTCATAAAAAACTCGTTAATCACTCATTAGCGACTATTTAGCTAACCATTTAGTTAGCTCTTAATCAATGCTTAACTTTTCTTTATTCATAAAAGCTAGTTAGCAGATGATTAGTAGCGATACGAAGTAGAGGTGAAACTATGCGCTCGGCACAGATTATAATCAAAATAGTTGACTAAAATATGAAATTTTTAGAAAAAACTTGTCAAAACTACGATTTTTTATCTGTCGTATTTGGCAGAAAATTGTCAGAAATTTTATCGGATAATTTGAATATAAATAAAATGATTTATTACAATTAAATAACTGTATTTGTGATGATAGTAGTGAAAGTAATAAACTCCAATAATATTATAGTAAACAGAAAAAGGTATTTGTCTCTGTATTTATGTGTAATTACTAATCTAAACTGACGAAATTAATGTTAAAGCAGTAGCCGATAATAACTGTGTATTTCCCTGCTCTTTATTGCTTGTAAACATCCCTTTGCTATTTAAGAATTTCAAGTGGGTTCTTGTGTATATATTACATTACTTCCTATTGCTTTTGTACTGCTTTTTACAATATTATTATACTTGTTTACAGGCACACGTTTTATTGCTATAAACGAAGCCACTATTAGCACATAGCGGCAATATTATTCAACATCGCAATGACGCCGAAGGAGGAGAACATGCTGAGTGAAAAAGATGAGGAATGAGGGTCGCGTGAGTCAAGAATGGCTCTCATGTTTATGGAAGAAAAGTATTGGAAAACAAAAACCATGAATTATTTTTAGAACAAAAATGTAAACAGTTTTATTGCGTTTCAAAATAAAATATTTCTAAATGTCTTATGTCTTATTATTGGTGTATTACTGCCACAACATGACTTTTTCTAGTCCTGTGCCTTAGATATGACATAGGATAGCATCTAAAATTAGCACCATCTTTTTTATTAGTGCTATTATAAACCAGTGCCTGACCGCAATGCCGCCTGATAGCAGGCAGTGATGCAATCGTTGATGGTAAAGCGCGCTAGTTTATTAAAAGCCTATTCACTCAAAAAATCTGAGTAAATAAGAAGGAAGATGGCAGTTGAGCGATGTGATGCAATGTTAAACCCAACAACACCACCAACGATGCTGCGCAAGAAAAAGATTGATCTGGAGACCCTCCAAGACAAACTCCCGACACAACAACATTTGGTGCATCGTACCCAGCACACTTTGCAACACAACTGCTCAGACCCGTCCTCCGTACGGCTACACCAGACATCATGCCGGAACACGACGAATCGCTTGGCGACAAGACTTTGTCTGGTGGGTGGTAACTTCTGCCGGCAGCCGATATTATTGCCTACTACCGAATAAAGCTTGTAAGTCAAAAAAGTTTCAAAGCTAATATAACTTTACTACGTCGTTTCGGCAATTCAAAAAAAGGTTTTCAACATCCTTATTTATGCACTATTCGATATTATAAACAAAATAACTTCGAAGCATAATGATCATATTAAATCAATCAGCTGATTCAAATAAAATCCGCCATATTGTTGCCTCTAACCATCCTCTTAACAGCGGTCCGGTGATGTTTAATTTTGACAGCTACTAATCAATTGCTTAGCATCCTCTTAGCGTGAAACAGCTTTTATGAATAAGAATTTTGCTAATCAGTTGCTTAGCATTTGATTAAAGTTTTATGAATAAGACTGAATATCTTTAGGAGATGAGCAGCAGTCGTAGATGTAGGTTGTAAGAGGATCATGTAGTGATTGTTAGTACGAGGGGTGTAGGGGACGTCTACGACACCGCCGCACTGTGACGGCTGATGCAACTGAACTACGGGGTGATGATCTGAACATCTTAAACATCATGCCTGTATTCCACGATGGACGAGTTGTGTAATACACGCACACCTCGCCTATTATCAAGTCCCATGTTGTTGGAGACCTATTGGCATATTTTTGTCAATTTTCCAATCAAAATCAAAAGCCATTCATTCGTATTAGGCTGAGGCACTTTTTGAATGTCAATATTACATAAGACAGTCCCCCAAAACGCTCGCCTTTCGACACTTCCTAGTGCGAAGAACGGGCGTTTTGGGGTGGTAAGTGATAAGCTTAGCGACTTGAGCAAAATAAACAAGTCAAAAATATTCCATGTGGTATGTATTCAGCGATTTTTGCACGGCCCGAACAGACTTGACGCAGAGATGCGGTGTCCATGAACGCGACGCCCGGGAAGAGGTTCCTCTGTCAATAGTGTATTTGTAAACAAGCAGACTGCTTAATTGGATTTCAAATAAAGGAAATTAATGTTTTATATGGTATTTTCTGTAAAACATCCATAAAGATCCGAACGTTCCTATGTTTACCAAATAAGACAAGCGAGGACAGATACACTATAGTTAGTTTGGAGCGCAGAACTGATGGATTTTTAGCATTTTAAATGTATTTTTATCGGTGTACTTAATATTTAAAAGTGTAACATTAAATGTTAAATGTATTTTCGGAATAAATGTCGACATTTTTGGAAAAATACACAAATTTGTTGTTTCATTTGTCAGGGCAGCCATGTGCTCTAACCTAATTTATCATTTCTGACCTGCTCACAAGTACGAGTTTTGGGTTCCTTTTGTGTGAAGACATACAAACGTATAGTTCTGTTGGAGCTTGCGGGGACCACCATACGACGCTAGATGAACAGACTGACCATACTAGCGCATTTGTAACAATAGGTACTCATAAATCTGAAAACTACGCACGTACAAGTTTTTCCATTATTTTATTTTAATCACTTGTTGCGTTGCTCTGATCAACTAGTACCTAATGAATAAATAATTTAGTTCGTTCCACTCATTCCACGATACAAAAATTGACTCCCGTATCTGAACACATTTTCTAATTCCATCTTCATCATCACAGCGTTAATCCCAGTTGTATCCGAAGCATTTTCAGCTTTGAAGTCTAGGGTCCGCTTTACCAGTCTAACTGCTAATTTTGGCTAAACTTCGATATTTTCCATGAAGCGACTGCCGTCTGACCTTCACAAACCGAAGGCGATATCGAAGCATTTTCTAATTCCATAATCTTAGCAGTCTACCGGTATGTTCCTACTGGACAATGAATAAGACTTCTATACCGTTTGACACGAGGGTCATTATTCTATTCACACGTCAAAGTTCTGTAGCGCGTAGGGCGTGTTACGTTATTAAAACTCGGATAAATTGAATGTTGTGTATTGTACTTATGTAAAAGAGTATGTAGCAGCTGCAACGCATTCGGACGGGACGATCTAACGGCCCGTTGTGAAGGGTTGCTTATAAATCACATTAGGATCGCGGAAGTCATGGCGGGAGTGACTACCACTCATCGCGAATATGCCTATAAATCTCGGCCCGGAAGCACATCTGTTGACCATCGCCGATGTGTGTGGGAAACCATAGCGCGCTGTCTTGGACGTGAACTGTTTATTGGCGCGCTCTCTACACCGACTAATCACACGCCGCGCTATTCCTCGATCAACGAATCCACATCAAGAACGCACGCGCCATGCGTGGATATCTGCAGCACAGCAAACTGTTTTTCTATCGGTGATTTTTGCTAAGTTTATTTAAGGGAGTGCATAGCTTGTAAGAGACATTTCTTATTCACATTCCTGTTGTTCTTATTCAGATCAATAGGGATCTAGCTTTAGAGATAAAGTTGAAAATGTAATAAGGAAATCTGACAGATGTAGTAGCATGATGTGCTGGCGTTTGTACCTTACTCAAAACTCAAACTTTACTTAAATCTCGTTTGAAGCCATTGATTGGTTGACACTAGTTAGGTTCTGTAATACGGCCGTTAGGACTCTGCCTCGAATCTTTCGTGCAGCGGGGCGGGCATCAAAGACCCGTTCTGGAAACTAGCGGGCAGACCGCGTCACTATAACCGCGTAGTGTTGTGTTCACGATTGTGTCGACGAGATATTTGTTTTTGTTCGCGAAAGAAATGTCTGAACAATGGCGGTAACATCTTTTTGATTCAAATTTATTCCTAACGTTCGATCACCGTTTGACTTAAAGTACACCGCTCGCTGCCCGCCCCCGCCCCGCTGCCGCGCCGCTGTTTTTGAGAACCGGTCCGTTTGATTTTACGCATAAGATCCTGCCGCTCACTCGCCCCCGCCGCCCCGCTGCCCGCAAGATTCGAGGCAGAAGCCTTAGAGTGCCTAGGGTAGTTGACTAAAAATAACTAATTAGTCCGTCATTCAGATTTACAAAAAATACTAGACACGTATTTTTTCTTTTTCATATAAACAAAAAATGAAGAGGACACAGTGCGCTGAAAACTCGTGTGACGTCACTGCACGCTACACTTTTTAGCGAGGAGTGACGTCACCAGCCACCACTCCTGATCTTTGATGCCTTTTATACTTGTCATTTTTTATTGAATTGATAAAACAAACTATACGTATCCAATATTTTTCTATAACCTGAATGACGGACTAAATAGAATTTTTTGTTTAACTCAGGAAATATCCCTATTCTGTCGCATGACGTGCATGTTGCGGAACAACTGTTTATTTGATTGTTGTGTTGTCGCCCGCGCGACAGATGCAACAGGAAGTGCAGTAGGAGCTGTGTAGTAATGAAAATACGTGTAAATTATGTACATTTTTTATTAAATCAGTAACATACGACAATCACAACTAATAAATAATATTTAAATAATCGTCCTCAATATGAACAGACGGTCACTGAACACAGGCTCGTTGCTCCACTCTCTAACTGCTCCAATGAGTGTATCTTACAGTGTGTTATAACTCGCGCGACTTAACTGTGCACCTCGCTCTGTGACGTCATTCGGACAGTACCGTTTGCAAAAAATGAGAATTATGTAAAAAAATATAAATAACATTTTTTTATGTTATTTAAAGGTCGTTTTGATGATAAAGCGTCATAATACTAGTTCATTGTACTCATGGCGTTTGCAATTAAATTGATACATATGGACTGAAATATAATGTTGGTGCAACCACCAGGCTTCAATAACGCGTCGAAAATGTAAAAAACAAAACACAAATAAAAAATAACAAAGCAAAATCTCCACAGAAACAGTAATAACAACAGGGGATTTAAATGTTATTTAGACAATTGTAATAAAGATGCTATCGCTACTCATCGGAAAGCGATAGAGGGGTCGCATTCCAGCGAGGTGCACAGATAACTCGCGCGAGTTGTACTGTACCGATACAACAGATAACCTTGGTGTTCAACAGTCGTTACTTAAAATGAATGACTTACTATTTTAAGTGACGTCTCTGAATGCGGCAGTTAGTATTATGAGGGCACAAATACAACATTTATTTAGTTTAAATGTAACTATTTGTGCTCAAAACGATCGTCTCTGAATCAAACTCGGTTCTGTATCAACAAAAGAGTTTCACATCGTGAAGCCTTCTTTGTCTGTTTTGATACAATAGCTTCACTCTTAAATATACAATTTACATTACCCAAAATACTGCAATATTATCTTAGAGTAAGTTAAATATAAATTAACATAAATAATATTCCTAAATTCTAACACATGATACACACACTGACTCGGTGTTGCCATGCTTGCTAACTAAAATTAAATAAAATCGTTTTTCATGATGGCAAATCCAGAGATAATCTAATAACTATCTATGGACGAAACGTACCAAAATGGCGGATGAAATAGTGTCAGAATGGTCGATCAGTGATCTCATAATGATCGTTTTTCATAGAATGGCGTTATGTCTTTCAGAGTCAATCACTGACACTACACAGCATATTAATAAATGCTCAAATTGAGTCGTAATTTTTAGAAAATCATTTCTGCTACTAAATTATAATATCTAATCGATACGGCAATGTCATTCTATCATCATTCCATTACGAGGGGAATGAGATAATTAATCGATATTATAAACTTTTCAGCACAATGACAATGGAATCGTGTTGGAATGACAAATTTATAAAACAGCAGAATAGGGCCTCTGGAGAGATGTTTTGATGGTTTTATGATTACAATTCCGTGAAACAACCCCGAATTATATTCTGATGAAGTGATGATCTGATACTGATCTAAAACTTTCAAAGATCTTAATAAAACTACAATCTCGCGGCCTGCCCGGGCGATTGTGTCTTGTATGACACATTGGGTTTATGAAAAAGACGATCACACAGGTAAGAGGGAGACAGATGACCAGACGAAGTTTATCTAAACCTCGGCGTGTCGCAGTGATTGTGTGCTGGGTACTCAAGATAGATATGTATATCACAATTATGTTAAGTCTCAAAACCATTCGATATTTCTAAGTGTATAGTCTAAAAGCGAGCTTCTAGCTCAACTTATCGGACTGTTATGAAGTCTCAACCAATAGGCGGCCATCCCACCGCCGACGAGCGACAAGCGAGTACAGCTAGCAACTAGCTACATACAACTCGCGCGACTTAACTGTGCACCTTGCTCTGTGACGTCATTCGGACGGTAGATAAACCGTCATAATACTGGATCATTTTACTCATGACGTTTTGTCATTAAACTGGACTAAGATAATGTTGGTGCAACCAATAGGCTTCACTAATGCATCCAATATGTAAAAAATAAAAGAAACTTAATAAAAAAAAACTTAACAAAGCAAAAACTCCACAGAAACAGTAATAACAACAGGGGATTTAAACTGTATTTAGACAATTGTAACAAAGATGCTATCGCTACTCATCGCTTAGTGCGAATGCGGGGCGCCGCGCGGGGAAGCGGGAGAGGGGTCGCATTCCGGCGAGTTGCACAGTTAACTCGCGCGAGTTATAGAAACGAGTTGGTGAACAACTCGCAGCGAGGGTGTAGCACTGATAGTAAAGCCGTTGGGCTGTGAGCAAGTGCGGCGATCATTAGCTAGTAGTATAGTATTGCGCACGGAAACGCAACAGCTGACGCCAGAGGTCAACTCCCAACTCGCCCGCACGAGCGGAGCGTGGACCATAATATATTTGTTGGGACAGCCAAGTAGGAGAAAAAGCTCATAACTTTGTGGTTTTTCATGATTTTTTTTTTTAATTTTTTACATAGTTTCTTTACTTAAAAACACTGGACAAATGTTTCGGGTTTCGCATAAACAAAAAATATGTTGTATTTTTTTTGATATTTCAGAATATATACATTTAACGCGTACGATGAAAACTGATTATATTCCACCGTGTCTATTGTGTACCACAGGCATGTGATGCGAGTCGTTAGGGTGTAATAGTGATGTTATAAGACAAGGGAACACACAGGGACAGGCTCCGTGACGTAGCGATGCGGTCCCCACGCTGTGCAAATATTTGCACTGGTCTGGTCGTGCCTCGGAGAGCACGTTAAGCCGTTGGTCCCGGCTGCCATACGAACATCTAATGGCAGTCGTTACAGCTTGTCGGAGCTCTCAAAAGTGCAACAATTGGTCTAGCTGCAATGCTTCGATATCGCCTTCGGGTTGTGGAGGTCAGACGGCAGTCGTTTCACGCAAAATCAGCAGTTAGACTGGTAAAGCGGACCCCAGACGCCAAAGCTGAAAAAGCTTCGGATGCGACTGCGACGGCGTAATGATGATAAGATAAGGGAACACCAATGTTATGATGGATGGGAAGTGTGACACTGATGTGGGGTGATTACTGAGATGATGCGATGATGATACACGCGTCGACCACCAGACGTGGAGATAAGTCAAGGGGACAATGAGAGGTGGTTCCGCACTAAAAATGTTTATATTTACTCCTGAAATATTAAAAGCCAGCCTGTCACTATAAATACATTTTAATTTCTCAATGTTTTTGGTGTCTATATTAATTATATTCTATCTTCTACACTTGTTGCACGATTGTTATAAGTTGTCATTTGATTAAATAGTCTAATGAATAAATGAAACCGTGTAAATGTATACTACGGTGTACTCTTTTCCACTCACAGGGAGCTCCGTAAGAAAGAAAGGATGAAGTGATGATGTGGTTATAACGTTGAACTAAATCACGTGACCTACATGACGGTCCTCGTCCATCACCTCGTTTCAACTTCTTCTACACGCGCGTCTTTTGATATTTATATCAACAGGGGAGGGGAGAAATAGGAACAGAGGATTGGATCATCATGTCAGCCGAAAGACCACCACCAGGCTTACCATCAGGCGGGATTGCGGTCAAGCGCTAGTTTATAATTATTAAAAAAAAAGACGTCCACTGCTGGACATAGGCCTCCCCCAAGGATCTCCACGAACAAGGAGGTTCTTCGTTCTTAAGTATTTTAGCAGAACCAACATCTGACGCTGCGAAGTCTATCTAGTGTAGAAAATATAGTTGTGCATCAATGACTCTTTCCCTTTTACTTTCCCCAATTTGTATTGTACTTTAAGTTTATTAAGATCACGTTGAGGCTCGAAGACAACTAAATAAATAAAGATTTATAAAAGAAGCGCCTTGTATCGCTCGCAGGACGTCGCCAGGGGTCGCTGTTGGTAGATATTGGTGCAATGATTATTTTATTAAATTCCACTTGAACTGTATTCAAAATACAAGAAGGCGGTGTTAGTTCAGATTCCCGCCACGCTCCATGACACACTTGTAGCGCCATCTGTCGTACGTTATCTCTGTCAATGTCATCGTCCTAATAGAACTCAAATGCGCGATCATCACAAGTGTGCGCGAATTAGGCTCGTACGAACGCGTAATCAAACAAAGATTCATTTATTGCGTAACTGTGTACATATTGATGTTATTTAATTATGTAAATACAATGCTTTAACTCAACAGTCGGAGTATCCAAGTCGGACATGCAATATCAAAGGAATAAATTATATAACACATTATCAATAAAAACGCAAATAAGTGTTCTAACTGACAATCGACGATGCGGCGAGTATAATTCGCGTGAACCTGCGATGCATTCGCGTTCTATTAGGACGATGTCTTACACTATCTGTGTTATTCATAAAAAACTCGTTAATCACTCATTAGCAACTATTTAGCTAACCATTTAGTTAGCTCTAAATCAATGCTTAACTTTTCTTTATTCATAAAAGCTAGTTAGCAGATGATTAGTAGCGATACGAAGTAGAGGTGAAACTATGCGTTCGGCACAGATTATAATCAAAATAGTTGACTAAAAATTGGAATTTTTAGAAAAAACTTGTCAAAACTGCGATTTTTTATCTGTCGTGTTTGGCAGAAAAATGTCAGAAATTTGATCGGATAATTTGAATATAAATAAAATGATTTATTACAATTAAATAATTGTATTTGTGATGATAGTAGTGAAAGTAATAAACTCCAATAATATTATAGTAAACAGAAAAAGGTATTTATCTCTGTATTTATATGTAATTACTAATCTTAAACTGACGAAATTAATGTTAAAGCAGTAGCCGATAGTAACTGTGTATTTTCCTGCTCTTTATGCTTGTAAACATCCATTTGATATTTAAGAAATTTAAGTGGGTTCTTGTGTATATATTACATTACTTCCTACTGCTTTTGTACTGCTTTTTACAGTATTATTATACTTGTTTACAGGCACACGTTTTATTGCTGTATACGAAGCCACTATTAGCACCTAGCGGCAATATTATTCTACCTCGCAATGACGGCGAAGGAGAAGACCATGCTGAGTGAAAAAGATGAGGAATGAGGGTCGCGTGAGTCAAAAATGGCTCTCATGCTTATGGAAGAAAACAATGAATTATTTTTATAACAAAAATGTAAACAGTTTTATTGCGTAGGTATCAAAATAAAATATTTCTAAAAAAATGTTTTATTATTTGTGTCTTGCTGCCCCAAAATGACTTTTTTTAGTCCTGTGCCTTAGATGTAACATAAGATAAGACAAGGAAACATAGGGCAGCATCTAAAATCACTGTCTTTTTTATTAAGTACTGCTTTTATAAACCAGTGCCTGACCGCAATCCCGCCTCATGGCAAGCAGTGATGCAATCGTTGATGGTAAAGCGCGCTAGTTTATTAAAAGCCTATTCACTTAAAAAAACTGAGTGAATAAAAAGAAAGACGGCAATTGAGCGAGGTGATGCAATGTTAAACCTAACAACACGACGAACGATGCTGCGCAAGAGGGAGATTGATCTGGAGACCCTCCAGGACCAAACTCCCGACACAACAACATTTGGCGCATCGTACCCGGCACATTTTGCAACACAACTGCTCAGACCCGTCCTCCGTACGGCTTCACCAGACATCATGCCGGAACACGAGGAATCGCTTGGCGGCAAGATTTTGTCTGGTGGGTGGTAACTTCTGCCGGCAGCCGATGTTATAGCCTAGTATCGAGTAAAGCTTGTAAGTCAAAAAAGTTTCAAAGCTAATACCTATAACTTTACTACGTCGCTTTGGAAATTCAAAAAGGTTTTCAACATCCATATTTCCGCACTATTCGATATTATAAACAAAATAACTTCGAAGCATAATGATCATATTATATCAATCAGCTGATTCAAATAAAATCCGCCATATTGTTGCCTCTAACCATCCTCTTAACAGCGGTCCGGTGATGTTTAATTTTGACAGCTACTAATCAATTGCTTAGCATCCTCTTAGCGTTAAACAGCTTTTATGAATAAGAATTTTGCTAATCAGTTGCTTAGCAAATGGTTAAAGTTTTATGAATAAGACTGTATCTGTCTTATTCATAAAAAACTCGTTAATCACTCATTAGCGACTATTTAGCTAACCATTTAGTTAGCTCTTAATCAATGCTTAACTTTTCTTTATTCATAAAAGCTAGTTAGCAGATGATTAGTAGCGATACGAAGTAGAGGTGAAACTATGCGCTCGGCACAGATTATAATCAAAATAGTTGACTAAAATATGAAATTTTTAGAAAAAACTTGTCAAAACTACGATTTTTTATCTGTCGTATTTGGCAGAAAATTGTCAGAAATTTTATCGGATAATTTGAATATAAATAAAATGATTTATTACAATTAAATAACTGTATTTGTGATGATAGTAGTGAAAGTAATAAACTCCAATAATATTATAGTAAACAGAAAAAGGTATTTGTCTCTGTATTTATGTGTAATTACTAATCTAAACTGACGAAATTAATGTTAAAGCAGTAGCCGATAATAACTGTGTATTTCCCTGCTCTTTATTGCTTGTAAACATCCCTTTGCTATTTAAGAATTTCAAGTGGGTTCTTGTGTATATATTACATTACTTCCTATTGCTTTTGTACTGCTTTTTACAATATTATTATACTTGTTTACAGGCACACGTTTTATTGCTATAAACGAAGCCACTATTAGCACATAGCGGCAATATTATTCAACATCGCAATGACGCCGAAGGAGGAGAACATGCTGAGTGAAAAAGATGAGGAATGAGGGTCGCGTGAGTCAAGAATGGCTCTCATGTTTATGGAAGAAAAGTATTGGAAAACAAAAACCATGAATTATTTTTAGAACAAAAATGTAAACAGTTTTATTGCGTTTCAAAATAAAATATTTCTAAATGTCTTATGTCTTATTATTGGTGTATTACTGCCACAACATGACTTTTTCTAGTCCTGTGCCTTAGATATGACATAGGATAGCATCTAAAATTAGCACCATCTTTTTTATTAGTGCTATTATAAACCAGTGCCTGACCGCAATGCCGCCTGATAGCAGGCAGTGATGCAATCGTTGATGGTAAAGCGCGCTAGTTTATTAAAAGCCTATTCACTCAAAAAATCTGAGTAAATAAGAAGGAAGATGGCAGTTGAGCGATGTGATGCAATGTTAAACCCAACAACACCACCAACGATGCTGCGCAAGAAAAAGATTGATCTGGAGACCCTCCAAGACAAACTCCCGACACAACAACATTTGGTGCATCGTACCCAGCACACTTTGCAACACAACTGCTCAGACCCGTCCTCCGTACGGCTACACCAGACATCATGCCGGAACACGACGAATCGCTTGGCGACAAGACTTTGTCTGGTGGGTGGTAACTTCTGCCGGCAGCCGATATTATTGCCTACTACCGAATAAAGCTTGTAAGTCAAAAAAGTTTCAAAGCTAATATAACTTTACTACGTCGTTTCGGCAATTCAAAAAAAGGTTTTCAACATCCTTATTTATGCACTATTCGATATTATAAACAAAATAACTTCGAAGCATAATGATCATATTAAATCAATCAGCTGATTCAAATAAAATCCGCCATATTGTTGCCTCTAACCATCCTCTTAACAGCGGTCCGGTGATGTTTAATTTTGACAGCTACTAATCAATTGCTTAGCATCCTCTTAGCGTGAAACAGCTTTTATGAATAAGAATTTTGCTAATCAGTTGCTTAGCATTTGATTAAAGTTTTATGAATAAGACTGAATATCTTTAGGAGATGAGCAGCAGTCGTAGATGTAGGTTGTAAGAGGATCATGTAGTGATTGTTAGTACGAGGGGTGTAGGGGACGTCTACGACACCGCCGCACTGTGACGGCTGATGCAACTGAACTACGGGGTGATGATCTGAACATCTTAAACATCATGCCTGTATTCCACGATGGACGAGTTGTGTAATACACGCACACCTCGCCTATTATCAAGTCCCATGTTGTTGGAGACCTATTGGCATATTTTTGTCAATTTTCCAATCAAAATCAAAAGCCATTCATTCGTATTAGGCTGAGGCACTTTTTGAATGTCAATATTACATAAGACAGTCCCCCAAAACGCTCGCCTTTCGACACTTCCTAGTGCGAAGAACGGGCGTTTTGGGGTGGTAAGTGATAAGCTTAGCGACTTGAGCAAAATAAACAAGTCAAAAATATTCCATGTGGTATGTATTCAGCGATTTTTGCACGGCCCGAACAGACTTGACGCAGAGATGCGGTGTCCATGAACGCGACGCCCGGGAAGAGGTTCCTCTGTCAATAGTGTATTTGTAAACAAGCAGACTGCTTAATTGGATTTCAAATAAAGGAAATTAATGTTTTATATGGTATTTTCTGTAAAACATCCATAAAGATCCGAACGTTCCTATGTTTACCAAATAAGACAAGCGAGGACAGATACACTATAGTTAGTTTGGAGCGCAGAACTGATGGATTTTTAGCATTTTAAATGTATTTTTATCGGTGTACTTAATATTTAAAAGTGTAACATTAAATGTTAAATGTATTTTCGGAATAAATGTCGACATTTTTGGAAAAATACACAAATTTGTTGTTTCATTTGTCAGGGCAGCCATGTGCTCTAACCTAATTTATCATTTCTGACCTGCTCACAAGTACGAGTTTTGGGTTCCTTTTGTGTGAAGACATACAAACGTATAGTTCTGTTGGAGCTTGCGGGGACCACCATACGACGCTAGATGAACAGACTGACCATACTAGCGCATTTGTAACAATAGGTACTCATAAATCTGAAAACTACGCACGTACAAGTTTTTCCATTATTTTATTTTAATCACTTGTTGCGTTGCTCTGATCAACTAGTACCTAATGAATAAATAATTTAGTTCGTTCCACTCATTCCACGATACAAAAATTGACTCCCGTATCTGAACACATTTTCTAATTCCATCTTCATCATCACAGCGTTAATCCCAGTTGTATCCGAAGCATTTTCAGCTTTGAAGTCTAGGGTCCGCTTTACCAGTCTAACTGCTAATTTTGGCTAAACTTCGATATTTTCCATGAAGCGACTGCCGTCTGACCTTCACAAACCGAAGGCGATATCGAAGCATTTTCTAATTCCATAATCTTAGCAGTCTACCGGTATGTTCCTACTGGACAATGAATAAGACTTCTATACCGTTTGACACGAGGGTCATTATTCTATTCACACGTCAAAGTTCTGTAGCGCGTAGGGCGTGTTACGTTATTAAAACTCGGATAAATTGAATGTTGTGTATTGTACTTATGTAAAAGAGTATGTAGCAGCTGCAACGCATTCGGACGGGACGATCTAACGGCCCGTTGTGAAGGGTTGCTTATAAATCACATTAGGATCGCGGAAGTCATGGCGGGAGTGACTACCACTCATCGCGAATATGCCTATAAATCTCGGCCCGGAAGCACATCTGTTGACCATCGCCGATGTGTGTGGGAAACCATAGCGCGCTGTCTTGGACGTGAACTGTTTATTGGCGCGCTCTCTACACCGACTAATCACACGCCGCGCTATTCCTCGATCAACGAATCCACATCAAGAACGCACGCGCCATGCGTGGATATCTGCAGCACAGCAAACTGTTTTTCTATCGGTGATTTTTGCTAAGTTTATTTAAGGGAGTGCATAGCTTGTAAGAGACATTTCTTATTCACATTCCTGTTGTTCTTATTCAGATCAATAGGGATCTAGCTTTAGAGATAAAGTTGAAAATGTAATAAGGAAATCTGACAGATGTAGTAGCATGATGTGCTGGCGTTTGTACCTTACTCAAAACTCAAACTTTACTTAAATCTCGTTTGAAGCCATTGATTGGTTGACACTAGTTAGGTTCTGTAATACGGCCGTTAGGACTCTGCCTCGAATCTTTCGTGCAGCGGGGCGGGCATCAAAGACCCGTTCTGGAAACTAGCGGGCAGACCGCGTCACTATAACCGCGTAGTGTTGTGTTCACGATTGTGTCGACGAGATATTTGTTTTTGTTCGCGAAAGAAATGTCTGAACAATGGCGGTAACATCTTTTTGATTCAAATTTATTCCTAACGTTCGATCACCGTTTGACTTAAAGTACACCGCTCGCTGCCCGCCCCCGCCCCGCTGCCGCGCCGCTGTTTTTGAGAACCGGTCCGTTTGATTTTACGCATAAGATCCTGCCGCTCACTCGCCCCCGCCGCCCCGCTGCCCGCAAGATTCGAGGCAGAAGCCTTAGAGTGCCTAGGGTAGTTGACTAAAAATAACTAATTAGTCCGTCATTCAGATTTACAAAAAATACTAGACACGTATTTTTTCTTTTTCATATAAACAAAAAATGAAGAGGACACAGTGCGCTGAAAACTCGTGTGACGTCACTGCACGCTACACTTTTTAGCGAGGAGTGACGTCACCAGCCACCACTCCTGATCTTTGATGCCTTTTATACTTGTCATTTTTTATTGAATTGATAAAACAAACTATACGTATCCAATATTTTTCTATAACCTGAATGACGGACTAAATAGAATTTTTTGTTTAACTCAGGAAATATCCCTATTCTGTCGCATGACGTGCATGTTGCGGAACAACTGTTTATTTGATTGTTGTGTTGTCGCCCGCGCGACAGATGCAACAGGAAGTGCAGTAGGAGCTGTGTAGTAATGAAAATACGTGTAAATTATGTACATTTTTTATTAAATCAGTAACATACGACAATCACAACTAATAAATAATATTTAAATAATCGTCCTCAATATGAACAGACGGTCACTGAACACAGGCTCGTTGCTCCACTCTCTAACTGCTCCAATGAGTGTATCTTACAGTGTGTTATAACTCGCGCGACTTAACTGTGCACCTCGCTCTGTGACGTCATTCGGACAGTACCGTTTGCAAAAAATGAGAATTATGTAAAAAAATATAAATAACATTTTTTTATGTTATTTAAAGGTCGTTTTGATGATAAAGCGTCATAATACTAGTTCATTGTACTCATGGCGTTTGCAATTAAATTGATACATATGGACTGAAATATAATGTTGGTGCAACCACCAGGCTTCAATAACGCGTCGAAAATGTAAAAAACAAAACACAAATAAAAAATAACAAAGCAAAATCTCCACAGAAACAGTAATAACAACAGGGGATTTAAATGTTATTTAGACAATTGTAATAAAGATGCTATCGCTACTCATCGGAAAGCGATAGAGGGGTCGCATTCCAGCGAGGTGCACAGATAACTCGCGCGAGTTGTACTGTACCGATACAACAGATAACCTTGGTGTTCAACAGTCGTTACTTAAAATGAATGACTTACTATTTTAAGTGACGTCTCTGAATGCGGCAGTTAGTATTATGAGGGCACAAATACAACATTTATTTAGTTTAAATGTAACTATTTGTGCTCAAAACGATCGTCTCTGAATCAAACTCGGTTCTGTATCAACAAAAGAGTTTCACATCGTGAAGCCTTCTTTGTCTGTTTTGATACAATAGCTTCACTCTTAAATATACAATTTACATTACCCAAAATACTGCAATATTATCTTAGAGTAAGTTAAATATAAATTAACATAAATAATATTCCTAAATTCTAACACATGATACACACACTGACTCGGTGTTGCCATGCTTGCTAACTAAAATTAAATAAAATCGTTTTTCATGATGGCAAATCCAGAGATAATCTAATAACTATCTATGGACGAAACGTACCAAAATGGCGGATGGAGCATTTGATTACGTCATACTAAGAGAAATGTACTCAAATACCGACTAGGGCTATTTTAAATTATTTGAATTTTCTTGGATTGACTCTCCGACTGTGTTATACTGGCCCGATTTGGTTTATATTACAATCTATTTACTTATATTGTTGCTAGGCGTTTAATGCATAGTTCAGTTTGAATTCAAGCAGTTATTGTGCTATCTGGGGACTCACAGTAGGCTTAGTAGATACCGGCTTTGTATCGAGGTAGTGGCCATTCCGGGTCTACCTTCACGACCATGCGAACAGTATCATTAAGAAGCTTGATGTGCGTCTCCCCTGATAGCACTGGTCTGCGTGTGAGTAGATATGTCCGCCCAAGACTAGATGCACACTAGGCGTCTCCTCCACTGATGCTGGTGGCGACGGAGATCTCCGTGACGCCCTCGCTCTTGTCGCCGAAGTAGATCGCCACGTCGCCGTCGTCCTTGTCGATGGACGTGATCTCGTTGGGAGGAGGCACGACCACCTCGCTCTTAGAGGAGCCTTCCGCCTTCAGCTCACAGTTGTGTATGACGTGTTGGTGCTGACTGGTCTGCGTGTCCTGGTCATTCGTCTTGGTGTGGCTGTGGTCCACAGGTTCGTAACCCGCCGGGAGCACGAGGCCGTCGGTGAATGACTCCAGGTTCACGTTGGAGTTGAACTTGTTCTGATACTTGTCGTTGGGCAGTTGTTGTTGGGACTGCTGAGAGAACGTGTGCTGTTGTTGCGCAAACTGCTGTTGCGTGTACTGGTACTGTGACAGCTGTTGCTGTTGCTGTTGCTGCCGAGGCACTTGTTCCCGTTGTTGTGTGATCTGTTGTTGTTGTTGACCCTGTTGCTGTTGTTGTTGATTTTGCTGCTGGACTTGTTGCTGGTGCTGTTGTTGTTGTTGCTGCTGAGAAAACTGTTGTTGTGTCTGTTGCTGCTGCGACTGTTGCTGACCTGGTTTGGATGGGACGTCGATGGCTTGGAGGATGCTCTGAAGTAATCCCTCCGAGAGCAACTGGTCGTGAGGAACAGAAGACTTGGCGCCGTTCGAGGACTGTATCTGCACGGAGTAGGAGCCGACCTGATTGGTAGAAGAACCGAGAGAGCTCGAAGAACTAACAGCGTCTGGGTGAATGTTCTGACTGGTCGATACAATCTTTTGTTGCAGCTGCTTCGCTTCCTCGTTCAAGTCTCTGATCCGGTCAGAAGTCTTCTGTATCTGATCGCTTACGTACTGCAGGCGCTCGTCCTTGAGCGTGTGTTTCTCTTTCAAAGACTTTGACTTTTGCACGTTGTAGCTCTCCTTCTTGTTAGTGGGCTGTACGACGGAATCAGAGAAGGTGACAGTATTCGAGGATTGGTTCAAAGTATTTCCCAGACTACTAAGACTGTTGACGTAGCTGGTAGCGAGCTCCGTGGGGATTTTCTCGCCCGCTTGCGCTGCCCTGAGGATTGCTTCGTGATAGGGACAGTGCTTCAGTATCGCGGCCGCGTCCAAGTTCGACAGGTTTGCGATGAGCGTGCCGTCCACGGTGGACGTGACCGTATCCGTGTTCGAGCCAGACGTCACGTGGTCGCCCACTGTTAGCAGAGGCGCCGAGTACGAGTCGTGCTGGACGGAGACGGGGCTGCCGGCGTGCGGGAGACTGTACAAGCTGGTCGGCTCGATGGAGAGGGTCACGTCCTTGATGGGCGGCGGCAGGTAGGTTGGCGCCTGGACATGAGTGGACAGTCCCGCGTCCTTGTGTTGTGTGGTCTGAGCGATGTGTGAGAGCAGGCCAGCCGGCACCGCCTCGCGGAACTGTAGCGGACGTCGCGGCAAGCTGCCTCCCGAGTGTCCGCCGCCCGAGTGCTGTCCGTAGGCGAGCGGTAGGCCGGGAGCGCGGGCGGGCGGTGCGCCGTACTGAGAGCCCGGCGGGACGCCGTACTGCCCCGACGGCGCGACCAGGCCCTTAGCTCCTTGCTGCCGCAACGACGCAGGGTAAGGACCGTTAGAAGAAAAGGAATCTACCGGCGGCGCCCCGTAAGTATCGAACGGCTTGCCCGGGAACTCCACCGCGGACGCGTCCTGCTGTTTGTTCTCAGTGTAGTGCGCCTCGAAAACCGTCTTGGACTGGTCGATGTTGTTGGAGTCTCCGCCGACGATCGCGTTCAAATCGATGTTGGCGAGCGCGTCCTGATGCAAGTCGGCGGGCGTGTCCTGGTGAACGTTGGCGTAGCCGGTCGATATCTGAGCGCCCGACGAGAAATGGTGGTTATTCGACGAGAATTGGTGATTGCTGGACGAGAACTGGTTACTTCCGGAGGAGAAGTGGTGGTTGTCAGAAGAAAACTGATTACTGCCAGACGAGAACTGATTGTTCTCGGAGAGGAATGAGTTACTGCCGGACGTAAACTGGTGATGTTGGTTGACGTCGGGGAGAGGTTGGTCGAGGTCGATGTGTATCTCCTGGGTCTGCGTGGGCGGCCCATACTGGTGGGCGAGCTGGCCGGGGATGGGTCTCCACCCGTCGTAGAGCACGTGGGGAGGGGTGGGCGGGGCGGGGACGCCGGGGTGCGGGGGCTGAGGGTGGGGGTCGGGCTGCGGGGGGCCGTACTGAGTGCCGCCGCCGCCGATGTTCTGCAGAACTACCTGGTCGTTGGGTCCGATGGGTCCTAACACATGGCCTGGTGGTCCGTACGAGTCACTTGGGATCGGGAAATTCGGTTTCAAGTCCACGGGTAGTGACACTAAAGGTGTGCCGTATACCGGCGCCGGCAGGTTCAGGCTGAAGTCCAGGTTGTTATTATCCAGAGGAGGGAGCGGGTCCTGCGGGAGGTCCGGTAGAGGCAAGGACTGAACATCTCTTATCGGAGGTCCGTAGTTTATCTTTGGCGGTCCGTACACGGGCTTTGGAGGACCGTAGACAGCTTTCGGAGGACCGTAGACAGGTTTAGGTGGACTGAACAGCGGCTTGTTCAGCGTTATTTTTGGCGGTTTAAACGGCACGCCATAAGTCGGCTTCGGTAAATTCTGTTTCGGAGGTCCGTAAATCTTCTTTGGGGGACCATACGATTGTTTCGGGGGGTTGTACTTCGGGGGTCCGTATACTGGTTTCGGAGGACCGTATACAGGTTTTGGTAGACCGTATACAGGTTTTGGAGGCCCGTATACAGGTTTTGGTGGTCCGTAGATAGGTTTGGGTCTATGCTGAGGCGGGGGCGGTGGGCCGTGGTACTGCTGGCTGGGGAAGGACACGGGCGCCGGGGGGCCGTAGGCGCCGGCGGGAGGGGGCCCGTACACAGGGGAGGGGGGGGCATCGTTGAACAGCAGTTGGTCGGGCACGCCGTACACTGGCGCGGGCACCGGGTGCGGGAGATCTTGAACTGGAAAAAGGAGATTACTCATTTAAAAAAGAAATAGTGACACCAAGAACCATCACCAAGCCGAAACAGTTTGTACAGTGTTCAGTGTTTTCACCGAATACCTTAGCTAGCAATACCGGCGTAACGCGTCGACCTACAATTATTATTATTAATGTAGTAGATATTATAATTATTCAGTGCACTTTTGGTCTCCGCGGTAGCCGGGTGCATTCGAACATTTTCCTAACATTTTTACTATAAGAACAGTTTGTGAGTTGGTAAATAAATAGTGGTTAACATAAACATTTTTTTTTTAAATTTTTGGCAACTGAGCCGATATTGACTATTCAGCCAATGACAACATAAACATTTGTTTCTCCTCAAAAACACCGACACCTCACTACGTAGGTACCCCGTCATACAGAAAGGGTCAAAAGTGGAGTACCACTTTCGACACTTATTGTTAGTACAATAAAGTTCAAAAGTACAAGTAACACTGAGGCTGCTTCTGCCTGTGTGAGTACACGCGAGGTTTCAAAGTTTTGATATACATAATGTTACATTACCAACCATTCTTATAAACAAAATAAAAATCTCTAAACATAATCATGGGACTCTTTTCATTTAGAATCTTTTTACATGCTTTATTTACTTTGGCTGGCTTCATATTTTTGTTAGTATACTTAGATTCAAGTACTTTTACACTTCACACCAATAATATTATATTCTTTTTTTTTAAATAATATAAAATTTACAATTCAATAATATGTTAAATAACATTTTTTTTTTATAGAACTAGGTGCGGTTACACACATACACAAACAGGCTCTGGCTTATCTTACTGTTATTATTGAGTTTGTATGTTATTATTGGTGTAGGTCATACCAATATTTATTGGTGTAGGTCATACCAATATTTATTGGTGTAGGTCATACCAATATTTATTGGTGTAGGTCATACCAATATTTGTTCTGTGTGGGAATCGAACCCGCGACACGCAGCGCAGCAGTCAATAGTTAAACCGAACAGTGCTCACTTTGAAACGCACTAACACTACCTACGGCTCCTATTTTGACAGTTCAATAACATTCGTTGCGAGCGAATTTAAATAAGTTTTTGACAGGAAAGCCAAGATGAGTGTCACGCGCATTTTTCATTGGACTTTTAAAATTATTTATAGTATTGTTTATTAAATAAAAACGCGCGATTTATGTAGTAAAAAGTGTATTCAGTGAATAATTCATAAAGAACATTGAAATATCATAGCATAGTTGGTCACATCATGGCTTTGCATCATATCTCCTAGTAGGCGGCTCACACGGTCGCTTTTTCAACGTCATTGGTGATATCCGCCATTATTTTGAAATAAATTTTTTAATGAATTTCTAATATTAGTTACACGTGTTATTGGCAAATATCTAACTACAGAGGCCATTGAAGAGTTGAAGTAGTATTCACTCTAAAAAAAAAGAAAAGAAAAGTAAGTGTAAGTAGTGGTGGCCCAGTGGTTAAAACACCAGCCTCTTAAGTATGATTGTGCGGGTGCGATTCCAGCTCAGACAAGTACCAATGCAACTTTTCTAAATTATATGTATTTTCTTAAGTATATCTTGGACACCAATCAATGATTACAAGGTGTAGGAAAACATCTTGAGGAAACCTGGACTTTAAGTCTGAAATCGCCAACCCGCATTGAGCTAGCGTGGTGATTACGCTCAATCCTTCTCTGTATGAGAGGAGACGTATGGTGTATGGTGAATTTAACTACATGAACCAATAGATGACCAGTATCCTTCAAACTGGTTCAGACTGCAAGTGTAACAGGACTAGAGCACGTGTACTGATGACTTACTGTCGTTAGGCAGATCTTTGGGCGGTCCGTAGGCGTCCGGCGGCAGCGGCTCCCCGTACGAGTTGGACAGCGACCCCTCGCGCTTCTGTGCAGCGCCTCCTGTAACCACACCACATACAGCATTCGACGGGAGCAACGGACTGCCGACCTTCATTTTTGATCGACTATAACCGGTGATATAAAGTGTAATAGCGCCTGACACTCCTAATATGTATATTTGTATCAAAGTGTAATTGGTAGGTACGTATTACGCCTACACGCAACAGATTGCTAGGAGCTTTTATTAGGCGTTTATAAATGTCAAAATACTTGTTTTACTTTGAAAGAAAGAAAGAAGAAAGGAAATACATTTATTCAGCACAGTCTCGACATACAATACAATACATTTAGCATAAACACACATCGGGTAGCAACAAAAAAATATTAAAAAACCAAATAATAAAATAAAACAAAAAAAGCCAAAACAAAAGTAAAAAAAAAACTTGTGTAAAAAATAGCAGCAAAGTGTGCCTCGTGACTGCACCAAAAAGGTCCAGTTCAGCAAAAATGCCAGACAACTAGTGCCTGACGCTGGTTTTCAACTGAACCTGATGTGTGGTACTTTCTCATAATTGCTGTACGGTGTAATATGTTGGCCCGTAGATTTCCTCGGTGTACGGACCTAGTTAAAATAACTCTTTTCAAGAGTCGGTCTTTGCCAGAGTCTGTACACGGGTAGTCTATGGGTCAATTACACTAACAAGTCGCTGGATGTCCTGCGCCTCCAATACAACAATGGCTTCAGTATGTTGTTGGGACTTCCTCGCTGCTGCAGCGCGACGGGAATGTTTGCGCTTGCTCGTACCGACGGATTTCACGCGATTATGCGCAAAAAAACAGCGTCACTTCTGCGGAGAGTGAGAAACAGTCCCAACAGCATCCTAAGAACGATATCGGAGAGTTTCGGCTCTCCAATTATAAAGCAATGTATACAGAGGGTGGTGGGTACTAACACTAGATAATAAGTAGTTTTTCTTTTTGATGTTACTAACACTCGATGGATTATCTAGTCCGAAGTAAAAATCATTTTATTTTATTTATTATTTATAATTATTATTAAAAAAACTACTAAAATCACACATTAGAGGGTCATAAAATTAAATTGTTATTATAGTTAATCAATTTGCCTCTAGTGTGAATGATGTCTTTAGATTTCAAAACAAAATCAAATATAACAAGTCCCGGAGAACGTGCAACCACCGACGAGCGTCGAACTAAGGTAGATAATACAAAATGTTTTCGTAACTACGTTCATATTATAAGTTCGTAATGTTAACATTTAACTTACAATATTTATGAACAACAAAAATGTATCAATTAAGTATTTTTAGTATTAATTTCTACACAAGTGATTTATAGTTTTTAGAAAAAAATGACACTAGTCCAGTGTTGTCCTTTTGAGTAAGCATGTAAGACAATGTCAATGAAGTTTGTATTATTGTGATTTAAATTCATTTATTTATGCATAATATATTTATGTTATAAAAATTAATATGATTGTTACAGCATACGTAAGTACCTACATATTATAAACAATAAGGCTATTATATTGTTATGCTCTTTGCAATAGGGTTTGGGTCGAAGGTGAAGGCTACTAAAATAAAACACACTTTCGGTGTTCAACGACGTTGACGCGACAGTTTGAGTCGTGTGTCGTCCACACACGACTCAAACTGGCGCGCGTCCTGTGTTTTGAAGAATGTTCTAGAAGCTTCGACTTACCGTCATTAGCAGAACGGTTACAAATAGTTTCGCAGTATAAAGTAGTATTTGTTTTACAGCCAAGAACTAGAATTTATTATAGGTACCCTGGTACCGTGCGGGATGCGTGAAGCGTCGATACAAGTACAGGTCTCCCAAAGTGATAATGCGTATAGAAATCTTCGTCACTGTTCGGCAACGGTCGTATTCCCCGAGCATTCGGAAGAAGATATGTATATAGAGTGGTTAAGTGCATAATAAGTGGTTAAGTGCACCACTCTATATACATATCTTCGACGAAAGACGAAGATATGTATATAGAGACGTATGTGACGAAGATTTCTATGCGCATTATCACTTTAGGAGACCTGTACATACAATGGTTACCAACTGGGGCTGCCTCGATGTATGTACGGACGACGGCAGGGCAAGCTCCCCCAAACTGTCAAACGATCCCTATCAACCTTGAGCCCCTTGAGCTTACTTTATAGATAAAGTTGAAAATCTAATAAAGAAATCTAACAGATTATAGTGGCTTGATGTATTGTCTGTACGATTAGCACAACGTATTCGATGACATCTATAAGTTGAGCGTACCTGACTGCGTGGCCTCCGCCTGTAGGTCCTGCTCGCTGTCCTTGCTGACGAGGCCGGGCGGCGTCTCCTCGGCCGCGGCGCACAGCGCCAGCAGCAGCAGAAAAACCTGCGACATACAACACAGTACTGTAGCATCCTGTGTCAACACAAACGTCTTACTGCATATTGTGCTACGATAGTAAAAATGTTTTTTTTTTTTTATTTCATTAGGGACAATAAACAGCAACAATATAAATACACACATTAAAAATATTAGCAATATTGTAGCCCACTACATTATCCACATATTAACAAAAAAATATGATAATGAGTGCCACTAGTTAGGTAATAAGTATCTTATTAATTATATCACATTAATGATAAAAAAAATATATATAAACAAATAACAATCATTAAATAAATAAATAATCAAAAATATTAGCAATATCATGCAAAATAGAAAATTCAACTCGATTACTTTGATTAATTGCCAAATTAGAAAATAATAAAAATAAGTAAAGTCTAGCCTAGTTTACATTCCTAATAATATTCTAATGATCATCAGTAGGCCTAGTATGAGTTTTCATTACGAAACTCGATCGTCGATATCGAGCGCGTTTGACTCAGCGATTGGCCCGCTTCAAGGCCGTAAGAACTCTCAACCAATGAGAGCGCCAAACGCGCTCGATACCGACGATCGAGTTTCGTATTGAAAACTCATACTAGGCCTACTGTAATAATCTTCATAACATTACATTTAAATTTAGATTTTGAGCATACAAAGATATCAATTTGTTACAAGATTACAATTAAAAGATTCAACCATACGACGGATGGGGCAGCGCAACCCAGAATTACTTCGACAGCCTTTGACAGCAAATAAGGCATCTACTCGGGTACTACGAATGTTAACAGTGCGTGGGACTACATAATATAATTTGCTTGTGAGATCGATACAATCAAAATCTCCACCATGCAATATAGAGGCTTCAAGATATATTCGCCTAGATTCTAGGCTAATCTGTCCATATTTATGAAGTAATTGTGGGTACGACAAATACGTTTTATGGCACCTATAGTGCATGGCTCGTAGAAACTTACGCTGAACCCTTTCAATTAAATCTATGTACTTCTGGTAAAACGGGTTCCAGACAGGTACGGCATATTCCAGTTGTGATCGTACAATAGTTTTATAAAGGTGAAGGTATGTAGGATGTGTGGAGTTACGCGGAAAGACCGCATCAGGAACTCCCGCATCTGTGCCAGTCTTCGTGTCCGTGATACAGCAGACAAACTGTAAAAGGGTCGCCTACGCTGGTACGGTCACGTCTTACGAAAACCGACATGTTATGTAGGTAACAAATGTCTTACCATGGCGCCTCCGCCGGGCCGGAACAAGCGAGGTAGACCAAAGAAGTGCTGACTTGACGTTGTAAGAGATGACATGCGTGCCAACAGTCTCACACCACAGGATGCTAAAGATCGCGCGAAATGGAGGCCGCCGGCAGAAGTTACCACCCACCAGACAAAACCTTGCCGCCAAGCGATTTGTCGTGTTCCGGCATGATGTCGGGTGAAGCCGTACGGAGGACGGGTGTGAGCAGTTGTGTTGCGATGTGTGCCGGGTACGATGCGCCTAATGTTGTTGTGTTGGGAGTGTGGTCGTGGAGGGTCTTCAGATCAATCTCCCTTTGGCGCAGCAGCGTTGGTCGTGTTGTTGGGTTTAACATTGCATCACCTCGCTCAACTGCCGTCTTCCCTCTTATTCGCTCAGTTTTTCTGAGTGACCTATTCACTCTTAATAAACTAGCGCGCTTTACCATCAACGATCGTATCACTGCTTACCATCAGGCGGGATTGCGGTCAAGCGCTGGTTTATAATTGTTAAAAAAAAAAGCGGAGCCCGGACTCCAAGGCGAAAGCCGCGGTTGCAACCGGGACTAAACGCAGAGATGATATTGATGGTGAGAACAAATATTTTTTACAGCGCTCTTGGAAAAAACAGATTTTGCATTTGTGATTGGCATTGACACCGCGGACACAAGTGAAACTCAATGACGTACTGACTGCACGGAAACACTTGTTTAACTTGGATAAGCTTCCCTGTTCTCAGTCATCATCATCATCAACCTTTTATCATCCCACTGCTGGGCACTGGTCTCCTCTCATACAAAGAACGATTGGGCGTAATCACCACGCTTGCTCAATGCGGCTTGGCGATTTCAAACTCAAAGTCCAGGTTTCCTCAAGACGTTTTCCTTCACCTTCAGTCATTGGTGTCCAAAATATACTTAGAAAGTACATATAACTTTCTTTTCTTTAGAGTGAATACTACTTCAACTCTTCAATGGCCACTGTGGTTAGATACTACAATTTTACCAATAACACGTGTAACAAATTATAGAAATTCTTTAAAAAAAATATTTCTCAATAATGGCGGATATCGCCAATAACAGTTGAAAAAACGGCCGCGTGAGCCGCCTACTAGGAGATTTAATGCAAAGCCATGATGTGGCCACTATGCTGCGATATTTCAATGTTCTTTATGAATTATTCACTGAATGCACTTCTTACTACATAAATCACGCGTTTTTATTTAGTAAACGACACTATAAATAATTTTAAAAGTCCAATGAAAAATGCGCGTGACACTCATCTTGGCTTTCCTGTCAAAAACCTACATATAACTTAGAAAAGTTACATTGGTACAGTTCTTAGTGTTTTTCTACATTTTATTCTAAATACGGTGACAGCAAATCGAGCGATTTAAATCTTTGGGCGGCAGCGTGTTTCAACATGGTTTCACCTTTCACCTCTACCTTTGACCGGAGATGCAGGATACGCATAAGCATTCATCATTCTAGCGATTTAAATCTATGGGCAGTGGCGTTGTAGTTATGTAATCGAATATGTACGGACGACAGCAGGTCAATTTACCCAAAACTGTCAAATATTCCCATTCAATCTTGAGCCTTAATGCTTTAGCGATAAAGTTGAAAATTTTATAAAGAAATACAGGGTGTATCTCACATCGTAACGCAAACTTCGCGAAAAGGCTAGACCGCATGCCATTAACAAAATTATGATAGTCATTTATGTCGTTAATGAGCGATTAAAGTAATAACAGTGTTTAAAAGAATGTGTCAATTCGGCCTTTGAACGTTGCAAGCATGCCGCCGTGCATGTTTGTAGGTATGACGTTGACCCCTGATGCGAACTCTATTAAATCAGCTGATAGGATAGTTTTTACAGTATTGTTCACATTGCGTTTTTTTGTGTAATTAACGAATTAATTAATTTTTACTTTAAAATCTTATTGAGTTATAAAAGTATAGCAATTATGAACGGTTTAAACTGAAAAAAACTGCATATTACTTTTTTTTTATCGGGAAAAAGCTGACGCAAAATTCCACCACTGGGGGGGTTCAGAATCATGTACTGGATCCATGGTACTCGTTTGTGCGTCGATGTCAGATACACTCTTTATGTATCTTAACTATTATTATACTATAGCCATCAAATATCCTTGCTGATGATAGCCTGAAACACAGGTTTAAATTAACCTAGTTCGGGTGGTCCCAACATTAGTTTTAGATCGTAACTTTAAAGATTTATATTATGTATTAGACTACAGTAAGTTAGCTTTTACGATTGTTATTATTAAGATTTTTATTACTATACAAACAGATTTTTTGTACATTAATTGTTGTTGTTGTTCTATGTTTTTTTTTTTAATAAATTTCATTTTCATTTTCATTTTCATCTTGCCGTGTTGTCGTGTGTACCAGTGACATGACAGATTCATGATTCTCGTTGTAATGTGATAGAATCACTTTCCTATGAAACCGAAGCTTTACTGCGCGGTTCATGACTCGGGGGTCGAACTTGGCCAGCCTGCATATTACATATCTTTCAAAGATTATCATATATCTTTATTTGAATTCCATAATGAATGAATGTTAACATGTTACACTAGTGAAAACCGAAATTGTAGGGATGAACTTAATATGTAAGTAAAAAAGCATGTGTTCAATTCACACGCGCTAGAAGTGAAACCAAAAATATTGGTTTAAAGATTAAGCTCAAAACTTTGATTGGTTGAAATTAGTTTTAAGTAATGCTTAAACAGAGATAGCGGTCAACACGCCTGCCTGCGACGTGGAGGCCTCGGGTTCGATCCCCGGCCAGGCCATGATGGAAAACGATCTTTTCCTGATTGTCCTGGGTCTTGGATGTTTATCTATATATGTATCTATTATAAATATAGTATCGTTGAGTTAGTATCCCATAACACAAGTCTCGAACTTACTTTGGGGCTAGCTCAATCTGTGTGATTTGTCAAAAAAAAAAAAAAAAAAAAATTAGGAAACAGTGATTCGATCCGATTGAGCTGAACTGTGTAATGTGATATCTACCAATAGTATCTTCCAAATAAAAGATTTTAACATTAGTCCAGTTAATGATTGCGTTAATCGTTTTATCGAGCGCAGGTCAACGTCTCACACACACACACACACTACAGAATGTAGGTACTGTCACCACACACAAACGTGCGTGTAACAACTACTTCTCATTCAGTAGGCCTAGTATGAGTTTTCAATACGAAACTCGTTCGATCGTATCGAGCGCGTTTGGCGCTCTCATTGGTTGAGAGTTCTTACGACCTTGAAGCGGGCCAATCGCTGAGTCAAACGCGGTCGATATTGGCGAACGAGTTTCGTAATGAAAACTCATACTAGGCCTACTGCTCACTACTTTTACTTTCCGCGTGGATCACGGTCTGTAGATCACGCGCTGTAGATCACTCGTGTTCCACAGGTACAGGTTATTTATTCGAGCGGGTGTACGTACGCAAAGCTACACATCCAGCTACACGTTACCAGTTTAGGCTGATTAATTTCTGATTAATTTGCGGGATCCAAGACAGTTGGATCGTTTCTCCGGGACTCGTCGAGCTTCATTGCTCGGCGTTTTTCTGGCGGTCTCCACTGTTGATTCTGGCTTTCAGGAGTTGCAGTGGGTGGGAAAAAGTGTGGCGGGTTTGATCTCTGATAGAACGAATAACCTGTACAACGAGAGGTCAGCTTGAATTGGAATTGTATAGCCGTGTGTAGGTACATACCTGAACGGAATCAACTCATTTATATTAATATAATATTTTTAGTTTATGTAATTTATAATAGAAAGTGTTTTCACGCACGCTTGACTCCCATCGGAGAGAGGAGAAATTGTGCATAAAATAATAATATCTGTGGCTCTAGGTGAGTGTGAGTGTCGACAGATGGGTGGCCGATGATACAACGAGACAATCATTTATATAACATTATGTGTAATGTCAATAGTCGTGGAGGCCTAGTTGACAGCCTCCGTGGCGTAGCGGTAGCGAACGCGGCCGTTGCGCAAGGAGGCGCGGGTTCGATCCCCGCACAGTATTTGTATGTATGAATATGAATATTTGCACTGGTCTGGTCGTGCCTCGGAAAGCACGTTAAGCCGTCGGTACCGGTTGTCATACGAACATCTAGTGGCAGTCGTTACAGGTTGTTGGAGCCCTCAAAAGTCTAACAATTGATCTAACTGCAATGCTTAGATATCGCCTTCGTGTTGTGGAGGTCAGACGGCAGTCGCTTCAAGGAAAATAGCGAAGTTTAGACTGGAAAAACGGACCCCAGACTCCAAAGCTGAAGGGCTACAGATGCGACTAGGATTAACGCTGAGATGATGATAATGAGTCGTGGGGACCTAGTGATATAAACACAAACCTCTCAAGTATGTGTGTGCGGGTTCGATTTCAGGTCAGGCTTTTCTAAAGTTATAGGTATGTACTTTTTAAATATATCTCGGACACCAAGGACTGATTACAAGGTGTAGGAAAACATCTTGAGGAAACCTGGACAGCTCAATCCTTCTCTGTATGAGAGGAGACCTGTGGCCAGCAGTGGGACGATAAAAAGGTTGGTGATGATGTTTTATGGTACACACAAGGGGTCGGCCAGGGTCACTAAGGCCGGGACTCCACCGAAGCGGAGACGAGAGGAGATGTTTTTTAAACAACCAATAGAATTGTGTTATTGACACATCTCCTCTCCGCTCGGCTTCAGTGGCGATCGCTGTGCGGAGATGTGACGCGCAGTGGAGACTAGCCCCCTTATTCATAAACGACGTTTAAAGTTAACTAGTGATTAGTGATTCTTTAACCATACATTTTAGACGTTTGCACGTCACTTAACTTGAATCATCTTTTATGAATAAACTCCTTAAACACTGGTGTGTTTATTGATTATGAAGTTGACTTCTATGTTCTATGTTACTGGTTTGGTTTCCGCACTCAATCCCTCCAGTGGACCATTGTACGTGGACCATGGCGGCCTTTGGCGGTTCCAGCCAGCCCACCTCCCTCCAGAAGCCCATCAGGTCTCCTAGCCTATTGAGAACATCTGTGTAAGATCTTGATGCTCCTATGGTTTTGTTTCTAATTTGGGTAACGCCTGTACACTCGAAGAGTACATGCGCAACTGTCTCGTCAGCCTCTATGCAGGCTCTACACAGAGGGCGGTCCGTTATGCCTATTGTGTGGAGATGCTTATTCAGCAAGCAGTGGCCCGTAATGATCCCCGTCATCAATCGTAGGGTTTTCCTATCCATAATCCAGGCGCAACAGCCTTTTGGTTAGATTGCCACCCAGGGATGGCATAGCCTCCTTGGACTGCCTGCAGCCCAGTGACGAGGACCACCAAGTCTCCGCTTGTTCGTAGGTATACCTTTGTAGCCATCAGCGTATTTGAATGCACTAGTTAACTTTAATCATCGTTTATGAATAAGGGGGTTTAGATGTGAGCGGCGGCGGCATGCAGTGAGCGATATCACCCTCCCCCCTCTCGCAGAATGCGTACTGAGCACTGAACGCCACGCACCCGAGCTCAAAAACATTTCTTTTACACAGCACACTTCTCCGCTTTGGTGTAGTGCCTGCCTTAGTGTCGCCTTTTCCTCACAGCGTTCAGCATACTGTTACAGTAGGATCCCGATTATCCGGACTAATTGTTGTCGGTAGGCATCCGGATAATGAGGAGTGTATGAAGAAACTTCCGGACTTTTGCACATACCTATGGAGGACAGGTCTGAGCAGTTGTGTTGCGATGTGTGCCGGGTACGATGCGCCAAATATTGTTGTGTCGGGAGTTTGGTCATGGAGGGTCTTCTGATCAATCTCCGTCTGGCGCAATATCATTGGACGTGTTGTTGGCTTTAACATTGCATGACCCCGCTCAACTGCCGTCATCCTTCCTATTCATTCAGTTTTTTTTTTTATTGAATAGGCTCTTAATAAACCAGTGCGCTTTACCTTCAACGATTGCATCACTGCTTACCATAAGGCGGGATTGCGGTCAAGCACTAGTTTATAATTAAGTATAAAAAATACGGACGTACTTACATACATACTCGTATGTGTTTATTAAAAACAACAAATAGATTTCAGCGAAAACCAACGTTTATCTATTAAGAAATTGTACGTAATGTACGAGCGAATAGACCTGAGTCGATTACGATTGATTGAATCATTTTGATTCGATCGCAACCAGTACACGAACGATCGAATCGCGGACCTTAAAAAGATCTGATCATTTGACCCACGTACGAAGCATACCAAAATGAACTTTATTTTTATAGCATTACATTACTTAATAGCTTATTTGTAAAATAATCGAGTCTGCTTCCTCTAGTAAAGGAGTGAGACGTAACAAACAAGATGTGTCTATCCTTATCGTTCATTTGCAAAACGTGCTAGTTCCCTCTTTCTTTGTCCGAAATGAATAAACCGGTATTTTTGGGTCACACAGGTCGCGTGACCTGTGAAAGCGAAGAGCAAATCTGATTATTTCTCGCTCATGGTTCGCGAGTCGCGACCCGCGATTGAAGCAGCGTAGACTGAGCATAGATTGAGCATTGATCATTCGGTCGTACATTATGAACGGCGACCCAAATGATCGAAACGATCAAATCTTTTAAAACCCGGTCACTAAACGAGTGGGTCGAGATCGACCCGGGTCTCGAAAAACGATCGAATTATCCAGTAGGCCTAGTATGAGTTTTCAATACGAAACTCGATCGTCGATATCGAGCGCGTTTGGCGCTCTTATTGGTTGAGAATTCTTACGACCTTGAAGCGGGCCAATCGCTGAGTCAAACGCGCTCGATACTGTCGATCGAGTGTCGTAATAAAAACTCATACTAGGCCTACTGCACTACGCGCGGAGGGCCCAGGCGGCACGAGGAGCGTGGCGTTATGCCAGTTCCGACACGTTCATGTTAGAATAAACTCGACACGGTTGGCAGTCCGTATAATCGCGAATCCTGATAACTGAGGTCCAGATGATCGGGGTCCTACTGTACTTCATTAATACCCCTACAACCTTGTAGTCTGCCCACGAGAACATAAAGTGAACATCGTTACTAAGAGGAACTCGTAACAGCGCGTTTCTTCCGGCCGCACTCCACACGGTAGGTACAACTAACACTCGATACTTTCCTCATTAACCAGTTCCCATAGACTAAAAAACCGTGTCTGCTTTATAATTTGACTCTATTGAACATTGTATTGTTTCGTAATCATAGACAATGGTGATTGGAAAAAAAATCTAGTTCTGTAGCCGAGTAGAGATGGGAAGTTATCTGTTTTATCGACTGTTAGGGGTGTGGGATGGTGGGAAGTAGAAGTCTATAATGTTAATGTTATTAAACGTGACCTTATACATCAGGAGGCGAGGCCGAAGTTCCGGATAGTTGAGGCATCTTCTCATCCCATGAACATCCATCGTGGGCGGTATTTCGAGAAAACGTTGCACAGTAACTATTCGATTCTTATTATTTTAACTGTACATACACTTAGATCAATTTAGTATTAAGGGATTACAATGATAATCTAAGATTAACGGCCGAATACTGAAAAGCCACTCAAATATTTGAGACCCGCTTAAACTTTTGAGCAGCTCCTAACCTTCAATTTCGTATACACAAACGTCAATTTTAAGCGTCTGTTAAAAATAAATGCAACTTGAATTAAGTTGTGCTCAGAGACCACTCAGTGAAAAAGTCGTATACAGAAACGCTACTCAACGTTATTTAGCTGTCAAATCAAATGTCAAACTGATTTGAGCAGCCCTTAGATCTGAGAGTGGTCGCGAGGTCCCTCAAATCAAATAAAAGTTGTTAAAAAGTTTGTAAACAGTGGTAAAAATGTCTCTATCGTCATTGTCTTCACTTTCGGATCACGAAAGCCCAACCGTGAGGCGCAGAAATGAAAAGAAGCTGGATGCTTTTCTAAAGTACAACGACGTGGAATTTCGTTCACGGTTCCGCATCTCAAAAGATACCGTATTGTATTTGGATTCAGTTTTCGGTAACACAATCAAACCATTAACAAAAAGAAACCGAGCCATACAACCAGTGGACCAAATACTAATTACTCTACGGTATTATGCGACTGGTAGCTACCAACGCGTAATAGGAGATATTTTTGAGGTCGAACAACCCACGGTGCATCGAATAGTGCATAAAGTAACCGCCAAAATAGCGAGCCTAAAGTCTCATTATATAAATATGCCAACACAGGAAGAATATCCAGTTGTGGCAAATGAGTTTTTTGCTATAGCAGGATTCCCAAGAGTTGTGGGAGCTGTGGACTGTACACATATTAAAATAAATTCTCCAGGTGTGTATTTACGAAGTTTATTTATTATGTTCCCAAATTGTATGCTTGATTAATAGTTTTGTAATATTACCATTTATAATATAACCTAAAGTTGTGTAAATGTTTCTACTGAAATATAGGGCTCTAGTAAAGTAGGTAATTACTGTCTCACAGTAAAATAAATTATTATTATTTTTCAGGAGGTGCCCAATCTGAAATATATCGGAACAGAAAAGGATATTTCTCATTAAATGTTCAAATGGTATGCGATGCAAGATTGAAGATAAGGAATGTAATCGCAAGATGGCCAGGTTCTGTTCATGATAGTACAATATTTAATGACTCACCATTGTGTGCTCAATTAGAGCGTGGGGATTTTGGCACAGGTGTAATTCTTGGGGACAGTGGATACCCATGTCGACCTTATCTACTTACCCCATTATTGCACACAAGAACAGCTGCTGAAGAAGCTTACAATCGGGCTCAAATAAGCACCAGGAATCCTATAGAAAGACTCTTTGGTGTCCTTAAAAGGAGATTTCCTTGCCTACAAACTGGAATGGGGCTAAAAATAAAAAACATTCCACCAATCATAGTAGCGTGTGCAGTGCTACATAATATTGCCCTCTTGCAGTCGGATATATTTATGGAGGATGATGACCCTTTACCTTATTATGAGGAGGAATCCTTGGGTCAACAAATTGTAGGTCTTGAGACCAATCAGAACTTTTTAGTAAGGACTAATTTAATAAATACACATTTTACCTCTTAAATATAGTTATATTAGTGTAAATTATTATATAGATTTCACTATTTCAAGTTTTGCAGTCTTCGTTTCCAAAATTGCATTTTTGCTTTATATATATTATTTTCCATTTTGTTTTTATTTATCCAGTATTTTGTTTCTAATTTTGCATTTTTGAGTTTTGTCCGAAAATATTGTTGTTTTATTCCATTTTGTGATGGTTTTATTCGTCCTGAAAAATGGTTTTAGTACAATATTATTGAAAATCTCACATCACTAGCAAAAAGGACAATAATGTTACATAATTACCAGCAGAGTATGACGTGGAAGGTTTGTTTTTTTCTCGGGGTATGGCTGTTGCAGCTCTCTGGTCATCTATCAAGGTAATTGTCAAGCAATTAAGATGCTGTTCATAGTAAAATTAATTGATTTAATAATTAGTACAATAAAAAATTATTACCAGCAATACTTTTTGATTCAATTGGTTTGCTATTGTCCATTATGGAAGCCATTGTTGCATCTTGGTTGTCTGGAAAAAAATCTGTATGTGAGTAAAGAATACACAACAATAAGTATAAAATAAAAAAATGTACCAATGTTGTGAAATGGCAAGCAATTGAGATGCATTTTAATAGTAACATTAGTTTAATAATTAATACAATAATTAAAAACTTACCAGCAATACTATTTGATGTGACTGTGCAAGGTTTGGTATTATTTGTTATGTAAGCCACGGTTGCATCCTGGTCTTCTGGAAAAAAATCTGTATGTAAGTATAGAATACACAACAATAAGTATAAAATAAAGAAATGTAACAATGTTGTGAAATGGCAAGCAATTGAGATGCTTTTTAATAGTAACATTAGTTTAATAATTAATTCAATAATTAAAAACTTACCAGTAATACTATTTGATGTGACTGTGCAAGGTTTGGTATTATTTGTTATGTAAGCCATGGTTGCATCCTGGTCTTCTGGAAAAAAAATCTGTATGTAGAATTTATAACAATAAATAAATTAACACAAAAATAAAAACAAAATGTACCAATGGTGTGAATATCTGGCTCTGCTGTGTAAACATCGGATTGTGTAAGGAGTTCTGGTTCTGTATCACCTATAAAATAAACAAGAATGTAATGGCTTGTTGATGTCAAATGTATTAGGATATAAATTATTACACAAACCAAAATATAATGCAGCATCATCATAGTAGTTAGCTAATGGTTGAATCTGAGGAGCAGCCATGGCTAATATTTGAGCATCTTGCTCAGAGAGTGTACTCTTGTAGGTTCCACCACCAGTGCGATTAATTTCTTTCTATAAAAAATAAAAGTTATAATTAGAAGATATCCTGAATTTTAGAAATATTTAATTTAAACAAAACAAACCTTATCAATTGATGCCTTCTTTTTAATATCTTTGGTGATCTCATAGTACTGCAACCGCTAAAAAAATAAAGTGAATAAAGAATCACTTGTGTAAATGATAATTTCAAGATATCACAAAAATAAACTTACATTTGCTGTGGCAATGTTTTTTTTAGATCTCTGTTTTATATTTTCATATAAGTGACGGAGCTGTTGCCAGGTTCTACAGCCACTCACAGAGACAGCATTATATTGCCGGCATATAGTGTTCCATACTTCTCGCTTCTTTAAAAGCATGTGAGCGTTTGTTTCCTTATTTTCAATAATATTTTGATTTCTGGAAGGAATTCAAAATAATAAATATTATATTCTTTCATTTAAATATTCTTTGTGTATTTCAAACTATTTTTAGTGAACTATAATTTAATCATTTGATGTATTAAGATAACTTTTTTTTTTACTATAGTTTAGATGATGGGATATTTAATTTTTATATTGTATCTTTATTATTTCTAAATTGTTATTTATAAAAAATGACTGTAAAACATGGAGCACTTTTATGAAAAAAAAAAACTATCTATATACTAATTTAACCAAGTTTGCAAACAAATAAATGATTTGATTTAAATGTTTTTGTATATTATTTACAACATGACACAGTTTGAAATTACTTAAACTGAAGATCTGAGAATCACACAAAACTTCGATGGCACGTCGCAATTGGGACGAAGCAGTCTCTACTTTGCTTCGTCCCAATTGCGCCTCTGCTTCCTTAGTTTCCGCCTGACGCAAGTCCTCAGCGGATCGGACGTAGATATTTCGGGAGGAAGACATGCACCAGGACGTTGCGGTTAAATGATTCTATTTTCATTCTTTATTTAGGTACTTACTTCTTTACGAGTTCTAACAGCATATCTTTTTCGGCAGGCGTATAATTACTTCCGCGTTTCTTCTTTTCCTCCATCGTCAATTAACTTATTAAATAAGGAATCACCAAAAGGTTGAAGATTTTTACTAAATTATAGTAATTAGAACTTGATTCAACATCAACATTCGCGCGTAAGATAATTGTAACGTTCCAATCAACGACAACAATATTAGCAAGTAAATATTATTTTCTGATGTCTTCTTTTGATATTTATCTCATTTCAATATAAATAATTTAGATCATAATGCAAATTATACTTCTAATAGCTGTTAAATTTCAACTAATTAATAAGTTTAGAAAATATTTATTCAAAGAACACTGCGTAAAAAGAATACAAGACGTAAGCCAAAATAAATTGTAACTGAGAACGTGCTGAGTATCATTTTTTTCGCAGAATGTTGCCATGACGTAAACATTTGAGCGCTGCTTGCTTGATCACGGCATCCAATTGCTTGAGTGACGTTTGTGTATACCACTTAAAATTTGAGGGATGCTTAAATTTAAGTAGCCTTTAGGTGAGAATGAGATTTGAGTGGCTTTTCAGTATTCGGGCCTAAAACAGATAAGAGCCACTGGGTTTAAGTCGATCGGAGCTTGAGCACAGACTGCCCGCGCTAACGGTCGCTCGCTATGCCAAACGCAACTCCAGTCGGGTGTTACCCACTCTCAATAAGAAAATCATAATTTATCCGAATACCGACAAATTAAGCGACTTCGTCCGGATCGCAGTGGTGTCAACACTGCGATCCGGACGAAGTCGCTTAATTTGTCGCTTGCTTCCTCCTTTATACCGCGTACATCGAGGGACTGGAACAATTTGCCAGCTTCGGTGTTTCTGTCACAATAAAATTTGAGTGTCTTCAAGGCTAGAGTGAATAGAGGCTCTTAATAAACTAGCGCGCTTTACCATCAACGATCGCATCACTGCTTACCATCAGGCGGGATTGCGGTCAAGCGCTAGTTTATAATTATTAAAAAAAAAAAAAAAATTACTATCATAATTTTATTAGTGGCATGTGGTCTAGCCTTTTCGCGAAGTTTGCGTTATGATGTCAGATATAATGCATAATGATAAAATAGCAAACTGTCTCAGCTTCGATATATGACTGTATTATATCTAGGTACTACCTATAGTCTGTATCCGTGGTGGTGGCCTGGTGGTTAAAACACCAGCCTCTTATGAGTATAGTGCGCGGGTTCGATTCCAGGTCAGGCAAGAACCAATGAAATTTTTCTAAAGTTATATGTACTTTCTAAGTATATCTTGGACACCATTGACTGAAGGTGAAGCAAAACATCTGGAGGAAACCTGATCTTCATAAGTCTGAAATCGTCTACCCGCATTGAGCAAGCATGGTGATTACTCTCAATCCTTCTCTGTATGAGAGGAGACCTGTGCCCAGCAGTGGGACGATGGAAAGGTTGATGATGACTACCTATGGTTTGTTTGAACGCACGAATTCAGAAATCTTTTCTCATTTGATAGATCTATTTCAATTCTTGAGGAAGGCTAAGACCCTTAGATGTAGAGCCAAGGTAACGAAAGTTATAAAACAAAGCATTAGCACAAGGAAAAGGCTCAGTGGCTGGGCCAGAAGTCATCAACATCATTTCAGCGTTATTCCTAGTCGCGTCCGATGCTTTTTCAGCTTTAACGACTGCCACTAGATGCTCGTAGGGCATCCGGGACCAACTGAACAACAAGCTCGGTCAGAAGTATCGCCAATAAAGTTAGAACCGCGGACATAAGACATTAGAAAATATTCACTCACCAGATACTAGAATGCACTTTCAGAATCAGATATTTATTTATATTGAAATCAGAATTTCAATGAATAAATAATTAATTCAAATTAATAAAAGAGATATTTTGATTGATCCTTTTGAATTATAAGTCTTGGGTCGAATTTCTCTTTTAGATCGTGTTTGGTCTATAATTAAAAATTAAATTCTATTCAGCGCGTTCGAACAAACAACTTATTATTAGTACCTACATACTTAGATATACACATATAGATAGGTATAACAAACATCGATAAACTGACTTATCTCGATAGGCTTCAAGAGATCGATGTCGATAGTTTCCCAGCACTAACTATAAACCAGATTTCCTCTTTCGTTGACATCGGGAGCAGAGCGCCCAGTGCAGACATTGACTTCCGTGTCGCGGTGCTCCACGTGACCGACCATCTGTTCATATCACGTGCTCCTGCGGTCCCGAGCCGATCTACTGGCATTTGTCAATGTTGACGTGATTGTTACAGCTCATTATGCGCTTATTGTTTACATACGAAATTTTATTTATTTATTTATTTAAACTTTATGCACAAACATTGCACAATGGCGGACTTAATGCCTTAGGCATTTTCTACCAGTCTACCTTGAGGTGATGCAGAGATAAAACTTGGTAGGTGCAAATAAATAAATTAAAGTTAAAAGAGAAAAAAGATTATTAGAAATATAATAATTAATACATACATACAAAATATAAACAGTAGAGAGATAAAAAATTACAGATAGAGAAAAAGAATAACATATACAGAGTGTATCTGACATCGTAACGTAAACTTCGCGAAAAGGCTAGACCACATGAACGGTTACAGAAATCACAGTGTTTAAAAAAAGTGTGTGGTTTTGTAGGTATGACGTTGATCCCTGATGTGAACTCTATTAATTCAGCTGATAAGATAGTTTTTCAAGTTTTGTTTTCATTGCGCTTTTTTGTGTAATTAGGGAATTGATTAATTTTTACTTTAAAATCTTATTGGGTTATAAAAGTAGGTACAGCAATTTTTTTTTTTTTTATAATTATAACCTAGCTCTTGACCGCAATCCCGCCTGATGGTAAGCAGTGTTGCGATCGTTGATGGTAAAGCGCGCTAGTTTATTAACAGCCTCTCAACAACTCAGAAAAACTGAGCGAATAGGAAGGAAGACGGCAGTTGAGCGAGGTGATGCAA
Source organism: Sesamia inferens (assembly GCA_037179545.1). NCBI lineage: Eukaryota > Metazoa > Arthropoda > Insecta > Lepidoptera > Noctuidae > Sesamia > Sesamia inferens. The sequence continues at coordinate 21,942,806 of CM073946.1, forward strand.
TGTTAAACCCAACAATACGACCAACGATGCTGCGCCAAAGGGAGATTGATCCGAAGACCTTCCACGACCAAACTCCCAATACAACAACATTTGGCGCATCGTACCCGGCACACATCGCAACACAACTGCTCAGACCCGTCCTCCATACGGCTTCACCAGACATCATGCCGGAACACGACAAATCGCTTAGCGGCAAGACTTTGTCTGGTGGGTGGTAATAGACTACAGGCCCATGTACAAAATGGATGGGTCATATGAACCACCAGGTAACGTATATAGGACGATATAAGAGCATAAAATAATAAGATTCAGCTCTATGCCGTCACTTGTAAGCTGTCCAATTGAGTGCTGGGGTGAATTTAAAAGCGCAGGTAGAGTAAGTACCTTTTGGGTCATATATTTTTGTACGGCATTGCGGAATAATGGATTAGAAGTTAAATTGAAACAGAATGAAACTGATGCCGTACAGAATAAAATGACCAAATTTACACTGGAAATTGTCAGAAAATCAAAAAAATTACAGACGTTGTGGCGCATCATTTTTTACGGCACTGCGCGCTTTCTAATTATTTTTCATGGATTTACCGATGGTAAAAATGCCGTACAAAAATATATGACCCAAAAGGTACTAACTCTACCTGCGCTTTTGAATTCTCACCAGCACTCAGTTGGACAGCTTATACGTGACTGCATAGAGCTGAATCTTATTATTTTATGCTCTTATATCGTCCTATATACGTCACCTGGTGGTTCATATGACCCATCCATTTTGGACATGGGCCTGTAGTCTATAACTTCTGCCGGCGGCCGATGTTAAGGCCTACCACCGAGGAACGGTCATTATGAACGGTCTAAAGTGAAAAAAACTACATACATATTTTTTTAAATCATGAAGAAGCCGACGAAAAGTTCCACCACTGGGGGGTTCAGAATCATGTACTGGATCCATGGTACTCGTTTGTGCGTCGATGTCAGATACACCCTTTATGTGGGATGAATCTGCCAATTTCTTACATAGGTATTCCCGAGCTTTAATTTTAAATGTGTACCGACTTGTCAACGTCCTGATATTCTGAGGAAAACTGCCTGGACAAGAAATGAAGACTTAAGAAAACCTGAGCGGTGAGAAGGACATCGTAGAAGACAATTATTGGAAGAACGAAGATTCTTATGAAACGAAACGAAATGCAATTGGAGCGATTGACAAAAAAGACAAAAAGATATACATTTTAACGGTATGGAGTTGAACATACGTGTTTTTCTCAAATGTTGCCCATAACATCGGCCGCCGGCAGAAGTTACCACTCACCAGACGAAGCCTTGCCGCCACGCGTTCTGTCGTTTTCCTGCATGATGTCTGGTGAAGCCGTACGGAAGACGGGTCTGAGCAGTTGTGTTGCGATGTGTGCCGGGTACGATGCGCCAAATGTTGTTGTGTTGGGAGTTTGGTCGTGGAGGGTCTTAGGTCAATCTCCCTTCGCAGCATCATTGATCGTGTTGTTGGGTTTAACATTGCATCACCTCGCTCAACTGCCGTCTTCCTTTCTATTCGCTCAATCTGAGTGGATAGGTTCTTAATAAACTAGCGCGCTTAGGCGGGATTGCGGTCAAGCGCTAGTTTACAAATATTTAAAAAAAAAAAAATTAAAGTGGGTCTGGACTCTTATCCACCTTCATAAGAAACACATTCAGGATGAGATGCATCATGGAAGCACAACGTTTCCGCATTATCGCGGCGAACCCATCAACCCTCGCCTCCGCGAACACCGACCGCGCTACAGCGGCGCCACGGCAGTTTGCAGTATGATATTTAGAACCGTGCCTCAGTATTAACAGACAGTGCCGAGGCCAGTATATGATGAGATTACCTGCCGTCTGAGGGACCGCCACCACATTCACACCAACGGGGCATTACATAATAAGTACATAGTTATTAAGTTAATAAATGCCAGTAATTAGGTTACAATAAGTACAGCAGCAGTGCGCCACACGATATCTGATAAAGTGTCAAAGTGAATGATCTCGTGTGTATTCCTTACCGCTCTCCGTCGAGAGATCTGCAACAAATAAAAATACATTTGAGTTCTAAATACAATATTCTAAACTGTTCACAAGAAAACGCTTATCAATATTTTGTCGGTGGCGGAGACGCGCGACCATCGCGCGACCTAAACTTAGCCGTGAAGCCAGTGCCTCTAATGTTTCGCCCCTAACGTAGGAATTAATCGGCTTTAATCTAAAATGTGCTGTTCCATAGAAAAGAACAATATATACTATGTAAATGGATGGAAAAGCATGTTTTTTAATAACCACAAATCTCTCAAAGCAACGGCGTTCGGAATCGAGTACCTACTGACTCCACAAGACAAGTTGCGTTCCACCCTGTGGGCACTATAGATCATAATAATAAATATATACGGACAAATCACACAGATTGAGCTAGCTCCAAAGTAAGTTCGAGACTTGTGTTATGGGATACTAACTCAACGATACTATATTTATAATAGATACATATACAGTATGTTAAGAAAACCCTGTCCGACCCATAAGGATAATAAAGGTTAGGTAAACACATGACCAAATATAATATAAAATTTTACGTAATCATCATACTACCAATACAAATGAATTTTGAAATAATCTTTTTTTCCCGCGAATTAATTCCAACTTCCCCGAAAATTGGTAATTTTTAAAAAGTGACAACACCGGTATTATTATGAGCGAATAGCGATGCGACCACGTGCCGCGTGCCCTGCCGCCCACCGCCCGCGGAAGGGTGTTTACGCACATTTATTAAGTTACCTCTTTTTGCGAAATAATATGTAAAGGGCAAATAAAATTTTTAGAGTGAGTAATCTTTGTGCGTTATAGTCGAACGCGTTTTTTTGGCTACACCGTACATTTTGTCACTGTCCACTGTGTGGTTTATTTAACAAGTTGACTGCCATATGCAAATCCGAATATATTTGCGTTTTTCATTAGCTGTTTAATGACAAGAAACGACTTATTAATAAGATTTCTATGTAATAATATACAGGGTGTATCTGACATCGACGCACAAATTAGTACCATGGATCCAGTACATGATTCTGAACCCCCCAGTGGTGGAATCTTTCGTCGGCTTTTTCATGATTAAAAAAAATATATGCAGTTTTTTTCACTTTAGACCCTTCATAATTGCTATAAGTACTTCTATGATCCAATAAGATTTTTAAAGTAAAAATTAATTAATTCACTAATTACACAAAAAAGCGCAAGGAAAACAATACTCGAAAAACTATCTTATCAGCAGATTTAATAGAGTTCACATCAGGGGTCAACGTCATACCTACAAACCCGCACGGCGGCACGCTTGCAACGTTCTAAGGCCGAGCCGACACTTTTTTAAACATTGTTATTTCTGTAACCGTTCATTAACGACATAAATGACTATCATAATTTTATTTGTGGCATACGGTGTAGCCTTTTCGCGAAGTTTGCGTTACGATGTCAGATACACCCTGTATGTGTATACAGAGTGGTGCTGATAATACGACAATAAATAAAAACACAGACTATGCTGGTTCATAGGAAAAATCCTAAACCATAGAAAAAAACCTAGCACAAAAAATTTAAAAAATAAAATTTTAAACAAAATAAACCGCATAAAATTGCAAACGCAACATCCTTTAAAATATTGGTTTAATGACCTCCGATCAGCGGGCGACAGCGCGGTCCTATATCGACTTGCTTTTGGCGCCATTATTATTAAAGTTTGGTACCGCAGGATACGGCGGTCATTAACCTGTAAGCGCTTCCTTATCAACATGTACATCGTGTAGAAAAAGTAAAAAATGAAAAATGATTTCCTGTGACTAAAGTAATGGATATATTTATATGATTTTTTTGTGAGTAGATTAAGAATGTGTTGAGGTACACGATGTTTAATTTATTGTCGTATTGTAAGCAACACTCTGTATACATGTTTTGTATATTAGCATGTCCAATCCATGAAGGTATTGTTAGGTATCGATAACTGATTCTACTAATGCCTGCATAGCCGGGATAAACCTAAAAAAAGACCCCCTAAATAATGAATATTAACTTAAGGAGGTAACTTAAGACATGCGGTACGCGGTCGAATCGCTCATAATAATACCGTCGAAAATGATGTTGTCAGTTTTAAATAATACACCTAATTTTGAGGAAGTTGCAATTAATTCGCGGAAAAAAAGATTATTTTAAAATTCATTAGTAGGTATGTTACTACGATGTTTTTTTTTAAATAGTTATAAACTAGCGCTTGACCGCAATCCCGCCTGATGGTAAGCAGTGATGCGATCGTTGATAGTAAAGCGCGCTAGTTTATTAAGAGCTTATTCACTCAGAAAAACTGAGCGAATAAGAAGAAAAACGGCAGTTGAGCGAGGTGATGCAATGTTAAACCCAACAACACGACCAACGATGCTGCGCCAAAGGGAGATTAATCTGAAGACCCTCCACGACCAAACTCCCAACACAACAACATTTGGCGCATCGTACCCGGCACACATCGCAACACAACTGCTCAGACCCGTCCTCCGTACGGCTTCACCAGACATCATGCCGGAACACGACAAATCGCTTGGATGCAATCGATTTTATTTGGTCTTATGTTTACCTAACCTTTTTTGTGCTTATGGGTCGGATAGGGTGTTCTTTACATATTGTATACAATTTCTTAATATCAACTATTGGATAAGTGCCCGCCAGACACAACACCCGTCTGCTCAGCGGATCCCCGCTTTTCAAGGAAGATAAGTGAACTCTACACGCTGTTCCTCATACTTCTAAAACGTCTTTATTTCGTTAATTAGTAGATGATGTGCTGATAATAACGATGAAAACTGTCCGTCACATCACAACGAACGTGACGCCGGCTGTTGTCATGTTTTTTTTTTGTAGTGTGGCACTAGTTATGACTTTGTGTCAATTTCAAGTAAAATATAAATCTTTCTCTTTTGGCTTGGCACGGTTTGTGCATTTAGCCAATGTCACGTAATGAATTAATTATTCATGTCGAAAAAGATGGCAGAGTGAACCGTCTTACGAGGGAGGTTTGGGCCAAAGTCATGATGTGCCCACTATGCTGCGATATTTCGCTTTTCTTTATGAATTATTTACTGAAGGCACTTTTTATTACATAAATCACGCACTTTTATTTCTTAAACAACACTATAAATAATTTTAGAAGTCCAATGAAAAATTAGCGCGAAAATCAGCTTGACTTTCCCGCCAAAACTCCCTGTTGTCATGTTAATATTGGTTGAAGAAATAGAAAGCGTTCTTCTGTAACACACTTCCTACAAACAATACATTACTACATGACATACTTTTACCGACAATTGTTCGCATACATCTGTCAAGTTTGTGACGAAAATTACGTGTCATAATTACTTAATTAAAATGTAGAGGGTCCGACCGATCTTTACGTTCTCCATAAGCAGCCCATCAGGGGCCTTAGCTTTATTATTATTTTTTTGATTATGGCATCTCGTAGTTGACCATTAGAGGCCGTGACTGCTTAATCGGACTTTCCTGTGGATGCCTTAAAAATAAAAGCCTCCAGCCAGGCGCACTTAAAATTAAGCAAAAAATTAGGCGACTAAGCACTAAGGGCACCCCCTGTGGGGTACGAACCTCGGCTTAAGGCGTCGCTAGGGAACAGGCCGTAGCCAATGTAACATCGCTATAACGAAAACGCTTAACCACGCGACGCGTTAAACCACGTGGTCAATCGAATCAATTTGGTATTCGACTTCGCTTCGCTACGAAGCGATATTACATTGGCCATAGGCCCTGTTGTGCCCACGGTCCCACTGCTGGACACAGGCCTCCTCTGGATCGTATTAATAACGCGGGCCCGGTACCAGCTTTTTCCTCAGTCCTTTTCATCCTCTTGTAAGCAGTGGGGATTTCTATTGTAGCTACCACGTCAGCACATGATATGATTTCGGCTAGGTGTGTATTTCCAGTTATTATAAACCACTTATTGTTTAGATAAACATGCTCTTATGTGTAGAGCACAGAGCAGCATATGTATGTATGTACGTACAGTGCGCTACGAAAGGACACTGGTTAATTTTATTCACGTTATTTTTTCTTATAATTACGAAACCTGAATATAGTTTGTTCAGAATAAGCAACTGAATCGATTCCAATCACTTTTATGGACACCATTTTCCTCGGTGGCAGGCCATAACATCGGCCGCTGGCAGAAGTTACCACCCACCAGACAAAGCCTTGCCGCCAAGCGATTTGTCGTGTTCCGGCATGATGTCTGGTGAAGCCGTACGGAGGACGGGTCTGAGCAGTTGTGTTGCGATGTGTGCCGGGTACGATGCGCCTAATGTTGTTGTGTTGGGAGTTTGGTCGTGGAAGGTCTTCAGATCAATCTCCCTTTGGCGCAGCATCGTTGGTCGTGTTGTTGGGTTTAACATTGCATCACTTCGCTCAACTGCCGTCTTCCTTCCTATTCGCTCAGGTTTTCTGAGTGAATAGACTCTTAATAAACTAGCGCGCTTTACCATCAACGATCGCATCACTGCTTACCATCAGGTAGGATTGCGATCAAGCGCTAGTTTATAATTATAAAAAAAATAATAATATATATTTAGAAATTGTTGCAGTGTGGTTACCGAGCGCGTAACACAGCTGACGGTAGATCATAGAACTAGACGCGGGTGGGCGAGCGGTGCGTTAACCATAATTAATTTTGTTGGGACAACCAGGTAAGATAATAAGCTCATAACTGTGTTGTTTTTCATGATAACTTTTTGAACTACGTTCATGACATAGATTCTTTACTTAAAAATACTTTCCACGTGTTTTGGGTTTCGCATAAAATACAAAAAATAACGTTGTATTTAATAAATGACGTCTTCTTTACTAGTTAGAATACATATACCTACATTGGGTTAAATTCTCAATTCGGGCAAAGTATTGTCTACATTGTCATGAGTTTCCCTATAACTGCCCGATGCCCGTAGCTGTGCTTGGACTAGACACAGCTGGTTTGACTCCTCCTTGTCTTTTCTTTCTTGGTTTTTAACTTTATGAATATGCGTATTTTCCCTCACTAACCCTGCCCACCTCTCCAAGAAGTACAGGCTAAGGCAACGTTTATTTAGGGAGAAGGAAGAACGTACATCGTCACGTGGTCCACGAAGACTGATGCCTCCTGGGTCAGGGTAGCGGATTGGTTAAAAAAGAAACACGGTTTCCCTGGCACACAGGCAAGTGAAGGTTTGTAGTCAGTAAAAGTTTGACACGCCCCGTTTCACTCCGCCCGGGAGAGGTCATTTGATGAATTCTCATCCCAAACAAAAAAAAAAAGAAGAACGTATGGAATTGAATATTGTTTTGTTGAAGGTCCCGCCCTCAGCATGTAGTGAGATGATCAACTTTCACTTATGAGGTGCAGGTGCACGCCCGCCGCGCGACATGTCAACAAGAAAGTTTTGAGGTGGGCGACGGGTGCGCCTGCGCAGCTCCAAGGTTTTAACTAAAAACTGGTTTTACTGACAGAAAAACGCACGCTTCATCACGCTTGTTATCTCCGTTGGGTTGGCAGAGGTTTAATACAATGTGTAAAGAAAACCCTGTCCGACCTATAAGGATAATAAAGGATAGGTAAACACACGACCAAATATAATATAAAATTTTACGTAATCATCATAGTAACAATATTAATGAATTTTGAAATAATCTTTTTTTCCCACGAATTAATTCCAACTTCCCCGAAATTCAGTAATTTTTAAAAAGTGACAACACCATTTTGACGGTATTATTATAAGCGATGCGACCACGTGCCGCGTGCTCTGCCTCCCGCCGCCCGCGGAAGCGTTGCCTACCGCACATGTATTAAGTTCACTCTTTTTGCGAAATAATATTTATTTTTTAGGGGTATTTTTTTTAGTTTAGCCTGGCTTTGTATCCATTAGTAGAATCAGTTATCGATACCTAACAATACCTTCACGGGTCGGACAGGGTTTTCTTTACATATTGTAGATAGGTATGTTGAAGTCCAAGCTCATCAACTAGGGCGCTGGTCTAATGCTATCAGCCGGGTTTACATCCAAACTACAGACTGTTACTGAGTTTCTGACGGAAAACCCCAATTGGCTTGTATCCTAAAAAATAATTTAATGTCCGTCAGATAGCTTTATAAAAAATATTGAACACGTATTTTTTATTTTTTCTTTTATTCAAATACTTAGGAAGATATATTGATTTGAAATGTCGCATGACGTCACGCCATGGTGCAAAATATAGAACGGCGTGACGTAATTAGCCCCCACTCTGTAACTTTAATACGCTATATCTCAGTAATTTTTGGTAATTACGACAAAATAAAAAATACGGGTCTTAATTTTATTTATTATCTGTAAGACGGACTAATTATTTTTTTGATTTTCATACCTTAGATACATCCCTATTTTCGTCGGCTCTGTCCGTCATACTTGTGCGACCGTTTTTCAAACCTGTCATTTTCACATGGGGCGAGGGGTGAGGGGCTGACGGTACTAACTACTGCAGTTAAGTGTTGAGCAACGTAATGAGGTAACATTAACTCCACGTCCTTCAGATTTCTCATTCAAAGGTCAACCGGACAGTTGCCTTTTAGACTTTTAGGTAACTACTCAATTTATCACTTTTTAAAGGTTAAAAAACTTCTTAATTAAAGGCATGACATTTTCACATATTCATGTGAAAACCCGCCTGTCTGCCTCCAATTATGTTATGGTAAGCAACCAGTCTCACCACATGCAGCTGAATATTATTATTTTGCATGGAGTGTCTGCCTCGCTGACCGGAAAAATCCAGTTACTGGGTACCCCCTAGTCCTTACTAGGGGGTAACTAGTCTTCTAGTTGTCAGACTTTTATACTTCTGACAACACTAATAACTGGCATAGATTATTATTAGAAGATTATTACTGATAATAATAAGAATGTTGTTAGGAATGTAAACTAGGCTAGACTTTGCTTATTATTTTATTTGTTATTAATGTTTAATTATTTTTATTATTTTCTAATTGCCAAGTAATCGAGTTGGATTTTCTATTTTGCATGATATTGCTAATATTTTTGATTATTTATTTATTTTATGATTGTTTTTTTTTATATATATATTTTTTATCATTAATGTGATATAATTAATAAGATACTCATTGCCTAACTGGTGGCACTCATTATCATATTTTTTTGTTAATATGTGGATAATGTAGTGGGCTACAATATTGCTAATATTTTTAATTATCCTTTCTGTGTGTGTATTTATATTGTTGCTGTTTATTGTCCCTAATTAAATAAAATAAAAGATCTAATAAAGTTAGCTGGAGCCAACGATTTCCCGAAGCACGGGACGGTATTTGCACTTGCAGCTTAACCTTAGATCGAATCGTGCGTCTCACCATGGTTGAGCTCCTCACTTCCTCTCTCACAACAATTTAAAAAAAGACTAAGTAGCATGTTGTTAATGAGCTCTTGACACTGTAGTCTATGTCATTACAACATTCTGCACTTCGAACAACCAGTGTTTGGTATGATCCAATCACACAGAAGCTCAGCGCAAGAAATAACTCAAATTTTTTATTTGTATTTTAAGGAACAATTTTGTCAGTTCTTCCAATTCTAGAAGTAAACGGGTAATTCTGATAGTACTTATATTTTTATCATTCATAATTATTCAACGTGTAACCTTAAATCTACTCCGCCGTCGTCGTCTCGGAAGCAAGGGAATGATGTCGTCATGATTGCTCCTTGCAAAGTCGAAATGTTTTGATAAGCTCCGTCTCGGGAAGTTCACCATAAGTATTCACTTGCAGTCTCATGAATGCACGAGATTCGCTGGCGTAGCCGTCGCGTCGGTGGTTCCTTGTCCAAATACGCAAACGACACCGGAACTAGGCAGTGAAGGCCTCATTGTGGAAAAGAATAACGCCCACTTTATCAATTATGTTATACTTAAGACCTACAATAATAACACGGACACGTTTTTATTTTATAAATTATAAACTAGCACTTAACCGCAATCCCGCCTGATGGTAAGCAGTGATGCAATCGTTGAGGGTAAAGCGCGCTGATATATTAAGAGCCTATTCACAAAAAAAAAAACTGAGTGCGAGGGCAGCTGAGCGAGGTGACGCAATGATAAACCCAACAACACGACTAACAATGCTGCGCTAGAGGGAGATTGATCTGAAGACCCTCCACGACCAAACTCCCAACACAACAACATTAGGCGCATCGTACCCGGCACACATCGCAACACAACTGCTCATACCCGTCCTCCGTACGGCTTCACCAGATATCATGCCGGAACACGACGAATCGCTTGGCGGCAAAACGTTGTCTGATGGGTGGTAACTTCTGCCAGCAGCCGATGCTATGGCCTACCACCGTGAAAAATGAAAACAATCAATTAATTTGAAGCAAATCATAAAGAAAAGGGGTGTCGTTGTTAGCGGACTGCTCAGTAGCGGCTCGAGAGCCAAAACACTATCCAAACACGATAATCACAGCTGAAAATACAATGACACAATGACGTTGACACATTATAATTGACCAGACTAACCAAATATTATAATAGTTCTACTATAGCGTTTCAATAACATAACGGTGGCAAGTGGATTACCAAACACAACTTGTAGAATACCAAATTTCAATGACAAAACTATTGGGAATGTAGCTGAAAGTATGTTATATATACAATATATAAAGAAAACCCTGTCCGATCCGTGAAGGTACTGTTAGGTATCGTTAAATGATTCTAATAATGTCAACAAAGCCAGGCTAAACATAAAAAATATCCCCTAAAAATAAATATTATTTCGAAAAAGCGAGCTAACTTAATACGTGTTGTTGGAATTAATTATACATGAAGTTGGAATTAATTCGTGGGGAAAAAAAAGATTATTTCAAAATTCATTAATATTGTTACTATGATGATTATGTAAAATTTCATATTTTATTTGGTCATGTGTAGGTATAATAATAATAATAATAATCTGACGAGGTTTTCTTTACATATTGTATAATTAGGGTACATATTGAAATGTGTAAGTTAAGTAGTTAGTGTGGCGTTACTCATCCCGCTAAATCTCTGCAGTTGAAGAAGTTGGATCAGATAAAAAAAAAACCTGTTCACAATAAAACTTTGCAAAGAATTCAATTGATAAATGTTATTGAACGATTAAGCTAGTAACTTCAACATTTTCTAATTTCTGTGCCAATTTTTTTACTTAAATTTGTTTTTTTTTTTTTTTTTTTTTTTATAATTATAAACTAGCGCTTGACCGCAATCCCGCCTGATGGTAAGCAGTGATGCGATCGTTGATGGTAAAGCGCGCTAGTTTATTAAGAGCCTATTCAGTCAGAAAAACTGAGCGAATAGGAAGGAAGACGGCAGTTGAGCGAGGTGATGCAATGTTAAACCCAACAACACGACCAACGATGCTGCGCCAAAGGGAGATTGATCTGAAGACCCTCCACGACCAAACTCCCAACACAACAACATTTGGCGCATCGTACCTGGCACACATCGCAACACAACTGCTCGGACCCGTCCTCCTTACGGCTTCACCAGACATCATGCCGGAACACGACAAATCGCTTGGCGGCAAGGCTTTCTCTGGTGGGTGGTAACTTCTGCCGGCGGCCGATGTTATGGCCTACCACCGAGAATTGTAAACTTGTTTTGTAATAACTTAATAATAACTTAAATTGTAATTGTTTATTGTAAACTTTAAAATTACACATATTTGTATGTCTCACCAAAGACAAAACATAGCTCACTATATTCATCTATAAGACCTGTATTTTTTTTACCTACGTTTTACAAATAATAAATGTTTGATTGGTTGAGAAAGCTCACAGAGCACGTTACAAACACCGGTACACGCGGCCTCTCTCGGGGTCAAGTGCCTGGACCTAGTTATTTACCAGTGATTTACACGCAATTATAACATAGGCCACAGCAAGGCACCCCGAGTGACACTAAAGTGCCTGTGGAAAGTGTCTGTAGTGTGTGTCTGTGTACTCTGAATATCAGGAACGCCTCTACGTGACTAACTGATCATCGCAGTTGAAAATCATCGTAAGTTATTTTACAAATCTCCTATTCCATGCATTCTGACCGAGCTAGTAATTTTTTTTTAAATTATAAACTAGCACTTGACTGCAATCCCGCCTGATGGTAAGCAGTGATGCAATCGTTGATGGTAAAGCGCGCTAGTTTATTAAACCCATTCACTTAAAAAACTTAGTGAATAGGAAGAAAGACAGCAGTTGAGCGAGGTGATGCAAATTTATAAACCCAACAACACTGCCAAAGATGCTACGCCAGAGGGAAATTGATCTGGATGGACCATGAGCAAACTCCCGACATAACATTATTTGGCGCATCGTACCCGGCAAGCTTCACAACACAACTGCTCAGACCCGTCCTCCGTACGGCTTCACCAGACATCATGCCGGAACACGACGAAGCGCTTGGCGGCAAGACTTTGTCTGGTGGGTGGTAACTTCTGCCGGCGGCCGATGTTATGGCCTACCACCGAGAGAAATAATAAGCCTTTATTGAACCATGAATTTCTTAAGTAATTCATAACATAATTTAAGTATATCGAAAAAAAGGAAACAATAAAAAAAAAAACAATTAAAATAATAGTAAATAAATAAATTTACATTTCTTTACGATTCATGGCCCCTTTTGGTATACCTAGGTCTCCTCCAATTGCGTTTTTTTCCTATCTTTTGCCACATTTAGCCAATATCTTCCTGCGGTCTTTACTAAGTATGTTATCGCTAACAAACAGACTCTCTCTGATATTCTTGTGTAATTTTGTATATACAGTATGTTAAGAAAACCCTGTCCGACCCATAAGGATAATAAAGGTTAGGTAAACACAAATATAATATAAAATTTTACGTAATCATCATAGTACCAATACAAATGAATTTTGAAATAATCTTTTTTTCCCGCGAATTAATTCCAACTTCCCCGAAATTAGGTATTTTTTTAAAAAAGTGACAACACCGGTATTATTATGAGCTAATAGCGATGAGACCACGTGCCGCGTGCCCTGCCGCCCGCCGCCCACGGAATGGTGCTTAACGCACATTTATTAAGTAACCTCTTTTGTGAAATAATATTTATTTCTTTAGGGGGATTTTTTTTAAGTTTAGCCCGGTTTTGTATCCATTAGTAGAATCAGTTATCGATACCTAACAACACCTTCACGGGTCGGACAGGGTTTTCTTAACATACTGTATACATATATACAAAATCTAATATATAAAATTCTCGTGTCACGGTGTTCGGCTTTAAACTCCTCCGAAACGGCTCGACCGATTTTGATGAATTTTTTTGTGCTTAACCGGTATCTATGAGAATTGGCCAACATCTATTTTTCATCCCCATAAATGTTAGGGGTAGTCCACCCCTAATTTTTTTTTTTTTTTTAGACAAAATTTTTAATTTCTATTTTTTTATGATACAACATACAAAAATACATACAATCCCCAATTTTCACCCTTCTACGATCAACCCTTATTTTTAATAGCCATTTTAGTAATTTAATCTATTATTTATATGGCAAAACAACGTTTGCCGGTCAGCTAGTAATATATATTAATTAGGAATCCGACACCGTAGTGACATTTTTGTTTCTCCAGTGTAACAAAATATATGTGTGACCGTGCTAGTATACAAACTTTTATATGAAACCTTCTGACAACACTAATTTTTTTTTTTTTTATAAATTATAAACCAGCGCTTGACCGCAATCCCGCCTGATGGCAAGCAGTGATGCGATCGTTGATGGTAAAGCGCGCTAGTTTATTAAGAGCCTATTCACTCTAGCCTTGAAGACACTCAAATTGTAATGAGACGGAAACACCGACGCCGGCAAATTGTTCCAGTCCCTCGATGTACGCGGTATAAAGGAGGAAGCAAAATGCTTCGTCCGGATCGCAGTGGTGTCAACAACGTAAGGGTGGAAACTCGCCGTACGACGGGTCGTCCGATGATGGAACGGAGATGGGGGAATTAAATCATGCAATTCCCTTGCACACTCACCAGAATGCATCCTATAGAAGACCGAAAGGTCAATTGTCAAATATCTATTAATGTTATCTGGAACCAACGACTCGATTCGATCAAAAGACATTTTGATCGTCCCAGTAGGTAGGTAGGTATTAGTACTTAAAGGTCATCAAATAAACTCCAGAATGTATGTTATAATGCACCTGTTAGGCTTCCTGGATTTCATTTGATGACTTTTAGTTACCTACGGGTTCTAACTAATGGACCGATGAAATTGTTGAGATCATCTGTAAAGGCAAGGAGACCTTTTGGTAGTATCTGCGCAAGCATTCCGTCTTTTTACAGATATGGCTCTGTCTTCACTGCCTGGGAAAACCAGCGTGATGTATATGCTTATGTTAATTACCTTGCAGAGACGCTCGTAGGTACCAGTATAGCGTATCCGCCGCCCGCAGCGGGTCATCTGCTTTCACTTGCTTTTGTGAACATAACTCAATGAACACTCAAACATAGTGTTGCGTCACTCCACCTGTGTGAGGACACGAGAGCCGGTTGCGGGTGCCGCGGGGTGAGGGAGGGAGGGGTCGCACCGATATACCAAAGGCCTTTTGAGTTTTTCAGAGAACTTATTTTAACATAAGCTGCATCAGCAGCTGGCCCGTGTCCACTACGTCGAGCGATTAATCTTTTCATTTGTGACTAGCTGTCGCCCGCGCATGGAGTTAGTTATTTGAACATTTTAACCCCAAAATATAAAGCATACTTTTAAAATTTTTGTTATGCTCCGCTCCTATTGGTTGCAGCGTGATGTTATATAGCCTAAAACCTTTCTAGATTAATGGGCTATCCAACACAAAAAGAGTTTTTCAAACCGGACCAGTAGTTCCAGACATTAGCGCGTTCAAACTAACAAACAAAGTCCTCAGCTTCATATTTTAATTATAAGATGCTTATAATTAAAATATGAAGCCTATGCTTATTTTAATTTTTGAGTTAATGATAATTTATAGCCCATGGCACTTCCTACAAATAACGTGGCTTTCTATAGGTGAAAGAATTTTCAATTACGGTTCAGTATTTCCAGAGACTTCCCCCGACAACCTCACAAACTTGATCATCATCATCTCAGTTTAAGCTGGGATTATTTCCCAGTCGCATCCGAAGCTTTATCAGCTTAGGAGTCTGGGGTCCGCTTTACCAGTCTAACTGCTGATTTTGGCTAAACTTCGATATTTTCCGTGAAGCGACTGCCGTCTGACCTCCACAACCCGAAGGCGATGTCGAAGCATTGCAGTTAGACCAATTGTTAGACTTTTGAGGGCTCCAACAACCCGTAACGACTGCCATTAGATGTTCGTATGGCAACCGGGACCAACGGCTTAACCTGCTTTCCGAGGCACGACCAGACCAGTGCAAATATTCATATTCGTGCATACAAATATTTGAACTGCGCGGGGATCGAACCCGCGTCTCCTTGCGCAGCTGCCGCGTTCGCTACCGCTACGCCACGGAGGCTGTCCACCTCACAAACTTGATCTCTTATAATATTAGTGAAGTGTGTATTCTCGGAAGCAGTAGCTAAAGGTGTATAAGAATCATCGGAACTTGTATTACGGAAATAACAAGGGCGATGCAGACTGTAAAGATATATCCTGACTTTGAGCGGTTCTTTTTACGGACGACAGCAAATCAAGCTCCCTGTTTTTGTTAAATATTCCTAATCAACATTAGTCGGATTACATCTTATAAAAGCCTTAAGCTTTGGCGACAAATTAGAAAATCTAATTAAGAAATTTGACTGATTTTAGTAGCTTGTTGTGTTGCCGTCTGCACATAGTCCCCCTTATTCATAAACTCTGCTTACAGTTAACTAGTGATTAGCGATTCTTTAATCTTACATTTTTTACCTTTTAACGTCACTTAACTTAGTTACTTAGCTGCTTAAAGTTAACACTAGTTAACTTTAAGCAGCGTTTATGAATAAGAGGGAGTAGGTATAACCAAGGAGTGAAAGAGATAAAAAAAAATATCTATTTTCTAAAAATTCCGTTCTCATACATGACTTAGTGTAATACCTAAATGCATTTGTTTTTAATTTTGGCAACACGTAGTTATTTATTTAATTGTAGGTATACAATATGTAAACAAAACCCTGTCCGACCCGGGAAGATATTGTTAGGTATCGATAACTGATTCTACTAATGCCTACAAAGTCGCGCTAAACTTAAAAAAATATTCCTGCTAAAAAAATAAATATTATTTCGCAAAACGAGGTAACTTAATACATATGCGGTAAACAATACATGAGCGGGCGAAGGGGTGCAGCACGGTCGCATCGCTATTAATAATACCGTAGAAAACAGTGTTGTCATTTTTTTTAAATACCAAATTTTGAGAAAGTTGGAATTAATTAGCGGGAAAAATAGATTATTTCATAATTCATTAAAATTGTTATTATGATGATTATGTAAAATTTCATATTATATTTGGTCATGTGTTTACCTAACCTTTATTATCCGTATGGGTCGGACATAATATCTACAATTAATAAAATTTGTTTCTATGCAAGGATGAACTCAATTATCATTCAACACATTATTTTCATCAATCAAAACCAACAGCCACAAATCTCACGCACATAAATATACAATGAATCTATTTAGATTCACGCAAATATCGATAATGTCGATACAGATTGAAATTTCAGTAATACCTACATGGTGATGTAAGATCACTTAGAAAGTTGATGACCGTAGAT
Source organism: Sesamia inferens (assembly GCA_037179545.1). Classification (NCBI taxonomy): domain Eukaryota; kingdom Metazoa; phylum Arthropoda; class Insecta; order Lepidoptera; family Noctuidae; genus Sesamia; species Sesamia inferens. The sequence goes on from CM073946.1 coordinate 21,959,631, forward strand.
AATCACGAAGTATACAGCCCAACCTGAGATGTTTCGCGCCGCGTCAAGTGTTAGGTTGTGTGTATTTAACTGAGTTAGCCACAGTTCGTTGTTTTATGTAACAAAATCAACAAATACCTACCTACGTTGACTATGATATCGAAGGCACTCGTCTCGACAACTTTTACTTGCGATTTCGTTCGCATATTTGCGTTACGTAAGTCTACTCTCACGAACGACTCGCGGGCTATCTGCCGCGCCCATGTCCGACTTTTATTTGACATTTAACATCATGCCTCGTCCCCCGTGGGGTAGGCAGCGGTGTACCTAGACGTAGGCCTACAGAGAGAAGGCAATTTGCATCATCATCATCATCTCAGCGTTAATCCCAGCCGCATTCGAAGCTTTTTCAGCTTCGAAGTCTGAGGTCCACTTTACCAGTCTAACTGCTGATTTCGGCTAAAGTTCGATATTTTCTGTGAAACGACTGCCGTCTGACCTCAACAACCTGAACGCGATATCGAAGCATTGCAGTTAAACCAATTGTTAGACTTTTGAAGGCTCAAACAACCCGTAACGACTGCCATTAGATGTTCGTATCGCAACCGGGACCAAAGGCTTAACGTGCTTTCCGAGGCAAGTGCTTTGCGCGTGGATCGAACCCGCGCCTCCTTTCGCAGCGGCCGCGTTCGCTACCGCTACGCCACGGAGGCTGTGCTGTGTGTGTAAGAGAGCAACACTCTATCTATGATATGGTCTTACTCCTTCGACTCTGTGACTTCTCTGGTACATCTTTCGTTGATTCCTGACGACATAAGCTGTCCCTTCCATTGTGGTCACTACTATTGGTCACGTCTGCTACATTTGATTTCGTTCTTATAAGGTTAACAATTACTTCGTATTTTTTACGTTGTTTTAATATGTTGCCTATCTCTTTATATGTAATTATTTCTTTAGCCCATAACATCCGCTGTCGCTACTGAGCAGCCATCTTACAACGACATCCCTTTTCTCTATGAATTGCTTCAAATTAATTGTTATTTTCCATTTTTCACGGTGGTAGGCCATAACATCGGCTGCCAGCAGAAGTTCCCACCCACCAGACAAAGTCTTGCAGCCAAGCGATTCGTCGTGTGATTCGGCATGATGCCTGGTGAAGCCGTTCGGAGGACGGGTCTGAGCAGTTGTGTTGTGAGTTTGCCAAATGTTGTTGTGTCGGGAGTTTAGTCATAGAGAGACTCCTGATCAATCTCCCTCTGGCGCGGCATCGTTGGTCGTGTTGTTGGGTTTAACATTGCACCACCTCGCTCAACTGCCGTCTTCCTTCCTATTCACTTAGTTTTCTTGAGTGAATAGGCCCTTAATAAACTAGCGTGCTTTATTATCAATGATTGCATCACTGCTTACCATCAGGCGGGTTTGCGGTCAAGCAGTAAATAGTTTATAATTTAAAAAAACAATCTCTTGCTAAGCCACGTTTGACAACCTCGTACCAAGACATACTCTACGGTCATACGTGTGCGTAAAATACTATCAACTTTTGAAATGTTTTTTCTTTTGACAATTAAACAACATTCTTTGGGCATTACGACGTTGAGCAGACACATTTAATATCATTCACATTGAGATAGATGTGTGTTATACAATCAGCGTGACCACAACACCATCGAGAGATGCGGCGCTCGGAGAAAGGTTACAACACTTGCATTCAGTTCGAGATGTCGTGCTACGAATACAAATGAAAGTCGAAACAGTCATTCGGTAAACTCCATTCCACTCGTGTATCAATTCCGCAAACATGACGTAATTCCACATATGTACTAGTGGCCGACCAAGCGCCGGTGATAATGGACGTCTGTTAGTGCGGGGTATGGGGCTCGCAATTGTTATTAGCAAACCGTAATTTATATGCGATTACTTTTAAAACCATCCTCAAAAGTTGAACATCAAAATGTATTGTAAAAAACAAATTCAAATCTGTTTAGGAGTTTCAGAGATTAGGGCGCAACAAATGAGCTCGTGAGAGATCTGCCTGGTCTGTACAGTACCCTACTGAGTTTGTAAGAGATCTGCCTGGTCTGTACAGTACCTACTGAGTTCGTGAGAGTTCTGCCTGGTTTGTACAGTACTGAGCTCATGAGAGATCTGCCTGGTCTGTACAGTACTGAGCTCGTCAAAGATCTGCCTGGCCTGTACAGTACTGAGTTCGTGAGAGATCAGATATCGCAGAACATTTATGAACTCCCCTAATTACTACCCCTAACTACGAATAATTATTCGACCCCAAAAATCTGACTTTGCCCTCCATAGCCCTGACTTGCAACCCCCCCTCTCTCTCCCCTGGTCCAGAAGCTGGGTACGCCCATGTGCCTCCGGTTCATTAACCTGCAGTAATTTGACGCATCTGCGACTTAATCTATGCACAAACAAGTTTTACTTTCTCGTGAAAGTTGCGCAGGTCGCGCGCTTTACCACTAAGTACGCTTGCGAGGAATGTCAGCCTGTGAGCTATGACCCGCGAGTTTCTAACACATCACCGGTATACTCCTGTTGCGAGTCGAAGGGGTAGCACAAGCCATTATCATCATCATCTCAGCGTTAATCCTAGTCGCATCCAATGCTTTTTCAGCTTTTTGGAGTCTGGGGTCCGTTTTCATCAGTCTAACAGCTAATTTAGGCTAAACTTCGATATTTTCCGTCAAGCGACTGCCGTCTGACCTTCACAACATGAAGGCGATATCGAAGCATTGTAGTTAGATCAATTGTTGGACTTTTGAGGGTTCCAACAGCCCGTAGCGACTGCCATTAGATGTTCGTATGGCAACCCGGACCAACGGCTTAACAGGCTTTCCGAGGCACGGCCAGACCAGTGCAAATATTCATATTCATGCATGCAAATATTTGCACTGCACGGGGATCTAAACCGCGCCTCCTTGCGTAGCGGCCGCGTTCGCTGGCGCTACGCCACGGATGCTGTCCAAGACGTAGCACAAGTGTGCGGATTAACTAAGAGTTAAACAAGAGAGATATAGAGTTAGAGAGATATTCTTCAAATTGATGTCACTTCGGCTTGGAATTTTTCTAAAATATTTTGCTCAGTAAATAAGATTTAGAAAACAAAAGTGTCAATCGACTTTTCTTGCCAACTGTGCGTATAGTCCTCGTCTTCGTATCTGGTGACAGCAACCCACACTCATAGGATTCCTTTCGTGAATGCAGAAGAGCTGATCACCATCGTGATGTGTGTGCGTGTCATTAGACGTGTTCAAACAACCCGTTTCAGAGTGCTGATGAGACACAGTGAGTCATCGCCTATAGTTCCTACACTCGACATAATTTTATTTTTTTAAATATTGTAAACTAGTGCGTGACCGCAATCCCGCCTGATGCGAAGCAGTGATACAATCGTTGATTGTAAAGCGCGCGAGTTTATAAAGAGCCTATTCACTCAAAAAACTGAGTGAATAGGAAGGAAGACGGCAGTTGAGCGAGGTGATGCATTGTTAATTAAACCCAACAACACGACCAACGATGCTGCGCCAAAGGGAGATTGATCTGGAGACCTTTCACGACTGAACTCCCAACACAACAACATTGTCCTCTGTACGGCTTCACCAGACATCATGCCGGAACACGACGAATAGCTTGGCGGCGAGACTTTGTCAGGTGGGTGATAACTTTTGCCGGCAGCCGAACTATATACACTATGTAACAAAAACCCTGTTGTTCCTTTCAGGGACATATAATTTTACCTACAAGCACATCATTAATGAAGTCATAATTAGAAAACAGTAATCATTGTCTAGTCGAGGGGTCACAATCAAATACCTATTAAAACCGACAAATTCGATTTTTTTTAGAATATCTGATTTTATAAGTTAAATAAATTGGCGGGAACTAGTTTTTTCATGCAGAATTGCAGAGCTAAGAAATCAGTTATAGATTATAAATATTAATAATTAAACATTTATTTTAATTATTTATGTTGAACAATTTTTATAAATTACTTGCTTTATTACGTCCGTATGCCGATTCTTAAAACTTAGGTTGAAGGAACAATAGGGTTTTTGTTACATATTGTATAGCTGTAAATTATAACTGTCGTTTTCGACTTCGTCTGCTATCTATGAAAGCAGCCCAAGTCCACACCGAGCTCGGTCAAGCTAGGTCTATCTGTGTTACTCCCATTCGAATAGGCTCTTAATAAACTAGCACGCTTTACCATCAACGATCGCATCACTGCTTACCATTAGGCGGGATTGCGGTCAAGCGCTAGTTTATAATTATTAAAAAAAAAAAAAGTATAACCTCGGGTGTTCCACAGGGTTCAATCATGGGATCATTATTTTTATAAAATAATCAGAAGAAAGAATATTCTTGCGCATCGCTGTCAACAACGACAGTGCCCAAAAATCCGGCAGCATTGCTCGTTATATAGCGATGATAATTCTTTAGTCAAGAAACAGGCCAGCCCTCACAACAATAAAACTTTGTGAAATCTAGACATCGAACACTGAACAGAGCAGAAGTAACTGTGTTCATTAGACCAACGTGTTCAGTTTGTAGTTTGTTATTTCAATATCTACAATTAATCTAAAGTAGTTACCAATGAATAATGCTCTCAAACAATTACATAAATAATATCCGCGGCTAATCAGAAATGCGCTCCCATCACATTCCAAGCCGCGTTGCCCGACTGTTCACCTCACGCACGCGGTCAAGGACGTGAGTTAAGTAATGTTATCTAACGAGGAATTTGGTATTCATTGCCTGCGCGTGCGCATGCGATGTATGCAGTGTACGTGGTAAGAGTTTAAGTAGCGGCTAGGACACCTGGCGCCGCCGGGCCGCCTCTGGGGACGGCTGTATGGGGAACTGCATATGTGACGTTGAGCAGACATCATTTGACTGTCTTCAATGATTGGCAAGTACCAATGTAAGTTTTCTAAGTTATATGTACTTTCTAAGCATATCTTGGATAGCAATGACTGATTACAAGGTGAAGGAAAAATCTTGAGGAAACCTGGAGTTTAAGTCTGAAACCGCCAACCCGCATTGAGCAAGCGTGGTGATTACGCTCAATCCTTCTCTGCATGAGAGGAGACTTGTGCCCAGTAGTGGGACGATGCAAAGATTGATGATGATAATGATGGGAAAAAATGAAGTAATAACCCCCTCTCTTTCTACCGCGCGGCGAAAAGATATACCTGCTCTTGCTGTTTCGTCTGCACTTCAGCCTCTTACGTTGAAATACGGATGAAAGTTGAATTTATGAGAGATAGATTTATAATGTAGAATAACTGTTATAGTTCCGAAGTGTTAAAATATTTACAATATTATTTTTTGTTTATGCGAAACACAAAGCACCTGTCCAGTATTTTTAAGTAAAGAATCTATATAATATTCCGTTCAAAATTTCAATAAGATATAATTAAAAACCACAAAGTTATGAACTTGCTATTCTACTTGGTTGTCTGGGCGGGCGAACGCGGGGCGTTGACCTCTGGCGTCAGCTGTGACGTGCCCGCAAGTACTGTGATCTATCGTAATCGCTCGGTAACTACTCTGCAACAATTTCTAAATGTATTTATAACACCGTGATAAATTTTACATTTATACTAACTGAGACTTTTGAAGTTACAGTTAGTATAAATGTAAGGGCGACTCGACTTAAGACTCTAAAATTGTAAACCTGTTGAGAACAAGAATGTTGATTAATACTCGCGCCTTCTGTCTAGGAAAAGAGGCCGTTGCCTCGCCGTGGATAGTAATTGTAGGATAAACAGTGAACCTCTAACACGGTAGCATAGCGAGCCTCAACATGTATTAGGAAATTAGCACATTTTGAATGTTATGTACTTATATCAAGTACAGAAATAAAGGAAAGTCGTGGGAGTCGATTATAGAAAATAATCGGACAATAAACCGGCAGCGCATCTGCGACGCTTCTAGTGTTACGGATCTACGGTCTACAGGCGAGCAGGTGAATGGAATGTTGAGGTTGCCATTAATTAGTTTGCAATAACATGGCAATAATAAAATAACGACAACTTTTAACGCGTTCGATCGCACATCTCAGTTCGTAGAGAATATGCGACTAGAAAGTGTCGTGTGGCTTTAGAGGCGCTCCCATCCAAACATGTAAGTGTCCACGGCGTTGCTTCATTGCCTACTTTCGGAGTACACCATTGAAAGTTGAGCCGACCACTATCACTGTTGTTGTCAGCCGAATGACGTGTGTCAAGTGTCGCCCCCACCGGACACTAATCTCGTCCGGATGTCCGAGACCTTCACTAGGCTATGTCCAGCCTCTCAAATATGAGTGTGCGGGTTAAATTCCAGGTCAGGCAAATACCAATGTTACTTTTCTAAGAATATCTTGGACACAAATGAGTGATTAAAAGGTGAAGGAAAACATTTTGTGTTCCGGCATGATGTCTGGTGAAGCCGAACGGAGGACGGCTCTGAGCAGTTGTGTTGCGATGTGTGCCGGGTACGATGCGCCAAATGTTGTTGTGTCGGGAGTTTGGTCGTGGAGGGTCTCCAGATCAATCTTCCTCTGGCGCAGCATCGTTGGTCATGTTGGTCTTGGGTTTAACATGGCATCACCTCGCTCAACTGCCGTCATCCTTCCTATTCCTAAGTTTTTTTAAGTAAATAGGCTTAATAAACTAGTGTGTTTTACCATCAACGATTGCATCACTGCTTACCATCAGGCGGTATTGCAGTCAAGCATTAGTTTATAATTATTAAAATCCTATTCTGTATGAGAGGAGACCTGTGCCTAGCAGTGGGACGATCAAAAGGTTGAAGATGATGATGATGATGTCACTAGGCTATGGTGCATCTCGTGGTAGACCGCGCTACCCTCAGTGAGCCCTACCTTCCGGCACATGGTCTTTTTTCTCACTAGACTTCTTGAGCCCATCGTCCATAAATTCTTGGAACAATTTACACAAATAACGCTTGCTGTGTCGATATGAATGTGATTTTCTCTTATTAAACTATTACTTACGTATTCAAGAACCAATAAGTCAGTCGGCAATTCAGTAGCGACATACTGGACATACCTGCAATGTTCCCACGACAAGCATAGATAACTACCGGAAGGACCGTTTACCGGCGACCGTGTCGGTGCCTGTCTCGACGGCGGCGCAGATGAAACCTTCTCTAGAAGAGAAGGAAACGACGTACACACAATGCGCGCTAAGTGTTCGGTGCACGGTCAACGCGAGACAATTGAATGGATGTTCCGTTTGACATTAAGTCGTGATTACATTTTTGTCGGTTTCACAACACTCAATTAATTATGAAACTTATTTAGGATGAACTCTTTTCTCGTTTCTCTCTGTCATCTCTCTAAGAGAGAATAGGCCGTAATTAACCACTCGGACATCAGGATTAGTGATGCAACGGAAGTGTCTTAGCGGAACCAGAAACGGAAACAGATGTCAAAAGTAAATTTTAGCAGAAACGGAAACGGAAGAAAACAAATTTACAAACATAATTCTTTATTAAGTTTCAAAAACACCAAATCTAGATTAGAAATAGTTATACACATTAGAAATCTATTATAGAAAACAATATTGCAACTTTGCAACTGAACATTTTATTGATATTCAAAATTTAATATGCGCGCCACGCATGCGTAACTCTCAGCCGTCGGTTGTAAACTTCCTTTTAAATCTCCGTTATAAAAGTTGAGGAAACAGAAGCAGAAACAGATGTTGAAAATCGCGCGGAACTTCCGCCCTTGCGGAAACAGAAACAAAGATCCGTTGCATCACTAATCAGAATAGCGTTGATGAGGCTTGACGGATCTTTATTGTAAATAAGGGTGATATTGGTTTAATTGCACAAAAAAATTTATCTTGAATCGAAAGTGCTCTCTAATCTAAGTGCGGAAACCAAACTCGTAACATACAACATTTCTAATCGAATCTAAAGTATTATATGTTTACCGTTTAATATTATATTTATGAACATGTTTAGCGGTCATTACATTAGTGATCTGTGGGGTTAGTAGGGCAAACTAATCAAAATCAAAAATCAAAATCAAAGCATTTATTTCAAATAAACCAGTTACAGGCACTTTTGAATTGTCAGAAGTTCGGTCAGTCAGTAAGGTGAAGCTAGTCGCCCATTCCAAAAAGTAGGTACCTATGGAGAAGAACGGGCAAGAAACTCCATGGACACTCTTTTAAAATATCAAGCTATTGATACAAATATTTGATTACATCATTCATTTTGAAATAAATCGTGTGAGAACGATGCAGAAATATATTGTACGCTGAGAGCGTCCATTATGAAAAAAAAAACAACAATTCAGAAATTAAAATACGCCGTAGCAGCTAAGAGATGACCAGTCCCCTCTGACGGCGTCCGTTCACGAACATGACGTATGGATCAGCATCATTCAGCTCAACCATATTGAAGGGAACCTAATGACCCAACACACACGCCACCACCAGCGAGACATTTGAGTGAGCATGACATACTCTCAACAGCCATAGCACTATCAAGTCAATAAACGACTAACCCAACAAATAGATGCTTTACAGCAAATAGATCGTGCTCACACGATTATTATTTAGATAATTATTTTCTCTCTTAAGATTGAGATAATTATTTTCTCTTTGAAATATATGTCAATCAGAAGGCGACGGGTTCCTAACCGCTCGAAAGTGAGAGTTCTTTTACAATGACGAGAGACTTTTTGTTTCAAAAAACATACCAGAGACAATAGTTTCCGAGCTAAAAATTTTCACAGTTTTTTTGGAGATTAGTAGCGTAGCATTATTACATGCATTACCATACTAGCATGATGGAGTCGTTAGGAACAGAGTTCGGGTGATACCGAACGAGCTAGATACTATATCACTCAAAACTCAAGCTTTACTTAAATCTTGTTTGAAGATATTTGATTGGTTGAAACTAGTTTTAAGTAATGCTTAAATCTTGAGTACGGTTCTGTAATACGGTGCTAAAACTCGACCGCAGGCCTCTGTCCCATCAGTGGGAGTTATTGGACCCAGTAGGCTGATGAGATTCACATAAGACGTAGGCTGTAGGAAACTATATTTTTTGTGTAATACATTAAGATAGCAGCCCCCTAATCAGCGCACACATTTATGTGTCCTCCGATTAGAGGGCAGGTTAAGGTACCTATCACACAAAAACATTAACAGTTTACGAATTAAGAACATCCTTCTTTGGGCTCCGTAGAAAATGGCATAAACGCAACTTATCACTTAGCCATGTCCGTCCGTCCGGAAGTTAATCAGCCATTGCCATATGCTAAAGTCTCTTCTGAAAGAATCTTGCACTTTATAAGAGGTTATTTGTTATAAATTCAACTAGCTATAAATTCTATATGACGACGCGGAAAAAGTGAAGTGCTGTGAAGTTTGGAAAGCAACCGAATGGCAGGTGGATTACTATGGCGTTGGGCATCGACCTCGCGTGGGAACAGCGCACACTCGTTAGAGAAGTGAGTGTAGAGGGGACACTCTGGCCGCTGCCGTCACTTAAGGTAGTTTTTTTTTTAATAATTATAAACTACAGCTTGACCCCAATCCCGCCTGATGGTAAGCAGTGATGCAATCGTTGATGGTAAAGCGCGCTAGTTTAGTAAGAGCCTATTCACTCAAAAAACTGAGTGAATAGGAAGGAAGACGGCAGTTGAACATTTGGCGCATCGTACCCGGCACACATCGCAACACAACTGCTCAGACCCGTCCTCCGTACGGCTTCACCAGACATCATGCCGTAACACGACGAATCGCTTGGCGGCAAGACTTTGTCTAGTATGTGGAAACTTCTGCCGGCAGCCAATGTTATGGAAAATAACATTGAAATATCATTGCGCGTGGACTGCTCGACCCTTAATTTGGCAGCAGCATAGCAGACGCAAACATAAATGTTTGTGTGGTCAGTAAATCCTTCACGATACTGACTGACCCTGGAGTCATCATGGATGTAGCTCACGTTCCAATGAGCGAAGCAAATAAATAATTCTTGCGCATTCAATTTAAACTGAGCTGGGCTTCTGCGTATAGTCTTTGCCTCATCATTACCATACGCCGTCCCACGAGAGTCGAGCGATATAACAATGAAATGTTAATCGAGGCGATCTTAACGCGGTGCTACACCACGTGGGAACTCGTGGAGCGCTTAAGAACTTGCTGCTGTGTTGGGGGGGGGGGGGGGGGGGTAATATATATTTATAGTATGAAGCTGCTCCTACAGGACTAACATATCATAAATGATGTACAAGGGTGATTACAAGGCGAGAGAAAACATCTTGAGGAATCCTGGACATTATCTAAACCTGGGACTGAGCTGCTCGCTCTGTTAAGCATTGTTATTAAGCAATATGAAATTTTTAATGTCTGGACTTGAAAAAAGACGATGATCCCTGAGTTTGTTTCGGCTATTTCTTCTCAGAGGTAGTCAGTTAGGAAATGCCGGCTTCATCTAGTTAAAAAAAAAAACATATGACGTGTAAAAGTGATCGGTGATCCTACTTGCTTAATAAACGATTTCATTTCATTTCATTAAGTCGGAAATCGTCAACCCGCATTGAGCAAGCGCTGTGCCCAGCAGTGGGATGATAAAAGGTTGATGATGACCATGATGTGCATTTGCGACAGGTAGTCTCAAGTTTATTGTAATTGGGAGGCTGTAGTACTACACTAGGCAAAAATTCAGATTCCAAGATTTCCGTTACCGAGACATTCTTAATAAATAAAACTTTCCTGGTGAAAAGAGTAATGTTCGACGCTATGGTGACCTAGCACACTCTTCTATTAGTAATAGGATATGGTAAAAGTTAAAGTCTCGGATTATAAATGAAATAGCTACATTAAATCACTATATCACTTAGCAACAAGAAATGGTAATAAATATATAAACTTAGACACAATTATTGGCAAAATATGGTAAAATGGTTATGGTAATGAGTACGTGGTGTCTCTGGCGAGATCTTAACGCGAACTCCCAAATTTTGGTGAAACGAGCGAATGTGTATATTTGCCTTCTATGCAATTATGCATTTTCGCTGAGTGTTCGATTAAAACTCGAACACCTGGCGAAAATAAATGAAAGGAAGAAGAATCAAAGAAATCTCCTAAAAAATTGAATGCCGTCGGAAGGAACTTTGAAATGTAAGTGGGTATGTAGATGGATGTATGTGTGGGCCGAGCGTCGTGCGCTCTACGAACATCTGAAACTAATGTATGAAGTAGAGCGCGACTAATTAATATTTTTACTCAATGATAACTCTTCGGGCGAACGAACAGTTTTGTTATTAGATTCACTTTTATATTGTAGTTTCATGCGGCACGGAAGGCACTTTAATACTGTGGATCGCGATGTTGATTCCGTAAAGAGTAATCAATGGACACTTTCAGTAACTAAATACACCCCACCCATAAACACGCATACACATCTTTATCAATTTTTGAAGTGAAACTTCTTTACGCGCGCTTGACTTGGGGAGTAAGCTGGCGAACGCGTGACGTAAGCGTTACGAAAAGTGATCGGGCAAGGCGAACGGAAGTTAAGTGGGGGATATAAGCACAGAGGCGCCCGTGGGGCGAGCTTGGTACTACAAGGTCTACAACGAGCTTTTTTTTTTTTTTTTTTCATTAAAATAGAAGATCTATGCAAAAATATTAATTTACCAATGAAACCATGAAATACATTTAAATATTTATAGAAAATTAATATATGTGTATACATGTATATATTGTACATACACATATATATATATACATACAGATGGAGCGAAAGAAGTTTCACTTCAGTCGTGTGGTCATAAGCACACTCGTTTTTTTTTTTTCTTAAATGTCGAAGCACTATGCAGAGATAGGAGCCTTTTGGCCTCGTAAGGGACTTTCTAATTATTGTTACTTTTTTATATTTAATTGCGTCTACTTAGTTTAGTTTTAAGATTTTCCTGTACGTGTCACAATACATATTTTCGTTTCTTTGTTTCTACATAATATTTTATTTATAAAAAAACAAATGTCCATGAAACGTTTGAGAATTTAGTTTTATATTAACACCCCTGTCACAAATATTTATATTCCCGCCAAGCTCCATAAAGAATAGAGATAAACAAACCAATTTAGGGTTATCACAACTCACGTTTTACAAATTTCCTGTTATTTACATGATTACAGACTTTTACATGCTAACTATTTATAAACAATTCCTATTGTAGCATATTTCAATAGAATCATTAAAATAACCTGCATATTAAGTTGGTATTTCGAAAAACCATTAAAAAGTCGACATTAATTTTACATGATAGCCCTACAAAAAAAGAAAGATGGATGTAATCCAGGTATTAAACACATTTATTTTGTGGAATTCAAGCAATGAATAAAGTTGAGGCATAAATGTCAATACAATTTTGCGTATTTTAATTACTTTCAGATTAACTGCATAACACGTCATGCATTGTAATACTTTCAAGTATGGACTAAGTATAATATATATGTATCAAAAAATTTAACCTATTAGGAAATTAACTTACATGTGTATCATATTTCATTCAAATCGGTTAAGCGTTCTATGCAAATGATAAATATCTAAACAAATAAACTGTTTATATTAGTAGGAAGTAGAATTATTACTTTTATGAAAATAATCTATCTAGAAAAGGTTGTTAACATCTGTATTTTAGGCGTAAACTACTCGTTGCCTAGCAACGGTTTGTTTACCTCTATTCTTTATCGAATTTGGCCGACATATAGTACTGTTTTGTTAGTGGCGTTGTCGTCCCAGGGACATGTGTGTAGTTACTGTGTCCTGCCAGCGATGGCTATAACATGCGCTTCAGCAGCTCCTGCAGTACATCTGCTTGGCGGTACAAGTACGTACATTATGGCAGTACGTTATAAGGAAATCATTTTACTTTGCTCTCAAAGTACAACAAAAATTTAATGTATAAAGTTCAATTTGTGTCAATGTTCACGTACAGACACACAAAGAGAAAATTTTAATAGTTTTCGTGATCGAACGTAGTTCACTTGATGGAAACCATTTCATATTTGAGTTGGCTACACTAGTTCACTTGCGACCAGTAAGGGCTAGTAGATACAAGATAAGTCGCTCGTCAATATATGGCACATCGAAATTTAGCAAATATTTGTGATTGTAGAGAACGAGGCTGTCGTGTCGTCTGTACTTCTTGTACAACCCGATGGGATTTCCCATCAGACGTACCCTATCGTGAGCATGTCACCATTATGGTCTTGTATCGGTGCCTACAACGCAACATATGAACAACGCGTCATACTGACGTCAAGCGAATCCTGCATCTCGCAATAAGAGTTTTCTGCGCAACTAGCACGCATACAAGTTCGCGACATCAACCGGCGAGCAAAGTGGGTCACCAGGGGGGCAATCGCGCTAAAATAATTCAAACAAAACAGAATTGGATTGCAACCAAACCATAACTTTTGTTATGTTTCGCATCGCGCTAACGGTTTAACCATAACTGGATCGCAATTGGAACGTAACCGTTGTCAAATGACAAAGTTGAAACAAAACTTTTTCTATGCCATGTCAAACTTACGTCTAAACGATTAGATTTACTTATAATTGATTTAGTATTAATTATTATATCTGATGAAATGTATCACTCATACCTACATTTTTCGAATTGTTTTTTCAATCAGGCTTCCTTCTAAATTAGTCAGATTGTGTGTCGGGGATCGAATCCGGAAGCTTACGGTCAGCAGTCACGCTTGCGAGCACTAATTTCACGAGGCAGTCAATTACTTGATAGATTAGATTAAACATAAGTTTTCCCGGATGAGCTGGTCGCGGCGCACGCGTAATAACTCCACGATAATATTATAAGTGCTGACATTAGAGAAAGGCTCTCCAGCGCTCGCAGCCGGAACTAGGAACTTGTCGTTGAACTGAGATTACTTTAATGAACTGATAATTAAAATCCAAGTCATTATCTACAGTGACTCTGCTTCCTGTCGGCACATTCCACTCGCTGCGACTGTCGTGGCGACGACAACTACTCGCGCGAGTTAAATGTGCTCCTCGCTGGAATGCGACCCCTCTCCCGCTTCCCCGCGCGACGCCTCGAAGCGCTGAGTAGCGATATCATCATTGTTACAATCCTCTAAATATAGTTAAAATCCCCTGTTTTTATTACTGTTTCTGTGAAGTTTTTGTCTTAGTTAAGTTATTTTTTTATTAAGTTTGTTTTTGTTTTTTACATTTTCGACGCGTTAGTGAAGCCTGTTGGTTGGACCAACATTATATTTCAGTCCATGTGTATCTATCAATTTAATTGCAAAATGGCATGACTTCATGAGTAAAATGACCTTGAATCAACATTAAAAAAATTAAATATATATTTTTTTAACTTAATTCTCATTTTTTACAAATGGTTCCGTACAAATAACGTTACAGAGCGAGGTGCACAGCTAATCGCGCGAGTTGTATGTACGTCTTACTAAAGTTCCACACTTCATTGACAAGAAAAGCTTCACCACTGAAGGTAAACCAGTGGTGGCCACGTGGTGAAGGGTCCTAATTGACGAGGGGTAGTCTAGTAGGTCGCGGCGTCAAATATGTGCCATTTATGTTAAATTAAATTATATCTGGTCTTCAAAAGAGAGCGAAAGTTTTGCTCTGCGTCATTGTTCTAAGCGCTGTCGAATAGGAAATACCGAACCGTATCCAATTTTTTGACATTTACAAAAATGAATAGCCAAGTTCGGGTCGGACTCGCGAACAGGGCTCCACACATCTTTAAAAACGGCAAAAAATCACGTTTCTTGGGTGGGAGCCTTAGGTTAGGAAAGTTATTTTTAATTTTAATATTCAAAAAAATATACTGTGAACATTTCAAGCGTCTATCTATTTCCGTTATTAATATGAGGCAAAAAACCGCAAAAAAATCACATTTGTTGTATGGGAGGCCTCCTTAAATATGTTATTTTTTAATTTTTAGTATTTATTATTATAGCGGCAACAAAAACACATAATCTCTGAAAATGTCAACTGTCTAGCTATTACGGTTCATGAGATACAGCCTGGTGACAGGCGGACAGAGAAGTCTCATGAATAGGGTTCCGTTTTATCTATTAGGTACGAAACCCTAAAAATAAGCAACCTTGAATCAAAAACTACAAAACACTAATGCTTCAGTTATTGTAGCACCGAACTTGGAACAGAGATCACGATCATGTTGCGATCCGCCGAGATGAATCTTTGGAGCGCAGGCGGCGCGGCCGAGCGGGCGTGCGGACTCACTAATGTATGCAAACACGAGAGAAAGTGTCAAAAACCAGCTTCATACTTATAAGAACCTGTTGCGTGTGTGTGCGTGTCATACACACAGGTGACAAACGAACGTCTTCATCGTCATGATCATTCTCCATGGTCATACTTTCATAATTTTTTTTTATTAATTTATAAACCAGCGCTTGGCCGCAATCCCGCCTGATGGTAAGCAGTGACGCAATCGTTGATGGTAAAGCGCACTAGTTTATTAAGAGCCTATTCACTTTAGCCTTGAAGACACTCAGATTGTAGTCCGACGGAAACACCGCCGCTGGCAGATTGTTCCAGTCCTCGACAACAACATAAGGGTGGAAACTCGCCGTACGACGTGTCGTCCGATGGTGGAACGGAGATGGGGGAATTAAATCATGCAATTCCCTCGCACACTCCCCAAAATGTATCCTATAGAACACCGAAAGGCTGGCTACTCTACGCCTGTGCTCCAGGCTTTGGAGACCAACTCGTCATTGCAGCATGTCTTCCTCCTTACTTGTCTATTGGTCGGCGTGTCACATAATCTGCCTCACTCATAACTTGTATAGCCGTCCACACGCACACACAACTTGCCGCATCATGTCCTTCTCCTCACCCGACACCCTTTTTAGGGTTCCGTATCTAAAAGATAAAATGGAACCCTATTAATGAGACTTCGCTGTCCGTCTGTCACCAGGCCGTATCTCATGAACCATAATAGCTAGACAGTTGAAATTTTCAGAGATTATGTATTTCTGTTGCCGCTATATCAACAAATACTAAAAATAAAATGTTTAACTGAGGCTCCCACACGACAAACGTGATTTTTTTGCCGTTTTTTGCTTCTTATTAAAAACGGAAATAGATGGACGCTTGAAATGTTCATAGAATATTTGGTTATATATTAAAAATAAATAATTAAAATAAAGTAAATATTGAAGGGGGCTCCCATATAACAGACGTCATTATTTTGTCGTTTTTAAAGATGATACGGAACCCTTCGTGCGCGAGTCCGGCTGGCACTTGGCCGGATTTTTATTTATGAATGACATTCAAAGCACAAGTTAACAGCTTGACAGCCTCCGTGGCGTAGCGATGAGCGGGTTCGATCCCCGCGCAGTGCAAATATTTCTATGCATGAATATGAATATTTGCACTGGTCTGGTCGTGCCTCGGAAAGCACGTTAAGCCGTTGGTCCCGGTTGTCATACGAACATCTAGTGGCAGTCGTTACGGGTTGTTGGAGCCCTCAAAAGTCCTACAATTGGTCTAACTGCAATGCTTCGATATCGCCTTCGGGTCGTGAAGGTCAGACGGCAGTCGCTTTATTTAAAATATCGAAGTTTAGCCAAAATCAGCAGTTAGACTGGTAAAGTGGACCCCAGACTCTAAAGCTGAAAGCTTCGTATACGACTGGGATTAACGCTGAGATAAAGAAGACGATTCAAAGCACAAACTAACATTCTGCAAAGTTGTAATTTTCTATATTTCCAAAGGTGGACTACGTCGTACATTCAGCGACTAGGTCGCTGGCCATTCCAGAATTATAAATATGTACTTACTATTTTTTTTTTTTTTTAATTGTTATAAACTAGCGCCTGACTGCAATCCCTCCTGATGGTAAGCAGTGATGCAATCGTTGGTGGTAAAGCGCGCTAGTTTATTAAACCAATTCACTTAAAAAACGTAGTGAATAGGAAGGAAGACGGCAGTTGAGCGAGGTGGTGCAATGTTAAACCCAACAACACGACCAACGATGCTGCACAAAAGGGAGATTGATGTGGAGACCCTCCACGACCAAACTCCCGACACAACAACACTTGACGCATCGTACCCGGCACACATCGCAACACAACTGCTCAGACCCGTCCTCCGTACGGCTTCACCAGACATCATGCCGGAACACGACGAATCGCTTGGCGGCAAGACTTTGTCTGGTGGGTGGTAACTTCTACCGGCAGCCGATGTGGCCTACCACCGAGAAATACTACTAAGTATATTATAAGCTTTATCCTATTAATTGAAAGTTATAGCAAGTACTCGTATGTGTGGTTTTAATTTCATGTTTTTTTTTTTTAATAATTATAAACTAGCGCTTGACCGCAATCCCGCCTGATGGTAAGCAGTGATGCGATCGTTGATGGTAAAGCGCGCTAGTTTATTAAGAGCCTATTCACTGAGAAAAACTGAGCGAATAGGAAGGAAGACGGCAGTTGAGCGAGGTGAGCAATGTAAAACCTAATAATATGATTAACTATGCTGCGCCAAAGGGAGATTGATCTGAAGACCCTCCAAGACTAAACTCCCAACACAACAACATTTGGCGCATCGTACCCGGCACACATCGCAACACAACTGCTCAGACCCGTCCTACGATTACTAGATAACTATATTTACTTCTCTCAAACTTCATGAAAACATCGTAAGGTAACCAACATGTCGTAGAAGCACTCACTGGGCTGACATGTGAGGTATATAGTCTCAGTGTGCCCCACACAAGTGTCCCAGCGGTGGTCATAATATAAGGCTTATGATGATTATCATTATCATGTAGCAATTATTGTCATTACCTGCAGTTCATTTAAAAAAAAATACTGAATAGACTGAGTTTATAATGACGGAACGAGGCTTGATTTAGTTTAATAAATTTCTAGTTATCACTTGATATAGCATGATTGGATGCACAGGACTAGGTTGATTCAGCAGAACGTAAAAACTGCGACATCGTACTGTTTTATTTGCAACCATTAATTATTTTAATGTTTCAATTTGATTGTAATGAGTTCAACACTTTAAAATAATAATTAATAGCGACAGTGATGAGTAATTCCTTTTTTCATGAAGGTGACTTTCAAATATATAATTAAATAACTTAATCATAGCCTGCAGTCTTATAAATATTAATGAAAAATAGAGAGGCTGCCGTAAAAAAATAATAATCTCTCGCGGAGTTGTTACATTCTCAAAATGTTTTGGACTTAACATTTATTATCACGAACATTTATTTTAGAGGTTTCTAAAAGTGTTTTTTTTTTAACAAAATTTTACTTTTTAATTATAATAATTGTCCACTTACCATTTTCTTCATATATTATCCAAAAGGTCACTATAAACCGTCTATAATTTCACTCCAGAGTTTAAAAGTAAAAAAAAACACAACTGTCACTGCATTCCGCGGCGCCAAAATTATTAAGTTTTTTTTTTTTTAATTCATAGTTTACGTGACCGCGGGGTTACGGCCGTTCAGGCTGCGACGTTTATTATGTTTTGGACGCGTGTGTTGGAGATGAACGAAGGACTTGCACTGAGTTCACAGCTCCAAGAGAATTCTACTAAAGAAAGTGGGGTACCATTTCCTATACACTACATGTTAGCCTCTAGAGCTCGTAAGATGACGACACGCGAAGTACAACCGTATGACAAAATGTGAAAGTTGAAATTGTATTACTTCAGCGGACGAGAAGAGGGGCTTAAAAGCTTGTTTAAAAACTCTAATATTAGTTTAGAAAATACTTTAAATAGACGCATAATTTTAAAATTAATAGTCAAATTGACTTTGGAGATATTTTAACTGGTTTTTATGTAACCTAGAAGAGCGGCAAGAGTCGTTTCTACCGCGATGTTATCACATCGCAATGCGGGAAGGTTGCTTTGTGCCACATGCATCTCTTCCTGAGGGAGACTCCTTCTTCCAAGTAGGTACTGAGTTTGTATGAATGTAGGTGTGTACAAGAATACAGAAAGGCCATTGAAACGATAGAAGCATCATGTTTAAGATATGGTCAGAACTTAGAAAACATAGAAAGGGAGGGGAAAACATAACGGGGGAGTGGTACTGAGAGGGCCGCTGGTAGACATGTGTGGAGATGACATGGACCTTGGGGTAGGGGCTGGAGAAGACATCTGTCGCCCCCCATACATCAGGACCCGAGGTGGCGGCGCGAAGTGATCCACGCGTGCCACTCTTAGACATGACGAGGGGAGTCATACACCTCTCTCCTCTGGCCAGCACCAATCGGGGGTTGCGGAAGCAGTATTCGTTGTCGCCACTCCGGGTGTAGGCGTGAGATGGAACGCCGCCGGGGTGGTTTTTAGTCAATAAGAATATAAGACACCCCGTCGCCCGGATTTTCCACCCCGGAAACAAAAAAAGGGGGGCAGGAGGAGGATGAGCCCAGTAACTGGCCAGTTGGCAGGTCAGGTCTTCTGTGACGCAGGAGAAAAGGATTTTTGTAATAAGATGTGCAGCTAGCTATACGTGAACTGCACTATATTGTCTGACGATGTATCATTTTAACAGTGTTGGCCCAGTGATAACGGCCGTGTATTACCTACCAGTAGGTCGCAGGTTGGAACATAGATAGCCGCTTTGATTTATCTAATTTATTACATTACCACTGCAGTCTGCTAATAGTCGATTGTGGGGAACTAGTCCGTCATCAACGCGAACACTACACTTAGTAGTAATGGCACTGTATTTATTGCTACACAGTCATCGTCGTATCGTGGTGGCCTAGTGGTTAAAACACATGCGTCTCAAGTATGAGTGTTGCGGGTTCGCTTCCAGGTCAGACATTACCAATGCAATTTTTATAAGTTATATATACTTTCTAAGTATATCTTGGACACCAATTACTGATTAAAAGGTGAAGGAAAACACCTCGATAAAACTTGGACTTTAAGTCTGAAATTGCCAACCCGCATTGAGCAAGCGTGGTGATTACGCTCAATCCTTCTCTGTATGAGAGGGTCGATGATGATGACTCATCAAAGTCATCTGCGAGTGTGAACCTGTGCGGGCGGCGCCAACACGCAACGTGCAGCCTAATGAGTGACCGCCGCGCGCCGGCTCAAATATCGGCTGAGCACCATTTAGCGTAGCCACAGAGTGTGCCATTTATTAGGAATAAGTAAAAGTGACAACTGTTGAGAGATGACGCCAACATACAGTCTTTTTTTTTTGTAGTGTGGCACTAGGTATGACTTTGTGGCAATTTCAAGTATAAGAAAAATCTTCAAAAGTTCTTCTTTCTTTCTTTTTTGGCTTCGTACGGTTTTTGCATTTAGCCATTGTCACGTAATGAATTATCCATGTCGAAAAAGACGGCCACGTGAACCGTCTACAAGGGACGTTTGAGGCAAAGTCATGATGAGGCCACTATGCTGCTATATCTCAATGTTCTTTATGAATTATATACTGTATGCACTTTTTACTACATAAATCACGCACTTTTATTTGGTAAACAACACTATAAATAATTTTAAAAGTCCAATGAAAAATTCATCCAAAACTCCCAACATACAGTTAATACTGCTCACTGAACCAGTAGGACTATAGGGATCATAGAGGCGGACGCGTGCGTGACGTCACGCGCTCTCAACGATACACAAACAGGTTCCGTTGACTTTCGAACGAGTGTTTACGTAATGCACAAATTGTTACCGCGCCTTGAGACAGGACAGGTTGCTCCGCGCCGCGCTGCTATGAAACGAAAGCCCCACTAAAGAACAATGTCCAAAGTAACATGACATCAAGCGTCTGTGCTGAAGGAACGAACAGGGTTTGTAGTACATATGTTTTTTTTTTCCTAGTCAAGTCGCTAATTGCGCAATGCCACTACCTAGTACTTATGTTGCCAGTTATTTTAAAATCTAAGGGCGATCTTTTTTTTTTATACGGACAAATCACACAGATTGAGCTAGCCCCAAAGTAAGTTCGAGACTTGTGTTATGGGATACTAACTCAACGATACTATATTTATAATAGATACGTATATAGATAAACATCCAAGACCCAGGCCAATCAGGAAAAGTTAGTTTTTCCATCATGACCTGACCAGGGATCGAACCCGGGCCTCCACGTCGCAGGCAGGCGTGTTGACCGCCACGGAGGCCTACCGGGGATCTAACTAGCTTCCAGATTACTACTGACGAACTTGCAAGTGTTTGTCAACCTTGATGACCAGAGATTAAAATCTACTCTGTGGTAGGCCATAATATCGGCTGCCGGCAGCAGTTACAACCCGCCAGACAGTCTTGCCGCCAAGCGTTTCATCGTGCTCCGACATGATGTCTGGTGAAGCCGTACGGAGGACGGATCTGAGTAGTTGTGTTGCGATGTGTGTCGGGTACAATACACATAATGTTATTGTGTCGGGAGTTTGGTCGTGGAAGGTCCCAGATCAATCTCCCTCTGGGGCAGCATCGTTGGTCGTGTTGTTGGGTTTAACATTGCACCACCTCGCTCAACTGCCGTCTTTTTTCCTATTCACTAAGTTTTTAAGCTTAATAAACTGGCGCTCTTTACCATAAACGATTGCATCACTGCTTACCATCAGGCTGGACTGCAGTCAAGCACTATTTAATAATTATTTAAAAGAAGGACCCCGTACTCAGCAGATACGTTTGTCGTTTGTCGGTCTCCGTGGCGCAGCGGTCAACACGCCTGACTGCGACGTGGAGGCCCCGGGTTCGATCCCCGGCCAGGTCATGATGGGAAACGATCTTTTCCTGATTGGCCTGGGTCTTGGATGTTTATCTATATATGTATCTATTATAAAATATAGTATCGTTGAGTTAGTATCCCATAACACAAGTCTCGAACTTACTTTGGGGCTAGCTCAATCTGTGTGATTTGTCCGTCAAAAAAAAAAAAAAAACTTTGATTCAATAAATAATATGTAAATAAACCCCCAAAAGTCTTCCTAATTAATGCTACAACAAACATCATCGATCAGCACGAGACCGTGGGTTCCTAGAAAGATAAGGATATAGCGTCTCGTTGAACTTTGATTGCTTGTTGAAATCCTCATACCTATAAGTCTTCCACAACTAACACGACTTCTTCACTCCTAAGTATCAGTAGGACCCCGATTATCCGGACTTCGGTTATGTGGATTCGGGATTATCTGGACTGCCAACTTTGTCGAGTTTATTTGCACATTATAGATAACGTTTTTAATAAACATCTGACATTACATATGTATGTACGTCCATTTGTTTTTTTTTTTTAATTATGAGCTAGTGCTTGACAGCAATCCCGTCTGATGGTAAGAGTGATGCTATAGTTGATGGTAAAGCGCTCTAGTTTATTAAGAGAGGAAGGAAGACGGTAGTTGCAATGTTAAACCCAACAACACGACTAACGATGTCGCGCCAGAGGGAGATTGATCTGAAGACCCTCCACGACTAAACTCCCGACACAATAACATTTGGCGCATCGTATCCGGCACACGTCGCAATACAAATCTCGCCTTTCATCATACATTGGGTTATCCGGGTGCCTACCGACAACTATTACTCCGGATAATCAGGGTCCTATTTTACATAGTTAAATTAAAGGCTTCATGCAGTGATCGTTGGCTCGACTCCAAGGTTCGGGTCCGGCGAGGTGATGTTGGGTTTCTCCCAACATCACCTCGCTCTGTATGTGTCTCGTGAAGCTGCTCGGCTGGTGGCACAAGGCTCACTGCCCATTACGTAAGACATTAGGGTGTGGCTGGCTCTTTAGTTTCGTTAAAGTGAGTGAATTTCTAATAATCTGCAATATTTTCTTCATTACGTCAATGGGGGCGAGCACATGAAACTCTTCACTAAGTAGGTATTGTACACAGCATGATGTAACCGGAAATGTCATCCTCATGAGTTTGACAGATTTCTCTCGTACACGTAATATTGACAGTGACAGGCCGGTCGGGCTGCACTATATCGGGGAGCGTGGTGCTATGTTAAGACATGGACAAAATATCATTGATGAAATAATTATTAGTCATAAGTGTTGACTCCGCCGCCCCTGACTTGAGCAATGCGGGCTCAGCGGTACGGGCGCTACATAATATGATAGCTACTGTCCCGCACTGGGCATATGATAGGTCACAGCCTACAGTCTCTCGGAGGCTTTTGTGCCAGCGTTGGGAATATTATAGACTAATTATGGCTGTCATTGACCAATTTTATTAACACACACACACTGGAGCACAGGCGTAGAGTGGTCAGCCTTTCGGTCTTCTATATGATGCATTCTGGCGAGTGCAAGGGAATTTCATGATTTAATTCCCCCGTTTCCGTTCCACCATCGGACAACCCGTCGTACGGCGACTATCCACCCTTACGTTGTTGACACCACTACGATCCAGACGAAGCGTTTCGCTTCTTCTTTTATACCGCGTACATCGAAGGACTAGAACAATTTGCCAGCGGCGGTGTTTCCGTCACACTACAATTTGAGTGTCTTCAAGGCTAGAGTGAATAGGCTCTTAATAAACTATCGCGCTTTACCATCAACGATCGCATCACTGCTTACCATCAGGCGGGATTGCGGCCAAGCGCTAGTTTATAATAGGGTATATGACTAAAAAAATCTAATTAGTCCGTCAGTCAGATTTCCAAAATAATACTAGACACGTATTTTTTGTTTTATCAAAACAATAAAAATTTACAACTATAAAAGGCATCAAAGATAAGGAGTGCTGGCTGGTGACGTCACTGGGTCGTTAAAAAGTGTAGCGTCTAGAGACATCACACGAGTTTTCAACGCACTGTGTCGTCTTCATTTTTTGTTTATATTTGTTTAAAAAAAAACACACACTTTTATATTGTTATATATGGCAGACTGTGTACCACCAGGGACACCAGACAGGCTGTCAGCTTGGATAGTAAGAGTGGTCATCGCCGCCTCAATACAACTTCAGAAGATGCGTTTACATTACAGAGCGAAAGCTAAAATGTGTCTGTACCTATATGCCTGTAGTCCAATACACAACATCACTCTGACTCTTCCAGCTGGAATAGTCGGAGTTCCTCCATGTATTTCATAATCCAGCATCCATTGAGGGCTATCATTTTTGTACTCACTAGTTGGCGCCACTGTCGAGTGTGGTGACAAAACCCGCCACACTTTTTCCCACCCACTGCAACTCCTGAAAGCCAGAATCAACAGTGGAGACCGCCAGAAAAACGCCGAGCAATGAAGCTCTACGAGTCCCGGAGAAACGATTCAACTGTCTTGGGTCCCGCAACGAAATTAATCAGAAAAGAATAGCGGAGGAGTAAGAAAAAATATATTTTTTCCACTTCATTTCACATTTAGATTATATTTACACAAACAAAACAGTAAACAGTAAACAAACTAACCTCTGAAATAGCTGTTCTTTCAGCCCGCGTGATGTGTGCCACTTTTTCTTAGATCCGTCTCTAAAGCACTGACATACCAATGTATGTTACTCATATTAGTCATAATTAATCTCCGGTATTGCAAAATAACGAAGACGCAGCGTGGGTAGGCCCCCAACAAGGTGGACCGACGACCTAGTGAAGGTCGCGGGAAACTGTTGGTTCCGGGAGGCGCAGGATCGGTCGTCGTGGAGATTCTTGGGGGAGGCCTATGTCCAGCAGTGGACTTCTTTCGACTGAAATGATGATGATGATTGCAAAATATTCACAACATTATTTTAATTAAAAATAAACCCGCGTAGCTCACCTACAAACTGTGACTATTATCAACGTATACGAAAATCTATAATGAGGAAGATCGAAGCTATAGCTCTCATTATAAACATATTTTCAGTAAGTAGCAGTCCTTAATATCTATTTGTTCCTGCTGGACAGTTTGCTGCGCCATGGCTCTCCAAATAATTTGAATAATTTTATGGTTTGATTTTAGTATAGGTCCTATAATATTAAAGATAAAGATTCATTTATTACGTAACTGTACATATTGATGTTATTTAATTATGTTAATACAATGCTTTCACTCAACAGTCTATCCAAGTCGGACATGTAATATCAAAGTAATAATAGCTTTATAAACAATACGACAAGTCTAAATTACATTATTACCTCTTACCAAAATATTCATTTTAATTATAGACCACATTATCAATTAAAATTTCTTTAAAATTGTTTTATATATATTTCCATTTAATTGTTTAATTGCTATTGGCAGTTGATTGTACACGCGAATGGCAGTAATATATGTACTTTTATAATTTAAAAAAAAAAAACAAATTAATATTAGGTATATTTTTATTGTCTGTGAACATTTTTGTTCGAGTCACATTTAAAATTATTCTATTGTTCTAATGATAAACATATTATAAGAAAAACTCCTACGTGAAACAAAGATGTTATGTTAATTAACCCCTTCATTCATAAATGTTTCATTTAATCATCGTCATTACCTTTAATCATCGTTTATGAATAAACTTCTTAAATACTATGGTGTTTATTAATAAACGATGATTAAAGTTAAGTGATGTTAAAACGTCAAAAGTGATCGCATCACTGCTTACCATCAGGCGGGATTGCGGTCAAGCGCTAGTTTAAAATTATTAAAAAAAAATGTATGGTTAAGCCATCTTTAATTACTAGATAACTTTAAGCAACGTTTATGAATAGAAGGGTACTTATATGTTTTGGCACATGCCATAGGTCTTAGAAAAACTTCTTCAAAGATGTTATGTTAATTACGTGTTGGGAAATTTTTAGCAATACAGCATACCAGCAGTTCCATGGTGTATGAACAAGCAAGCGAACCTAATAAACCTACCATTGTTTAAGAAACCTTAGCAAAGTGTTTCGAAATTGATTCCCCGTAACTAAATATTTAAAGGACACCCATTCCGATGCCCAAGTGTGCCCTAACCATGTGACCTGATAGTGTGCGTGACGTCACTTTTGGTGAAATTTTAGGTATAGTTCCTTGTTCCGCCACATAAGCTGTCAACTGATACTGGCCGTTAATAAACAAAAGCCTATAATAAAATTACCAAGATGGCGTCATCTGGCTCATTCGCGCCAAAAATATTGACAGATAAGAGAAAGCGAAGGCACATCCGTATTGAGCCGACATACCACACACAACCTCCTCTCAGCTCACCTGCGCGTCGCGCACCGAGTTGCGGATATTTACAAATAAGCTTGGAATGCGACACACTTCGACATGAATGAAAAGCGACTAATGTGAATAATTTCGCAATTATGCGATATACGTAGAAAGGTTTAATCATTGTTTTTTTAACAATGTCGTAGGTAGGCGGTCTTTATGGTATATTAAAAAGTGGCGTCTCTTTTGCGTCAACTTTTACTGTTTGGTCAAGTTTCTTTATGTGTTTGTCCATTGTCAGGTTTCTTTCTAACCTATTTGAGACAGACACAATACACCGCACTGCAAGCTCTAACTAGATTCCGGCAAAAGGTTACCACAGCAGACACTACAACTCGCGCGAGTTTAAGCGCGGGTGTACGGGTCCTAAATTGTCGTGGGTTAAGTAAACACCTTAGGTTCCTGTAGCTACTCTCTGCGCTCATGTCGGCTTGCGTCACTGTCCCGTTCGTAAACTAAGTCTTAGAAACTAAAATTCGAAGACATGACATCCTCCAACCCGTACCCGGACAGCGCAGAGGACAGCTTCCAATTACTTCATGGAACCTGTTGAGAGGTTTCAATGTGATCTCTGTGTTAAAGACGGTGCATATTGCATGTGGGTAGTTGACTGAGAGAGGTATAACTAAAACGAACACAATATTATGCTGTTTTCATGTGGAAGGCATCACTATCAATAGGGTATTTGACTAAAAAAAACTAATTAGTCCGTCAGTCAGATTTCCAAAAAATACTAGGCACGTATTTTTTCTTTTTTCATATAAACAAAAAATGAAGACGACACAGTGCGTTGAAAACTCGAGTGACGTCACAACACTGTACACTTTTTACTGGCCAGTGACGTCACCAGCCACCACTCCTGATCTTTGATGCCTTTTATATTTGTAAATGTTTATTGTTTTGATAAAACAAAAAATACGTGTCTAGTATTTTTTGAAAATCTGACTGACGGACTAATTAGTTTTTTTTAGTCAAATACCCTATTGTAATCATTTTGAGGTATATTGCTAGTCCATTGCTTTATAAGTTGGAAAAATTTCTGTAAGTTTGAGTAGGTTATCATCATCATCTGCCTCTACTCGTCCACTGCTGGACATAGGTCTCCTCCATGGCACGCCAACAAGCTCGATCCTGAGCAGTTCTCCGTCAGCCACAACCAGCCACCTTTTTGATGTCGTCGCTCCATCTCGCCCAAGGGCGTCCTATGCTACGTTTGCCGAGACACGGTATCCACTCGAGGACTCGTTTACCCCAACGGCAACGGCATATGTGACCAGCCCATTGCCACTGCAGCTTGCTAATCCTCTCAGCTAAGTCGGTGACTTTGGTCCTCTGTCGGATCACCTCATTTCTGATGCTGTCCTTTAGAGAGTCCAATAAAGCTAAGAGGAGTAGGTTATAGTACCTACATTATATTATAAGCGAGTTAAGTTGAACATTATAGCCGAGTCGTTATTGGTATAAGAAAACAGAGGCTGTAATTTATCAAAGCGCACACAAAACTATGTCATACGACGTTTTATGACATACTAGCGGCCGCCAGCGACTTCGTTGGCGTTGAGTTAGTTATGCTCCGCTCCTATTGCTCGCAGCGTGATGTTATATAGCCCAAAGCCTTCCTAGATTAATGGGCTATCCAATGCAAAACGAATTTTTCAAATCGGACCCGTAGTTCTCGAGTTTAGCGCGTTCAAACAAACAAACTCTTCAGCTTTATATATTCATGGATTCAGGATGTTTGTGTATGTGAATTTTAAACAAATTCACATACACAAACATCCAGACCCGGAACAACTAGGTAGTAGGTACTCTACTACTGTAGGTCATACAAATATTTGTTCCGTGTGGGAATCGAACCCGCGACACACAGCGCAGCAGTCAATTGCTCAACCACTGCGTCAATCTAATATATATCTATACTAATATATAAAGCTGAAGAGTTTGTTGGTCTGAACGCGCTAATCTCAGGAACTACTGGTCCGAATTGAATATATAGATGTGCGAGGAAATAAATTATACTCGGACTTTCTTAAACGAATCAAAGAAGCAGTAAAAAATTTAACAATTTGTAAAATTGATAAACTTTTTATTAGCGCTTTTTTTAGGCCACGGCACATGAAACAGCCAGTACTAGTGATAAAGAAAATTAATGTTTTTGTTAGAGATGAATGGTTCTAATTTATGCCCTAAATTAATTGACTTAATGACTTAAATGTTTATTTATTATAATTCTTCTCCATTTTGTTCATCAGCGGGCTTGTATTCTTCTGCATCTTGATTTTTTTTTAATAATTATAAACGAGCGCTTGACCGCAATCCCGCCTGATGGTAAGCAGTGATGCGGTCGTTGATGGTAAGGCGCGCTAGTTTATTAAGAGCCTATTCACTCAGAAAAACTGAGCGAATAGGAAGGAAGACGGCAGTTGAGCGAGGTGATGCAATGTTAAACCCAACAACACGACCAACGATGCTGCGCCAAAGGGAGATTGATCTGAAGACCCTCCACGACCAAACTCCCAACACAACAACATTAGACGCATCGTACCCGGCACACATCGCAACACAACTGCTCAGACCCGTCCTCCGTACGGCTTCACCAGCCATCATGCCGGAACACGACAAATCCCTTGGCGGCAAGGCTTTTTGTGGTGGGTGGTAACTTCTGCCGGCGCCTGATGTTATGGCCTACCACCGAGAAAAGATTAATATAACATGGTTTAAAGTTTATTGACAAAAAATGTGCGTCTTACAATACAACACCGCACAAGTGCGTAGTGAGATACAATACGATCACAGAATGAATTGCAATACAATATTCACGACGATACACGATTTTTTTTAAACGTTGCCCCACATTAGTAATTTCTGCTGTATCGTGGGTGAGTTTACAAGTAAACAAACTCACACACACAAACATCCAGACCCGGAACAATTACTTGTAGGTCATACAAATAATTGTTCCGTGTGGGAATCGAACCCGCGACACACAGCGCAGCAGTCAATTGCTCAACCACTGCGTCAATCTAATATACAGTATGTTACGAAAACCCTGTCCGACCCATAAGGATAATAGAGGTTAGGTAAACACATGACCAAATATAATATAAAATTTTACGTATTCATCATAGTACCAATACAAATGAATTTTGAAATAATCTTTTTTTCCAACGAATTAATTCCAATTTCCCCGAAATTTGGTAATTTTTAAAAAGTGACAACACCATTATTATTATGAGCGAATAGCGATGCGACCACGTGTCGCGTGTCCTGCCGCCCGTCCCCCGCGGTCGGCAGGCGAAGGGTGGTCAACGCACATTTAATAAGTTACCTCCTTTTGCGAAATAATATTTTTTTTTTTTAGGGGGATTTTTTTTTTAAGTAAAGCCCGGTTTTGTATGCATTAGTAGAATCAGTTATCGATACCTAACAACACCTTCACGGGTCGGACAGGGTTTTCGTAACATACTGTATATCTATACTAATATACAGTATGTTACAAAAACCCTGTCCGACCCGTGAAGGTGTTGTTAGGTATCGTTAGCTGATTCTACTAATGCGTACATAACCTGGCTAAACTAAAAAAAAAAAATACCCCCTTAAAAATAAATAACTTAAATAAAATAAATAGGTAATTTCATGGCAACACAGGCACAGGTCATGACCTCAGTTGACCTCATGCATGTAGGTATTGGTAGTCTAACCACGTTTATCGACTCTAGAAAGAAACAATGATACCTACTTAGGCAGCTCGTGAAAAGAACTTTTTTTTAAGTAGGAAGGTCGTCTGACCCTCCGAATGTATCTTCGAATTTCATTCGATGAGCACAATGGCTGTGGCGGAGATGTTGTTCCATATTTCGTTCACTAAGAACGATACCGGCTGGCACCGTCCCACGAGATTAGCACGGTGTTTCACAACGTTAGTCCACTCCTACCAATCCACTGCTCGCCGAACTGATAGTGGAGGTACTCACGTACAGGTCGGCAAAAATATGGTGGGGCACCGTCATGCTGGAACCACATTGACCAAGAAGTAGTCACATCCGAATCGTTCAACACCTGATCACAACACAACACAATTGCAGTTTCACTAGGTACCTTCCATCAGCAGGTTACATTACGTTAGAAAACTATATGATCACACAATAAACGATACGTCTACACGGACGCGATGTCTACGCGAAACTAATAAATTTAAAATAAAAATGATTTTTATTTCATAAAAATAGGTACTCTAACTGCACGGCGGTGCCCTTTGACTAGAGGTGTGAAAGTATTCAAAATATTTCTCGTATCGATTTTTGGTATCAATTTTGTATTTCAGAATTTCACGCATCGATTCAACATCGCATGGCATTCTTTAGATTTTAGAACTTTCACATAACTTAAATCAGGTGAACTTAAATGCTTTACATTCTTTATAATATTCTCCTAAAATCGTATTTCATAAGACCTTTCTAGTTCCTATTTACTAATAATAGGTACTTGTGTTACAATATTGTTATGAGTAATTAATCGATAATCAAAAAAAGTACTTTTACCATTAGGTAATCTGTGTTTTTACAACAAATCATTCGGCCAGGTACAGTTTCGAATAATAGCTACAAAAACAAAACGTTTTTACGCATAAACTAGCACAGCTCTAATTATTCCTTTGCCGCCGTCGGCGGCTAGACACACTGACGCCGCTAAAGAACCTAAAAAAATAATCAAAAGAAAGCCGACAATTATAAGGTCTAAAATGGTGTTTACACTTTTTTAAATTTCCCGAATTTTGGGGAAGTTACAGTAAATTCGCTGGTAAAAAAGATTATTTCAAAATTCATTAATATTGTTACTATGATGATTATGCAAAATTTTATATTTTATTTGGTCATTTGTTTACCTAACCCTTATTATCCTTGTGGGTCGGACAGGGTTTTCGTAACATACTGTATAAAGCTGAAGAGTTTGTTGGTCTGAACGCGCTAATCTCAGGAACTACTGGTCCGAATTGAAAAAATCTTTTTGCGTTAGATAGCCCATTAATCCAGGAAGGCTTTAGGAGCGTATAACAAAAACATATCGAAAACTACGCGGGTGAAACCGCAAGGCGCAGCTGGTATGTTATAAAATACTTTTACTGGTCAATAATATTTTAAACCTAAACTAATTCGGCGTTTCCTATCTCAGAACTTTGAGAAGAAAGCCCGAAACATACTCAGGGGTCTCAGTCTCTTTTAGTCCAGTACTCAGGGGCGTAGATACCGCCGTATCTGCCCGGGGCCCCCGGGCCACGGGGGCCCCCAACTCGCGGAAGCAAAAATTTATAATAACTTGCCAACTTTTTTTTTATTTCACGATAGACAAAAGTCAAAAAAGCAATTTCTCCTTTTCCCGCGTAATGGCCTCTACACATTGCGCACGACGAGCGACGGGCCACAACGGGCGGACGAGCGATATCCAATGAGATCTCTGATTTTCCGAACGGTTCCGGGGGAAGTGAAGTTCTCAAATTTTGGAAAAGTGAGAGACAGATAAATACAGTATGTTAAGAAAACCCTGTCCGACCCATAAGGATAATAAAGGTTCGGTAAACACATGACCAAATATAATATAAAATTTTACGTAATCATCATAGTACCAATACAAATGAATTTTGAAATAATCTTTTTTTCCCGCGACTTAATTCCAACTTCCCCGAAATTTGGTAATTTTTAAAAAGTGACAACACCGGTATTATTATGAGCAAATAGCGATGCGACCACGTGCCGCGTTCCATGCCGCCCGCCGCCCGCGGAAGTGTGCATAACGCACATTTATTAAGTTACCTCTTTTTGCGAAATAATATTTATTTTTTTAAAGGGATTTTGTTTAACTTTAGCCCGGTTTTGTATGCATTAGTAGAATCAGCAGTTATCGATACCTAACAACACCTTCACGGGTCGGACAGGGTTTTCTTAACATACTGTAGGTACCTATAATGAATAAATATTTCAATTAATTTTATGCAATTTTTTTTCTTTTGTGAGTTTAATTTACCCTTCCTAAGGGCCCCAAACAAGGGGGCCCCGCTAAAGCACGCTACGCTTCTGAGTACCTAAACTTAAACAATTCGACCAACAACACCACTGGTGGACATTTATGTGGACTCTCTCTTCAGTGTATAATCAGTAGCCGTAATCAATAGTGACGCTCACCAAAGTTTCTATTCAATAAATCATGATCAACACGCTCATCATAATATCCTTGCAAGGTGTGGCTTTCGTTACGCAACTGTTAGTGATATTGAATATTATGATGAGATCACTTTCACCGCGCTCACCGCCCAGCGACCAGCGACGAGTCACCGACGTCACATGCAGTCACAGTGGTCAACATTAGAACTCGGCCGAGGTGCAGCTGGGTGATGCATTTCAATTAATAAAACACTTAAAGAGATCTCACTGATCAGTCGAGGCGGTTTGTCTAGCGTTATCTAAAGGTGGACTGGCAGAAAACGCCCATCTCTGCACAAGTGTGCTTATAATGTCAAACCCTGTTTCGGTTTTTTTAAATAAAACGTCGCCCCACACTAGGAATTTCTCCTGTATTGTAAGTAATCGAACCCACGTCGACACGCCAGACACGTTAACCACTACCATGTTCTGAACACGCGTGAAACAGTCACTGAAACTTAGTATAATTTTGTAAGTATTATGTTTTATTTTGTTACTCTGATTGTTGATTCTTGAGTAAAGTACCCATTATCTTTTATTGGAGTTTATTAACTTTTAATGGTGGTATATCGTCTCGGTGGTAGGCCATAACACCGGCCGCCATCAGACAAAGTTTTTCCGCCCAGCGGTTTGTCGTGTTCCAGCATGATGTCTGGTGAATCCGTACGGAGGACGGGTCTGAGCAGTTGTGTTGCTATGTGTGCCGGGTACGATGCGTCAAATATTGTTGTGTTGGGAGTTTGGTCGTGGAAGGTCTCCAGATCAATCTCCCTTTGGCGCAGCATCGTTGGTCGCATGTATGCGCCCCAGTACAGCACGTACATTTACCGCGATCAGTCACGGCTTACACAAATGAAATCTCCGACCACTCCACAACAAAATTAAGGAACTTACCTAGGACACATCGTGCTTCCGTCGTGGGATGAAATACCGGAGAGCCGGCGCGCGCGCCGACTTACAAAGCTGTCCGAGGGGGGTGATTGCCCCCCTGGACCCCGGTTGGACTGGGTTGGGTTGTTGGGTTTACTGTACTGCCCGCATCCATCGGCTTCCGGCGACCTTCACCAGGTCATCGGTGCACCTTGTTTGGAGCCTCCCACTCCCACTCCAGAACCTTACTGCCCCATCGGCCATCGGTTCTACGAACAATGTGCCCCGCCCAGTGCCACTTTAGCTTTAGCCACTCGAAGAGCTATGTCAGTGTACAGTAAATTATTTATTTATGTCGTCACTAGCACCTGTAACAGCCCCACGACCTGCTGCAGCCGAGGTCTAGCTTTCGGCTGCAATTTATTTCGATATCATGCCGCGGCAAGCAATTCCATCCAGCGAGACGTATAGGTCCATAGATATCAAAAATATCTCTGTGTATGGGTCACTGTCGTCTGTGGGTATGATTGCTAAGTTAGTTGTTAATGGGGCTCAGTCCGGTCGATGTACAAAAAAACTTCCAATCAGCGTAAAGTATAACTAATTGATGGCAGAGTGGTTGGACTATCAGCGGGATACCACAGGATGCCACACAACCTATGGTGCCATGTTGCCTGTTGGACTAATATTTGTTCTGTTATCTTTTCTAGTACTGTCTCTGATCAGTCCCCGCTGGTATCCGTCTGTCGTAGTTCCAATTGCATGTGATGTTCACAGTTAGCTGGTCGGCGGACGCTAGTGGACTACTGCACACTAAAACAAGTTATAACATACCTAGCACACAACATATGCATTCAAGAGCCGTGAACTTTCTCGCGAAGGCCGAAGGGCGCGGCAACTTTCACTCAGTGGGGAGACCACACGCGAGGTGCCGCCCGCGGACTGTCCCAATAATGGCCCCGACTCCCTTGTTCACAAACTCAATTAAATTTAAATTCAGTGAATCTTTTTATTTCTATTTCATTAAGAAAAGATAAAATGTCTGTTTAGACCTGTCAAATTAGTGCGCTCCTGACGTAAACTGGTGTATTGAAAAGACGATGATTCATTTACAAGTCAACGTTTTACACAATATAAACTGATTGTTGAGGTGACAGTCAGATCGTTTACAATCTATGACACTTGGTGGAGTGCAGTGTGTCTACGATTACCTACTGTGTGAACACTGGGTTTGAGAGTTTTATTATTAAAAAAGGTAGTTTTATTGGTTCAAGAGAACCTCCGTGGCGTGGCGGTAGCGAACGCGGACGCTGCGCAAGGAGGGAATATTTACAGGGGTTCGGGCCCCGCGCAATGTAAATATTTGTATGCATGAATATGAATATTTGCACTGGTCTGGTCGTGCCTCGGAAAGCACGTTAAGCCGTTGGTTCCGGTTGGCATACGAACGTCTAATGGCAGTCGTTACAGGTTGTTGGAGTCCTCAAAAGTCTAACAATTGGTCTAACAGCAATGTTTCGATATCGCCTTCGGGTTGTAGAGGGAAAACTGCAGTCGCTTCACGGAAAATATCGATGTTTAGCCAAAATCAGCAGTTAGACTGGTAAAGCGGACCCCAGACTCCAAAGCTAAAAAAAGCTTTGTATGCGACTGGTATTAACGCTGTGATGATGATGCTGATGAGCTTTATTGGCCCAAGACTTCATCGAAGTTGACCCAGCTTTTACCAGTGTGAAGAACAGACAGACAAGTACACATTGCATTGATATTGACGGGACGGAGTAGGAGCAAGGGTAATAATAACAGTCGATGAAATAAAAGTAGTTCCTACAAAGGGCTCGCGAACACAAACAAAAGTGAAAGGAAATTATATCTATAGTGTAGTAACGATCATACAATTTGCGGGTTACGTGTCTGTTAGCAGAACGCCACAAATTGTTAGCGAGACCACAGCGCCACCGCACGAAATATATTAAGTTTGGATGACTGACATGAGTGTCGCCACCACAGAGTCAATATTAGCTGCGCTCATTGACCGAACGCGACAGCATGTTAGTAGGATTTAGACATTGGGCACAAGATGGAGCTTGCATGTTTATTTATTTATTTATTCTTTATTGTACACCAATCAAACATCGAACAAAATACATTGAAGACAAAACATACATTATTTACAACAAACACACGAATGAGTCCCTTTGTTGGGCTTTCTCTTAAATATGGATAAGTCGATAAGATGGTCACCCTACATATGGAGCCGCCCAATACCGGTTATTTCCTAAATGTTGGTGATCGGTTACCGGTTGCCGCTACCGCCCGCCGGCGCACGCGCACTCCGCTAGTGTCGTAACTATCATTCTCTCATGGAGATAATCAGAGTATTAAATAAAACACTTCAAAAATTTTAATAATATCTTGTTCATAGTGCGCGGCCACTGCAGTCATCAGTCGGATCCGAATGGTAAATTATACATAGCAATGAAGTAGGTGTCTACAATTTAACCCCCTTATTCATAAACGATGTTTAAAGTTAACTAGTGATTGTCGATTCTTTGATCACTTAAATTTAATCATCGTTTATGAAGAAGCCTCTTAAACACTATAATAGTGTTTATTCATAGACGATGATTAAATTTAAGAATCGGTAATCACTAGTTAACTTTAAAGATCGTTTATGAACAAGGGGGTAAGTGTCTTCAAGGCTAGAATGATTAGCGCGGTTTACTATCAACGCTTGCTTCATTGCTTTCCATCAGGCGGAACATATTATAAAACAAAGTCACTTTCTTTTTCCCTATGTCCCTTTGTATGATTAAATCTTTAAAACTTCGCAACGGATTTTGATGCGTTTTTTTTTAATAGTAGAGTGATTAAAGAGGAAGGTTTATATACCTAAAGGTATAATATAAGATACCTCTCCCCAGCGTGTTAAAACTTGCATACTTGCAACTTGTGGTCTAAAGAACTCGCCGAAGTTAAAATAAGTAAAAAATTAGCACTTGTGAGTCTGTCTCAAACTAAACAAATATATATTAAAACAATAGGAAATACGTATGTAATAGGTAAAAATGAAAATAATTAGGATTAGAAATGATGACTATTTGATATATTATAGATATATTAAAGTAGCCATTAGGTAATGTAATAAAATAATGATAAGCTATATATTATGAAATATTACATTTTAGGTTATTAGGTGTTTAACTCTAAAAAATGATAAAATTAAAAAGAAATAAAAATTAATAATAATATATGCATATAAAAAGTTTATTTTTAAGAAATGTTAAGAGGAAATTTATTTGAAGACTCATTAGTTTAGTTAGTTAGTTATTAATGTCAAATTTATAATACAGCAGTTAGTTAAATTGTGGCGACTTATAATGGAAATTCTTTACCACTGCATGACGGTTGTCAGACACTAAAAACACAAAGTGCGACCGCGGACAGAACAGACCGAGTGACAAGGGCTCTGATCACGTCAGAGGAACACTAAGCAAAGGCAGGAGTGGGTTTTAGCCAGTAGGAGTCCGGCACTGCCCAGACTGGTTCATTAGTGAGGCAGTCTGGCCGTCCATGAGGATTTCCCACTCCTGCCAAAAAAAAAAAAAAAGGTATAAGATCCATTAAATTGTAGAGAAATACTATTATTTTTGAAGTTTCTAATGTAATGTCGTGTGAAAGTGAAACGCAGGTTGAACCCTACGAGATTTATCAAAATAATGTACTAAATATTGTAAAGTCCGCGATGGTAAACGTCTATTACTTATGGATATCCAACAATAACATATTTTTGTCATTTACTTTTTATGACATATACCTACCGGCTAATTGTGTTGTATCCTAAAAAATAATTTAATATCCATCAGATAGATTTATAAAAAAAAATTGGTTGTCTGTAGAACTCCGTCTACTGCCGATATTTGAACGGGACAACGTCTATTCGCTCTAGGGGTGGGGGTAAAGTAGGCGTGGACTCCGTGTGGCGTCAGATTCGGCCGTTACGGCGTTTTCGAGAATGACTCCACGCCGTACCAATTTAATAGACGTTGTCATGTCAAAAATATTGAACACGTATTTTTTATTTTTTCTTTCATTCAAATACAAATAGGAAGATATATTAATTTGAAATATCCCATGACGTCACGCCGTGGTACGAAATATACCACGGCGTGACGTAATTAGCCCCCTCTCCGTAAGTTTAATAACTTATATGTCAGTAGTTTTTGGTAATTTCGGCACAATAAAAAATACGAGTCTTAACTTTTTTTATTATCTATAAGACGGACTAATTCTTTTTTTGATTTTCATACCTTGGATACATCCCTATTTACGAAGCGATTTCAACCAATACAGCATTAATCCTTATTCAATTTAATACATTGAATACATTGTTGATTTAATATAGATCTATATTGTCCTTTACAGCATATGATTTAAATGAATATTTTCGAAGATATTATAGATTAGAAAATTGCGGGAAATTTGTTCACAATTTTTCTGTAGTGTAGTTTTTCTGTGGGTCGCTAGTAATATATAAAAAAAGCATAATTATGTAAATCATTAATTTATTAGTAGTGATTCGAAAATCTTGTGAAAGATGTAATATGTTTCGCTAGTTCCAAAGTTCTCGGTGAATGCACTTGTCATCAGTCAGTATCAGACGCAACTGGTGGCCGCCCTCCGCGGTCGCGCGAATCGCCGACTCATAAAACGTATTGATTTATTAATATAATAATTAAAAGTAGTATCACCAGCACTCACATGTCGAGCGCTGCGACAGCTGCATGAGGCTTCACTGACACGGCAATGCTAAATGTCATAATAATAATAAATAATATAATATAATAAATAAATACAGTATGTTAAGAAAACCCTGTCCGACCCGTGAAGGTGTTGTTAGGTATCGATTCTACTAATGGATACAAAACCAGGCTAAACTTAAAGAAAAATCCCCCTAAAAAAATAAATATAATAATATTAAAGAGGTAAAAAAGAGGTAACTTAATAAATATGCGAGCACACTTTCGCGGGCGGCGGGCGGCAGGACACGCCTCACGTGGTCGCATCGCTATTCGCTAATAACAATGCCGTTGTTGTCACTTTTTTAAAAATTACCAAATTTCGGGGAAGTTGGAATTAATTCGCGGGAAAAAAAGATTATTTCAAAATTCATTTGTACTGGTACTATGATGGTTACGTAAAATTTTATATTTTACGTATTTGGTCATGTGTTTACCTAACCTTTATTATCCTTATGGGTCGGACAGGGTTTTCTTAACATACTGTATATACGGACAAATCACACAGATTGAGCTAGCCCCAAAGTAAGTTCGAGACTTGTGTTATGGGATACTAACTCAACGATACTATATTTATAATAGATACATATATGTATAGATAAACATCCAAGACCCAGGCCACAGGCCAGGACGTTTTCTATCATGACCTGGCCGGGGTTCGAACCCGGGGCCTCCACGTCGCAGGCAGGCGTATTGATCGCTTCGCCACGGAGACCGACAATGACTATGTGTATGTGTCCCCGATTAAACTACATGGGAACATCATATTGCGAGTGAACCAGATCATTTGCTCTTTTTTTAATACTTATTATAAACTAGTGCGTGACCGCAATCCAGCCTGATGGTAAGCAGTGATGTAATCGTTGATGGTAAAGCGCGCTAGTTTATTAAGAGCCTATATTCACTCAAAAAACTGAGTAGATAGGAAGGAAGACGGCAGTTGAGCGAGGTGATGCAATGATAAACCCAACACTACACCAACGATGCTGCGCCAGAGGGAGATTGATCTGAAGACCCTCCATGACCAAACCCCCGACACAACAACATTTGGCGCATCGTACCCGGCACACATCGCAACACAACTGCTCAGTACCGTCCTCCGTACGGCTTCACCAGACATCATGCCGGAACACGACGAATCGCTATCGAATCGGCAACATGTTGCCTTGTAGTTTGCGCGCTGTAGCGAGGCAGTCTGAATAACGATTTTTAAAGTCAAGTTTACCACTGTTATATTCTATTAATTTGTTAATTTTACATTTTATTTAATTGCGTCTGATACTGACTGGTGACAGGGGACGGACACTTTGGAACTAGCGAAAGATATTACATCTTTCACAAGATTTTCGAATCACTACTAATAAATTAATTATTTAATGTTATCAATTTTTTAATTTAATGGTACGGAACCCTTCGTGCACGAGTTGACTCGCACTTGATCGATTTTTAGTGTCCATATACAAAACGTGCCAACTGCACTGAGCCCCGCTGTCCGGCCGTCACAGCCTCATAGGTGAACTGTTGAAATGTTCACACTAGGAATTGTTATTGCCGCCATAAATAAAAAGTAAATGAAAGGGATGTGTATATAAGAAACGTACTATTTCAGCTTGTTTTCCCTATTTAAATGGTTTTTAGTGTTGCGTACACGCAGGGTGCCAACGTACACGCAGGGTGCCAACGTACACGCAGGGTGCCAACGTACACACAGGGTGCCAACGTACACACAGGGTGCCAACGTACACACAGGGTGCCAACGTACACACAGGGTGCCAACGTACACACAGGGTGCCAACGTACACACAGGGTGCCAACGTACACACAGGGTGCCAACGTACACACAGGGTGCCAACGTACACACAGGGTGCCAACGTACACACAGGGTGCCAACGTACACGCAGGGTGCCAACGGTACTCTCTCACTGAGCCGCGCTGTCCGGCCGTCACAGGTCATCATCATCATCTCAGCGTTAATTCCAGTCGCATCCGTAGCTTTTTCAGCTTTGGAGTCTGGGGTCCGCTTTACCAGTCTAACTACTGATTTTAGCTAAACTTCGATATTATCCGTGAAGCGACTGCCGTCTGACCTCCACAACCCGAAGGCGATATCTAAGCATTGCAGTTAGACCAATTGTTAGATTTTTGAGGGCTCCAACAACCCGTAACGACTGCCACTAGATGTTCGTATGGCAACCGGGACCAACAGCTTAACGTGCTTTCCGAGGCACGACCAGACCAGTGCAAATATTCATATTCATGCATACAAATATTAGCACTGTGCGGGGATCGAACCCGCGCCTCCTTGCGCAACGGCCGCGTTCGCTACTGCTACGCCACGGAGGCTGTCATCCGGCCGTCACGGGTAAACAGTTGAAATGTTCACACTGAGAATTGCGTTTCGCCTCGTCTTTTATAACGCCGTACATAGAGGGACTGGAACAATTTGCCAGCGGTGGTGTTTGCGTCAGACTACAATTTAAGTGTCTTCAAGGCTAGAGTGCATCAACGATTGCATCACTGCTTACCATCGGCGTGAGGCGCTCAAGCACTAGTTTATAATTTAAATAAAAAAAAAAATGTTATTTCCACCCATTATTGCCGCCATAACAAAAAATAATAAAAAAATTAAAGTGGTCTGCTGACAAGAAACGTATTATTTCAGCTTCTTTCCCTTATTTTTGTGATATTGAAGACTTTTTGTGCGATCCCGACTCGCTCTTGGCAGGTATTTTACTATTCAATGGGCTCGTCCGAGTGACCATCGACCTCACCTGATGGTGAAATGGTGATGAGCTGCAGCACCTCGGAGAAACTGCTTCAGTATTACCATTCTAAGATCAGGTAACATACCCCGAAGGAGCCTGAGAACCTTCTACATTTATAGGTCGGCTAATAAAAGGTACATCTGCTGGAGCACCGTGTCTGCCGCCGGTGAACCTGTTGCATGCCCCACTGACCACCCCGCCGTACGGTACGGGGGGCGCCAAACTCCACCCCCGAGGGAGCGCACACGCGGCACGGCCGAGCGAGCGGCGGCAGCGGGCCAGAATGGTTTGCGCTGCGGACCTAAAGGCACCGATTTTGTTCACACACTGAAGTAATTTTAAGTTAAGTCTATTTTTTTTCCATTTCGTTAAGAAAAGCATAGAAGATAACATTTTAGTTTAATTCTAAAAAATTAAGATACTCCGTAAACAGTTTGGACGCGATTATAAACATGGCGACTAAAAATACGCCAGTTTACGTCAGGAGCGCACTAATTTGACAGGTCTAAACCGACTTTTTATTTCATTAAGAAAGGGACAGATCCCTTTCTTAATGAAATAAAAAGAAAAAGCTGCAATGAACTTTAATTGTGCTGACGTTACATTTTACAAAAGCAGTGCGTTTATCTTTGCTCTCGCATGCTTAACTGTGATCTTTTACTGTATTGAGATTTTAACATACTTAATTTGTAGCACATGATGGACCACGGATATGAGCACAATATGACCCTAGACTGGCGAAAGTGAATTTCTACCGTACCTATCTACTTTAAACTTATATAGGATTCACAAACATGCTAGTGAAATACTAGTTCATAGTAAACATATTATGTATGTTTAGGTTTCTATAGGCCTGGGTAGCCACATCTTCTGAAATCACCTATGATTTAAATAAAATGTGAACATAGCTTACAAAAGGTGTTAAAGCTCATGCTTTAACACCTTTTGTAAGCTATGTTGTTTTTACAGGATAATTCTTTCTCTCTCACTCATGTGAGAGAGAAAGAATTATCCTGTAAAAACCCAAAAATTCTAAGACATCTACCAAACCGTACTGGGCCCGCACAGCATACTCCCCTTTACAGGGAGAGAAGAAAGGAGGACCTTATCCCAGCAATAATATGGGAGGAGATCAGTCTCGTGTCGCAGCAATAATGACTGGGACAATTTGCCAGCGGCGGTGTATCTGTCAGACTACAATGTGAGTGTCTTCAAGGCTCTCTAGCACATCACAATCATTGATGGTAAAGCGCACTAGTTTATTAAGAGCTTATTCACTCTTGAATAGGCTCTTAATAAACTACCATTAATGATTGCGTCACTGCTTACCATCAGGCGGGATTGCGGTCAAGCGCTAGTTTATAATAGGGTATTTGACTAAAAAACTAATTAGTCCATCAGTCAGA
This sequence comes from Sesamia inferens, assembly GCA_037179545.1. Taxonomy (NCBI): domain Eukaryota; kingdom Metazoa; phylum Arthropoda; class Insecta; order Lepidoptera; family Noctuidae; genus Sesamia; species Sesamia inferens. The sequence continues at coordinate 22,001,820 of CM073946.1, forward strand.
TTTCCAAAAAATACTAGACACGTATTTTTTGTTTTATCAAATCAATAAAAAATTACAAATTGAAAAGGCATCAAAGATCAGGAGTGGTGGCTGGTGACGTCACTGGTCGCAAGAAAGTGTAGCGTGCAGTGACGTCACACGAGTTTCTGGGTCGCACTGGGTCGTCTTCATTTTTTGTTTATATGATAAAAGAAAAAATATGTGTCTAGTATTTTTTGGAAATCTGACTGACGGACTAATTAGTTTTATAGTCAAATACCCTATTTATAAAGAAAAATAAAATAATAATATGGGAACCGATTATGCGTATGCTAAGTATATTTATATATCTAGGTATATTTGTATGCTCTGTTATTTAGTATGCAGGCTTTTATATTTCAAAGGAGGCTTTGTACTCACACGATCGTGTGTCGCCCCGCTGTCCGCCCCGCTCGAATGGAGCCGCGTGTCGCGATCTATCCATGCGTATCACAAGATATTACGAAAATAAACGTCGCTCAGTGTGTCACCGGGATCGAGCGGTGTGCGCCGGGAGTCGGGACCCCGCGGGTCATGACGCCGGGACGGAGCGCGCGGCACTAGGCACTCACAGCTGTGAGTACTGAACATTACATTACTATAGAACATTTCCACTGTCATGTCAAATTATGTGAAAACGTAGGAGTACCTGAAAGTAATCAAATTCCCGGATCTAGCTCTGATATATCCTGCCACTCACATATATTTTAGCCTTTTATATATATAAGTCCAATTAACTAAGTAGTTGCGTCGTCTGGTGAAGTCGTTCGGAGGACGGGTCTGAGCAGTTGTGTTACGATGTGTGCCGAGTACGATGCGCCAAATATTGTTGTTGTTTTTTTTTTTTTTAATATACATAAACTAGCTCTTGACCGCAATCCCGCCTGATGGTAAGCAGTGATGCGATTGTTGATGGTAAAGCGCGTTAGTTTATTAAGAGCCTATTCACTCAAAACTGAGCGAATAGGAAGGAAGACGGCAGTTGGGCAACACGACCAACGATGCTGCACCAAAGGGAGATTGATCTGAAGACCCTCCACGACCAAACTCCCAACACAACAACATTAGGCGCATCGTACCCGGCACACATCGCAACACAACAGCTCAGACCCGTCCTCCGTACGGCTTCACCAGACATCATGCCGCAACACGACAAATCGCTTGGCGGCAAGGCTTTGTCTGGTGGGTGGTAACTTCTGCCGGCTTTTGGTCGTGGAGGGTCTCCACATCAATCTCCCTTTGGCGCAGCATCGTTGGTCGTGTTGTTGGGTTTAACATTGCATCACCTCGCTCAACTGCCGTCTTCCTTCCTATTCACAAAGTTTTTTAAGTGAATAGGCTAATAAACTAGCATGCTTTACCATCGATGATTGCATCACTGCTTACCATCAGGCGGGATAGTTAAGTACTAGTTTACAATTATTAAAAAAAGGCTCAATCCCGTGGAAATATTACCTTCTGAATCGAAGGTCAATTGTCGTACTTTAAAACATTCGAATTCTAGTCATAGCTCATAGCCTATCTCGGTGACCAACACAATATGTCAAAGAATTGTCAAAATGTAGGTTATTTAGAAGTATTTTATGGATTTAAACAAGAGTTATGACGGGAAAACTAATATGAGTGCCACGCACATTTTTCATTGGACTTTTAAAACGATGTATAGTGTCGTTTACTAAATAAAAGTGCGTGATTTATGTAGTAAAAAGTGCATTCAGTAAATAATTCATAAAGAACATTGAAATATTGCAGCATAGTGGCCACATCATGACTTTGCCTCAATCCTCCCTCATAAACGGCTCACGCGGCCGTCTTTTTCAACTGTCATTGGCGATATCCGCCATTCTTGTGCAATAAAACTTTCAAAGAATTTCTATAATTTGTTACACGTGTTGTTGGAAAATTGTGGTCAATTCCACAGAGGCCATTGATCAAGAGTTGAGGTTGAATCTCACCTTGAACAAAGATGAAGAAGTATTTTTAACAGTTGAAACAAACATAAAAAAAAAACGAGTGTGCTTATGACCACACGACTGAAGTGAAACTTCTTTCGCACCTTCTGTATGTATATCTATATATATGTGTGTACAATATATACATGTATAGTATACACATATACATATATTAATTTTCTATAAATATTTAAATTTATTTCATGCTTTCATTTATAAATTAATATTTTTGCATAGACCTCCAATTTAAAAAAAAAAAAAGTGGATTCCCTCGGGGCCAAAAGGTCGGGCTCTTCCTCCTGAATCAGGGGACCCCAAACTCGGGTATCAAATCAATTGTTAACAAATCTTAAAAAGATCCAAAAAATATATATTGCCTTCGGCGAGATGCGAACTCACAACTTCACACTCGACATGTCATGCAATATTTACATGAGCCAGCTCCTTGTTTGTAGTACAGACGAAATAGGACTATACTCTGCTTCCGTTCGCCTTCATCATTTTTTTTCCTATCATTTTTCGTAACGCTTTCGCCAGTTTACTCCCCAAGTCAAGCGTGCCTAAAGAAGTTTCACTTCAAAAATATATTGATAATCTTTATGATAATGGCCCCGACTCCCCTGTTCACAAACTAAATTAAATTTAAGTTCACTGCAGCTTTTTATTTCTATTTCATTAAAAAAAGGAAAGAAGACAAAATGTCAGTTTAGACCTGTCAAATTAGTGCGCTCCTGACGTAAATTGATGTATCTTTGGCCGCCATGTTTATAATCGCGTCTAAACTGTCCTTTTTCTATCCTTTTCTTAGCGAAATAGAAAGAAAGAAAGAAAAAGATGCACTTAACTTAGAATTAATTTAGTTTGTGAATAAGAGGCACCATTATTTACTTTAGATGCCATTGCATTTGTAGCAAAATATTTTCCATCATCACTTATGTGTAGCAGGAGTAGGTTTATCTTCTGCACGTTTTTCTTTATTCGCTTTTAGTAGAGGAGTAGCCTGCCGCCCCGTATCATAATTATGTTAGACTATTCTTGATAGTCATGTGTCAGTGTTCTACATCGAACTGTGAATTTGAACAGTCCGCACATCAAATCTTGTGGGAGTGTGTTCTTTGGCAGAATGAACGCAATATTATGTTGGATAGTGTACAAGTTACATCCGGAGTCGTTTATTATACGGACCTTGTAGAAACTAGAACCAGAGACATACCTATTATTGGAATCAATTGTAACAGCTAATACCTACTTAGGACCCATTAACTTAATCAAATTTTATTCCGTGGTGTTTGGTAATCTGGGCTTCTCCCACTTGCAATAATGTCCCTTTGTGCCGATTGGCCTAGTTCTGTTCTGTCTCCTGCTTGTTATGGAGGGAAGTGGAAAAAATACCTTTTTTCTTACTCCTCCGCTATTCTTTTCTGATTAATTTCGTTGCGGGACCCAAGACAGTTGAATCATTTCTCCGGGACTCGTCGAGCTTCATTGCTCGGCGTTTTTCTGGCGGTCTCCACTGTTGATTCTGGCTTTCAGGAGTTGCAGTGGGTGGGAAAGGTGTGACGGGTTTTGTACCAAAAAAAAAATATATATATATATATTCTTGATAATCTCTCTGTACCTACTGTTCGCAATCTGCAGAATCGTTTGTCAAACTCGAGTTTAGAACATTATTATTCCCTTAGTCATAGATTTGTGTTCTTTATTTTGTGGTGTTAGTTTTGTGGTCTCTGAGAGGTGAACCTTTGTTTTATTAAATTTGCATAGTTCATACGGTTATTTATTTATTAATACAATGTGATATTCTTCTTGGAAATCAGGCTAAAAGTTTTAAAATGGTTCTTCTACGTCCTAAACCTACCATTTCATTGCTAGGCAAAGAACTCTCTCAAATCCTTCCTGGAACTCATATTTTTGCGATGTTGGTCTTGTGTACAAAGAACTGAGTATATTTTATAATAGGTTGTTACGATGCGACAGTAAAATATTTATAATTTTTTTAAACGATCTCGACTTTTTAATAATTCTTTGACAATTTTAAATTGTTTTTTTTTTTGAAGTATTGATGAATATTTTAATTTGGTCACAATTTTATCATGAATTTTTATTTAGTTTTTAAACTATGGCCTCACAACACATCCCTGAGAGGCTCCTATGCAGATATAATCCCTATTTGACAAACTAAGTGACTGAGTTAGGAGATAACTTCGTTAGTATGACTGATTACTCCGATAGGGGCGCGAGGTTATATACAACATAAGACACACACGGTATACTAATAACTACATTAAGCAGGTAGCGCGACGGTCTCAAAGGCCAGAGGACAGGCAGATCTGATTGACCTAGTTTATACATTAACGCCTGACCGAAATACATTAGCAACGATTATTTGATCTACATTGAACCGAAGTATCTTATATACTGTACAGGCGTTTTGACATTAGTTTATGATATGAAAATTTACTGAAAATTTATATTTAAAAGTATTTTTTATCTGTTATTTCAAACGATTTACAGAAATACTCGTACAACGATGCTTTAAATACTTTCAGCTCTAAACTTATTTATTATTATATTAATATTTATAGACTTATTACTTTAGATTTAGATTATTGCTAGACTGCCTTGAGTTCGTAAATCAAGTACAACACATCGACGTACAATTGATTCGCTCTTCGTGTTCTCAGCACTATGTACCGGTCGGAACGCTGGCCGGAGGAAGCCCCCGAACCGCCTCCGCCACCGCCGACCCAGCCCCGCTCACGTTCATCCTCTCGGCGGAACTCTGCATCTCAGTCGCGGCGCAGCAGTCTAAAGAAGGACAAATCACCACTGAACAGTGCGCCTCCCTCAGCCAGCTCGACACCCAAGAAGACCGCGAAGAAGTCACCTCTGAACAGTGCGCCGCCCTCCACCACTTCGACACCCAAGAAGACTGCGAAGCCGCAGAACTTGGAATTCCTTGTCACCGGGAAACAGATTGTGAAAAGGTGGGTTATATTTGGCGTTTATTATTGGTTCCCACAAATACAATTTATTTTATTTCTCATAAACCAATCAAGACTTTAAACAGCGTTAAACCTATTGTACAAATTAGAATATGTTATACTAACATTTTCTGTATACTGACAGTGCAGTGTATTTGTATCTGAAAACCGTATTTCTTTTGTTTTTCTTCTTCTTTTTTTTATAATTATTAACTAGCGCTTGACCGCAATCCCGCCTGATGGTAATCAGTGATGCGATCGTTGATGGTAAAGCGCGCTAGTTTATTAAGAGCCTAATCACTCAGAAAAATTGAGCGAATAGGAAGGAAGACGGCAGTTGAGCGAGGTGATGCAATGTTAAACCCAACAACACGACCAACGATGCTGCGCCAAAGGGAGATTGATCTGAAGACCCTCCACGACCAAACTCCCAACACAACAACATTTGGTGCATCGTACCCGGCACACATCGCAACACCCTGCTCAGACCCGTCCTCCGTTCTTTTGTTTTTTTCTCTGCCTCATTGAGTTTACAAAATGGAAAATTGTAAATTTCGCGTTATTTACGAATATGAGTTCCGCCGTGGCACCAGTGCTGCAGAAACGGCTCGAGGAATTAATGATGTGTATAGCAGTGGTGTCGCTAGAGAAAGCATCTTGCGTTTTTGGTTTAAACGTTTTCGTTCTGGAAATTTCAACCTACAGAACAATCCCCGTGGACGGCCGGAGACCAAAGTCGACAATGAAGAATTGAGGGCTATTGTGGAAGCGGATCCATCGCAAACTACGTCCGAGTTAGCTACAGGCTGCGATGTTAGTGATAAAACTGTTTTAATCCACTTGAAACAAATTGGGAAGATAAGAAAGCTCGAAAGGTGGGTCCCTCATGAATTGAGTGAAGCACCGACAAACGCGCGTCGACTGCTGCGGTACATTACTGAATCGGTACAATAATGAAGGGATTTTAAATCGAATCATTACCTGTGATGAAAAGTGGATACTCTACAACAATAGAAAGCGCACATCGCAATGGCTGAACCCCGGTAAACCATTCAAATTCTGCCCCAAGAGAAAATTGACTAGAAAAAAGTTATTGGTCAGCGTTTGGTGGACTAGTGCCGGTGTGGTGCACTACAGCTTCCTTAAATCTGGCCAGGCGATTACTGCAGATCTCTACTGCAGCTCCACATAATGATGGATAAACTAGCCGCTTAACAACCGAGATTGGTCAATCGCACGGGGCCACTGCTACTCCAGGGCAACGCGAGACCACACACTGCATAACAGACTGCTACCAAATTAGAGGAGCTCCAATTCAAATGTTGAAGACTTCCGCCGTACTCCACGAATCATGCTGCAACAGACTACCATTTTTTTAGAAATTTGGATTACTTTTTGCAGGGGAAATAATTCAACTCCGATGAGGCAGTCCCAACCGCTTAATTTTTTTTTTAGAAATGGCATAGGCTACCTATGAGATGGCAGAAGTGCATAGATAACAATGGATCATACTTTGATTAAATAAATATATTATATAAAAAAAAAATTAACGACTTTTATTCCCCCCATACAAAACGCCAATTTCATAACAAAGGACCCAATACTTGAATTTTTGTGGTAATTAACAATTAATGGTTAATATCATTAATTAGACTTCTAGAGTGCTGCAGTCCGTTCTCATTTAGTTTAGTTCTATACATATTATAACAAACATACATACATACGAGGGTGGTACGATAATATAAAATGATTTTTACAACTCTCTCTAAACATTTGACCCAGCGAACCTCCAACTTCTTGATCCCGTCAAAAAAATACATTTTCTCCTGAGCTGCAAAATAGACTTCTGTGGCGGCGATAACTTCTTAATTAAATCCAAATTTCTATCCAGCAAGTGTGTTTTTCAAGTTGGGATACAAGAAGAAATCATTCAAGGCCAGATCTTGAGAATACGCTGGATGGAGCAGTACTTCGTAGGCCAACTCAACCAACTTCACCGTGGCTACAGCGCATGTGTGAGCTGGCTCTTTGTCATGGTGGAAAAGCATCTTTTGCTTCGCCAAATGTGGCGGTTATTTACCCAATTCAGCGTCGAATAGGCTCAGTTATTTGGCGTAGTAGGGTCCAGTCACCGTTTTGCTCTTCTCAAGGAAGTCAACGAAGATCACACCTTGAGAACCCCAGAAAATGCCAATGAGTCTTCGCCTTCATCAATCCTCTGTTTCGGCTGTTTCTGGTGTTTCATCGTCGGTTAGAAAACGATGCAAGAACTCCTTCAGTTTACGCTTAGAAAGCTTCAAACATTGCTTTGAAGTGGTCACACGGATGCGCTTGTTGTCCGGCGTGGGCAAACGCGACACCCATCGCGCTAACAGATTTCTCGTGCTCAAAATTGTATGCAGGATATGACTTACTTGAGATGCCTGCTGTCTCAGCTATCTCGTATACATTCAATCGGCAGTCTGCCAATACGAGGTGGTGGATTTTTGTCACATTTTCGTCGGCGGTAGCCGTTTGCGAGGCACCAGGGCGAGGCTCATCAAAAACCGACGTCTGACTACGTTTAAACTCATTGAACCAATTGTCGATGGTTGCCATCGAAGGAGATGACTCACTATAGACTACATTCAGTCGATCGCGATCTCCCCTTTAAAAATCAAGAATCGACTCACATAGGTACCGATATTGTTCTTTGCATGTGTCCCTCTAAGGGAGCGTACTCAACATCAGTATATGTCTCATGCGATAGCGTAGCGCTCTTGTGGTAATGCTAAGTACTTATCGGACAGCCCTCGTATGTACACAATATTATTTTTTGTTTATACGAAGAAGAGTTTTAAGTAAAGAATCTATGTACAACTCGACACGTTTTTCAAACTATGGATCCGATTTTGATAAAACTTCTGTGAGATGAGACTAATGTGAAAGTATATACATAAAATAAAATGCCGTATTAACATATTGATAACAGAATTGAGAACCTCCCCCTTTTTTGAAGTCTGAATAAAATGCTTATAATTTTAACTTTTATATACCTACGATCTGTTTAGGAGACAAAGATTACTGTTGTTTAAATCCTGTGAGGTTTTAAACTAAAGTGTTAACCGGGCAATTACAAACACATATAAACTGATTAATTAGTTTTTGTAAAAACCGTAGATATATTTACATACAGCCATGCGCAACTTTCTTCTTTAAAAGTCGGATTTTTTTTTCAGAGCTGACAGAGCGAACTCACTACCGGGCTCCTATCACAGGCGGCAGTCCGTAGATGTGACAATTCGGGGCAGGAAGATGTCAGAGATCCCCAAGCGCGTGCGCCCGGCGCAGTCCTCCCCCAAGAGCCACGAGAGCTGTGAGGCCACCCTGGAGGAGGACATGTCTCTCGACTTGTCTCAAGTGAGTGCACAAACAGTCGCGAAGAGCGGCTCATTGTCTTTCTGTTTCATAAAGTCACTTCTAAATAGTCTCCGACCGAATGTTTGGTTTCGGTTGAGTTTCGGCAAAAACACGAGTTTCGGTTTAGTATCGTTTTCAAATCAAAATTAAAATCAATAGTCATTTATTCAAATTAGGCTGACAATCAGCACTTTTTGAACGTCAATATTACATAAGACAGTCCCCCAAAACGCCCACCCATCGACACTTCCTAGAGCTTTCTCTCTCAAGAAACTCCCCAGCAGCACAGCTGTCTGTTCATTTAAAAATAACACTTGACTTTATACAATACTACGTATAGTGATGAACACGATAAAATACAAAAACAATAAAATTATTTACCATATGCCAGTTACCACGCCAAAATATCAGCAAAGGAAAACAATATATATATATATAATTAAATGAAAATGTAATTAACTAAAATCTTATTACTTAAATAAAAACCCCCAGGCATAAAGGGCGTGACAGCTTACATATTTATGTAATGTAAAAAAGTAAATTAAATGAACTCATATAACGTATCAGTAGGTAAGCTAATTCCGGAGAAAGAACACAAACATTGTCCTGAGTTAATCAGAGCGACCAGCTATTCTTATCATTTAAATAATCATTCGCGGAATAATATGCCTTTGAAGAAAGCTTGGATTTGATTTGTGCTTTAAATGCATTGTAAGGCAAGTCTAGCAAAGCAGAGGGTATCTTGTTATAAAAAGCTATACCAAGCCCAACAAAAGAGTTATGAGCCTTTTGAAGTCGGTGAAAAGGGGCTCGCAGTTTGTCCTTATTTCTGGTGTTAATATTATGAATATCACAGTTTTTGGTGTACACGTGAATATTTTGCCTAACATATAAGATGTTGGCTAAGATGAATTGCGAAGCAACCAGAGTAGTAGTAGTAATGAGAATACCAATATCTTTAAAGAAATTTCTCAGAGAAAATCTGACACCGAGCTGGTAAATTGCTCGGACAGCTCTTATTTGGAGTACAAATATATTTTGTATGTCAGCGGCTTTGCCCCACAGTAGAATACCGTAGGACAAAACGCTGTGGAAATAACTAAATAAACTAAACGAGCTGTATCAACGTCAGTATATTGTCTTACTTTCCTGACGGCGTAGGCGGCCGAACTGAGCCTTCCTGTTAGGGTTGATACGTGTGGTCCCCACTGAAGTTTGGCATCTACTGTTATTCCCAGAAAAAACTGCCGAGCCCACAGTTTCAAGCACCTCTTTGTCTAAAACGATGTTAGGTCCTAGATTTCTAACGTTAGGCAAGGCGAACTTTACACATTTCGGCGGCAAACTTGCCGAAACTTCCACCTAAATCGAATGTGCTAGGAGCATGGCTTTAATCTAGGATCGCGAATATTTTTACACTGGAACGTTTATCTCGATCTGAACTTAGTGAAGCTAAGTTGACAAACAACTACCGGAAATATAAACGGTGAAGGTTGGCGACAGGTGTCACCTGTGTAGCATGCCACCGTCAGTAGGAATTAATACGATATTGTTTATTATATCTGGCTGACGGACCCTATTTGCTTAGGCACCATCTCGTAACCAACCAGCAACTTGCTCGGAAATAGCTTTGCAATAAACTAGATATACTGGTGATCGATCGATTAGAAAGTTGTATAACGATTGTTGATTAAGCGAACCCCTATGACAAGAACCTAGTGAAATCAGAAAATCAGAAAAAGATAAGCAAAGCGCGCGAGGTACTCGACATGTAGGGTGAGGCACAGCAGTGGTTAAGCTGGTAGTCATGACGGCCAAAGAGGTAATAGCCAAGAGCGTCGACCAACACCTCAAGAAGCTCTCGTGAGGCAGCTAGCTTATGTGCTTCTTGATCTAGAACAGTAACAACTTCAGACCACGGCGCGTATAGCAAGAGGTTCATCTCTCAGTAAACCTGACTACCCTACGGTAATGTGGATCCTGTTTCCGAAATTGGCTAATAAAAACATTTAATATATAATTATATCATAATATAATAATAATATCGAGAATTATTTGAATGTGTTTGCACGAAACGAGGGTAATAAAGCAGGAAACTCCATCGTTACTGTCTTCCCCAGGTATCGGACTTCGAAGACACAAACTCCAAGTACGGCATCCGAAATAACTTCGCCACGTCCACCCCGTTGTCGAGCCTTCCTCCCGCGACTCCCGCGACCCCCGCGACCCCCGCGACCCCCGCCCCCCGCTGCGCCTCGCTACAGAGTCAGATACATACGCAGCGAGTGGAGACGCGGCGCGCGCAGCGCTCGATCGACCACTCCAACAAGCACAGCTTCACCAGCAGCCGCGACAGTTCTATATTCAACACGTCTACGAGCATTAGCAGTCCTTACAGGTGAGTATTACGCCCAAGATGATTTTGGGCCCTAGCCAATGTAACATCATTTCATAACGAAACGAAATACCAAACTAACCAATAACGAAAACGATTGACGTGGTCAATAGTTTTCGTTATTGGTTGGTGGAATGTTACATTGGCTACAGTACAGGCCCTTGTTAGCAGTAGAGCGTCATCAACGGAAGTAGACAGAACACTTGGCTAAGCTGGGCGATGGCAAGGTGGATCACAAAGACTGTTGCGTTGACAGTCAAACGGCCAGACGGGTGGACGACGCAGGATAGACTCGTTTAGACCGGGGATGTATGGCATAAAAGGGAGGAGGTCGAAAATTATCAGTAGGTCGTCTCTGGGACTGTAGTTTGTTGCACCCATAAGCACATCTACACAATAAGTTGCTCAAAAAGTAAATAATCACTACATAAAAGGGTACCTTGGTTTCTAATTGGCCAGACGTATTAACTTGTTTCTAAATGTACTATGTAACTACCCACACTTTGGTTTGTTATTGTTATAGCTGCACTAGACGAGAATATTAAATCTCGTGTAAGTGAACTGTGTTATGTTCTTTTGAAAAATAAACCATAGATGATGCTATAGTGCAAGTAATTACTCATTACATAAACTTTGTGTTCCAGAGGCGGCCCCGAGCTGGACTACTCGTCCGTGTCCCCGGAGTACTCCGGCCAGTCGTCCGCTGAGCTCTCTCCGCGCACGCTACCGACTCGAGCGTCGCAGCAGGCGCTGTCGCCGCGGAGTCAGGCGCTGTCCAGGTACACGCAGCGATACACATGTAGCATTGTACAACGCTACAATATACATTTGTTTTTAGGGTTCCGTAGTAAACTAGAAACCCTTATAGTTTCACCAAGTCTGTCCGCCTGTTCGTCCGCGTATAATCTCAGTGCCCGTTAGCACTAGAAAGCTAAAATTTGGTACCAATATGTGAATTATTAAAGTAGAAACATACAATCAAAACGCAACTCGATGTGTTGTGCTGACACTCGACGCTCGTCGTGCACATAGGCAACACGCCACGCGATGCTACAACACGTATGGTGTAGTGTAGTCTCTCACGAAAGACTGAAGTGTATTGACGTATCACGTGGCCATGGATTCGATTCTGTTTGAAGACGAGCTAGATGAAGATTTTGAAGAAGATTTATTGCAGTTTTTGGGGATATATTTTGAACAGAAACAGTAAATAAAAAAGACATACTCATCTATACTAATATATAAAACTGAATAGTTTATTTGGACGTACTAATCTCAAGAACTACTATTTTGATTTGAAAAATTATTTTAACGATAGATAGCCTATTAATCCAGGAAGACTTTACGCTATATAACATCATGCTGCAACCAATAGGAGCGGGGCATATAAAGAAAATATATCAAAACCCACGCGGCTGAAACCGAGTACCGTTTTAGTAATTCTTCATCCGACAATTTAAACCAATTTTTAAACAGAAAATATATTTTATTATAACCGCCAATTCGGATGGCATGTCCCCCCCCCCCCGTCTCCCGGCAACACGCCGATACAAATCGGTTGGATGTTGCGGCGTGTGGTCACATAGCGTATTGTCTATGCGCTTTTGAATGTACGTGCTGTAGTACTGGGGCGCCTACATCGATGAACGCGCCCCAGTACAGCACGTACATTTACCGCGATCAGTCACGGCTTACACAACAAACAAATCTCCGACCACACTACACAAAAGTTAAGTAACTTACCTACGACACCGTGTGTTTCCGTCGTGGGATGAATTACCGGAGAGCCGGCACGCGCGCCGACTTACAACGCTGTCCGATGTCTTCCAACACACTAATTGTCCAATACCAGTAGACATTAAAGTTCCTCCATGAGGACAACCAAGGCTCACTAACATAAAAAAACCGTTATTTAGCAGCGTCAAACCACGCCCGACAAACAATCAATAACGAAACCACGTTTCAGATTCAAATTAAAGGCGGCACTGTTACGGTTTATAATCCAAGTAAATATTTCGAGCACACGGGCAACAAAACCGCGACAACTGTCCAAACCGCGGCCCGGCACTATATTTCCCAAAAAAACAATCGTCAAATCGCACCCCGCGCGCGCGATGTTTTTCTCAAGACTCCTCAAGGTGTTCTGCTACCGTCACACACAGGATTTATAATACATTCCGCTCGCCCGTACCAGTCGCGCCATCTATCAAACAATCTTCGAACTAACAATCGGAACCGACCGATAAACGAGCGTAAACATATACGTGTTTAGTTTGTATAAATTAGTTACTGAATTCCCCGAAGGATGGCGCTGCACGTTGGACTACTTTGCTCTGTTACAATTTTCCCTGAGTTAATGGGGCCGGGTCGAGTAGGAGCTATTAAATTGTCGAATTGTTTGGTCGGTCTGTCGCTATCATTAAAATTTGTTTATTGTCTTTAACCTACTAGGCCAAAACCCACCAAGACCAGACAAAGTCTTGCCGCCAAACGATTTGTCGTCATGTTCCAGCATGATGTCTGGTGAAGCCGTACGGAGGACGGGTCTGCGCAGTGGTGTTGCGATGTGTGCCGGGTACGATGCGCCTAATGTTGTTGTGTTGGAAATTTGGTCGTGGAGGGTCTTCAGATCAATCTCCCTTTGGCGCAGCATCGTTGGTCGTATTGTTGGGTATAACATTGCATCACTTCGCTCAACTGCCGTCTTCCTTCTTTTTCGCTCAGTTTTTCTGAGTGAATAGGCTATTAATAAACTAGCGCGCTTTACCATCAACGATCGCATCACTGCTTATCAGCAGGCGGGCTTGCGGTCAAGCGCTAGTTTATAAATATATGTCGGAGACAGGGACGGCAGAGCGGTTGGGTCGACAGCATCTTCGTCTGGTGGTACAGGTTCCATTTCGTAGGCGAGTTTTGAATTAAAGCACGACGTGTAGATATACCCTCCAAACTTCATAATAACAATTTGAATAGGCAAACCGACAGTTTCGGTTCGGAGATGTGCCTTGGTCCGCGTCTCGAAGCAAAGTGACCGTTCGACGAACCCCACTTTCCAAAGCGACTCTGTCCATGTGCCGCCATCACACAATAACGTCACAAGCGTTTGCCCCTCTACTACGTAAATCAAATCAGCAACTTCTATTAAAAATAAACCGACGATCTCCGACATATATATTAAAAAAAAATACGATCTAGTAATCGATCTGAAGAAAATGGCGACATTTATCTAGCCATAAAAACTTGGAGTTGCCTTTTTTGGTTACCGTTTTGGGGACCGTTTTCCTACATATACCTACGCCTCCATTTTGCACGATCTCTGGCATCCCGTGGTGTGAGATTGTTTGATTATCGTCATTTGTACGGAATTCTAAAGGGATTTTAGGATTCCGTACTTGGTATGTCAATTCAATGTTAACAGCCCGTTTTTTTTACTCTTAAGTGGGGACACTTAATGTGACGGACGGCCCGACATGCTCTTGGCTGGTTTTTCCTGAATTAGTTTGTTTGATTGATTCTCTCGTTATTCCACGTACAGCTGTTGCGTGAGCACTTGGGCGGAGTGCAGCTCGGCGGAGGACGCGAGGGGCGAGGGGGTCGTGGGGGTCGCGGGGGACCCGCTGGACGGTGAGTGGTGCGCCTTCTGGGCCAACTACAACAACTCGCTGCCGAGTGTGCCCGTCAAGGGTTACTACGACCGCTGCCCCACGCCCTACCGCACCGATAACGTGGACCTCGCCGACTGGGGTACGTATCTAGAGTTATCCTCTCATTTAGAGTTTCCTCTCATTTGTGATATTAGTGCAATACTTTTTAGAAAAAATGGGTTTATTTAAACCTTTTCTTTCTTTTCTTTACAGTGAATACCTACTACTTCAGCTCTTCAATGGTCTCTGTGGTTAGATACCACAATTTTGCCAATAACACGTGTAATAAATTATAGAAATTCTTTAAAAAAAATATTTCACAATAATGGCGGATATCGCCAATGACAGTTGAAAAAACAGCCGCGTGAGCCGCCTACTAGGAGATTTAATGCAAAGCCATGATGTGGCCACTATGCTGCGATAGTTCAATGTTCTTTATGAATTATTCACTGAATGCACTTTTTACTACATAAATCACGCGTTTTTATTTAGTAAACGACACTATAAATAATTTTAAAAGTCCAATGAAAAATGCATATGACACTCATCTTGGCTTTCCTTTCAAAAAACCCTTATTTAAACCTTTATATTAAAATAAATTGCGTGACATGATTTTTCTGGTTGGTGGTAGTAATAAATGGCGGCGTGGAATGAAGTTGACTCAAGATGCCAAAATGTCGAAGTCGAGTGAAATAAAGCTTGAACGACGAATGACATTGATTCAGAGTGAAGTTGATGCAGAATGAATGTGTCGTAGACAATCATAAATGCATAAAGTTGCAAATGCAATGCTTTTCAGGCTTTAACGTTTTGACTAATTTTGATGAATGGCATGCCGGCAGACCATGGCCTGCAGTCAATGGGCGAACACATTTTTGTCAAATGATTGCGAATAGTTGGGATTGTTTGGACCGTTATGGCTAGCTGCTTAGGCTGCTAGTTTAGAACTGATGGTCTTTTTTCATTTCCTGTGAGATACTTCCAACGAGGCTGAAACTGTGGATAAAGAATGAATTACCAAACCAGACCATGAGTTTACAACTTTGCAAGTGCTATGACCGGTTTCCGGCTGTGGATGATCTTTGGTTGAAACTTATGTTGAGAAAGATTAAGTGTTTTCGATTCAGCACTCAAATTGCGTAACACACTTTTCTATTGGAATCATTTCGAAGCATATTGCTTATCCATTGGTCCATATGTTCTAAAAATTTGTCTACTTAACAACTTAAATAACGCAATGGATGTTGTTGAGCTGTCAAAATAAAACCCATCGCTACTGACAGTGCAGTTCTAAAATAACACATTCCATATTTAAATATGATTAGACCTCAGCGTTAGCAATTAGGATAGAGACTAGCCAATCGCCGCTAGTGGTAAACATATTTTACTTTTATAGTTTTTGTTTTAGAATTCTCCGATGGCTCAAGAAAACGCTCGCCGGACAACGTAGAGGTCATCAACAACATAATACGACACCAGGGGCTGCACCTCACGCCCCGAGAGACACAGAACATCATCAAGTGCACGCACTTGCTTGGAAATGTGCTTTCCAAGGCCATCGACAGGCGCTCCAAGATCACCGACGACCCCGAACTGCTCACCAAGAAGAAAACCATGACGCTAGACCTGAAAGAGACGATCGTTCCCCTCGAAGTGAAAGAAGAAAAGAAATGCGAGAGCGCGACCACACAAACCGATATCTCACTTCCAAATACAAAAAGCGCGCCAAGAATCTTTGAGAACATTCTTCGGCAACTGTCGAGGAGTTCTATCGATGTTGAGAAGATTGAGAATAAAGTGAAAAGTGAAGCCAACTCTGAAGGGAAGAGCAATAACGGTGACGTCACGGTAGACAACCAAGTGAAACATGAAATGGAGAAGGAAGGATAGCTCATTGCGAATAGTGAAAAGTCCGAGCGTCGGAGGACAATGTTTATACTATTATGCTTTTGTTCTCGTGTAAGTGGAATGTGAACTTCTCAAAGAGAATTAAATGTCTTTTACTTGAAATACATTCTGTCTGTAATCGACTGTGTGCTCACAGTTTGAAGCAGTTCTCGCGGAGACTTATACCTTGCATACTAATCATCATCATCTCAGCGTCAATCCCAGTAGCATCCGAAGCTTTTTCAGCTTTGGAGTCTGGGGTCCGCTTTAACAGTCTAACTGCTGATTTTGGCTAAACTTCGATATTTCCGTGAAGTGACTGCCGTCTGACCTCCACAACCCGAAGACGTTATCGAAGTATTGCAGTTAGACCAATTGTTAGACTTTTGAGGGCTCCAATATCTTGCATACAAATAATCTATATTCTATACTAATTTATATAAAGCTGAAGAGTTTGTTTGTTCCTTTGAACACGCAAATCTCAGGAATTACTGGTCCGATTTGAAAAATTCTTTTTGCGTTGGATAGCCCATTAATCCAGGAAGTCTTTAGGCTATATAACATCACGCTGCGACCAATAGGAGCGGAGCATAACTAACTCCACGCGAACGAAGTCACGGGCGGCCGCTAGTATTATATAAACATTTTTATCTGTTAGGTTAGTGATATAGTTACAAATATAAATGTGCCTCCAAAGCTACCACTGTGTATTGTTGTCTAGTCGGAATCCAAAAGATATATTGTTATTTATAAAACTTACTATATTTTGTCGTATAATTGTCGGATTTCCAAAAATAAATGTGACGATAAACTGCAGCTGTTTTTTTTATTCCATCTCACCAACCAGAGCAAAAAGAGATACAGGTCTCCCAAAGTGATAATTTGAAATCTTCGTCACTGTTCGGCAACGGTCCTATTTGAAATAAACAATTTTGTATTTGTATTTGTAATAAAATCTGTTTATTCGGTTATTTTAAAACTTGGCTGCATGCTCTAGCGTCTTTGTCAATATTTTCACGCAGCTACGGCAAAAAATAAACCTCGCTCCATTTTTCTCAAATTTTCTTTTCTATGTACTTTATTGTGAATATCTAAAAATGACAATTTTCTTTTCTATATAGAGTGTTTAAGTGCATAAAAAGTGGTTAAGTGCACCACTCTATATACATATCTTCTTTCGAACGCTCGGGGAATACGACCGTTGTCGAACAGTGACGAAGATTTCTATGCGCATTATCACTTTGGGAGACCTGTACATTCCTGTCCGCAAGGAATATACTCATAACTCGTACAGGTGGGTATGAGGAAATAAGTAAAGAAAAAACTTTTGAACCGAGATACCGAAGTTCGGAGCAGACAGAAAGCTGCGTGCTATCTAGCGCTATACTTTTAGAAAAGTAAACCCCCTTATTCATAAAGGTTGCTTAAAGTTAACTAGTGATTAGAGACTGTTTAACCATACATTTTCGATGTTTGCACATCACTTAACTTTTATCTCGGTGGTAGGCCACAACATCGGCTGCCGGCAGAAGTTACCACCCATCAGACAAAGTCTTGCCGCCAAGCGATTCGTCGTGTTCCGACATGATGTCTGGTGAAGCCGTACGGAGGACGGGTCTGAGCAGTTGTGTTGCGATGTGTGCTGGGTACGATGCGCCAAATGTTGTTGTGTCGGGATTTTGGTCGTGGAGGGTGTCCAGATCAATCTCCCTCTGGGTTAAACATTGCATCACCTCGCTCAACCGCCGTCTTCCTTCCTATTCATTCAGTTTTTTGAGTGAATGGGCTTATTAAACTAGCGCGCTTTACCATCAACGATTGCATTACTGCTTACCATCAGGTGGGATTGCGATCAAGCACTAGTTTATAATTATAAAACATAATCATCATTTTTCAATAAACGCCTTAAACATTATGGTGTTTATTCATAAACATGTTCAAAGTTAAGTGAAGCTAAAACGTCAAAGATGTGTTGTTAAAAGTCACTAATTACTACATTTGAGCCAAATTCGATAAAGAATACAAGTAAACAAACCGTTGCTAGGCAACGACTTGTTTACACCTAATATACAGATCTTAACAACCTTTTTAACACCCTTGCTCGTAAGGCTGATGTAATTCCACCGGTTTTAAATATGTAAAGCGGGCCATAACAAACGCGAGTGTTACCAAAGCAAATAGTTAAGTTATAGTCCATACAAATTCCATAACAGCATTATTTACCATTTCAAATAATTATGGAACTGATCGCCGCCGCATGGCTCCAGCCAGTGAGCAGCGCGCTGTTCCATATTTGAAATGGCAAATAATAATACTAATGGCTGGAAAGCAACATTGTGCACTCACAGATTGAGTTTATTTAAAATAACGCATGTCCTATTTGAAATAAACAATTTTGTATTTAAATTTGTATTTGTAAAAAAAAAAACAGTTTATTCGGTAATTTCAAAACTTGGCTGCATGCTCTAGCGTCTTTGTCAACATTTTCACGCAGCTACGGCAGAAAATAAAGCTAGCGCCATTTTTCTAAAATTTTCTTTTCTATGTACTTGTATTGTGAATATCTAAAAATGACAACTTTCAAAAACGAAGAAGAGCTAGCGAGCTAGCTCGTTGTGGACAATATATTCTACGCTAAAAAGCACCCTCAAGATGAAAAATAGTGTCGATATTAATTTATATTCAAATCTCATTGCATTTTTAAAGAGACGCTCTGATGGTTATATAAAGACAAAATCTAAGGTACTGTCATCAAAAATGACGTCGAAAAGTTTCTAAAAGATGCTCCAGATAGTCAGTACTTGGCAACAAAGGTCAGTTTGCCTCCTTATTTTATGTATTGATCTACCTACTGTACATACTCTTTTACATATTTTATAACGACCGTCTGTAAGCTAAGTACCTATAGGGGGGAGACCGGGTACATTGATACAAGGGGCTAATATATTGACCATAAACTGGACATTTTTTTATTTTTTTTTGACTTGACTTAAATTGACTTAATGAATTGTTGTTTTTAATTTCGCTTGACATGGTTCATTTATATTTATCTAATTTCTATTTAATTGATTTGACAATGTGTATTTATAATATGTATCGAATGAGATTATTATCGGAGATTTCTTAATTTTAGATTTTGTTTGCATGCCTTAGTCAAGGTAGTCAGTATAAGGACCTTTCAAAAACTTAATATCTATATTTTGTACCTACTTACTATGCAAATAAAGGACTATTCTATTCTATTCTAAAAAGATGCACATAATTTAAAATTAGTCGCTTGGCGGCAAGGCTTATATTTTTGTACGGCTGTTTTACCATCGGTAAATCCATGAAAAATAATAAGAAAGCGCGCAGTGCCGTAAAAAATGATGCGCCACAAAGTCGGTAATTTTTGACGTGACAACGTCTTAAATTAGGTTGCGGCTGGGAGTCACTTATGAAAAAGTGTAACGCTCGGTAACGTTACGATGAGTCACCGAACTAAAAAATATATTTCTATAGTTAAAATTTGTGCAATTCTTATTTTCATTCAATTCCTTGTTCCTATTGTGCAATTTAATTATATTCATATCAATAAATATTCTACCGAGAAAAAGACGTTGTCACGTAAAATCTTCGCCCGTAAAACCGACTTTACAGGCAACCATTTTTTTTATTTTCTGACAATTTCCAGCGTAAATTTGGTCATTTTATTCTGTACGGCACCAGTTTCATTCTGTTTCAATATAGCTTCTAATCCATTATTCCGCAATGCCGTACAAAAATATATGACCCAAAAGGTAATCACTCTACCTGCGCTTTTGAATTCTCACCAGCACTCAGTTGGACAGCTTACAAGTCACAAGCATAGAGCTGAAGCTTATTATTTTATGCTTTTATATTGTCCTATATACGTTACCGGGTGGTTCATATGACCCATCCATTTTTGGACATGGGTCTATAGTCTATAGTAGACAGGTAGACTAGTGCAAAAACTTGACCACAG
This sequence comes from Sesamia inferens, assembly GCA_037179545.1. NCBI lineage: Eukaryota > Metazoa > Arthropoda > Insecta > Lepidoptera > Noctuidae > Sesamia > Sesamia inferens. The sequence goes on from CM073946.1 coordinate 22,022,084, forward strand.
ACTAATTTGAATAATTCGACTCGACGGACGTAATTTTTTTTTTTTTTTTTTTTTATTAAAGTATAAACCAGCGCTTGACCGCAATCCTGCCTGATGGTAAGCAGTGACGCAATCGTTGATGGTAAAGCGCACTAGTTTATTAAGAGCCTATTCACTCTAGCCTTGAAGACACTCAAATTGTAGTCCGACGGAAACACCGCCGCCGGCAGATTGTTCCAGTCCCTCGATGTACGCGGTATGAAGGAGGAGGCGAAACGCTTCGTCCGGATCGTAGAGGTGTTAACAACATAAGGGTGGAAACTCGCCGTACGACGGGTCGTCCGATGGTGGAACGGAGATGGGGGAATTAAATCGTGCACTCCCCAGAATGTATCCTATAGATCACCGAAAGGCTGGCTACTCTACGCCTGTGCTCTAGGCTTTGGAGACCAACTCGAGTTAAATCAGGGTCACCAATCAGCCTCTTCGCACGCCTCTCCACTGAATCCAAAGTGGCCAGGTGACACTTAGCAGCACCAGCCCAAATGTGGCTGCAGTACTCCACACACGAACGGACCTGTGCTTTGTACAACATTAGAAGCTGCCCTGGTGTGAAGTACTGCCGGACCTTTGCGATTTGGGATGATCTAAGCTACGCACTAAAAGGCAAATAATACACGGAAGTATATGCCAGTAAAAAGGTTTAAATTTTCACGAATTTATTGACGGACTATAAGTACTTACTAGTTTAGTGTTGCTCTACTTTTAAAATTGTCAGATCTTTAAACATTCATTTTCACGACTTTGTAGACAAACTATACTTTTTGAAGAATGTCTCGGTAAAACTCAAGTAATACCGCTCCTGAAGCGGCATAAACCAGAGGCCATTTACGAAATTGACCATATGTTAGGTCATAGTCATACTGTGGTACACCTACCACCTTATCACAGGGACCTGAACCCTATTGAGTTAATATGGGGAATTGTAAAGTATAAAATTGCTTCAGTCAATGCTGGGTCCATTGATATAAGGGTATGTAGCCTAGTTTATACGAGTACATGCATAATTATTTAATATTGCAATGTAAGAACGATTGTTAATGATTGTTTCTTTTCTAAAGATGGTTGCTGAACATACTTTTTCTATCATTACTGCTGAAGACCGGAACAACTCATGCAAGCATGTAATGAAAATAGTAAAAACATATTTTGACAGAGGTGCGATTATGTATGAACAGGTGGAACAACTGGTAATAAATGTAAGTGATGACAGTAGCAGTGATTTTTCAGAATTAGAATATTCAAGTGATTCTGAAGGTGCAGGAAGCTCAAGCCAAAATGTGAGCTTTTCTGGCATTGAATATTTAGATGAAAGTGTTTTCCATTCGTCTGATTAAATTGTTATGTAGGTATTAAAATAAAACTTCAAACAAAACGGGTTCATTCATTATCCTGTAACCAAACTATTTGTCAATTTCTAACAATCCCACTCGATCCCGATCGCCCTCGGGGGCATGATTATCTGTCTGTGAGTACTACACAGCCTTCTTACAAAGCTTCAGCATCTCCTATTAACATTGTTAATGCTTTACATTGATGTATCCCAGGGACTGAACCACATACTTAGAATTGGAACCATATCTCCAAAAATAACAAAACCTGTTGACCCAAAGTATTATGGGTTGCTACAGGTGTAATATTATTGACCTCATTTATTCCACACTCTTTTTTGCCAAGTTATAAATGAAATTTTTAATTATGACCTTTTAACTCTGCCTAAGGGTTTTCTCCGGGACACCTGGAAGGTAGCCTGGGATACCAGTAGCAGATTGAAAGGACATTACTTTTCTCTTGTCCAACCCGAGATTCCGGAAAAACCATGGTTTGGCAGGGCAAAATTTGGCAAAATGGAGACCTCTATTCTAATACGAATGAGACTGGGCCATGTTTGTTCCCCATCCCATCTTTCCAAATTTCACATTATTGACGATCCCATTTGCTCTTGTGGCACAGATGTAGGAGACCTTAACCATATCTTTTTCTCCTGTCCCTTGTATGACCGTTCTTCCTTCTTCTGTAACCTGTTATCCCTTGATATTCCTTTTCCTACTTCAATACTATCTTTACTTTGTACAAATAGTTTTCCTGTATATACATGTATAGTCTCATTCATCACCTTAAATAATATAAAGTTGTAAATATTTGCCATTGTAAACTTCACAGCATTCTTATATAAAAAAAAAAAAAAAAAAACTGATCCTATATCTCCGTCCTATCCAAAATTCCGTAAAATTTTAAATCCGTTTCCCTACCTTTAGTACCTAACAATCCCAACACACTTGACATTGGCTGAATGCACAAACCGTGCGAAGCCAAAGAAGAAAAGAAAAAAAAAAAAAAAAGTTATAAATGACTTTTGATTTTGATTTAGAAGGAGAGATCCAAGCAGTGTCACCGTCATCAGGATTAGGAGTTCCCATATTATTGGGATAAACAATAATTGACACACGATTACATAGTTTATTATAGTATGTATACAAAAGACAATAAAAGGTAAATAGTAACAAGCTAAATGCACAAACCGTGCGATACCAAAGAAAGAAAAACGAAACAAAAAATAGCAACACAGTAATTTGAACAGATATATTAAGGTCACACACACTCTCTATGAACAAGCCAATACAAAGCCGCGCTGCATGTACACGTGTGAGTTTTAGCATCTGTGGGGTAGTGAAAGTCTGTTCGCCGCGCAACGTGCCTATTTTAACCTAGCACTCGCCGCACGACGAATGTGTGTGTAATGTTGGGTTCAGTACTTACGAATCAAGTGAGCCGAGTGTACCCTGAATGCGGCTCACTTGAGGAGTCAATCCGGTGCCATGGGGTCGTCGTCCGCAACCAGGTCTGGGGTTAGAGGTCTTGCGTCAGGAAGACGCGCTTGCCAGGGGGCAAGGTGCTTGTAGCCAAGCAGATGCGTCGGCATGCGCGAACATCCTTATCGCTAATTGCCGCACGTACTCATCCAGGCTCTCAATGTGGAGATCGCGCTGGATGACGTCGTTCCTCACGAAGCGAGGGGCGACCATTATGGTCCGCAAAGCAAAACTTTGCTGCGCACAGAGTAGCTTGCAGAATAGCTCGCGTCGCTAGTGAGGGCAAACCATGCTGAGCTGTGCCTTGATGGCCGCGTACTTCTATATAAACGCGGCGTCACCCAGCGAGCATCGCTTCCTGTGTCATGGGGATGTCGTCCGTGTATCGTGAGTGACACGCCAGGCGACAGGCAGCTGCACTGCGGCAGACCTGCGTGCACCGAGTGAGTTCTGGACAGCGCCCCGTCGTGCACCACTCGAAATGATCTGTGGGATATGTACGACCAACGAATCGACTAGAGCGCTCCTTTATGAAACGAAACACCCGCCTTGCAATCCCAACAATTATGTCCAATGCACACGCACGGAAGTGCAAGTGTTCCTTCAATTATAAACCACAGCATGCATACGTATTACCAGACGACACAAATAGAAAGAAAAACCTACATTGTGATTTTGTTAATGATTACTACAAGTCATAAAATTAAAAGGAAAAAACATTAATATAATCAAGATTTTATTTTTATAATAATAATAATTAATTTTATATTTTTAAATGTTTTTTATGTATTTATATAAATATTTAAAAATGTAAATTATATGTATGTAAAATAAATAAACGAAATAATAATAAAAAACGGCAACACGTACGTCAACTAATTCAACTAGTATTTTTTGGATTTCATTATATTTTACAATAGTTAAAGAAAAATCAAAGGAATCAATAGAATATTCATACTTTTTTAAACTAACGGATATAAACAATAAATAACACTGGAAAACAGCATGTCTGTTGCATGAGATTTTTTACATGAACCTGAATAGTTTTTCCGCGCTGATTTTAAAAATATACTCTGTTTTTATGTAGCAGCTTTAGTTTTGGAGTTATGAAGTGACAGGATTTTTCATTGAAAATGCACGTACTTTAAGTTTAAAAAAGTATTTAATATATTTATTCTGAATAAAATTTCTTTTTTTTGGATTTTCTAGCATGAGATGTATTATGAATACTATTTTGAATGCTCCAACAGTAATCAGCCATCATATTTTCATTCCAGTGCCTCTGATATCTCTCCTCCATTGTGCGAATATCCTGGTGAAAGCGCTCTCCTTGTTCCTCGCTTAGGTCACCGAGATTTTCAGGAAAATAGTCTAGATGGCTGTGAAGGTAATGAAGCTTAATACTCATGTTGCATCCAAGCTGCTGGAAGTGTATCAGCAACTGTTCAACGTGCTGAATGTAGCCGTCAGACTTCCTATTGCCCAACAAATTTCTTTCTTTCAATCGGGAAGCTAGAAATTCTGATGCCGTTTTGGACAGTCCAAGGTCCCTGATCAAGTCATTTAGATCATCTTGATTTAGTGGTCGGGGACTACCGAAGCCATCAAAATCACTGTCGCTACCACTGGCGTCGTTTTTGGTTTGTCCACTGCACTGGTCTGAATTTTGCGAAGATGTACATGGCTGCTGTGGTGTTGATGTGTCACTAGCTCTCAGAACTGGTCTTATGGCAGACTTAAAGTTTGGGTATACCCACTTAGCACAATTTTTATGGTTTATTCCTATGGTTTTCGTAACACAGAAATAACAGTCGTCATGATGGTTGGATGGTTCACGCCAAATCATAGGACTTTTGTACTTAAAAGTGGGCCTTTTTTTGTTTGCCCACAGTTGCAAAGACTCAACACAAGTTTTACATACCAAACTTGGTATCCAGGGTTTAGCACTTGTCGGCAACGGAAACCCAAAGTAGTCCAAGTACGCGTTTTTCACAAAGTCCGACACATTCAAACGGAATTTTTTGAACATATATTCGCCACAAATAACACAAAAACATTCAGGATTATTTAAACACGTCCTTCTTGAAGAAGACATTATGAAATTTATACAGGAACTAGTTAAGTCATACCGCTATTGATATAAACTAACGACTACTCATGTAAATTTAAGAGGGTACCTGTATCTCAATAACTAGAGCTGCTACAAAAAATCGGAGGGTAGATATGAAATCAGAGCACCCAAATTAGTAAACAACAGTTGAAAAACTTCATGCAACAAAAGAAAAATTTGATTTTGTTGTTCTGTGTAATTAAATGAAGAAAATCAACCGCAACTGACATGACAGGTGTCACCGTAAATAAAACTACAGGAATGAAAATAAAATAATGATATATTCGAAATAATGTTGACAAGATCTGCCGCGAGACAACTTGCACGCCCACCATCTCCGTACTCGTTGCTCAGCTCCGCCTCGCCGCCGCCGGTCTCCAGCGCCACTGTTAGTGTTAGTGCTGTGACGACCCCGGCCGCGGCAGTTGCGTCGAGCTCGAGCGACGAGTACTTCTCTCCGCCGACGACGCCACCACCGACGCGTTCGCCGACGGGGAGGACGCCGGCCGCCGGACCGCTTAGGACCTCGAGGCCCATCGGCTTCTGACAGGGTCCCAGCTCCCGGCGGAAGTGTGCAGCGCATGAAATGGACACAATCAATCAACGAGAACGTCATGCGCTCATACTATGGGGCTACAGAGGGAGGAAACAACCTGACCGCGTACCGTGTTCGAATGCTCTCTCTGTTTCAGGTGCTTGAGCCAGCTGTCAACGTATCGGCGGAACGACTGTCGGATCAGATGCGGGTCATCCAGCGTAACCATATGCTGGATGATGCGGTGCTTGATCGTCTACGCCTCGAGTCACGGAATAGTCATGTTACACCTGCTTCGTCATTGGTCGCGGTACAACTTAACAGTGTTTCACCGCGACCCAACCACGTTGATGAAGAGGATGATGACAGGGCTATATCGGTGAGTCCCTAGTGCAATGAAAAATTGAGGAGCGCTTTGGAGGATGCTCTCCGTGAGTACCGCTCTACTCCGTCTGAACTTAGACCACGTTTACCTCGATTGCCCATGCATAAAAAAAACAAGGCGCTGGTGTGTGCTCTAGACTCTCAGCTGTCTAATTATTTAAAAGACAGCAAAGATTTGACTGATACACATTCAATCTTGTACTGTGGAGCTGTTGCGATATGTCGTGTGGCTCATGTCAAATTCCCAGACAGTGACAGAGCCACACGACCAAAATCAGCTGTACCAGCTTGGCAGTGCAGGATTGAACGTCGTATCGGAGAGACTAGAGCACTCATTGGCAAGCTGATTAGTTTTAGGGAGGGCAATACACGCCCTAGAGTGATGCGCTTTGTGAGGCGGGCGTTCTCGGGGACTCATATTAGTACCCGAGACTATTTGTTCCGCGTCACAGAGCGCATCGACTTTCTTAAACAGAAGATATATGCATGGGCAAACCGTATTCGTCGGTACAAGCGAAGAGTGGAGCGGTATTCTCAGAATCGCATATTCCAAAGCGATGAAAGGCGGGGCTATAGAGCTTGGGAGCGATCAGACCAAGGTGTCACTGACACGTGCCTACCGGATGATGATGCCACGTCTTCATTCTGGCGCAATATCTGGTCGGTACCTGTCAGTCACATCGAAGGTGATTGGACTCGGGATGTTGAGCGAGCCTGCGATCCAATACCAGAAATGGGGGCTATTACCATCTGCCCCCAAGATGTAGCTCGTGCAGTCCGTCCGTTGCCTAATTGGAAGTCTCAAGGGCCGGATGGGCTGCATAACTTTTGGATTAAATGGTTTTCCAGGTCACACGCTCGCTTGGCATCTCAGTTCCAGACTGCTTTAGAGTCTGGTTCGCTACCCGAGTTCCTAACAACAGGAATAACCCACCTGCTCCATAAATCAGGTAGCACCGCGGAACCCAAAAATTATAGGCCGATCACGTGTTTACCGACGGTCTATAAAGTTCTTACATCCATTTTGAAAGCTAAAATTAACACGCATGTTGACAGCAACTCCATCATGTCTGCCTCTCAAAATGGATGTGGGAACGGGTCCCGCGGTACTAAGGAGCTACTCCTTATTGATATGGCCATTAGCCAACAGGTTCGTCGTTCCCGAAAGGATCTGTCGACATGTTGGATAGATCATAAGAAGGCCTTTGACTCGGTGCCACATACATGGCTCAAGCGGGTGCTAGAATTGTATAAAGTAGATGCAACTCTGCGCACCTTCCTGATGACATGTATGGCGCAATGGAGAACTGTCCTTCACTATCCAGGATGTCGAAATATTCAAAGGAATAGCGAACCGATAAGGATCGAGCGAGGTATATTTCGGGGCGATAGTTTGAGTCCACTTTGGTTTTGCTTAGCCTTGAATCCTCTAAGCACATTGCTGGAGGATTCAGGTCTCGGCTATAGGCTGAGGAGAGGTGGTCAGGTTATATCGCACCTCCTCTACATGGATGACCTAAAACTATTTGCTGCCAACGATTTGCAACTGAGGGAGCTACTGAAAATTACTGAAACTTTCAGTAGCGCCGTCAGGATGGAATTCGGTGTGGACAAATGTGCGGTCATGCATGTACAGCGAGGAGAGATTATGGAATCCGTGGGAACCCAACTCACTGGTTCCATAAACCTTAGAGCCCTCTCCGCATCCGAAACCTATAAGTATTTGGGTATGTCGGAAGCGTTGGGTATCAATGTTACTGACATGAAGCAATTGTTGAAGGAGCGCTTCTTTGGCCGCCTGAAAAAAGTACTTAATAGACTTCTGTCAGGCGGAAACAAGGTGCGCGCTTTCAACGGTTGGGTCATGCCGGTATTGATGTACTCTTTCGGCATACTCAAATGTACTCAAACCGAACTTGACGCCCTGGATCAGAGGGTCCGTACGCTGCTGACTGCAAATCGATTGCATCACCCACGATCATTGGGTAATGAGGCTGTATATCCCGCGAAAATGTGGAGGTCGTGGCTTTTTAAACGCTAAGACCCTCCACAATCGCGAGGTATGCAGTCTCAGGGAATATTTTCTAGAAACCGACGTGGGGATGCATCGAGATGTGGTCGCGGTTGACAAGGGCCTCACTCCGCTCTCCTTGGCTAAAGAGAACTGGCGTAAACCAGCAGTGCTTGACACCAATGATCGCATGGAGGTATGGAAGAACAAGGAGCTTCACGGACGCTTTTTCAGAGCCCTACACGGGCCTGATGTAGATTTACAAGCGTCCGTGGCTTGGCTACGATTCGGTGACCTCTTTGGGGAAATCGAAGGTTTTGTATGTGCAATTATGGACGAAGTTATGATGACGAACAATTACCGGAGATTTATTGTGAAAGACGGCACAGTTGACATCTGTCGGGCATGTCACCGGCCGGGAGAATCAATAAGGCATATTATCTCCGGGTGTTCTCGTCTAGCTAACGTAGAGTACTTGCATAGACACAACCTTGTAGCCAGGATAATTCATCAGCAACTTGCTCTCAAATACAACCTTGTGGAATCGGAGGTGCCGTACTACAGGTATATGCCCGACCCAGTTCTCGAAAATGGCCATATCACATTGTACTGGGATCGATCCATCATCACTGACAGGACTATTGTTGCCAATAAGCCCGATATAGTGCTGGTGGATCGATCAGAGCGGCGTGCAATAATTGTTGACATAACCATCCCACATGATGAGAACCTTGTGAAAGCTGAGAAAGATAAACAGATCAAGTATCTTGACTTGGCTCACGAGGTTGTCGACATGTGGGAGGTGGATTCAGCAATCATTGTACCGATAGTCGTGACAGCCAATGGCTTAATAGCCAAGAGCCTCGACCAACACCTCAGGAGGCTCTCGTTAGGCAGCTGGATCAAGGGCTTGATTCAGAAAGCGGTACTGCTGGACACGGCTCGCATCGTCAGGAAGTTCCTCTCTTTGGAGCCCTGACCGCCGGTAGCTTGGACCCTGTTCCCGATACCGGTGGGCTACTATTTTTTATATTTTTAAATGTTTTTTATGTATTTATATAAATATTTAAAAATGTAAATTATATGTATGTAAAATAAATAAACGAAATAATAATAATATATTTATTTGCATAAAAACACGGTATACAGAGATGGTAAAAATACAATTTGGACCAAGACATGTTTTGCCAATTTAATATAAGCATGCAATATACTACATTTGTATTATGATTGCTCAATCATAAGCTTTTACACCAGTGTGTGTATGAATATGCTGTGCTAAACTCTACTTTTTACCAAAATAAAGTTGACATATATCACACTTCTAAGATTACTCATCCGTGTGTGTACACATTGTTAATTTCCCCTATTCACTAAAATTACTTTGACATATTTCACACTGATAAGGTTTTTCGCCAATGTGTGTACGCATATGCATTGTTAAACTCACATTTCTACTAAAATTACGAGGACATATTTCACATCTATCGTGAGGAAACCGGCATGTCCTAGAGACAAAAACTTCGAAGACATGTGACATCTACCAACACGTAATGGATTGCGACCTACCATGGAGAATAGTCCTGTGTCCCAACAGTGGGAACAATATAGGCTAAGGTTTTTCGCCAGTGTGTGTACGCATATGCATTGTTAAATTCACCTTTCTACTAAAATTACTATGAAAAATATCACACTGATAAGGTTTCTCATCAGAGTGTGTACGCATATGCCTCAATAAACTCCCATTTTCACTAAAATAACGTTGACAAATATCACACTTATAAGATTTCTCATCAGTGTGAGTGAGTACGCATATGCCTTGTTAATTTACACTTTTCACTAAAATTACTTTGACATATTTTACACTTATAAGGTTTCTCACCAGTGTGTGTACGCATATGCCTTGTTAAATTGAACTTTACACTAAAATTGCGATGACAAATATCACACTGGTTATGTTTTTCACCAGCGTGTGTACGCATATGCATTGTTAAACTACCCTTTTGACTAAAATTACGTTGACATATTTCACACTTGTAAAGTTTTTCACCAGTGTGTGTATGCATATGCACTGTTAAACTCACTTTTCTAATAAAATTACGTTGACATATTTCACACTTGTAAGGTTTTTCACCAGTGTGTGTATGCATATGCCTCGTTAAAGTGGGCTTTTGAATAAAATTACGTTGACAAATATCACACTGATAAGGTTTCACACCAGTGTGTATACCCATATGCTTTGTTAAACTACCCTTTTGACTAAAATTACGTTGACATATTTCACACTTGTAAGGTTTTTGACCAGTGTGTGTATGCATATGCCTTGTTAAATTGGTCTTTCGATTAAAATTACGTTGACATATTTCACACTTATAAGGTTTCTCACCAGTGTGTGTACGTATATGATTTGTTAAACGCCACTTTTCATTAAATTTATGTTGACATATTTCACACTTATAAGGTTTCTCACCAGTGTGTGTAAGTACATGGATTGTTAAACTACCCTTTTTACTAAAATTTCGTTGACATATTTCACACTGATAAGGTTTCTCATCAGTGTGTGCACGCACATGGGTTGTTAAATAACTCTTTTGACTAAAATTTCTTTGACATATTTCACACTGATAGGGTTTTTTACCAGTGTGTGCACGCAGATGGGTTGTTAAATTACTCTTTTGACTAAAATTACGTTGACAAATATCACACTGATAAGGTTTCTCATCAGTGTGTGCACGCACATGGGTTGTTAAATAACTCCTTCGACTAAAATTACGTTGACATATTTCACACTTGTAAGGTTTTTCACCAGTGTGTTTTTTTACATTATTAGAACTACTCCGTATAGATATGTAAGGTTCTTTGAAATATGGCTTGGACGTCGATTTCTGAGTAGTCCGGATAACTTTTGAGTCTGATTTGTCTTTTGTAGTTTGCTCGGCTGTTATTACATCTTTTCTATTTGTTCTGCGTGTGTTCTGTTTTGGTTTCCTCACAACGGTATCGTCTGTAAGTAAATATAGTAAGTAAACAATGAGAGATTTGAATGAATTTGAAGAATTGTCGTTTGAATTTATTTGCGTGTCCGACGCACTGGATGTATTGCTGAGAGCTTGGAAAGATCATATACGTATGGAACGCTGAACAATATTCTGCTGTCTTGACTGGTGTTCTACGCGACTGTTTTAAGTTCATTTTAAATATAGACGCTTTTAATTACATGTATGTATACGTTGTGTGTACAATAATTATTGTTATCTGAAATAAACATATTGAATTGAATTTAACTACGATGTTGTGTACCTTTAATTTTCATGACGATCTGGTAACGTTCGCAGGGTCAACATGATTAGAGACCGCACAAGACAGTCAGGTAGGCAAGGAAAAAGGAAAAGCCTTTATGCAAGCAAATAAAAATAAACTGAACAGTCGTAGTAATATGATGGAAAATGCTTCGTGCAGAGTCCACACGCAGTTCCTAATGCCGGTATCTATATTGATTATTTTATACACTGAAACACATCCATTCCTCTTAGAATTTTATTCCGAACTATACATCATATTTTGAATATGACCGCTCTTAGCGATAAGAACGCCCATTGTGTCACCCTTTGTAAAATATTTTTATTTATGTTCTGTAATCTATATGGTGTACATAATAAAGAGTATTCTATCTATTATCTATGACAATCAAGTCACTATGTGACAGATTATAACACCGTAACATCTGTACCGCCAGTACCGTTCTACAGGAACCAACCTCCAACAGAAAATGCTTCGTGCAGAGTCCACATCATTCATCATTTCAGCCAAAAGACATCCATTGCTGGACATAGGCCTCCCCCAAGGTTCTCCACGACGACCGGTCCCGCGCCTCCGGCATCCAGCGGTTTCCCGCAACCTTCACCAGGTCGTCGGTCCACTTTGGCCTACCCACGCTACGTCTTCCGGTGCGTGGTCGCCACTCGAGAACCCATCGGCCCCATCGGGCACCGGTCCTACGGGCAATTTGTCCAGACCATTGCCTCTTTAGTGTTGCAATTCTTCGGGCTATGTCGGTTACTCGTGTTCTTCTGCGGATCTCCTCATTCCTGATTCGATCGCGCAGTGAAACCCCAAGCATAGCCCTTTCCATTGCCCGTAACGTAGCTGCAATTTACTGGACACGAAAATAAAATTATTATCTAAGATAATTGTTTGTAATTTTTGCGCGCAGACTAGAAAGAAAATACATTTATTTAGCACAGATTAAAAGACACACAATACATCAGATAAAGACAAACATTACAAAGTAAAAAAAATAGTAATAATAAAATAAAGTTAATATGAAAAACAAATTAATGTAGAAAACTAGCAGGAATGTGTGCCTCCCGGCTGCGCCAAAAAGGCCCAGTTCAGCAAAAATGTCAGACAATTAGTGCCTGACGCTGGTTTTCAACTGAACCTGATGTGTGAAGTGACGGATGTAAAACAGTTTATACATAGCAACGTGACTTGTGTATGTAATAAAAAAAAAGGATAAAGAAAATAAAAACAAAAATAAAATATACTTAATAAAATAAATTTATGTTATATAAAAACAATGACGTATGTATATGTATAAAAATGTGATTATGAATAGTAATAAATAGTAACAAATAGTAACAAAACTATACCAGTAAATAAATATATAATTGAATGGAAGACAATTTTATGTACGTTAAATAAAAATTAAAACCCAAAAAATGCGGCCCAATATATATATTAACTGCGTAAAAAAACAAAGTCTCAAAACGAATGCCTGCCATAATTTATTCAACACGCGAACTGCGGCATCATCACACAACGCCGCAAGCAGTTGAGCCGGACTTCATCATATAATTGACACATTTAGTGTGATCATGTCTAACTGCCTCTGCGATTCTATGAGATACTGCCGCAACCATCGTTTAAAAGCACCTATTGTGTTTACTATCCTAATCGGTGGTGGCAAATTATTCCATACTTTGGACGCCGCATAGCGAAAGCTACCCCTAAAAACAGCTGAACCCTGAGACTGAGTCGAAAGCTGCTGCGAACATTGGCTTCTCCCGCATTCCCGTCTACTCGCAACCCAACTCAGCTTGTTATAAAGGTAGTCCGGTTTTTTATATTTCACCACACCAAACAAAAGGCAAGCCAAGTGCAGTTTGCGTCTGGACTTCATCTTCAGCATAAAATGCTTATTAAGAAAGGGTGTTACATGGCTTCTGCGAGGAATATCGTAACAAAATCGAGCACAGGCGTTTTGCACCCTTTGTATGAGGCGATCAGTACGAGCTAATAGGCGCGGGCCGTAAACTGTGTCACCATAATTCAACCTGGACAGAACCAAGGCTTCTACTAGCTGCTCCCTTAGTTTTACTGATAAGTAAGGCCTCATGTTATACAAAACTTTTAGGCGATAAAAACAGTTTCTAACCGAGTCTGCTATGTGTTTCTCAAAACGCAGGTCTTTGTCCATAATGACACCTAGATTCCGCGCTTCATACACTCGGTCAATTGGTTCGCCCATAAGTCTCAAGTCAAATGTCACCGGTAATCGAGTCAACTGCTGCCTTGTGCCAAATACAATATATTTAGTTTTTATTGGATTTAACGACAGGCAGTTCTCCTCCGACCAGGCGGCGACTCTTTGAAGATCATCGTTAAGATCCTTAATTGCACTATTGTACTCGTCCGGTCTAAATGATATATAAAGTTGGACATCGTCGGCGTATATATGGTACTTGCATTTATGGAGACACTTCACAATATCCGTACTATACAAAATAAAAAGAATCGGGCCCAATATGGAGCCTTGCGGGACTCCTCTGTCTACAGAAGAACGTGTCGATCTGAGGGTAGTTCCGTCACCCAAACGCAAATCAACAAGTTGCTCCCTATTAGTCAGATAGCTGCGAAACCATTGCACAACGCTGACATCGAAACCGTAGTAACTTAACTTTGATAGTAATAGCGAAATATTTATTGCGTCAAATGCACGGGAAAAATCGAGCAAAACTAGTAATGAGCACATTCCTCCATCTTGGGCAGATAATATATTATCAGTAACATCCAGTAAAGCAGTAGATGTACTGCGCTGTTTCCTGAAACGAGATTATAAATCAGGTAGAATGTTATTCCGTTCTAAAAATACAGTTAACTGGTCACTAACTATTCTCTCTAATACCTTGGAGAGGCATGGTAATATACTTATAGGACGTAGGTCCTTTAGAGTGCAAGGATTTGATTTTTTTGGCAAGGGTCTAACGGAGGCAATTTTCCATAGGTCAGGGAACGTAGATGTCACTATGGAGCAGTTTATTATGTGCGTTATAATAGTTAACGTATGTGGTAGTGTCATATTAATCATATCCAGGGTAATGTTGTCGTAACCTTCAGCGTTACTTTTAAGATTAGAGATGACGCGAGAGACGTTGTTCTCTTCCACTGGAGTGATTACGAAAATTTCTCCACTATGTCTGTGATTTTCATAGTAGTATATAAGTGAAGCTTTTGCCACAGGATTGCCGGGGACGGTTAAAAAGCTTTTATTAATTACGTCAGGATCTGTAAAGTGCAACGGTAAATCCTGCGTGGGCTTATAGGGAGATAAGGTCGATTTCAAACTTTTCCATAATAATTTAGGGTTTCTTGTTTTATTATTTATGTTATGCTTAAAATACGCAATTTTTTCATTATACAATGAATTAATCACTAACTGTTTTAACTCTTTGTAATATTTTTTTTTTTGAATCGGCTTTCGTCTTCCTATAACTACTAAGTGCATCATCACGTAAACGCATCATAACTTTAATAGTATCTGTAATCCAGGGATACGACCTTTCCCTTACAGTAAACGTTTTGATCGGTGCGTGAACATCGAATAGGGAAGTTATAAGGATGTTAAAAGCATGTATCATATCATTAACATTGCCAAGCGATGAAATTATTTCAAGGTCTAAAAATGACAGGTTAAAACTTTCTGTGCACACATTTTTAAGAGGCCGACATTTTACTTTGTAGGGTTTGATCTTCTCGCGTTTAATGTAAAATTCACCCACTACAATCGAATGGCCGTTGATTGACCCCAAAGGTACCACCTTTGTAGTTGCCGGTAGGTCAGTACATATGAGATCGATGAGTGTTTCACTTGATGATGTACAATGCGTAGGAGTTTTGACCAATTGTGACAGACTGAGGCAATTTAAAAATTCTTTAATATTCTTAGTTTTTAGTCCATTTGTATCTAGCAGGTTAACATTGAAGTCGCCAAGTAAAATGTAGTGGTCCCAATTTCCCAGTGACCTAATGGAGTCCGTTAAGGCATCTAGGAAAAGGGATAGGTCTTGCCATGGTGATCGGTAGGCTGTGCCTATTGCGATTTTTTTTGGCGTTTATTGAGATTGTTATCCACATTTGTTCGACCGATTCGAACCTTGGATCGATCCCACCAGTCCATGTGCACGCACTCAAACCTCGCCGCAAATAAAAACCGACGCCCCCACCACGACCCGAGCGCACACTCACTGGCCGCGGCGTGTGACGCAGACGATAGCCCGGCACCACTGGAGCGCGTCCTTCCTCACCGGGTCGCAACCAAGTCTCGTTTATAGCCATCACATCAAAACAGTGCCTGTCGAATGCACCAATCAAGTTATCGTGATCAATGAACCAACATTAAGAAAACCAAGCCTAAGAAACTTTTCTCTTTTAGTCATCATTATAATAATATATATCAATTCCGACGTTTAACAATATCAACGCACATTCAGTGGCCTCGATTCTAATTATAAATAATTTAATTTCAATTATAAATAATATGTAATTATAATAATATATTTTTTATTTAGTAATTTGTATTTATTTAGTTTTATATGTAAATGATCAATGTACCTAAATAAATTTAAAAGAAGCAAACGCAATCTGCAGTGGGTAAATAACAGTTTTGTAATATTATATAATAGTATGGTAATAAATAGATGTAAATATATATGTGTATTGTTATAAAACTGGTTTACTTGTGATTGAATCAGACGCACCGCGACTGCCGCGAGACAGCGAGACACACACCTACAAATATACCATATAGGACATAGTAACAACAAAAAAAGAATAATTTAAAACATCTGACGCTTATTTCAAAGATACTTACTATAAGAATTAGCGTAACATTACAACAAAGTATGACAATCGCCATTAAAACTATATAAAATATCCCAGCAATGCAATAATAAACAAATTGCAAGGAATTTTTAAAGTGCGCTGTTGTCGCCGTCACAGCGTGCCGGGCCGAAGGTGCGCTGCAAATCAGCCTCGCAGCGGATCTGGCAGATGGCATCACCAGGTTTGTATCGGGCGAAAATTCGACCCCGCTTTGCCCATATAAATTGCCAACCAAGGCGACTCCCGGCCTCGCGGGCGCTCCGAAATAACTCCCGATTCACCTTCGTAAGACGCTCGTTCACAAAGAAGCGCGTCGCAGGGCCCGGCAAGTCAAGGTCAGTAGTGGTCTGAGTCGAGAGCAGGCCGTGTCTTATAGGTTAGTTAGGTTAGGAATTGTGTGTGTTGTGCTGTTATCGTCCCCCTATTGGGACGCATAATCTTAATTATAGTTGTAAGTCTTTTGACCGCCACCCCTACTGGTGGCGTAGATTTTAATTATTAGTAACTATTTATTCCTTTTACTCTTTAATTTAAGCAATTGTATTTTACTGTATTGACCGTCCCCCTATTGGGGAGTAAGCTGGCGAACGCGTGACGTAAGCGTTACGAAAAGTGATCGGGCAAAGCACAGAGGCGCCCGTGGCGCGAGCTTGGTACTACAAGGTCTACAACGAGTTTATTTATTTATTTTTTTTCAATAAAAATAGAAGATCTATGCAAAAATATTAATTTACCAATGAAACAATGAAATAAATTTAAATATTTATAGAAAATTAATATATGTACATGTGTATACATGTATATATTGTACATATATATACATACAGATGGAGCGAAAGAAGTTTCACTTCAGTCGTGTGGTCATAAGCACACTCGTTTTTTTTTTTTGGTTTGAGCATTTTTTTTCTTTTGTCGGTGAATTTTCGCAATTTTGCCTACAAGCTGTTTCCCTATCACTGCGCGCGGGAGCTTATTATGGTTTCAACATTAAATGCATTCTTTCCATTGAGGCGGTTTCATGCCCATTCCGAATAGTACCTACAACTTGTAGGTAGCGTAACTAACTTTTCTCACTTTTCCGAGGTGATGATTATTTTAAATTATTTTTTATTATTTTATAACACAAATATTTTTATTTTTGTCTTTTACTCTATTCATCGAAAGTACTCCTTAAAGCAAATCGTTCTGCCGCGGGAAAACAACCATTAAAATTCCAGCGTATATATATATACAGTATGTTACAAAAACCCTGTCCGACCCGTGAAGGTGTTGTTAGGTATCGTTAGCTGATTCTACTAATGCGTACATAACCTGGCTAAACTAAAAAAACCCCCTTAAAAATAAATAACTTAAATAAAATAAATAGGTAATTTCATGGCAACACAGGCACAGGTCATGACCTCAGTTGACCTCATGCATGTAGGTATTGGTAGTCTAACCACGTTTATCGACTCTAGAAAGAAACAATGATACCTACTTAGGCAGCTCGTGAAAAGAACTTTTTTTTAAGTAGGAAGGTCGTCTGACCCTCCGAATGTATCTTCGAATTTCATTCGATGAGCACAATGGCTGTGGCGGCGATGTTGTTCCATATTTCGTTCACTAAGAACGATACCGGCCTGGCACCGTCCCACGAGATTAGCACGGTGTTTCACAACGTTAGTCCACTCCTACCAATCCACTGCTCGCCGAACTGATAGTGGAGGTACTCACGTACAGGTCGGCAAAAATATGGTGGGGCACCGTCATGCTGGAACCACATTGACCAAGAAGTAGTCACATCCGAATCGTTCAACACCTGATCACAACACAACACAATTGCAGTTTTACTAGGTACCTTCCATCAGCAGGTTACATTACGTTAGAAAACTATATGATCACACAATAAACGATACGTCTACACTGACGCAATGTCTACGCGAAACTAATAAATTTAAAATAAAAATGATTTTTATTTCATAAAAATAGGTACTCTAACTGCACGGCGGTGCCCTTTGACTAGAGGTGTGAAAGTATTCAAAATATTTCTCGTATCGATTTTTGGTATCAATTTTGTATTTCAGAATTTCACGCATCGATTCAACATCGCATGGCATTCTTTAGATTTTAGAACTTTCACATAACTTAAATCAGGTGAACTTAAATGCTTTACATTGTTTATAATATTCTCCTAAAATCGTATTTCATGAGACCTTTCTAGTTCCTATTTACTAATAATAGGTACTTGTGTTACAATATTGTTATGAATAATTAATCGATAATCAAAAAAAGTACTTTTACCATTAGGTAATCTGCGTTTTTACAACAAATCATTCGAGCAGCGACAAAAACAAAACGTTATTACGCAAAAACTAGTACAGCTCTAATTATTCCTTTGCGCGTCGGCGGCTAGACACACTGACGCCGCCGACAGTTATAAGGTCTAAAATGGTGTTTACACTTTTTTAAATTTCCCGAATTTTGGGGAAGTTACAGTAAATTCGCTGGTAAAAAAGATTATTTCAAAATTCATTAGTATTGTTACTATGATGATTATGCAAAATTTTATATTTTATTTGGTCATTTGTTTACCTAACCCTTATTATCCTTGTGGGTCGGACAGGGTTTTCGTAACATACTGTATATGGTTTTTTCCAATGGTCAGCAACTCCATCAATATTTTCAAATGCTAATTGGTTTGAACTCCCCTGTGGAGAAGGACCAGCGTTGAGCCTAGCACTTTTGTTAACGACGTAATCCATTTAACGTATAATATACAGGGAGTAAGGGAAACGCTTCCGAAAACGAAGACAGGTGATAAGGCTAGTGATTCTCGATACGATACCATCAAAAACTGAGGATTTTTTTTAACAATTTTACTTAAGCATTTTTCGTACACTATGCTGTGGGAACAGTTAAAAGAGTTAAATGAAACCATTATTTGCGATTAAACATTTTTTTTTCTTTTCAACTCTAACAAGCAATGTATTCGTAAATAAATATCAGCTGACGCTCGCGCATAAACTCGGCTTCAAAGACCGCGTGCGGTCACCGACATCGCGACAGTTTCGCGGCTGAACCGTAGCGCGCGTCGCGCGACGTGCGATGCGCCGGCTGACTATTTTATTTATTTATTTATTTATTCTTTATTGTACACCAATCTTCCTAAACTACTAACCTTCACTCGATCGCTTGAAGCAAATGTCTTTTCAGTTCACTTTTACCTAGTTGTGGGATATCTGCTTACGGGTTCCATTCGTGCAAGGATCGTAATGATTTTCCCCTTGAACAGGGTTACAATTTTATTTTGATCTGAATGTTCAAATTTACAAATCAGAAAAATCCAGTTTACTTTCGTTAACCTTGAGGCCCATATCGAAGGTACTTACGATACCTACAGCCGGGGGCGTGGCTGTAAGGCCATAAAAATCCTTTGTAAAGCGCCGCTAAAATAAAGAAAAATAAACATTACAGAGGCGTCAACAGTTTTAAATTGGTGCACATGTCGTGAATTTAATAACAGTTTTGTATTGTGTCGATAATCGATAGTAAATGAAATAAAGTAAAAGATCGCTGACATCAGCTGTAATTGACTAAAAAATTTTCATCGCATGTACAGTGGCGCCCGTGAATCAATTGAATTTGAACTTTATAACAATGTAATTAAAGTCACAAGATGCGTGCTTGTTTATTGCAAGAACTGGATCCATCATTTAGTAAGTAAACCTAATCAATTTAAAGTGAATAATTAAATTAATTGAATCTAAGAAACCAGTTAAATCTTATTTAAAAGTTAGAAAATGAAAACAGTTTGTAATAAAGCATAAGTACAATTTCCTAACAATTAAAATGAATTGATTTCTGATCTCGTAATTATTCTTTTAGCATTTTCGCCTCTGTAAATTGATCTTTGCACATGAAAACACACCGCTTTTGCCTACGCGCCCGCGCGGACGCCGCCAAAGCGTTTGTCGACGTCGCGCGGGCTTGTTTGATCTTCATAGTACTTCTTTAGTAAATAATAGTAATCTAACAGTGTTCCTTGCCGACTCGGTTCGTGTGCTAACGTGCGTTACGTTTTTAACCGATTATTTAATTATTGTTTTGTTAGTTTTAAATTTGTGTTTAGTTATTAGGTATTGTTACGTTTTTAGTGCTGTTTTATTCTTTTTAGTTATAACTTTTTGTTGTTTTAAACAATGCCTGAGGCATACGTGTACAGTGCTCGTGAATACGGCAACATGTTGATGTGTTTAGGAGAAGCCCTTGGCAATGCTTCTCTAGCATTGAGAATTTACCGGGAAACGGGAAACGGGATGTGGAACAGGAGGAATGCCCATGTATGGTCAGACGTGAACCCGTACGCCACTCAAGAAACTGGCCATCAGACCAGATGGTCCGCCAACGTATGGGCTGGTATTTTTAATGGACGAATTCTAGGACCAGTGTTTCTACCGCAGCGCCTCAATGGATCAGCATATCTTAATTTTATAAATGGACATTTAAATGATATGCTAGACAATGTGTCTGTGGCTGAATTTCGTCGAGCATGGTTCCAGCACGATGGCGCTCCACCGCATGTTACGCGTCCCGCCTGCGAGCGTCTCACTGAGCTTTTTAATGACTGCTGGATCGGAAGGCTGGGGCCGCACGCCTGGCCGGCTCGTTCACCCGACTTAACGCCGTTGGACTTCTTTTTATGGGGGTATGTGAAAGAAAGAGTGGTTGATCGGGAATGTGACAGTGCTGATGAAATGCGGGGCAGAATAGTGAGTGTTTTTAATAAACTACGTGAAGAATGTGTTGAGGATCCAACACTAATGCCTCGTGTTCACGGATCGACACAGCGACGGGCCCGGCTTTGTATTGAAATGAATGGAACTCAGTTCGAGCCAAACCTCATAAGGTCGCAAAGGATTTAGACAGGTACGTAAAATGCCTCTGTCAGCTTTTTACAATGGACTACAATTGCGATTTTGAAAGTGATGTTTGTAAATTGCGTATAAATTGGCTCTTTTCGGCGGCTGATAAGCGCGGGCGCGGTAGTGCGACGTCGCCTTGCGTGTCAGTGACCTCACGTTTCGTACGCTATCCAATGCTTGTTTACGAAATATGAAGTCTTGAAAATAATCAATTTAAAGCGAAAGGTTATTGGTATCCGTTTGCATTTAGGTTGTATATAATCTACGTTCTGGCTTCGGAAGCGTTCTCCTTACACCCTGTATTATGCTTGGCGACAATGTGCGTTTAATACAGGGTGGCGCAATTGAACGTGCGTTTTTAAAATAATTATTAAAAAATAAATACAAAAGGTATAGTTAAAATAAAACTAAGCAATTATTAAGTGATAACTGAAGTTTATTTTTTAAAAATAACATCATCTAAATGATGACCCTCACTACGTTGGCACTCCTCTAACCGCAAACGGAAATTACCGAAAACTTTCATAAGTAGTGCTGTTGTGATTGCTGCCATTTCACCACGAATATTCTCCTTGAGCTGACTGATGTTTCTCGGATTATTGGTGTAGACTGTGTTTGAGGTATCCCCACAAAAAAAAGTCAGGAGGCGTCAAGTCTGGACTGCGCGGAGGCCATGGGATATCACCTCTTTTCGAAATCAGTTTGCCAGGGAACATCTGTTTCACAACCGCCATGGAGTCATTTGATGTGTGACTGGTAGCTCCGTCTTGTTGGAACCAAGTCCTAGAGTTCTTTATTCTTGAATTTTCATGTTCTGGGGCCAAAAACCTTCCAACATCGCAACATAGCGTTCGGTATTAACAGTGATGTTTTGCCCCCGTGCGTTTTCAAAAAAATAAGGACCAATTATTCCTTTGGCAGAGATTGCGGCCCAAACTGTCACTTTAGGGCTATGTAACGGTTTTTGATGTTTGAGTCTGGGATTCTCACTATTCCAATAACGACAATTTTGGCGGTGTACGAACCCATTCATATGAAAATGTGCCTCATCAGAGAAAAGGATGTTTTCAAAATTTGAAAACCGATTGAGCATTTCATTAGCAAATGTGAGCCGTGCTATGAAGTCAGAGTCTTTCAATTCTTGTGTTAATTGCAGCTTGTATGGATGCAATTTAAGATCCAAGTTTAAAATTCGTTGCAAACTTCGTCGCGATATGTTTAGGACAGACGATCTCTTGCGAGTAGACATTTGTGGATCTTCTCGTACCGACTGCTTAACACTCTCAATATTGTCTTCGGTCCTAGATGTGCGTGGACGACCTTTTGCGTGTGGTTTAAACGTCGATCCAGTTTCTCCAAACCGCTTTATCCAGATTTTAATTAAATTAGCACTCGGAGCCTCCCTAATTTGCCGTACACCATACTCAGAACAAAATAGTCGCCTGACAACTACGTACGAACGAGAGTTTTCGTAAAATGCGCGCACGCAAAATGCGCGACGCTTCCCGTCGAAGTGACTCATAGTGACTAAAACTTCATGAACCGCGCTACCCAACGACATCGGTCTCCCCTCGCCCACGCCCCTTCTACCCCGCAAAAAAAGATGATGCAATATGCACGTTCTATTGCGCCACCCTGTACAAGGTTTAAATTTCGATTCATTTAGTTGCGAGTATGTGGGCAGGAAATTTATTGTAACATATTTAATAGTACCTACTCCATGAAAGATGAGTTTACTTTAGCAAGTCTGAAACAGGATCAGCTAATTGGTCCCTATTTCTAGCTCTATAAATGTGTCTTTCAGCTCTTTTACAGAAAACATTTAATTTTTTTATATACAGCTACAGACGACAGCACATCGAGCTACTACAAAGTT
Organism: Sesamia inferens; assembly: GCA_037179545.1. Taxonomy (NCBI): domain Eukaryota; kingdom Metazoa; phylum Arthropoda; class Insecta; order Lepidoptera; family Noctuidae; genus Sesamia; species Sesamia inferens. The sequence goes on from CM073946.1 coordinate 22,044,916, forward strand.
TTTTTTTATTGGATTTTCGACTTTATCGCTAAAGCATTAAGGTTCTAGGTTGATTGGAATAATTTGACAGTGTCAGAAAGCTTGACCTGCTGTCGTCCGAACATGATATTTTCATAGATTTATTGACAAGGTACCATATATTAATATACATATTTATACAATCTCGCCTGTGGAGACCATCTACCAGGAATAAATACTGCAACATTACCAGCAATTTGATATTCCTCCATTGGCTCAATACCATCATCTAGACCGTCACTAACAGCTGGTAACCACATCCTATCAGGTGAACCATTGGCCTGATTGCTTACCTATATAATATAACCAACTAATACTTACTTATTGTCTCCGTGACTCTTCTTTTTGTCTTTGATACTTCTTCGTCTTCCACTTCAAATTTACAGATAATTAAAGGGACATCATCTTCTAAATCTGACTCATAACAGTGTGGCGGTATATCTGCTACATCTAGACATCTATTGTCTAAATTTTCGTGTTGTAGCTCTGTAAGTAAACAATAACTGTCAAGAGTATTATTATCAACTAGTTGCGCCTGGTTTTACCTGCGTAAGTTTTGAGCCTGTGGGAATATCAGAATTAAAAGTAATCCTATGCATTAATCCTGGTGATACTCTATGTGTGCTGAATTTCATCTAATTCTCACTGTCCCCACCTGAGCCCCCACCCCCCCCCCCCCTCTCCCTGGGTAAGCAAATCTTCATTGATTAATCGGAGACGGTAGTTTCAGTACCGGAAGCCAGTAGCAAAAAGTCTTAAAAAAATTACATACACAATTACATTAAAACCAAAAGCTAACAATACCATTAATTTGATATTCCTCCATTGGCTCAATACCATCATCTAGTTCGTCACTAACAGCTGGTAATTCTTCTTTGATAGCAGTATTTCCTGTTTCACATTCATCATCTATACTTATGTGGAATATTGGCGAAGTAATAAGCCCACTACAAAACTCTAATCGGGCTTGGTTTAAAGGATTGAGCTGTGAAAAGAAAAATATATAGTAAAGTTATGAGCAACAGGGTGTAGAGCTCCCTCATCCTAAATAGAAAAGGGAGGGTTCTCCAACCAGACGGGTGTAGTGTCTGGTGTCAATACCTGATGTCGGGAAGTTGTCTGTGTGCTTGTTACACGGTAAACTCTGTTTATGCAATGAAAGGTTTGCGTGACGTCAGTATGATGGGTACTTTGCATGTGGTGTTGTAGATACCGCTACAATTATATTATATTGACAAAATTAAAATGAAATGTTGAAAATCTTTGAATGTGAAAATTACATAAGACAATCAGCCAAAACTCCCGCCCTTCGCCACTTCCTAGTACTTTCGCTGGGAAGAAAAGAGGAACCAACTTCCCAGCGGGAGAGCTGTCTGTTCAGTTGAAAAACAAATAAACAAACAACTTTACACAATACTATGAATGTAAACTGACTAACATAACAAAACACACAAAATAAAATTATTTACCTCATGTCAACTAGTCATGCCACTACTTATACATACCAGCAAAGTACATATGTAACTCATTATGTACAAAGTACATAATTGTATGTCTAACATTGTATCATCTTATGCATTGTAGCATATTTGACAAAAGCTTTTATATTGCTATGCAACAGACAATGGTTTAAAAACCAAACACTATAGGTATGAGCTCGAGAGGAATCACTTTCACATTCTACTGAAATTATAAATTCTTGAATAAATGGCTGTTAACCCTACAAGGCATGATTTTTTTTTTATGTGGCCAAAAAAATATATGTGATGTGGTTAGCCATTACTAAGCAGGGAAAAATAAAAAAAAAAATTAAAAACAAATATTTCTATACGAAATGTTTATTTTGATGTGAAACTGTGCGTTTCTCTCTCACTCGATCCGGCGTTAAGCCATCTCTTTCGCTCCACTGAGCTCGGAATCGACTGTGCGTTTCTCTCTCACTCGATCCGGCGTTAAGCCATCTCTTTCGCTCCACTGAGCTCGGACTCGGATACCTATAGTGTATACTCTGTTTATTACAGTACTCATAACCTGTGTTTTTCTGGTAAATAAATCATTTTTCTGTTCTGATAATAAAATGTCTGACCGTGATAATTTAGAGAGTGGAAGTGATCAGCCTCCTGCAAAGAAAGCAAAATCACACTATGACACATTATCAAGTCATCAGTAAGTTAATTATATTTTTATAATTAAAGTATGCATTTATCTGTGCATTTAGCACGCGTATATTTGGTGTGTATTGAGCGCCAGTAAATGTAAAATCTACTCTCTAGGTAGATTAAAATTCACATAAATTTCATTGCATATCATGTTTTTAAATTAATTATTAATTTTAATTTCATTCTTATTGAAATTAATGCATTAAAACAATTGCTTAGAGAATAAATTTATTAAGACTGACAGAACTTTATTTTAAAATCAGCTGATGGCGTGCAGCGCACGAATCTTTTTCTTATTTGTGATTAATTTAAACTTTAAAAAATTAATTAATTTTTCTAATCATAATGGAGTTTATAGTGAAACATTCATTATTTATATTTATAATTTACGATCTTTAGTAGTATATTGAAATAACTAGCTAAGATTCTTGACAATAGATGCTGTATTTATTAGATATCTTAATAATGTTATGTCCAATACTTTCGTATCGTACTTCAGTTACCATCGACCAATTGTCACAGTAATACCGTTCTCAGAGGCAACATCGAATGTAACTATTACCGAAGTCACTGATTAAACTAATTGAGTAGTTTCGATTTAAAATAAATATGTAAATTTTTGTATTCAATGAAAATGAATGTTTATTTAATAAAAAATCATCGTTATCTAGAAAAAAAAAATCGTTATATTTTTTATTTTATTTTATTGACATTTTTAGTTCCTACCACAATCTGTTCTTTTCTGCATACTACTTTTGCGAAATAACGTCGATGTTTCACATCTACCAGGCGTCCCGTGACGGCTCCATTTTTTTTTTTCTGTTCCCGTTGAGGGACATTGTGCCTTAATACAGTTTTTCGAATATCATAATGACATTTCAAATATAAATAAAAGTATGTATTTATTGATGAAAATTGCGAAAACAATTTTTATCTTTGTGCAAGCAAAGTTCAACACGACATTTTTCACAACTAATGAAGGTTTTCCCATGACATCCTGGATATTTGCACCTTTGACGCTTCAGACCCCATATTGGAAGATGCTCAAAACCGTCACGCCTGACGTCAGAAGGAGGTAGGATTGCGGTATTGCGCTTAGCCCTCTTCTGCTCAATTTCATCAGATGCAGATGATGGTCTTCCTCTTTTCTTATTGATCGATAGACCAGACATACAGAGACTTTTTGCAATTTCAAATTTGAAATCTCTCAACTTTAGAGGGGTCGGCGTTTCTTCCTGCTCTCCAACTCTTCTGTACAGTAACCAACTATTTATTACCACAACGTCTACAAGGTGATAAAATAGTCTCAAATACCATTTCCTGGTTCTTATTTTTATTTTATATTGACCCAAGAATGAATCCAGTAAATCCACGCCTCCCATATGCTGATTATAAATTTTCACTATTTGGGGACAATCCACTTGAATATATTTTTTAGTTTTTTTACAATATCTCCTGACTTGTTGTACAGGCTCTCGACCCACAAATGATGATGTTAGAATTACTGGTTTATTGTCGTACCACATTATTGTCGCGACCTCTATATCATCAATATTAGCTACCCATTCCTCAGAAAATCCTCTATTGATTTTATCTTTTTTCAGGTCTTTTATAGGTGGTATTGTCAAGTCTTTTCCCAAACGACCTTTATTCAGAGTACCCAATGATTGAATCCCATCTTTTGCTAAATATGATATCAATTCTGGCGATGTATAATAATTGTCAAAGAACAATTTATATTGCTGATGCTTGGGTATGCTTCTAGATAGACGCACAACAATATTTGTGCTTGCTCCTAAGTCTGGCTCATTTGACTGTCTAAGTTTTGGATCATTCTCCATGCCCGAATAGATTTCAAAATCGTATGCAAACCCACGATCATCGCAAAGAACTAGCAGCTTATACCCCCATTTATGTGGCTTGTTCGGAAGGTATTGTCGCAGAATATTGGAAGCCTTTGTCGCGCACATTTGCTCATCTACTGATAGTGCTTCTCTTTTAGGCACACTTTGACACTTTTTCTTGAGTGTTTCTAAGATAGGTCTAATTTTATGCAAACGATCATGTCCTGGAGCACTTGAAGGTGGTTGTAGAGAATTATCATTGAAATGCAAGAACTGACAGATTCTTTTGAAATGATTGATAGGCATTGTTTCCATAATCAGTGGTATACCGAGTTCATTTGCCCAATACATACGTATATTCGGTAACGGAGCCAAGCTCATAGTAAGACAAATGCCTAAAAACTTTTTCAATTCATTGATAGTAATTTGAAACGGTTTAGAAGAATTCTTTTGAATGCTAAATTTACGCATTTCTTCTGTAATGTGTCCTAATAATTCATCGTCAAAAAACCATAGAAAATATTGCAAAGGAGTGTCAAATTGTGAAATCTGTGGCGGTAACACAGTGTTTCCAGTAAACTGAGGATGAGTTGCTTGAAAAGGCATCTTTTTCCAGATGAATTTCCTTTTTTTTCTTTTGGAGACCACAGTAGTGACTTTTTTTTTGGGAGGCGCAACACTCATAGAAATTGATGATGGTCTGCTTCGTCGTGATGAGCGAGCGATTCCTAAAGGAGGTTCTACAATCACACCTGAGGATGTACTGGGTTGTGGGCTTGCTCGATGTACCTCATTATTAGCGTGAAAAGAATTTTGATTTCTTGACGGCAATACTAAATTTTCCTTATCGCTAATAGATTCCGATAAATAGTTGAAGGTGGATAGAATTCTTTCACTGTCTTCATCACTATCTGCACCAGAAGAATCTTCGCCATCTTCACTACCTGATGGTATACTCAAGAAATGTGAAATTTCGTCGTCGCCCAATCTGTTTCTATCCATAATCTGCAAGAAAATCAACAAATTTCTTAGTAAAACTACTGTAGGTACTTATCTGTCAAAAGGAAGCTTAGGGCACAGTGTACCGTATCGGGAACGTACAAAAAAATTATATTTTACAATACATAAACAATGATAAATACAAAAACAAACTTACCTCAGCAAAGATAACACTATTTCTAACACACAATATTTTTTTTAGTCTCAAAACGTAAATAGAATATTTTTAATTTTATTTTGAAATCTTCGAATTCACTCACGCAATACGATGTCGCAAATTTTTAACTCTTGTAGTTGTACAACGATTACTAGCACCATCTACACGAAACCACTGGTACTACTTAACTATTGCATTAAAGTAGTTTACTTAAAAATCCGATGGATGTCTCTATCACGCAAAATAAAGGTGTAGGGAGCGATTTAGTAACTGTTCCCGATGAGTCACTGGGTGCCTTGTAGGGTTAAAGAATATCTTACCACATATTTGTCACTCATATTCTGAGTGAACAGCTCTTCAGCTTTCAGACATTGTTGCAGTAATCGGTAGCATTGTTTTAATTTAGCAAAGCAGAAGACACAAGCAAGCAGCGGTCTACTATCTTCAGTTACAAACTGCAACAATGTATTCATTATTGTAGATACAATTAATAACCTCTTTATTGCCCTACTAAGGGCAAAGGCGGTATCTCAGTAAAAATCGAAAATTTGATATTTATGCCATAGGATAGCTTTAAAAAATACACAACTTATGTGTTAAGCAATTTAGACGTATCTTGTTCAAAACATATGGAAAAACCTCAACAATGATTTTCCTATCTCAGTTTTACCTCAAATCACTAACAGGGTATAAGAGTTATATCAATATTAAGTAGACAAACAGTAGTACCTGGAATACCGCCAAATCATTTCATTAAAAATAAAAAAGGCAATATCATAAAAATATCACAATAAATTTATTTTGATTGATTTTTGATGAAAGAGAAATTGTCATTTTTAAGAGAACTCCCTGCTTTTGACTTAATTTAATTTTTTTAAAATTTTTTTATTTCTAAATAAAGTTTTATGCCATTATAAACTGAAATAATAAAACGCTTCATAAATATACTTTGTTTGTTCTTATATCACATATTTACACATAATTTTATTCAACAGAAAATTCATATTTCTTTACATTCATGTCGGAGAAAAGCTAATGAAAAAGCGATAACTCTAATTTAATTCTATTTACTAAGTGGTGTAGCAGTATCTCATGAATATGGCATATCCACATATAATTTAGATATTTTAAATTATTGTTATAATAAATAGATCCAACATAATAATATAAATTCTATTTAAAAGCAAAAAAATTAATGTGTAAAGTGACAAATAACGAATTTTACAAAACTTCAATTATCTCGAAACTCACTTTCATTGAGTTAACACTTTTGCGGTTAGTAGGGCAGTTCAGGTCTTTAAAGAGATTACTTCATATTTTTATGTGTAATATATAAGGTAGACATTATTGTGTCTCCATTTAATGTAACCAGTAGTTTGCTCAACATTCTCATTGTTGGCACACTGTGTATGAGGACCATTCTTAGAAACTAGCAGTTTCTAAATTAAATTAACTTAGTAACAAACTAAAATTAAAGAAAATCCATATGACTTAGTTAATGAACACATGTAATACAAGTCTCCCCTATATAATTTGTTAATAATGTTGCTAAGTTTGGTTTCAAACAATTATTTCTCAAAAACAGAATACAATTTTTGACTTAGAACGAGAAACACTTAAAAAGGTATACATTCCTTGAAATGAGAATCGTTTGAATTTAGATTAGGCGGGATTGCTGTCAAGCGCTAGTTTATAAAACAAAAAAAAAATGGCTTAGTGGCCCTTGTTCCCACAGCATGTCACAGGTGGGAATGGAACCCTTACAGAACAAATTTGTATGTCCTACAAGTACTTGTTCTTGTAGAGTATGTGAGTGTAAATGTTTGTAATTACATCCACAGTATAGTGGGCAACATTAAAAAAATAACAAAGAGTACAAACAAAACTGTGATCAAGTATGACAACTGAATAGAGCTGGCATTTTGTTTAATTAGGTAACTAAGTAATTTAGTTTTTTGCTTAACTTTAGTTTATTATCTAAAGAAATGGAGCCATTAAAAGGACCTACCCTACCTACCCTATAAGTTAACTACCCAAGAAAAGAGTGTTCTAGAGCTGTCTTAAAGTTGATACACTGGTGCAAAACTATCAACATTATTGGTCCCTAAGAACATAGCAACTCTAAAAATAACAACTTACTGGAATATTAGTCAGCGTTTCATATAGTTTGTGCAAGTTCCTGTTGGCCACTATACACAGGCGGACATTCTCCGCTGAACATATCCTACACATTGGTAGTCTATCCATCTTTTAGCTCAGAAAGTATCAGATACGGTTATTATCTCTTCTTTGACAACTCAACCGACGTCGATTATTCTGCCAGCCTCTTGTAGGGGTTGTTAGTTTTTTTTTTTTTTTCTTTTCTTCTTTGGCTTCGCACGGTTTGTGCATTCAGCCAATGTCAAGTGTGTTGGGATTGTTAGGTACTAAAGGTAGGGAAACGGATTTCAAATTTTACGGAATTTTGGATAGGACGGAGATATAGGATCAGTTTTTTTTTTTTTTTTTTGTATGAATGATGTGAAGTTTACAATGGCAAATATTTACAACTTTATATTATTTAAGGTGATGAATGAGACTATACATTTATATACAGGAAAACTATTTGCACAAAGTAAAGATAGTATTGAAGTAGGAAAAGGAATATCAAGGGATAACAGGTTACAGAAGAAGGAAGAACGGTCATACAAGGGACAGGAGAAAAAGATATGGTTAAGGTCGCCTACATCTGTGCCACAAGAGCAAATGGGATCGTCAATAATGTGAAATTTGGAAAGATGGGATGGGGAACAAACATGGCCCAGTCTCATTCGTATTAGAATAGAGGTCTCCATTTTGCCAAATTTTGCCCTGCCAAACCATGGTTTTTCCGGAATCTCGGGTTGGACAAGAGAAAAGTAATGTCCTTTCAATCTGCTACTGGTATCCCAGGCTACCTTCCAGGTGTCCCGGAGAAAACCCTTAGGCAGAGTTAAAAGGTCATAATTAAAAATTTTATATGGGACTAAGTCCCCACAATGCACCGCATCACCAGCTAGAGCATCGGCCACTTCATTGCCTTGGATTCCAGCATGGGCCGGAATCCATGCAAACTGTAGCGAGATGTCCTCAGTGGTCATTCTAATCGCAAATTCTCTTATAGACAAAATAATAGAGGTCTGCGACTTGTCTTCGTAAGGGGATTTATTAATGGCTAGAAGAGCGCTTCGAGAGTCTGTAAAAATAATTACTTTTTTTAGTTTTAAAACACGAATGAAAAAGCCTTAGAATAAGGCTTTTAAAATTCCGAAACATTCCCCTGTAAAAACGGAAGTCTCTGGAGGTAGTTTTATTTTTTGTGTGATCTTAAATTGGGAATGGTAAACACCTACCCCAACACAACCTGGTGGAGCACGTTTGGCAGCATCAGTAAAAATGTGGTGGTATTCCGAGTGTTCAGACAGAAAATAATTAAATTTTGTACAGTAATTGGGATCCGATTTATTTATACAATCGTAAGTTATGATGGGACTGAACTGAAAACTTTCATAACTACTGCAGAATATGGGGAGTTTATTGGAACGATGAACAGGTGAATAATAATAATAATATATTTATTTGCATAAAAACACGGTATACAGAGATGGTAAAAATACAATATAGACCAAGACATGTTTTGCCAATTTAATATAATCATGCAAATTTTCCAAGATATACTAGATGTACGCGCCCCAGTACAGCACGTACATTCACTGCGCATTAGTCACGGCTTATACAACAAGTAAATCAATCTCCGACCACTCCACAACAAAACTAAGGCACTTACCTTAGGACACAGTGTGTTCCGTCGTACCACCGGAGGGTCAGCGCGCGCGCGCCGACTTCAACGCCGTCCGGATGGCTTCAAATACACTGATTGTCCAATACCAGTCGATACATTAAAGTTCCTCCGGGAGGACACCAAAGCTCACCAGCACTAAGAACCGTTATTTAGCAGCGTCAATCCACGCCCGACAAACAATCAACAATGAAACCACGTGTCAGGTTCAAATTCAACTCAATTTACAGACGGCACTGTTACGATTTATAATTCAAGTAAATACTTCAAAAACACGGGCAACAAACGCGGAAAACTGTCCAAAACCGCGGCCGGTGGTATTTACTTCCCGAAAATCAATCGTCAAGACGCGCTCCACGCGCGCGATGTTTTCGTCAAGATTTCTAGAAACGGTCACTCTAAACGTTCTCGAAACGTTGTGTCATAGCGCGGCACCGATCACCACAGATTATAATAATTACGCTCGGTCGCGCCATCAATTAAACTCGACTAACTAACAATCGGACTCGACCGATGAACGAGCGCAAACATCCCCCCGCCCCGGACAGTAACAAACGGTCCGACAATTCAATCTAAGGGCAGGCGAGAGTGTGGCGATCGCGCGCTTCAAGACAGAGTCCCCCACCAGGACCTCGACAAACCTGGGAACACCACCTGACCCCGGAGACAATTTAACAATGCGTCCACGACGCTTTTTTAGCTTTTTGAGGTTGGCAACACTGGGTTAAATAATCAATATGGTCGATGCAAATTTTTCTTTGTCGTATTTTTAAGGTATCACGCTATTTTTTCGAAGGTTGAGGTAAAAATCTAATTTAAAATGACAAGAATTTGTTGTGTGCGAGGATGTAATAGTTATTATTACCCCGGTTGTGATCGTTCAATGTTTAGGTGTAGGTATCTGTACCAGTTTGTTTACAAAATATATGGTGTAGGATGAGTATAATGTTCTGTAAACAAGACAAGACAGCTGAACAAAGAACATCTTCCTTTTTTAAGTTTGTTTAAAAAGTATAGACTTACTAGAAACAAATTTTATATTTTCTTGAAAATTTTTATATCTACCTAATATGTACTAAAGAAAATGTAACAAACAGCGTATCAGTGTATGTCAACTATCTGTATTAGCTATACTTACCTTACACTTTTACAAAAAGTTTAACCTACTTGAATAACTAACCTAACCATTTTATTATCAATATATATGTCGGAGATCGTCGATATAATTTTAATAGAAGTTGCTGATTTGATTTACGTAGTAGAGGGGCGAACGCTTGTGACGTTATTTTGTGATGGCGTCACATGGACAGAGTCGCTTTGGAAAGTGGGGTTCGTAGAACGGTCACTTTGCATCGAGACGTGGACCAAGGCACTTCTCCGAACCGAAACTGTCGGTTTGCCTATTCGTTGAATGCAATGTTAAACTAAGTATGGCAACATTGTTACACTATGGTTTGTATCCAGTTAGTCTATGGTAGTTCTAGATCTTTCCGTTGTTCGTCCGAGCTTTTTGTGAACGCCATTCTGTGACCACTAAATAATTCAGTAAACTCTGCTAAACAGACAAACCTGATGTTTTACTGCGCCTCCCTGTCCAATAAAATTGTTATTATGAAGATTGGAGGGTATATCTACACGTCGTGCGTTAATTCAAAACTCACCTACGAAACGGAACCTGTACCACCACACCAAGATGATGTCGACCCTACCGCTCTGCCGTCGCTGTCTCCGACATCAGAAGTTGGATAAAGAACTACACTGCTCACAATCTCGTTATAAATCAAGGAACAGAATAACAGTCACTTTCTGCCATTATGTGTGTAGTTCATTGTCTTTGTATGAGCTTCTGTAAATGCTGGATGTACGGGCAGTGAGGCTGGAAGTGAACGTCATGTCACGAGGTGCGCTCAATTGCTGGCGCATTGATCGCTCCGCGTGATGGTCCGCTGCAAGAGTGCGCTGCAGGCGTGCAAGTGCTGGCTGTTGCTTGGCGCGCGACAGTGCTGGCTGATGCAAGTGCGCTTGCGGAGCGCGAAAGGTGCGCTTGCGGAGCGTGCAAAGTGCGCTTGAGGAGCGCGCTTCTAGCTGCTTGGTGAATCATATCAATGGCGTGTGGTGCGGAGTCAGAGCTGCGTGCGCTTTGCGGAACGCCCAAGGTTTCAAGACTTGAGCCTCTACTCTGCAGGCGATGAGAAGATGTCAAAATACCTAAAACGTTTGTGGTAACGTAATAGGGCTTTATGAGAGCTCAGAGATGTCTGGTGTGCAACGGTTGACAACTGCCATGTGGCAGGTGTTTGCGGGAAATTGCCATAATCCGGTGAGTCGTACCTATTATTTTTATTTTGATTCCGTGGCCGAATGTTCTCTTGTCAAGCAATCTGTAATTTCATTGGTGTATGTATACACGCGCCAGTATATATACAGTGTACAAGGTTGTGCCAGTGTATTGTGTACTGAACAATTTCTTTGCGACATGATAATAAGATTTATTTTCAAATTTTATTTCTTGTACTACCCGTTTTTTTTTGTTATAATGGGCTGAGAAATTTTAAATCAGGGTTTTAAAATTATGATATCTGGTTTGTCTTTGTTTCAAAACTAAAGTTCACTGTGGCCTATAGTTACGAGCTCACTTGAGCTTATGATAGTATGTGTGGCTAGACTATTAAATCTTCTCAAGAGAACAAGCGGTAACGAACATAGAAATGAGTGCTATTTGCGAAAAATCTAAATTTGATAGAAATGAGCTAAAGTAATGAAATTTAATATTGGTGAGTTGTCTGATGGCGATAATGGCGATCGTTACCTATTGAAATCGTTGATTGGAAACGGAACTTATAATTACCCCACGATCGTATAGGTACGAAAGATTTTTCCAAGTAATGTCTGCTGAGTTAGATTTTCATAATGTAGAAGATGGTGAGGAGGGTGCCTCCGCCAGCAAATGGAACACGTATCATGGCTATGTGGTCGCGCTGCACGCACTAGTCTGTAGTCGTAACTGCAACCCAGTGAGGGGTTGTTCAGAGCGCGATGGGCAGCTAGTGGTGTGGCGGGGACACAAGTAGGTATGGTCGCACTGCATGCACTAGTCTGTAGTCGTAACTGCAACTCAGTGAGGAGTTGTTCAGGGGGCGATGGGCAGCTAGTGATGTGGCGGGGACTTTGGTAGATATGGTCGCACTGCATGCACTAGTCTGTAGTCGTAACTGCAACTCGGTGAGGAGTTGTTCAGGGGGCGATGGGCAGCTAGTGATGTGGCGGGGACTTTGGTAGATATGGTCGCACTGCATGCACTAGTCTGTAGTCGTAACTGCAACTCAGTGAGGAGTTGTTCAGGGGGCGATGGGCAGCTAGTGATGTGGCGGGGCCCTGGGTCTCGGAGGAGACTATTAGTTGTACGGTCATGTGTTGACCTGGGAGTCGTGGACTCTAGAGTTGGTCGTATCACAAGAGGTGGTAGCGGGCGATGATGTGTTTTCTTTTTGATGATTATGATTTTGATTTGCAAATTATGAGGCTTGGAGGAACCTTTTGTGTTTTATTTTTGAAATTTGATAATTATGAGGTTTGGAGGAACCTTTTGTTTTCTTTTTGAATCTTGATAATTATGAAGCTTGAAGGGAGCTCTTGCGTTTAAATTATTAAAATGATTAAACTTGTTTGGTTTTATAATAGTCATTGTAACTAAACGTGACGTGTGACGGTCAGGTTGGCCGAGTTCTCAAAATGAGCGCACTAGTTTATTAAGAGCCTATTCACTCTAGCCTTAGAAACACCGCCGGCTGGCAAATTGTTCCAGTCCCTCGATGTACGCGGTATAAAGGACAAGGCGAAACGCTTCGTCCGGTTCGACGTTTACTGATTGTTGGTGAACATAATTTTCTTGCAGTTTTCCAAGTGATGATGGAATTCAAGAATAATGGGCTGAAGTTATTCCATTTGAACCAACAACTGAAACAAAGTTTTATACATTTGCAGTATGATGGTAGACAATTTTTTGTCTTTCAAAGTGTATTGTATTTGTTACGTCTTTAACACTTGGTATAAATAAATATGTTGATTTCTTGAACATGGCTTTTTGTTTGCCAAACTTTGCAAAAAGGGTTATTATAAAATCTCAGATTATTTAGAAGACAAAAAAGCTAGGGACTGAGCTGCTCGCTCTGTTGAGCATTGTTATTAAGCAATATGCGTAATTATAACGTAAATTATTGTAAACATTTTAATTTTTAATGTCTTTTTTTTTATAAATTATAAACCAGCGCTTGACCGCAATCCCGCCTGATGGTAAGCAGAGATGCCATCGTTGATGGTAAAGCGCACTAGTTTATTAAGAGCCTATTCACTCTAGCCTTGAAGACACTCAAATTGTAATGTGACGGAAACACCGACACCTGGACTTGAAAAAAGACGATGATCCCTGAGTTTGTCTCTGCTATTTCTTCTCAGAGGTAGTCAGTTAGGAAATGCCGGCTTAATCTAGTTTAAAAAAAAAACATGACGTGTAAAAGTGATCGGTGATCCTACTTGCTTGTTTGATGAGCGATTTCATTTAATTTCATTTCTTATCACAGCGGTGCGTGCGTGACTACTAGCTAGAGTACCGAAAGGGCACCCGCATTGAGGCGCGTGGGCGTGGGTATGACTTGGGTTCCAAGCGTTTCTATTAAGTCAACGTACTGAAAACCTTATTAACTAAATTCATTTTGCATTTTATATACATCAATATTGCCTTTTACAGCATGTAATTTAATAAATATTTTCGAAGATATTACAGAGACATAGAGGCTGCAGCGCACAGGGGCAACGCGAGCCTATAACTGTCCCTATGTATGTTTAGATCTTTAAAACTAAATAACGGGATGCGGTTTTCTTTAATGGATAGAGTGATTCAAGATAAAGTTATATATACCTAATATAATACATTTCTTCCAGCGAAGACGGGTCGGGTCACTAGTATACGATATAAATATAGTTCATGTTTTATATTGTAGCAACCTCTTACTGTTATTAGTATTTTACTCAAAACAATTTTGAAGTTTATTGAAAGTCCCAATTTTCTTATGAACTGTGTACATACACCCTACTAGAAAGGGACACAAGGGTCCATCGTGCGTTTCTCTTTCTAGGAACGCCTTTGCCGGTTCGTTAGCCTTCTAGGTATTTAGGTAAACTCTTGGGCCACGCTACAAATGTATAACGTATCTATAGTGTAGCAGTCTCATACATATAGCATCAAACGACCAGCCGCGGCGGCGGCCGGCCCAACACTGAGCCGAGACGCGCCGCGGACAGTGGAGATGGCGTACGACACCGGCGGCAGCGGCCCAGCGGCCGCAGTGACGTAATCATTGGCGAGGGACAACATACCGACACAGCGGCTGGCTAACAACTGAGCGCGAGCGCCGGTCACATGATCTTTTATACTAAAACGTCTCGCTAACATCGGACCAAACGGTAGGCAGAGTAAGGTTCGATGGTAGAACATTATGAGCGGCGCACGGCGAGCTCTGATTGGTCAACCAGAATATAAGGTTTTGTTTACTTCTGTCACTACGTCCTATATGATGTAATAGTACATAAGCAGCCGTAAATGAATATATTTTAATGCATATCGTCAATCGAGTTTTATTATAACTATCTAACACATATCCTACAAATATCCCCAAAGTGGTGACACCGACGTGATTATAAAGTGACCAACGTGACTTCGAAGATTGACCACCAGCATAAACCATGGCAACGAACGACGACCAAAAAATCTTACTCGACAGAGAAGACGTGGAAGCCATTTCGGTGAAGTCTCACTTACCTCAGTTCTGGCGTGACAAACCCAGACTCTGGTTTGCTCAGTTCGAGACCATGATTGCCAGACAGAAATTGAGCGACGAGAGCAAATTCGGCCTGGCTGTTGCTCAACTAGAGAAGATTGACGTAGAACAAGTTGGGGATATCATCATGTCGCCGCCTAACACAGGAAGGTACGAGGAGCTCAAGAAAAGATTATTATCTGTCTACGAGGAGTCCGAAAACAAGCAACTCCAGAAGCTGCTCAACGACGTCGAGCTGGGAGACCAACGGCCGTCGCATCTATTGCGGCGCATGAGAGATTTGGGTCGCAATAAGTTCCCCGACCAAACCATACGCATGCTGTGGATGAGTCACCTACCAGTATCAATGCGAGCGGTACTGTCAGTGAGTGAAGAGTCAAGCTTAGACGCTTTGGCAGCGATGGCAGACAAAATGGATGAGCAAACCAAAGAAATATCGTCTATCTGTTCCTGTGCTCATGGTACGAAGTCCACAACCCCATCAGCCTCACCTTCATCAGACGTGCGAATATTAAATATGATAGAATCGCTCACTAGAGAAATCGCCGAGTTAAAAATGGACCGAGCGCGAGACAACTACCGTCATTCGCGAAAATTTCAACGCAGAACGCGGTCACGTTCAAGATCCGCGAAACGAGGCACAGATATATGCTTTTACCATCAGAAGTTCGGCAAAGCTGCATACAAATGTCGTGCTCCCTGCAATTATAATAAGACGAAATCGAATCAGGAAAACTAGAAAGGACTTTAGCTACGACGGAAGCCGAAGTCGACGAACTTACGAATCGCCGTCTATTTATCAAGGAATTATCAACGGGACTTCATTTTCTAATCGACACCGGGGCGAATGTGTCAGTGTTACCGGTTTCAAAATCAGGAAAACGAAGGAAACACCCGAGTAATTACTTGTACGCTGCCAACGGTTCGTCAATACCCTCCTATGGTGAACAGTCGATGGTACTAAATATTGGATTACGACGCCCGTACAGATGGAGTTTTGTGGTTGCTGATGTTAAACGACCTATCATTGGAGCTGATTTCCTACACAAACATCAGCTCACAGTGGACATACACGGACAAAAACTCGTCGACAAGCGAACCAGTCTGTCCGTCGCGGGTTACGTAACAGCGTCATCGGATCATAGCGTCAACACTGTAAATAATCAGCAACCATATCACGACCTGTTTGCAAAATATCCTGACATCACTCGACCGTCCTTGAAGCTCTGCCATAGTGAAGTTGAGCACCAGATTGAAACGACGGGACCACCCATCTATTCAAAAGCAAGACCACTATCTCCACACAAGTACAAGTTGGCGAAAGAAGAATTTCAAGGAATGATGGAACAAGGAATCTGCAGACCTTCAAAGAGTCCATGGGCGAGTCCGCTTCACCTTGTTCTCAAAAAGGACGGCACGTATCGTGCTTGCGGAGATTATCGTCGCCTTAATACCGTGACAGTGCCAGACCGGTATCCTATACCCAGGTTATACGATTTCACATACAATTTACTAGGAAAAAAAATCTTTTCAATAATCGACCTTCGGAAAGCATATTACCAAGTGAGAAACCGCGAAGAAGACATTCAGAAAACAGCAGTCATCACTCCATTCGGTCTTTTTGAATTTACAAGAATGTGCTTCGGTCTACGCAACAGTGGCCAAACATTCCAGCGTCACATTGACAACGTGCTACGAGGACTACCTGTTTTCCCTTTTGTTGACGATATCTTGGTCGCATCAGAAGATGAGGAAGAGCACAGAAGAGATTTAGAAGACGTGTTTAAAAGGCTCAATGACAACGGATTGCAACTCAACGTCGCGAAATGTACGTTAGGCCAAACAACACTCGATTTCTTAGGCTATACAATATCCGCAGATGGAATCAAGCCGACGCAAGAAAAAGTTAAGGCCATTACGTCATACCCATTACCGCAAACAATCCAACAGCTTCGTCGTTTTTTAGGAATGATGAATTTTTATCGCGAAAATATTCCTCACGCCGCCGAACATCAAAAGGAACTTAACGCCTACCTACGTGATTCAATCAAGAACGATAAAACACAAATAAAATGGACGGAAACTGCAAGGAGTGCTTTTGAAAAGTGCAAGGAAGACATCAGCAACGCCACCTTGTTGTCATACCCATCATCAAGCCAACCTTTCGCCTTGATGACCGACGCGTCCGATACGTGTATCGGCGCCGTTCTTCAACAACAAATCGCAGGTAGATGGAAACCACTTGGGTTTTTCTCAAAAAAACTCGACGAGGCGCAAAAAAAGTACTCCACCTACGACAAAGAGATGCTGTCGATATATATGGGTGTTCGTCACTTTCGCCGGATTATCGAAGGCCGTGACGTCACCGTCTTCACCGACCACAAGCCTCTTACCAGCGCACTAACGAAAACGAGTAAAAACGAAACGCCACGTCGTACCCGTTACTTAGAATACATTGGTCAATTTGTCAATTGTATTAAACACATAGCCGGCAAAGATAACATAGTTGCCGACGCCTTATCGAGAGTGGAGTCAATCACATGCCCTTCACCGATCGACTACGGTGAGTTAGCAAAAGCTCAGAGTGCAGATCCAGAACTTGAAGAGTTGAGCAAAAATGGGCGTTACTCATTCACGCGCACCAAGTTTCATGGAACAACAAAGCTGATCAACTGTGAGATGTCGACAGGGTTCGCTCGTCCGTTTTTACCCGAAGCATACAGAAAACAAGCTTATCAAGCAATACACGACCTGAGTCACCCCGGCGTGAGAGCGACGAGACGACTAGTTACCACACGATTCTTCTGGCCATCGATGAAGAAAGACATCACAGAGTGGGCAAGAGCTTGTACCCAGTGTCAGCGTGTAAAGGTACAGCGGCACACGAAATCGCCAATTGCAAGCTTTCAGCAAGTAGATCGACTGGCCCACGTACACATCGATATCGTCGGTCCACTACCAATATCGAACAACTGTCGCTACTTACTAACCATGATCGACAGAGCAACAAAGTGGCCAGAAGCACGAGCTATCGAAGAAATAACAGCGGAGACAGTAGCCAATGCATTGTATGAAGCCTGGATAACAAGATACGGTTGTCCGGCCACAATAACAACAGACCAAGGCCGACAATTCGAGTCAGAGCTGTTCAGAAAGTTAATGCAACGCATGGGCATCGAACGCATACGAACTACAGCATACCACCCGCAGTCGAATGGCTTAATAGAACGATGGCACCGTTCACTGAAGACGTCACTCGCTGCCAGACTGAAAACGACCAACTGGACGCACGAGTTACCTACTGTAATGTTAGGCTTACGCGCAGCTTTTAAAGAAGACATAGGGGCTAGTGCAGCCGAGTTGTTGTTCGGTCAGACACTAAGATTGCCTGGAGAATTCTATGACGAAGCTGCGTCAGCAAACCACAATCCATCGCCTTTTATGAGCCACCTAAGTGCAGCACTGAAGAGAGCACAAGCGCAACGCGATAGCACGAGCAAGAATACAATATTCGTTCACGGCGACCTGTATACATGTACACACGTATACGTGCGCAACGAAGCAGTCCGCAAGCCGTTAACACCAACGTACAACGGACCATATCGCGTCAACGCCCGCTTCGACAAGTACTTTGAAGTGCAAGTAAACAACAAAAACTTGAACATTTCGATCGACAGACTGAAGCCTGCCTATTACTTGAGTCCGGAGCAAGAAACAACAAATACTTACGCTCATATAACAAGGACAGGCAGAATATCAAAACCTCCTGTACGCTTCGCTAGCGGGGGAGTACTGTAGCAGTCTCATACATATAGCATCAAACGACCAGCCGCGGCGGCGGCCAGCCCAACACTGAGCCGAGACGCGCCGCGGACAGTGGAGATGGCGTACGACACCGGCGGCAGCGGCCCAGCGGCCGCAGTGACGTAATCATTGGCGAGGGACAACATACCGACACAGCGGCTGGCTAACAACTGAGCGCGAGCGCCGGTCACATGATCTTTTATACTAAAACGTCTCGCTAACATCGGACCAAACGGTAGGCAGAGTAAGGTTCGATGGTAGAACATTATGAGCGGCGCACGGCGAGCTCTGATTGGTCAACCAGAATATAAGGTTTTGTTTACTTCTGTCACTACGTCCTATATGATGTAATAGTACATAAGCAGCCGTAAATGAATATATTTTAATGCATATCGTCAATCGAGTTTTATTATAACTATCTAACACATATCCTACAAATATCCCCAAAAATAGTAAAACGTAAGGATGGGATTAATGTCCTATCGACAAATAATATTATACATTTAAATTAATGTTTATTCACTAATTTACGAAGCTAAATAAAAACTGTAACCGTATTTTCATATTTTATTTTATTTCATAAAAAAATCAATATGAAAACCTGCATATATTCCCCATAATAAAAAAAGAATTGTAAATTTATTAGAAGTGTGTTCTAGAAGGCACATCCCTTTTTGTCTCCAAATGTAATCCTTTTACTTCATTCAAATCGTTGGCGCCCGAGGTACGTCAAAATCCTTTCTGATATAAGGATGCCTATATTTCTATGGTATTTATTTTTATAGTCACTGTGGTCGAGTTACACGTGCATAAACTCAACCGATTCCTGTATATTTCATTTCGTTTACTTACAACAAATACAATCAATAGAAGCTAAATACGTGGTTTCCCAGGTTTTTTTCTAATAAAATGGAGGGTAAGTGTCTGTTTTACACAGATGTTACAGACCTTTTTTAAAGCTGTCGCAAAATGTATGCGCAAAATACTCGCAATTATTTTTCTGGTTTATAGAAACTAATAGAAAACGGAAAAAAATTCCTGGAACGGAAATTGACGACTTAACGAAATGTCAAGACGACGAACTATTTCAAAATTCTGATTCAGACTTGAACAACTCGCAATAATTCGTCATATTCACCGTCACAACTTTATTTTGTAAGAACACGTGCGCCAACTCAACATGTAAACATTGCACTACACTAAAATGCACAGTCACTATGACCTTGAAACCCGTCCGCTTATGACGTCACAGATTTACTTCAATAGAAGTTGGTGTCGTGTGCGCAGTGACAACTTACTAACTTTGTAAGGATGGGTTTTTCGAACAGTGTTTCACTATCGACAATGCTTAGAAAACCTATTTATTCTTGATTAAGGGTCTTATTCATTGAAGTCATTTTCTTGCAATAATAGTATTTATGATAATTTCGACGAGAAGAAATATAGCGAGGTCTTCATCGTGTCCCATCACTGGCTTACTTGATATCAAGTAATTGGCGCTGGGAGCATTAAAATATTTTCTGGCGTTTTTGTTTCTATTGAAAATAAAACAAATAAGAACTTATTACGTGCAAAAAAGTTAAAAATTTGGCTGTGTGCGAAAATTAGCGAGATTTAAATAAAAAGGCAGCAGGCACGCGTAACGTGTATGAGATTTTATTCATTGTGTGTAAGACATATCAGTGTAGCGGGTACACAAAAAAAAACATAACAATTAATAGTGCGGAACACTTGAAGCTACGAATAATGGAACAGGCGCTTCAACATGCCCCCGGGCGTTGAAAGTCGTGCTTTTGTAGATATAAAGGTCGACGGGGTTCGTGGCACCGTGGTAAAAAAAATATTTTAAAGGAAAGATGTTGTTCGGTGAAAAGTTTATATTGAAGTAAGTGCTAAGGTAAACAAGGCTTTCAAATAAAATAAAAATAGAATAGAACACAATGAAAATAATAAAACGTGCCAGTAGGCTCTAATGCCTGGTTTACACAGCTGAGATTAGGCATAATCTACAACAGCCCCACATAATCGAAGCTGTGAAACAAAAAAAAATCTGCACAGAAAAATTAAATTAAACCTAAACCAGCTACACATCTCTTGTGTGCTATAGGCCCCAGTGTTTTAGTGAGAACATCTGCAGGCATATCACAACTCTGAAGATATTCTAACTTAACAACATTAGAAGAGACCTTTTCTCGAATAAAATGATGTTTCGTATCTATGTGCTTCGTCCTGTTGTGGTGTACAGGATTGTGAACGAGATTTATGGCACTCTGACTATCTGAATACAGCTTAACTGGCGTAAGTTTACCTGTTATTTCATGGATAAAACGGCGTAAATAACAAGCTTCTTTAGTAGCGGACGCAAGCGCCATATATTCGGCCTCTGCAGAAGAGAGCGCTACCGTGGGTTGTTTTTTCGACTCCCATGACACAGGTGCTCCACCTTGTACAAAAACATAACCTGTGTATGACCTTCTGTCAATCGTACAGTTTGCCCAATCAGCATCACAGAATCCTTTTAAGAGTTCTCCATTTTTTCTATAAACCAATGAGTAGTTGAGAGTGCCTTTCAAGTATTGTAAAACTCTTTTTGCAGCATTCCAATGCTCTTTAGTATAACACGTATTAAATTGACTGAGATAGCTCGTCGTATACGCGATATCTGGTCGTGTGTTTACAGACAAATACATAAGAGAACCAATAAGAGTTTGGTATGGAAAATTCTCACTAACCTGATCATCACAACGCTTTTCCATCGATTTCTTTACAAGTGGAGTATTTACCGTCTTACACTCTATCATATTAAATTTTTGTAGTAGTGAACTTATGTATGACGATTGATTAATTTCTATAACATTTTCCTGTATATTAAAATTCAGGCCTAAATACTTTTTCAAAAAACCCAAATCTTTTAGTGAAAAATTACTCGACAAATCCTTTTTGACAATGTCAAATGTCATTTCAGAGTCAAAAAATACTAAAAAGTCATCGACAAAGACACTAAGAATAACGAGTTCCTTATCAAAAAGTTTAGTGTATACGCAAGATTCAGAAGGAGTTGGAACAAAACCTATTTTTAAAAGTGTTTCATTTAACTTTTTATTCCAGGCACGCGGTGCCTGTTTTAGGCCGTAAAGGGATTTCTTTAATAGGCAAACCTTACTTTCGCCACCCTTTTCTATGAAACCAAAAGGTTGTTCCATATAAACTTCCTCTTCCAAGTTTCCATTTAGGAACGCGGTATCTACGTCCAAATGTTTTATTTTTAAACCAATTTCTGCAGCCAACGCAAATAAGGCACGTAGGGAAGAATGATGAATTACTGGCGCAAACGTTTCGTCGTAATCCACTCCTTTAACTTGCTTAAAACCTTTTGCGACCAGTCTAGCCTTGTATTTCAGTATATTTCCACTAGCGTCCTTTTTCAGTTTATAAACCCACTTGCATGGTATTACTTTCTTGTTTGGTCTGTCAACAAGATCCCAGGTCTTGAGCTTCATAAGAGAATTGTGCTCATCTTGCATAGCATTTTGCCATTTTTCGGCATCGTCAGCATGAACTGCTTCATAGTATGTCGTCGGCTCATCCAAATCATCAGACAATACATTATAAGTAAGAAAATCTGGTGGTTTCCTGTTTCGTGAGGGGTACCGACGCTCCTGGATAAATGGCTGCTCTTCCAAACTAGCTGGTTCTTCATCAAAACGCTGTGTGTTTATTGGTGAAGACGTTTCAGCTATAGGGTCGATACTCTCAACACAATCGTGAAATTCAATTTCATTTTCATCTCTTTCAGCATTTTCTTCAAAAAGTAAAACTGAGTCCGACTGTACCTCAGGTTCATTCTGCTTTCGTTTCAAAAATGTAAAGCAGTTTTCAAAAAAGGTTACATCCCTAGATTTTAGGATTCGCCGTGGGTTAGAAGGATCTCTAAAAATATAACTATTTGGATCTTCAGAATAACCCACAAAAATAGCTTCTTCAGCTTTCATGTCCAACTTTTTTCTATTACATGAAGGTATATGGACAAGGGCTCTGCATCCAAAAATTCTTAGATGACTAAGATCACATCTTCTGCCACACCATTTATCATAGGGTATATCCCCACTTAAGGCTCGATGAGGGGACCTATTTTTTAGGTATACAGCTACGCGAAATGCGTCTTCCCAGTAAGCCTTAGGTAGTGAGCTTTCAGCCAGCAGCGATCTCGCCTTCTCGGTTATAGATCGGTGGGTTCGCTCTGCAACTCCGTTTTGTTGAGGGCTGTAAGGCGTCGTTGTTTGATGCGCGATACCTTTTGATGAAAGATAATCAGCAAAAACTTTATTAACAAACTCTGTGCCGCCATCAGTCCTAATCCTTTTTATTTTAAAACTTAATTGATTTTCAACTAAAGTTTGAAAATGACAAAATTTATCTTTTACTTCGGTCTTTGAACTTAAGAAATACGCAAAAACTTTTCGGGTATAATCATCAACTAAAGTTAACATATATTTATTACCTTGAAAAGAGGTTGTAGACATAGGTCCACACAGATCACAGTGGATCAACTCTAAAGGTGAAGTTGCTCTATTAAAAGCTATCCTTTTAAAAGGTTTTCTTGCTTGTTTGCCTTCTACACAAGCGATGCAACTTGATTTATCTACTACGGAAAATTCTACCCCTACCTGGTGATTCTTCAACCGATTCATGCCTATTCGACAAAGGTGTCCAAGTCTCTTATGCCAGATTTGATACCTATCCTGACAGTCAGAGTGCTCATCTTTTGTTAAATAATTATCAGCCACAGTGTTGGAAACATTTGTAGAGCCATTAAGTACATACAATCCACCACAGGGCGACGCATGAAGAAGCGAATCACCTGTAACACAAAAGGTATCATTTTTATAAAAGTTACATCCATTTTTATTAAAAACACATATAAAACCCTTATCTACAGCTTTTTGTACAGATAGCAAATTAGCATTTAAGTCTGGTACATAAGCAACATCAGAAATTGTATTTATTTTATTTTTAGGTGTCGAGATCGAAATATCTCCTAATCCTAAACATTTGATCTTTTCACCATCTGCGACAGTTACGGTTCCTCTATCAGTCAACTTTATATGTTGAAACCAATCACGCCTTGAAGACATATGTTTAGTTGCACCTGAGTCTACATACCAAACATCCTTGTTTTCAGATCCAGAAGTATTCAAAGCAGTAAATGAGGAGTCATTTGTACTCGTAACATTACCCTTTTCCTTCTTCTTTTTCAATGGACAGTCTGGTCTTTTATGTCCGGGTACATTACAGTCATAACATACTACTTCCTTCTTCTTTTTGGATTTAGGTTTCACTTTTGCTTGAAATACCGAATCCGTCGTTAATGTGTCGCTTTTAGACATTTCATTAAGGAGTCTCGTTTTTACCAGGTCAGTAGTTACATCAACATTGCAATTTTCAAGCGCCATAATGAGGGGCTCATATTTTGGAGTGAGTCCACCTAAAAGTATAGCGGCAATCGACGTATCTTCTATCACCTTCCCAATATCTGCAAGATCCTGTGCAGTTGAAGTAACTGCATTTATGTACTGTTCAATGTCTGCATAATCTGCGAGACTTAAGCGGTACAACTTACGTTCAAGAGCTATTCTTCGTCCTATACCGTTATCCTCAAAAGCTTTCTGTAATGATTTCCACGCTTCCGATGCAGTCTTTGCACTTCTAACGTGAGTTATAGCTGCACCATCTACAGTTAGGCAAATCTTAGCAAGAGCTTTTGTATCGTACTTTACCCTTATAGCCTGAGGAGTTGTGTCACCTTCTGGGTATCCAGTAACGGCAAACCAGAGATCCTCGTGGAGTAGGTAGTTTCTCATTTTAAACTTCCACGTCGGATAACCCTCCTTGTTTCTTAAGCCAAAGGTTGGTAATGACGAAGAGCTTGACTTCGCCACAACATTACTATCACCAGTATCATGTGACATGTTTACGCGCACCAAAAAATACAAAAAACAATATTTTCCAAAAAAATACACTTTTGTATATATTTCACACACGGATTTTATACTCCACAATCTCGTGCTGATAACGTTTTGTAGATATAAAGGTCGACGGGGTTCGTGGCACCGTGGTAAAAAAAATATTTTAAAGGAAAGATGTTGTTCGGTGAAAAGTTTATATTGAAGTAAGTGCTAAGGTAAACAAGGCTTTCAAATAAAATAAAAATAGAATAGAACACAATGAAAATAATAAAACGTGCCAGTAGGCTCTAATGCCTGGTTTACACAGCTGAGATTAGGCATAATCTACAACACGTGCTTTCAACCAGACTTCGATTCTGAATAAACAGGTAATGGGCATATTCTATTGAAGGCCCTCCGGATGACTCCAGTAGAGGTCTTGATATCTGCGACACGGGCAATTCTATCAGTACCTGGATGTACAGCGATGACTCTTCCTAGTCTCCACTTTAGAGGTGGAAGATTCTCCTCCTTGACGACTACCAGGGCATTCAGCTCTAAGCCATTCTTGCAAGAACGCCACTTTGTCCGTTGCTGTAATTCGGCAATATACTCCTTAGTCCATCTAGTCCAGAAGTGTTGGCGAAGTTGCTCAATACGTTGAAAACGACTAAGATGGGTGACAGTTTGCTCTTCACAATATTCTTCTGTGGCAACGAAGTGAGTGACCGACCGACGAGGAAATGACCAGGAGTCAATGGAGTGCAATCGGCAGGGTCTGAAGACAGCGGCGTTAGTGGGCGTGAATTTAAGAATGCCTCTATTTGGACTAACGTGGTGTTAAGTTCCTCAAAAGTTAAGTTACATTGTCCCAACACTCGCTTTAGGTGATATTTTACCGATTTGACACCCGCCTCCCAGAGACCGCCAAAATGTGGAGTGTACGCAGGAATAAAATGAAATTTGATTCCATCATTAGCTATGCTTTCACTTAATGCATCAGAATTACATTTTAAAAACTTAGATAGTTCGTTATACGCACCAACAAATGAAGTACCGTTGTCGGAGTATATGTGAACTGGCTTACCCCTTCGTGCAATGAATCTATACAAGGCTAATAAATAATTGTGGGTTGTCAAGTCACTCACAAGCTCCAAATGCACAGCCTTTGTGGTAAAACAGATAAAAATTGCTATGTGCACCTTGACGAGTCTACATCCACGACCTTGGCGACTAGCGCTCATAATAGGGCCCGCATAAAACAACACCGGTACATTCAAACGGATACCCCCCTGGAAGAAGGCGCTGCCGTGGCAGGTTACCCATCAAAGGAGCAACAACCTTGCCCTGCATACGTTTGCATAAAACGCATCTATGGTAACATGCTTTAGCTAAGTTACGTCCTCCTATAGGCCAATAGGTTTCTCTAATGGATGCTAACAACAGTTGTGGCCTGCGTGCATTAATCTTTTATGTTCACAATCAAATAATAATTTAGTAAAAGTATGAGTGGACTGTAAAATTATAGGGTGTCGTTTATTATGTGTAAAATCTGAATTATCGAGACGTCCTCCGACACGCATCAGATTTATTTTCATCTAAATAGATATTAAATTTTAACAGGACGCTCCTTTTCGGTAAACTGTGTTTATTTAGAAGTAATTTATATTCAGGAAATGATTCTTGCTGACTCTGACAGATTAAAACGTTTAATGCTTTCTTCAATTCGTCATCAGATAGGAATTTTTCGTGTGACGATTGGTATTTACACATATTAATGAATCGCAATACATATACCATGGAACGTAAAAGTCTTAAATAATTCGAAAAACGATTACAATCTCTAATTAATGCCTCATCGTTAGTATCAAGGACAACATTTAAAGTGACATCATTTCGAGTTTCAGGGAGTAAGCTTAAGTCTAGACATTTGCCTTGCGAAGGCCAACTACTTGAGTCTTGTTGGAGAAACTCAGGACCAGACCACCACATATCTAAACCTGCAGATGCTTGCTATCCACACCACGTGATAGTAGGTCTGCTGGGTTTTCATTGGTTGGGACGTGACGCCAGGTGCAGTCACCCGCCAATTCTAAAATTTCAGCTACGCGATTGCGTACAAATGGCTGAAGTTTCGAAGGCAATATTTGTAGCCAATGTAACACGATGGTGGAGTCAGTCCAACAAAACACGCGTGAGAACTTTAGACGAAGTGAGTTTGACACCTTCTCATACAGACGAGCTCCCACTACAGCGCCACACAACTCCAATCTTGGAATTGTAGTAGGTTTAATTGGCGCCACACGACTTTTGGCTATGAGTAATCGAACGATACATTCACCTGCCTCACTAATACTACGAACATAAGCGCACGCACCGTATGCGCGCTCAGATACATCACTAAATATATGCAGTTCCAATTCCTTGTATGAATGACTGACAACAATTCGAGGAATACGAATTTCATTTAAAGAAGGCAAAGTTTTAACAATGGCCTGCCATTGTAATTTAACTTCAGGAGTCAGTGGATCATCCCATGATAATTTATCCAGCCACATTCTCTGTAGCAGCATTTTCATTGTGATTACACATGGTGACATCAGCCCCAAAGGATCGAAGATCTTTGCAATCACAGAAAGCAAATCACGTTTGGTGTCACTATTGCACGACACAGTAGAGTTTATGGCGAACACTAGTTCATCTGAACGTGCGTACCAACCTTTTTTTTTTTTTTTTGCCGGGGTTGAAATCCTCATAGGATGCCCGCCGCCCTGGGGTGGGCGACGGGGTATGTCAGACTTTTACTGACTAAAACCACCCCGGTGTGTCTTCTATCACGAGCGCGCGTGGGGCCGCGGGAGTCTAAACTCTTCCACGGCCCCACACCCTCGTGCTGTCCCGGTCTGTCCGGGCCTCGTCTCCTGCACGGGGTAGTGGGGTGTTAAACTACCCCGTGCATCGCCTCAAAGGCGCGCGCCGACACTCGCGCGCGCCTCCACCTCGGGGTCCATCAATGGGGGGCGGGGACTTCCCCATGTCCCTCGCCCCTGGACCCATTCATGGGGGGCGGAAGAGGGCGTTATCCGCCCTTCCTCGGCGCCCGGTGCGTCTTCTGCGGCCCGGGAAGGGAGTTGATATCTCCCTCTCCCGTTCCGCAGCTTCCTTCTGCGACATCACGTCCTCACAGAAGGACACCACCGCGTCCCACGACTCTGAGCTGTCGACCATCCTCCGCACTACTGCCGGCAGCGTCAGGTCGCCTTCTACTTCATTTGTGAGGACACGGCGCTGCTCCTCCCAAGCTACACACTCGGAGAGCGTGTGCTGCGCCGTGTCCTCCCCGCATTGGACGCAGTGGTGGCACCGAGCGTCCGGCTCCCTGCCTATGCGACGCAGGTACTTGCCGAAGCAACCGTGCCCCGACAGTACCTGCGTCACCCTGAACGACAGGGAGCCGTGCCTCCTCCCGAGCCAGTCGTCGAGTACTGGCCGGATCGCCTCGACGGTAGCAAGGCCGGCGGTAGGGCGCATAAGCCTCTGCCGCCAGTCCGCCACCAGGACCTGACGGAGCTCCTCTCGGCGCAGCTCTATCTGCCGCTGCACCGGTCTGGAGCCCCGTGTCCGCTCTTCCTCGCGCCATCGGTACAATGACGCGAGTACTTTTGCCTCTAGGTCCCAGGGCGGGGATCCGGCCAGGACGCAACCGCCTCGTAGGATATCGTGCGATACCCGCGGACGACCCTGACGGCCATCGCCCTCTGCGGCTTGCGCAGAATGGCGAGTGTTCCGGCCGTCAGGTCCATCGCCCACACAGGGGCCCCATACAGGGCCATGGACCGCACGATTCCCACGTACAACCGCCTACAGGCGGCGCTCGGGCCCCCCATGTTGGGAAGCAACGTTGATAGTGCGCCCGCTGCACTCATCAGCTTGGGCGACAGCCGCCGGAAGTGGGGTCCGAAATCCCACCGGCTGTCGAGCACCAATCCCAGGTACTTCATGGTGAACTCGACAGCTATCCGGGCCCCACTGACCACGATATGTGATCCCGGCGCCGGCGCACGCCGGGGGCCATGGAAAACCATGGCCTCCGACTTGTCAAGGGCCACCTCCAGGCCCAGGCGCCGGATGCGGTTCACCACCTGTGACACCGCAGCCGTGGCTATCAACGTCGCTTCCCTGTACGAGCTCCCCCGGGCAGTGACAAGCGTGTCGTCCGCATAACACGTCAAGTCGGCGCCCGACGGGAGCTCGCCTCTCAGCACCCAGTCGTAGCCGATGTTCCACAGGAGCGGTCCCAAGACCGATCCCTGTGGAACACCGCACGACATTTGGTGCCGACCGGCACCGTCACGTCCCCGATAGATGACGCATCTGTCCTCCAGATAAGCCCCTACTATGCGGCGGAGGTAGGGAGGCACCCGATGGTATTTCAGGGCCTCCCTAATACAGCTCCAGGGTTGGGTGTTGAAGGCGTTGGAAATGTCTAAAGACACCGCCAACACCACCCCACCCCGGGACACCGTATCCTCCGCCAGGGCTCTCACGCGCATGATGGCGTCTATAGTGGAGCGCCCCCGACGAAAACCGAACTGTTTCTCGTCCAGGTTCGGCCCCTCTCCGCACAAGTGGCCGACGAGGCGATCTGCGATTATGCGCTCAAAAAGTTTGCCCGCCTCGTCGAGCAGCACTATGGGCCGATACGCGGACGGCGAGTCCGCGGGGCGCCCCTCCTTCCTGAGCAGGACCAGCTTCCCCTCCTTCCACACACTGGGAAACTGACCCTGCTCGAAGCATGCCGTGAAGAGCCCCCTCAGCTGGGGCTCTAGCTCCTTCAGAGCAAGGACGCGAGCTCGGCCAGGAACTCCGTCGGGTCCGGGCGCTTTATTCTTGGCCCGGAGCCACGACACGGCCGCTCCCGTCTCTGCTTGCGTCACCACGGGGACACAGGGGCGTGCACAAAGATTTTGTTGAGGGTAGGCATACATATACCTACCACCCAAATCTCTGTGCTTATATATGGTAAAACTTAAAAAACGTAACTTAGACGTAGTTTCAATTTAACATAGTCGCGTACTTTTTCGCATGTCAACATTGAATTGATGTTTGTGCGTGGCTACAATGAACATCTAAGTATGTGATTGATGATAAGAACAAGTCAAATAAATGATATACGTGGGGTATTAGGTTTTTTTTTGCCCAAATGAATACAATGAAATCATCATCATCATCTCAGGGTTAATACCAGTCGAATCCAAAGCTTTGGAATCTGGGGTCCGCTTTTCCAGTCTAATTGCTGATTTTGGCGAAATTTCGACATTTTCCGTGAAGCGACTGCCGTCTGACCTCCACAACGCGAAGGCAATATCGAAGCATTGAAGTTAGACCAATTGTTGGACTTTTGTGGGCTCCAACAACCCTTAACGACTGCCACTAGATGTTCGTATGGCAACCGAAACCAACGGCTTCACGTGCTTTCCGAGGCACGACCAGACCAGTGCAAATATTCATATTCATGCATACAAATACTTACACTGCGCGAGGATCGAACCCGCGCCTCCTTACGCAGCGGCCGCGTTCGCTACCGCTACGCCATGGACGCTGTCAAAATACAATGAAATGGTATTACTAACTCAACTGTAAATAAGTAATAATTTATTTCTCAAAAAACTAAAAAAAAATATTTTACTATCTATAAATTAAATCAACGCGCCTATCTATTTTTAAATAACTCTGTAAAAATCAAATATATATAAGATCGTTTTGAAATCGCTAAAAGTTCTTTTAAAATGGAAATATAGACAAATCTTTCATAAATATGCGTAATGCACTACTCATTGGAATCATAACTATTAAATTTTGCTAATTTGTAAACTTCAAGAAAATTATTACAACATAAAGTATAGTATTGAAATTCAAAAGCAAGTAGGTTGAAAAACTTAAGGTCTTTTAAGTTTTTATAACGACGAACTGTCAATGCCGTGTTTTAAAATAATATACCTACACGAGAAACAAAACAATTTATTTGTGTGTACACACTACACAACCTGCTAACCACATATAATTATCATAATACTTTTTTATAAAGACAACCTTTCTTTGTGTTAAACCAAAAACTCTAAAATAAATGAATATTCAATTCAACTTAAAACAATCATTATAGGTACATATTTATCCAAATACACCAATAATGAAACAACATAAGCTGCTAAAATAAAAAGGTATTTGAACGAACAACAATCATGCTATATTTCTGAACTTCTTAAATTCGTCGCATTATTAGAAGCTGTGCTTATCATGGGCTTTAAACCCAAAGAAATTTCACGCATACGTACACAACAGTTTAGGCACACAAGCAAATATTTTTATACACAGACAGATACGGAAGAGGCACATTTTGTTTATGCTTACGCCGTTACGAGAAGTGGCGCGGGTGTCGCGCCTAAGGCAACTGATGTGTCTCGTTAGCACTAGGCCCAATAGATGGCAGTGTTATCAATAACTGATTAATAAAATCTTTCAGTTTTAAGTTTGTAGTATATAAATTATTTTACTGTAGTATATTATAAATTATTATATATTTTTTTAGAAGACTATTAGGGTATGCACAGCTTATCTGCTTGTATGGAGCGCACGCGCCTGCGGGGTCATCGGTGCCCTCTTCTTCTGGAGAGTCTGTGACTGAGGGTGAAACCATCGCCGGGGGAACATGTCCCGCCCGCTCAGGGAAGAGGGTGGATACTACCGCCTCCAGCAGCTGGGGGTGCATACTTTGCACCAGTGGGGGCGCCCGTGCGTACCAACCTAGCCCGAGCAACTTGTCAGGCTCGCCAGAACCCATATTTAAATCAAGCGAAGATTGACCAATTTCAGACAATACTTGCGGTTCGTTAGATTTCCACTTACGCAATGCCATGCCAGCTGATGAAAGTACATTTGTGACTTCCTGACGGATAAACATAACCTCATCCAAATCATCACCGCCAGATAAAAGGTCATCAGCATAGAAATCGTGCTTTATTACCTCAGCAACCTTCTGATTTTTACAATCTAGCCCTAGTTGATGAAGGCACCGAAAGGCTAAAAATGGTGCACTAGCTGTACCATAAGTGACGGTGTTTAATTTGTAAAATTGCACAGGATCAGATGCCTTACCTCGCCAAACTATCTGTTGCAGATATCTGTCAGACGAATGGACGACTATTTGTCTATAGGTACATCTTTTCGACGTCTGCCGAGAAGACAAACTTATGCTGTCTGAAACGAAGAAGAATAGACAACAGATCGTCCTGAATGGTAGGACCAACCATCTGTAAATCGTTTAATGAAACACCAGTTGAAGAAGGACAACTTGCGTTGAATACAACTCGAAGTTTCGTAGTGCTGCTATTTTCACGTAATACACCGTGATGCGGAATAAAATATCCAGAAGGGCCTGAATAGGATTGTTTGCATTCAGTCATGTGACCTAGTAACTCATATTCAGACATGAATTCGTGATACATTTTACTAAAATCAGATTTCGTTTTCAACTTACGTTCTAACGACTGTAAGCAATGAGTGGCTTTATTTATTGAATCTCCCAAAATCGAAGGATCTTGTTTGAGAGGAATACGTACACAAAAACGACCATCAGGCAATCTGCTCGTATTATCGACAAAATGCTTTTCACATAACAACTCTTCCGGCGAATAAAGAGAAGACTTCTTATTTACTTCTTCTAACTGCCAGAAGCGAGTCAGATCACTTCGAATTTTATCGAAATCGTTGTTAGTTGAAGAATTGACTTTAGCAAAGTTACATCTAATATTACTAGAAAGCAAAGCAACATAATAACGACTGATTGGACCGGAGACGATCCAACCTAACCTGGTTTCACATAAAATTGGCTTACCAGTACCTAATTTAATTGTTTGTGACCCAATCAAGTCCCAGAAGATATCAACACCGATTAGAATATCTACATCAGCGGGCTTGTAAAAAGTAGGGTCTGCTAAACAGATATGAGACGGAATGATCAGAATAGATAAATTTACTTCACGACATGGTACATCACTAGTTATTGATGGTAAAACGAAACAATAAAGCTCAGAGCTGAAACTATTGTCTAATGACGTCATATTAATACGACACGTTTTACCTACGTGAGAAGTCACGTTATTAATGCCGAATATCGACCTGTCTATCTGCCTAGTCTTTAAATTTAACTGTCGACATAGTCTTTCCGTCACAAAAGATGATGTACTACCGCTGTCAAGAACTGCACGAACAACATGTTCTCAACCATTACGATCATGTAATTTATTTATTGCGGTTGACAATAACACATCATGACTCATACTACTGTGCGAAGATGTGACGTTGGCCGACAATGCGACATTGTTCATCTCAGACGTAGAAGTCGTAGAAGACGATGGTGGCGATAAGTTATCACACGAATTATTTGAAATATTATGACGATTTGCAATCGGTTTAAAATCAGCGACATGGATGAGGGTATTATGTTTACGTTTACACAGCTTGCAACCTACTCTTTTACAATGATTCGCAAAATGACCAGAACGAAAACAGTTATAACACACTCTAAAATTTGGCAACAATTTAATCCGTGCTTCGTTACTTAGTGAGAATCTGTGTACACTCACTCAAATTATGGTCACCTTTGCATTTAGGACAGACCTTTGTGCCTGACTCTGAACTTGAATTACCAGGTTGGACGGTAACCATAGACTTCAGCTTAGCCCCTGACATATTAGCGGATTGAGGCTGGTTATTACGGGACAATTCCAAAGTTTCAATTATCTCAGCGCGCTCACGTATGAATTTAAGAAATGCATCGAAGGTAATCTTATCATCTTTGTCAATACGACCTTTGTACTCTTCCCACTCACGGAACGTTCTGCTATCCAACTTGCGAGTAATAATGTAAATTAAAACTGTATCCCAATACTTAACAGGCTCACCTAAGGTGTCTAATGCTCGTAAGTGTTTATTTATTTGATCAATTAAATTCTTTAAAGTAACGGAGGATTCCTTTGTAATTGTTTTCAGATTAAAAAATAGCCGAAACATGGTTGTGAATTAATATTCGCTTATTATCATACCGCTCGCATAATATTTTCCATGCCACAGGGTAATTAGTAGCCGAAAACTCGATCGAGTTGATTACCACGGCAGCGGATCCCTCCAAAGACGTTCGAAGGTAGTGGAATTTGTTGATCTCGTCTATAGCATCATAAAGGTGTCGTGAAACTCCAACCAGTTATTGTAAGATCCACTAAACTTTGGCAATTGGATTGTGGGTAACTTAACTGGCTTATAATTACCACCAAAATTACTGTTATCACTACAAACAGATTCTGATCTTTGTTAAAGTTATTTACAAATACCTGAGCCTTAGCCATTGATTTAAAATATAGGGACTCAAATTCAGTACGTTCTGAAAACTGTGCCTTGATATCATCAGCAATACACTCCAGACGTAACTGTACCTCATCATACTGTTGGCATAACAATTCCATCTTGCCTATACGCAGCTGTAATTCCGTTATATTGGAACTAGATAACGTTTTATCATGCAGCGAGTCCAGATAATTGACAAAAGCTGTTAATCGGCCTTTGAAGCTACCTCGCTTCTTTATTAACTCCTTTTCCTCGGTCATTCTGGGATTCGAGCGTAAATCTGGAATTTATACAATAAAGTTTAAGCAATAGTATAACTATGTATGTCTTATGATTTTATCTAAAGATGATACCTATATGAACACGGGCACTAATTAGTACCAACCACAATAAATAATGCAAATAGGTTACTCTTTTATAAAACTTGGCTTGTATCCTAAAAAATAATTTAATGTCCGTCAGATAGATTTATAAAAATATTGAACAAGTATTTTTTATTTTTTCTTTCATTCAAATACTTAGGAAGATATATTGATTTGAAATGTCGCATGACATCACGCCGTGGTGAAAAATATAGAACGGCGTGACGTAATTAGCCCCCACTCTGTAACTTTATTACGCTATATCTCAGTAGTTTTTGGTAATTACGACAAAATAAAAAATACGGGTCTTATTTTTTTTTATTATCTATAAGACGGACTAATTATTTTTTTGATTTTCATACCTTGGATACATCCCTATTACTTGTATAAGTACAACAGAATAATAACAAAATAAAACAGTAATTACATTAACATAACAGTAACATTAACTAACAATATCTAACACTCTTAAATTAATTTGCTCCTAACTACCTACTACCTATGCAAAAATACATAACGTGATTAGTAATTACCTCGGCAAATACTGAGAAATTAAATCAATATAATGTAATATAACAAACTTACTACACTATTATGTGTGATATCTAATTTAATTACTACAACTATACAATACGACCAATAAAACTATCACAATACAAATGGTAGGGTAAAACAAACATAAAATACACTAGGTAATTATAAAGACTAACCTTATAAATCCTTAATTGGCGTTATATACTATCTGATTGAGTGTTGGGTGACGATATTATTAACCCTACAAGGCACCCAGTGACTCATCGGGAACAGTTACTAAATCGCTCCCTACACCTTTATTTTGCGTGATAGAGACATCCATCGGATTTTTAAGTAAACTACTTTAATGCAATAGTTAAGTAGTACCAGTGGTTTCGTGTAGATGGTGCTAGTAATCGTTGTACAACTAAAAGAGTTAAAAATTTGCGACATCGTATTGCGTGAGTGAATTCGAAGATTTCAAAATAAAATTAAAAATATTCTATTTACGTTTTGAGACTAAAAAAATATTGTGTGTTAGAAATAGTGTTATCTTTGCTGAGGTAAGTTTGTTTTTGTATTTATCATTGTTTATGTATTGTAAAATATAATTTTTTTGTACGTTCCCGATACGGTACACTGTGCCCTAAGCTTCCTTTTGACAGATAAGTACCTACAGTAGTTTTACTAAGAAATTTATTGATTTTCTTGCAGATTATGGATAGAAACAGATTGGGCGACGACGAAATTTCACATTTCTTGAGTATACCATCAGGTAGTGAAGATGGCGAAGATTCTTCTGGTGCAGATAGTGATGAAGACAGTGAAAGAATTCTATCCACCTTCAACTATTTATCGGAATCTATTAGCGATAAGGAAAATTTAGTATTGCCGTCAAGAAATCAAAATTCTTTTCACGCTAATAATGAGGTACATCGAGCAAGCCCACAACCCAGTACATCCTCAGGTGTGATTGTAGAACCTCCTTTAGGAATCGCTCGCTCATCACGACGAAGCAGACCATCATCAATTTCTATGAGTGTTGCGCCTCCCAAAAAAAAAGTCACTACTGTGGTCTCCAAAAGAAAAAAAAGGAAATTCATCTGGAAAAAGATGCCTTTTCAAGCAACTCATCCTCAGTTTACTGGAAACACTGTGTTACCGCCACAGATTTCACAATTTGACACTCCTTTGCAATATTTTCTATGGTTTTTTGACGATGAATTATTAGGACACATTACAGAAGAAATGCGTAAATTTAGCATTCAAAAGAATTCTTCTAAACCGTTTCAAATTACTATCAATGAATTGAAAAAGTTTTTAGGCATTTGTCTTACTATGAGCTTGGCTCCGTTACCGAATATACGTATGTATTGGGCAAATGAACTCGGTATACCACTGATTATGGAAACAATGCCTATCAATCATTTCAAAAGAATCTGTCAGTTCTTGCATTTCAATGATAATTCTCTACAACCACCTTCAAGTGCTCCAGGACATGATCGTTTGCATAAAATTAGACCTATCTTAGAAACACTCAAGAAAAAGTGTCAAAGTGTGCCTAAAAGAGAAGCACTATCAGTAGATGAGCAAATGTGCGCGACAAAGGCTTCCAATATTCTGCGACAATACCTTCCGAACAAGCCACATAAATGGGGGTATAAGCTGCTAGTTCTTTGCGATGATCGTGGGTTTGCATACGATTTTGAAATCTATTCGGGCATGGAGAATGATCCAAAACTTAGACAGTCAAATGAGCCAGACTTAGGAGCAAGCACAAATATTGTTGTGCGTCTATCTAGAAGCATACCCAAGCATCAGCAATATAAATTGTTCTTTGACAATTATTATACATCGCCAGAATTGATATCATATTTAGCAAAAGAAGGGATTCAATCATTGGGTACTCTGAAATGAATAAAGGTCGTTTGGGAAAAGACTTGACAATACCACCTATAAAAGACCTGAAAAAAGATAAAATCAATAGAGGATTTTCTGAGGAATGGGTAGCTAATATTGATGATATAGAGGTCGCGACAATAATGTGGTACGACAATAAACCAGTAATTCTAACATCATCATTTGTGGGTCGAGAGCCTGTACAACAAGTCAGGAGATATTGTAAAAAAACTAAAAAATATATTCAAGTGGATTGTCCCCAAATAGTGAAAATTTATAATCAGCATATGGGAGGCGTGGATTTACTGGATTCATTCTTGGGTAAATATAAAATAAAAATAAGAACCAGGAAATGGTATTTGAGACTATTTTATCACCTTGTAGACGTTGTGGTAATAAATAGTTGGTTACTGTACAGAAGAGTTGGAGAGCAGGAAGAAACGCCGACCCCTCTAAAGTTGAGAGATTTCAAATTTGAAATTGCAAAAAGTCTCTGTATGTCTGGTCTATCGATCAATAAGAAAAGAGGAAGACCATCATCTGCATCTGATGAAATTGAGCAGAAGAGGGCTAAGCGCAATACCGCAATCCTACCTCCTTCTGACGTCAGGCGTGACGGTTTTGAGCATCTTCCAATATGGGGTCTGAAGCGTCAAAGGTGCAAATATCCAGGATGTCATGGGAAAACCTTCATTAGTTGTGAAAAATGTCGTGTTGAACTTTGCTTGCACAAAGATAAAAATTGTTTTCGCAATTTTCATCAATAAATACATACTTTTATTTATATTTGAAATGTCATTATGATATTCGAAAAACTGTATTAAGGCACAATGTCCCTCAACGGGAACAGAAAAAAAAATAAACATTTCGTATAGAAATATTTGTTTTTAAATTTTTTTTTTATTTTTCCCTGCTTAGTAATGGCTAACCACATCACATATATTTTTTTGGCCACATAAAAAAAAATCATGCCTTGTAGGGTTAATACATTAGACTTAACACCGTTTTATTTTATGTACTTGATTCACATACCACACTGCCGGTCAGTTACAACTTTGCACTAATAAATTAATTTTCGCTAATCTCACGATTAATTTCTTGATCTTCATATATTAATAGCAGATCCTTGCTATTTAATCAATCCGGCTCGAAGGACCAATATGTGCGAAAATTAGCGAGATTTAAATAAAAAGGCAGCAGGCACGCGTAACGTGTATGAAATTTTATTCATTGTGTGTAAGACATATCAGTGTAGCGGGTACACAAAAAAAACATAACAATTAATAGTGCGGAACACCTGAAGCTACGAATAATGGAACAGGCGCTTCAACAGGCTGATAAAAGGGCTAATTTCTATAAAAACATAATAAAAGGTCTTGTAAAAGTCGTAAATTTATTTTATACTGTGATTATTTCTAATCAAGTAGTGGCGCTGAGGGCACGAAAATCTCGAACTTGTATAGAAGTGATTGACGTTCAAAAGGTTAAAGAAATCGATTAGTTAGCCACGCCACCTATACGATCCTACTTGGCACCGATTATGAATTCATTCCACCATTTGCCGCTAGATGTCGCTACTTATTTCGTTTACAAGTTCTACTGATTTTTATACGTTACACACTCCTTTATAAAACGAAACACTCCCCTTGCAATCCCAAAAATTCTGTTAAATGCCGCACGGAAGTGCATCGGGTTTATTTATTAAACACCAAAATATGCTAAATCCAATAAGAGTTATTATTGGCATTATAAATACAATCAAATAATACAAGAATAATTGTCATAAATAAACAATGGCAATATCACAAAACTACAGAAAAAACACATACACAATACAAATTTGCGATAGTAGAAAAGATTCATAAAACTTGTGTTCCTTCAAATACAAACCACAGTATGCATACAATGACTAGACGACACAAATAGAAATAAATAAAAATTAAATGTATATATATAAATGTATATATAATAAAATGAAATATATAAAATCATAATGTAAGTACATTGTGATTTTGTGAATAATTAATAAAAGTTACAAAATTAAAAGGAAAAAACTTGAATATAATCAAGATTTTATTTTTACCCTGCATATTTATTATGCTTGCTCAATCATAATCTTTTACACCAGCGTGTGTATGAATATGCTGCTTTAAATTCCCCTTTTCACTAAAATTACGTTGACATATATCACACTTATAAGATTTCTCACCAGTGTGTGTACACACATGCTTTGTTAAACTCCCCTTGACACCAAAATTAGGTCGACATATTTCACATTTGTAAGATTTCTAACCAGTGTGTGTACGCACATGCTTTGTTAAAATCCACTTTTCACTAAAATTACGTTGACATATTTCACACTTATAAGGTTTTTCACCAGTGTGTGTACGCATATGCCTTGTTAAATCCGTCCTTCGACTAAAATTACGTTGACATATTTCACACTTGTAAGATTTCTCACCAGTGTGTGTACGCACATGCCTTGTTAAAATCCACTTTTCACTAAAATTACGTTGACATATTTCACACTTATAAGGTTTTTCACCAGTGTGTGTACTCATATGCCTTGTTAAAACCGTCCTTTGACTAAAATTACGTTGACATATTTCACACTTATAAGGTTTCTCACCAGTGTGTGTACACACATGCTTTGTTAAACTCCCCTTGACACCAAAATTACGTTGACATATTTCACATTTGTAAGATTTCTCACCAGTGTGTGTACGCACATGCCTTGTTAAAATCCACTTTTCACTAAAATTACGTTGACATATTTCACACGTATAAGGTTTCTCACCAGTGTGTGTACGCATATGCTTTGTCAAATTCTCCTTTTTGCCAAAATTACGTTGACATATTTCACACTTAAAAGGTTTCTCACCAGTGTGTGTACACACATGCTTTGTTAAACTCCCCTTGACACCAAAATTAGGTCGACATATTTCACATTTGTAAGATTTCTCACCAGTGTGTGTACGCATATGCCTTGTTAAAACCGTCCTTTGACTAAAATTACGTTGACATATTTCACACTTATAAGGTTTCTCACCAGTGTGTGTACGCATATGCCTTGGTAAATTCCCCTTTTCACTAAAATTACGTTGACAAATTTCACACTGATAAGGTTTCTCACCAGTGTGTGTATGCATATGCACTGTTAAATTCCCCTTCTCACTAAAATAACGTTGACAAATTTCACACTGATAAGGTTTCTCACCAGTGTGTGTACGCATATGCTTTGTCAAATTCTCCTTTTTGCCAAAATTACGTTGACATATTTCACACTTAAAAGGTTTCTCACCAGTGTGTGTACGCATATGCCTTGTTAAATCCGTCCTTTGACTAAAATTACGTTGACATATTTCACACTTATAAGGTTTTTCACCAGTGTGTGTACGCATATGAATATTTAAACCTTGGCTTTGTGTATACACACGCTGACAAATATGACACTTATACTCTTTCTTTATATTTTTAGAACTACTCCGTATACATATGTAAGGCTCTTTGAAATATGTGCCCGGCTTGGACGTCCATTTCTGAGTAGTCCGGATAACTTTCGAGTATGATTTGTCTTTTGTGGTTTGCTCTGTAGTTATTGCATCTTTTTCTTTTGTCCTTCGTGTGTCCTGTTTTGGTTTCCTCACAACGTTGTCCCCTGTAAGCAAATATAGTAAGTACACAATGGGAGATTTAAATGTATTTGAAAAATTTGCGTTTCAATTTTTTTGCGTCTCCGACCCACTGGGTGTGCGATAGCTTGGAAGCTTGCTGAGAGCTTGGAAAGACAATTTATTTATGGAACGCTGGACAATATTCTGCTGTCTTGACTGGTGTTCAAGTGGCTATTTTAAATTCAATTTAAATGTATGTAGACGCTCTTAACTACGAAGGTATAACTTAATCTGCATGACGATCTGCTAACTTTTGCAGGGTCAACATGACTAGAGATCGTATAAGACAGTCAGGTAGGCAAGGAATAAGAAGAGCCTTTAAGTAAGAAAATAAAAACAAAAACTGAAGTCCTAGCAATAGAATTCAAAATTGCCCATATAACCCTTCAGGCCCGTGAGGTAATCCTAGCCACATCCTATCAGGTGAACAATGGCTTGTCTGCTTAGCTACATAATATAACCAACTAATACTTACTTACTGTCTCCTTGGATTTTCTTTTTTCCTTTGATACTGTTTCGTCTTCCACTTCAGTTCTACATTTAATTAAAGGTATATCATCTTCTAAATCTGACTCATAACAGTGTGGCGGTATATCTGCTACACCTAGACAGTTCTTGTCTAAATTTTCGGGTTCTAGCTCTGTAAGTAAACAAAACAATGAAGTGTATTTATTGTTATTTG
Organism: Sesamia inferens; assembly: GCA_037179545.1. NCBI lineage: Eukaryota > Metazoa > Arthropoda > Insecta > Lepidoptera > Noctuidae > Sesamia > Sesamia inferens. Next base: position 22,086,028 of record CM073946.1, read on the forward strand.
TTTTATTTCACGACACAACGTGGTTATCATTACAATGATAACACTGGCAAAGGTTTGAAATAATTCAATTTTATTTCATTATATAGTCGTTTAGGGGAGGCCTATGTCCAGCAGTGGATTTGTGTCGGCGGAAATGATAATGATGATGATATACTCATTTGCAAAAAAAAAAACCGGCGATGTTCTTTTAGCTTTAATGATACAATACAAAAAAAACGAGTGTGCTTATGACCACACGACTGAAGTGAAACTTCTTTCGCAGCATCTGTATGTATATATATACAGTATGTTACGAAAACCCTGTCCGACCCATAAGGATAATAGAGGTTAGGTAAACACATGACCAAATATAATATAAAATTTTACGTATTCATCATAGTACCAATACAAATGAATTTTGAAATAATCTTTTTTTCCAACGAATTAATTCCAATTTCCCCGAAATTTGGTAATTTTTAAAAAGTGACAACACCGGTATTATTATGAGCGAATAGCGATGCGGCCACGTGCCGCGTGTCCTGCCGCCCGCCCCCCGCGGTCGGCAGGCGAAGGGTGGTCAACGCACATTTAATAAGTTACCTCCTTTTGCGAAATAATATTTATTTTTTTTAGGGGGATTTTTTTTTTAAGTAAAGCCCGGTTTTGTATGCATTAGTAGAATCAGTTATCGATACCTAACAACACCTTCACGGGTCGGACAGGGTTTTCGTAACATACTGTATATATATGTGTGTGTACAATATATACATGTATACACATATACATATATTAATTTTCTATAAATATTTAAATTTATTTCATGCTTTCATTTATAAATTAATATTTTTGCATAGACCTCCAATTAAAAAAAAAAAAAAAAAGTGGATTCCCTCGGGGCCAAAAGGTCGGGCTCTTCCTCCTGAATCAGGGGACCCCAAACTCGGGTAGTCCACGACCTCTGGTTCCCGAGATAATCCACGGGGGGTGAGGTAACTAAAGGGGGTCGGGGGGGGATAGGTTTCGTGGGGTTGCGGGGGAGGGAGGGGGAGGGGAGAGGGGGCAGTGGATTCCCTCAGGGCCAAAAGGTCGGGCTCCTCCTGATTCAGGGGACCCCAAACTCGGGTAGTCCACGACCTCTGGTTCCCGAGATAATCCACGGGGGGGTGAGGTAACTAAAGGGGGCGGGGGGGGGGGGTGAGGTAACTAAAGGGGGCGGGGGGGGGGGTAGATTTGTGGGGTTGCGGGGGGTAGGGGGAGGGGGAGAGGGGAGAGGGTGGAGTGGATTCCCTCGGGGCCAAAAGGTCGGGCTCCTCCTGATTCAGGGGACCCCAAACTCGGGTAGTCCACGACCTCTGGTTCCCGAGATAATCCTCGGGGGGGTGAGGTAATCAATGAGGGGGGGGGTCGGGGGGTGTTCGCAGCGTCATGTTCTCGAAGAAATTCATAGTTCTTAATCAATCAAGGTACTTAGCTTAATAATTGAGCTTATGAGGCTCGAAAGCAATTTGTACTTTGTGTCCAATTATCGTATTGTGACAATATCTTCTTCTATACTTTCAATTATATCAGAAATGTTCACCAAAAATATATAAAACAATATAAAAGCCAGAACAGAACGAAATTTATAAATTATTTGTGCTCTTAGGTAATCAATTGTTAACAAATCTTAAAAAGATCCAAAAAATATATATTGCCTTCGGCGAGATGCGAACTCACAACTTCATACTCGACTCAATTGTTAACAAATCTTAAAAAGATCCAAAAAATATATATTGCCTTCGGCGAGATGCGAACTCACAACTTCATACTCGACATGTCATGCAATATTTACATGAGCCAACTCCTTGGTTGTAGTACAGACGAAATAGGACTATACTTTGCTTCCGTTCGCCTTGCCCGATCATTTTTCGTAACATTTTTCGTAACGCTTTCGCCAGTTTACTCCCCAAGTCAAGCGTGCCTAAAGAAGTTTCACTTCAAAAGGTTTCAACCGTTTGTACACGTTACTGGTCGTTAGTACGTTCTAAATTCAAATTTTCATATGATGCTCAGTTTTACAGAAAACCCCTTTTTATCCTAGCCATGACGGGTAGGTCGCACTGGTTGAAGATTTTAGTCTTCAAACATTGGGGTATGGGCGACGAAAACACCTGATTAAGTTTACCAAATGCTGCCCATCCCAGCTGGATCCTTCTATTTGCCTCCTCCTCGAAGTTGTTTTTCCCTAATTGCAACGTTTGCCCGAGGTATACATATTGTGAAACAACTTCGAGCGGCATTCTATTTACGGTAACCGGACCCGGAGTGACCCGTTCATTAAACATAATTTTGGTCTTGTCGAAGTTAGTCCGGAGAGCGATGCGATGGGAGGAGTCAGCTAAGTTGGCCAGCATTTGTTTCAGCTCTTGCTTCGTTTTCGCCATGACGACGATATCGTCCGCAAATCGCAAGTGTGAGATGTACTTGCCATTGATGTTAATGCCCCGACCCTGCCAATGCAGCGTCTTAAACATATCCTCGAGGGCATTGGAGAACAATTTGGGGGAAATAATGTCCCCTTGTCTCAATCCTCGCTTAAGAGGGATATGTTTAGTCTGCTGGTTTTGCACTTGGACAGACATTGCGGCGGCATCGTAAAGACATCTCATCACTTGGATATATCGCCAATCGACTTGGCATCGCTGCAAAGATTCCAGAGCACTCGATACTAAACATTTATCTGCTTTTACTTTATTAAAGAAAAACAAACACAAAAACTTTTTTAATTTTAACTTCATGAACATATGCACTACTAGTGAACATACACTACTAGCGAGGTTTAGCAATATTTTCCATGAATTGTATCAAAATTTTATGAAAAAGATTATTTTCTTATTAATTTAAATAAAACTAATTAGTCCGTCAGCCAGATTTCCAAAAAATACTAGACACGTATTTTTTGTTTTATCAAAACAATAAAAATTGACAAATATAAAAGGCGCTGGTGACGTCACTGGTCGCTAAAAAGTGCAACGTCAAGTGACGTCACACGAGTTTTCAACGCACTTTGTCCTCTTCATTTTTTGTTTATATGAAAAAAGAAAAAATACGTTTCTAATATTGTTTGGAAATCTGACTGACGGACTAATTAGTTTTTTTTAACTGAACCAAAACCAAACAAAGTAATATTAACATTGAAATGGTTCACTACTTAGGTGCCCGTTTTTTTTTTTTTTTTTGCTAATGAGTTTATATTATCAGTTGATATTTGTTGTATACATATATACAGTTACTGGTAATTTAGTCTGTAACCTACTAACACTAGAAGTTAAGTAAAATTGTTACCAGGGGCGTGCACAAAGATTTTGTTGAGGGTAGGCATACATATACCTACTACCCAAATCTCTGTGCTTATATATGGTAAAACTTAAAAAACGTAACTTAGACGTAGTTTCAATTTAACATAGTCGCGTACTTTTTCGCATGTCAACATTGAATTGATGTTTGTGCGTGGCTACAATGAACATCTAAGTATGTGATTGATGATAAGAACAAGTCAAATAAATGATATACGTGGGGTATTAGGTTTTTTTTTTTTTGCCCAAATGAATACAATGAAATCATCTCAGGGTTAATACCAGTCGCATCCAAAGCTTTGGAATCTGGGGTCCGCTTTTCCAGTCTAATTGCTGATTTTGGCGAAATTTCGACATTTTCCGTGAAGCGACTGCCGTCTGACCTCCACAACGCGAAGGCAATATCGAAGCATTGAAGTTAGACCAATTGTTGGACTTTTGTGGGCTCCAACAACCCGTAACGACTGCCACTAGATGTTCGTATGGCAACCGAAACCAACGGCTTAACGTGCTTTCCGAGGCACGACCAGACCAGTGCAAATATTCATATTCATGCATACAAATACTTACACTGCGCGAGGATCGAACCCGCGCCTCCTTACGCAGCGGCCGCGTTCGCTACCGCTACGCCATGGAGGCTGTCAAAATACAATGAAATGGTATTACTAACTCAACTGTAAATAAGTAATAATTTATTTCTCAAAAAACTAAAAAAAAAAATATTTTACTATCTATAAATTAAATCAACGCGCCTATCTATTTTTAAATAACTCTGTAAAAATCAAATATAAATAAGATCGTTTTGAAATATCGCTAAAAGTTCTTTTAAAATGGAAATATAGACAAATCTTTCATAAATATGCGTAATGCACTACTCATTGGAATCATAACTATTAAATTTTGCTAATTTGTAAACTTCAGGAAAATTATTACAACATAAAGTATAGTATTGAAATTCAAAAGCAAGTAGGTTGAAAAACTTAAGGTCTTTTAAGTTTTTATAACGACGAACTGTGTGTTGCGTGCGAATGCCGTGTTTTAAAATAATATACCTACACAAGAAACAAAACAATTTATTTGTACACACTACACAACCTGCTAACCACATATAATTATCATAATACTTTTTTATAAAGACAACCTTTCTTTTGTGTTAAACCAAAAACTCTAAAATAAATGAATATTCAATTCCGCTTAAAACAATCATTATAGGTACATATTTATCCAAATACACCAATAATGAAACAATATAAGCTGCTAAAATAAAAAGGTATTTGAACGAACAACAATCATGCTATATTTCTGAACTTCTTAAATTCGTCGCATTATTAGAAGCTGTGCCTATCATGGGCTTTAAACCCAAAGAAATTTCACGCATACGTACACAACAGTTTAGGCACACAAGCAAATAATTTTATACACAGACAGATACGGAAGAGGCACATTTTGTTTATGCTTACGCCGTAAGAGGCGCGGGTGTCGCGCCTAAGGCAACTGATGTGTCTCGTTAGCACTAGGCCCAATAGATGGCAGTGTTATCAATAACTGATTAACAAAATCTTTCAGTTTTAAGTTTGTAGTATATAAATTATTTTACTGTAGTATATTATAAATTATTATATATTTTTTTAGAAGACTATTAGGGTATGCACAGCTTATCTGCTTGTACGGAGCGCACGCGCCTGATTGTTACTAACCTTGTGGACTCCGGACTGAAATAAAAGTATTCAACTCTACTCTAAAGAAACATATAGAATTTAATTTAATACTGTAACCTTAATCTGCATGGGTCAACATGACTAGACGTCGCACAAGACAGTCAGGTAGCCAAGGACAAAGGAGAAGCCTTTGAGCAGGCAAATTAAAAATCTGAGCAGTCCCAGCAATAGAACTCAAAATTGCCCATATAACTAGTTACATCCTTCAGGCCCTTGAGGTAATCCTAGCCACATCCTATCAGGTGAACCATTGGCCTGATTGCTTACCTATACATATAATATAACCAACTAATACTTACTTATTGTCTCCGTGACTCTTCTTTTTTTCTTTGATACTTCTATGTCTTCCACTTCAAATTTACAGATAATTAAAGGGTCATCATCTTCTAAAACTGACTCATAACAGTGTGACGGTATATCTGCTACATCTAGACAGCTATTGTCTAAATTTTCGTGTTCTAGCTCTGTAAGTAAACAATAACTGTCAAGAGTATTATTATCAACTAGTTGCGCCTGGTTTTACCTGCGTAAGTTTTGAGCCTGTGGGAATATCAGAATTAAAAGTAATCCTATGCATTAATCCTGGTGATACTCTATGTGTGCTAAATTTCATCTAATTCTCACTGTCCCCACCTGCGCCCCATCCCCCTCCCCCCCTGGGTAAGCCAATGTCTTCATTGATTAATCGGAGACGGTAGTTTCAGTACCGGAAGCCAGTAGCAAAAAGTCTTAAAAAAATTACACAAACAATTATATTAAAACCAAAAGCTAACAATACCATCACTTTGATATTCCTCCATTGGCTCGATACCATCATCTAGTCCATCACTAATAGCTGGTAATTCTTCTTTGATAGCTGTATTTCCTGTTTCACATTCATCATCTATACTTATGTGGAGTATTGGTGAAGTAATTAGCCCACTACAAAACTCTAATCGGGCTTGGTTTATTAAAGGATTGAGCTGTGAAAAGAAAAAGTAAGATCAGAAGTTTGTGTGTTCAAATCAGGTCAGGATCACCAGTATAGTAAAGTTATGAGCAACAGGGTGTAGAGCTCCCTCATCCTAAATAGAAAAGGGAGGATTCTCCAACCAGATGGGTGTTGTGTCTGGTGTCAGCACTTCATGTCAGGAAGTTGTCTGTGTGCTTGTTACACGGTAAACTCTGTTTATGCAATGAAAGGTTTGCGTGACGTCAGTATGACGCGTACTTCGCATGTGGTGTTGTAGATACCGCTACAATTATTATAATATTGAGAAAATTAAAATGAAATGTTGAAAGTCTTTGAATGTGAAAATTACATAAGACAATCACCCAAAACTCCCGCCCTTCACCACTTCCTAGTGCTTTCAGTGGGAAGAAGAGAGGAACCAACTTCCCAGCGGGAGAGCTGTCTGTTCAGTTGAAAAACAAATAAACAAACAACTTTATACAATACTATGAATGTAAACTGACTAACATAACAAAACACACAAAATAAAATTACTTACCTCATGCCAACTAGTCATGCAACTATACATACCAGCAAAGTACATATAACTTATTATGTACAAAGTACTTAGTAAATTATGTACAAATTACTTAATAATTGTATGTCTAATATTGTATGTATAATAATCCTATACTTATATTTGACAAAAGCTATTAACAGACAATGGTTTAAAAACCAAACACAATAGATTTGAGCTTGAGAAGAATCACTTTCACATTATACTGAAATTATAAATTATAACACTTGAATAAATGGCTGTTAAAGAATATCTTACCTCATATTTGTCACTCATATTCTGAGCAAAAAGCTCTTCGGCCTTCAGACATTGTCGCAGTAATCTGTAGCATTGCTTTAATTTAGCAAAGCAGAAGACACAAGCAAGCAGCGGTCTACTATCTTCAGTTACAAACTGCAACAACATTTGTCATGTATTTACTATTTTTATTTTATTATTTATTTATCATTTATACCTAAGCAAGAGGAATATTCATATTAAACAGCTACCAAATATCATTAAGGTATAAACTTGTGCTATCATGAGTCTATCTCAATATCCCAGTAGACAGTGGAGCATTTTATATGTATGCATTATTGTAGATACAATTAATAACATCTTTAGGTCTTTAAAGAGATTACTTCATATTTGTATGTATAATATATAAGGTAGACATGATTTAATGTAACCAGTAGTTTGCTCAACATTGTCTTTGTTGGCTCACTGTATATGAAGACTATTCTTAGAAACTAGTAATTTCTAAATGAAATAAACTTAGTAACAAACAAAAATTAAAGAAAATCCATGTGACTTAGTTAATGGACACATGTAATACAAGTCTCCCCCATATAATTTGTTAATAATGTTGCTAAGTTTGATTTAAAACATTTATTTCTCAAAAACAGACTACAATTTTTCAATTAGTACAAGAAACACTGATTACAAACATAAACATTCATTGAAATGAGAATCTTTTGAATTTAGACAACACAGTTTGTGCAATGGCTTAGTGGTCTTTGTTCAGTGCATGTCACAGGAGGGAGTTGAACCCTTACAGAACAAATTTGTATGTCCTACAGGTACTTGTTCCTGTAGGTCTATTTGAGTATGTGAGTGTAAATGTTTGTCATTACATCCACAGTGCAATGGGCAACATTAAAAAAAAAATAAAGAGTATAACCCGCGCAGATAAGGAATAGATCTGAAAATGGTGGTGGATACTTATGGTACGGTTGACAAAACATGTTTGGTTCTTTCTTCCATTTGGAAAGGTGAAGGGATCCATACCCGTAAAAATAACAATACAACACATGTCCTAAGTAGTTAATACAATGATCATTAATAGATAATCAAATGTCAATGTTAGTATTAAAAACTTATTGAAAATAAATAACAATCAAACATAACGTAAACAAATAACAATCAAACTCAACAAAAATAACAATATCAACAAAATAACAGACTTTAGCGGAACGAAATTAACGATAACTCGGAGTGCGTCAAAGTAGCTTGAAAGCGAATCCTGACTGATTGATTGATTTGATATGTTTTTGCAGCCCTTACTTCACTGTGTGAGTATAGACAGCGATAGAGAGTAAGCGAGAACGCATGCGAGCGGACGCAATTTACAGATCTATTTTCTATCTGCACAGGTTATACAAGTAAAACTGTGATGGTGCATGACAACTGAATAGAGCTGGTGTTTTGTTTAATTGGGTAACTAGGTAATTTAGCTGTTGCTTAACTGTAGTTTATTATTTAAACAAATGGAGTCATTAAGAGGAGATAAGTTAACTACCCAAGAAAAAGCCTGCTAGAGCTGACTTAAAATTGATACCGGGTGCAAAACTATCAACATTATTGGTCCCTAAGAACATAAAAACTCTAAAAATAACAACTTACTGGAATATTGGTCAGCGTCTCATATAGTTTGTGCAAATTTCTGCTGGCCACTATACACAGGCGGACATTCTCCGCTAAACATATCCTACACATTGATAATCTATCCATCTTTTAGCTCAGAAAGTATCAGACACGGTTTTTTTCTATTGTTTGACAACTCAACCGACGCCGATTAATCTGCCAGCGTCTTGTAGGGGTTATTCAATGACCTAAGTATTTATATTATAAGAAAAACACTATTATCACAGAGCAAGTAATCACTACATTTTCTATTGTTTTGGTTTACTTCTTTCCGTTCAGAGGAACGGAAAAGGCAAAGGCATAGTACGCCATACAGCCTAGTCTCAAGTAACTTTTTTTTCAGTTTCTATCCTAAATTATCCTAATTTATCCTTTTTTTTATTTTTTTTTATTTGACGAGTGGAAATGCATTTAGGCACCATACCCGCCGCTAGCTAGGCGACGGACGTGTGTGGGACTCGCCCGGCCGGAGCCAGGAATACCCACTAAAACCACTCGGTTACCCTCGGGCCCTGTGTTAAGAGTGTCACGGGGCCGGCCCGAAGGCCTAGACTCCGTGCCACTCTCAGGGCTTACCGGCCTTATTAAGGCCGGTTTCCGCGCTAAAGGGGGATTACCCGGTAACGGAGTAATCCCCAGACGTGGTGACCGTTGTGCAATGCGCGTGCGGGAGCTACCCACACGCGCTGGTCACACTCTGGGGCTAAAGAGACGGGGGTTCGTCCCCCGCCTTCTTCGCCCCACCCGTCTACGCCGGAGGGGAGCGGCAAGAGCATCCTCTTCCCACTCCCTCTCCGCAGCCTCCTTCTGCAAGAGGACGGTCTCGCAGAAGGAGGCGGCAGCCTCCCATGCACTCTCGCTTTCAACCATGGCTCGCACCATGGTTGCCAGGGAGAGGCGTCCGCCTCCGAGCGCCGCGACCTCGTTGCGGCGCTCGGACCTCGTTTCGCCAGGCCGGGCACTCCAAGAGGGTGTGCTCGGCCGTGTCGTCGGGGGAGTCACAGTGGTGACACCGCGGTTACTCCTCCCGACGGGTGACCCTGTGCAGGTAGTGACCGAAGCAGCCATGCCCGGTCAGTACCTGCACCAAGCGGAAGGTTTTTTTTTTCTTTTTTTTTTTGTGTCGCTAGGGAAAATGACAATTACGCATGTACGTATGTGGGACTTCCCGGGAGAGCCTCCCGGTATTATACCCACCAAAAACCCCAGCGCTACTCCGGCATCGCCATAGTGGCGGGGGAGTGGGAAACTAGCAGAGCCTGAGCTACCTCTCCCCCGCCGGCGAAACCCGCCCAATAAGGCGGGCCCTCATTTGCCCCTCCTCGAGAGGGGCGTGCCTCCCGCATGGTGAGCAGTGCAAGGCGGGCGCGGGCACCCACGTGGCTCACGCCCGCCGCTCACCTCAGGGCGGGAGAAAGCGGGCGAAATCCCGCCTTCTCCTGCCCCTACGCCGCCTGCGGAGCGCCGGAGCGAGGGGATCCTCCTCCCGCAAGCGCTCCGCGGCCTCCTTCTGCGACATCACGACCTCGCAGAAGGAGGCCATCGCCGCCCAGGCCCTCTCGCTCCCCACCATCGCTCTGACGATGGCAGCGAGAGGTCCCCTCCTACCGCCGCGACAAGATCACGGCGCGGCACGGCCCACGACGGGCACACCGCGAGGGTGTGTTTCGCCGTGTCCTCCGCCGCGCCGCAACCGTGGCACGACGGCGTCTCCTCTCGTCCTATCCGGTGCAAGTACCTGTCGAAGCAGCCGTGACCGGAGAGTACCTGCACCAGACGGAAGGAGAGGAACCCATGACGCCTGTCGAGCCAATCTTTCAGTACCGGCCTGATGGCGTCAAGGGTACGGCGGCCGAACACCGAGGAGGCGAGGACCCGAGTCCAATGCTGGACGATGGCGTCCCTCGCCTCCCGGCGGACGGCCTCCCTCACCTCTGGGGCCGGACGCTCGCCCAGCGCCCTGCGCCCCGCCGTCCACTCGTACACTCTGACGAGCACCCAGGCCTCGAGCTCCCAGGGCGGGGTGCCAATTAGGTACAAATACAAATACAAATATTTATTGGCACAAAAAAAAAAAAAAAATACATTTTTAATTTTTTGTATACATTAATACTGCATTACGATACGATAGGTACAATAGGTTTATCCCTGTCCCCTAAACTAGGCTAGGCCTGTATCTTAGGGGGCAGTGTCCGGCTACAGGGTATACATATAATGCAATTTTGGGTAGATGCGCCAATGGACTAGCAAATTCTAGAATTTTGACCTTGTAACTTTAAGAATATAAATTTTAAAAATAAGAGAGAGAGACGGTGAAGAGTGTAATTGTATGGAGTATGTGTGAGTGTTTGATGATTATGTTTAGGAAGTGTTTGTGGTGTAGCGAATATTGGTGTAATGAATGTATGTTTGTATGTGTGAAAATTAAAAACTAAATAAATAAGTAAAGGGTGGATATTTGTTATATTGTATATGTTAAAAGTGATTCCGTACCGTGATAGTCCTGTTTCAGCAGCCATTCAATTAATGTACGTTTTAGTTTAAACCTTGGGAGACCGAGAATGTTTAGTTTTTTTAGGATTTTATTATAAATGTACGTGCTTATTACGTAGAATTGGTGCCTTGCAAACTTCGTATTATGTTTAATGCTGGGAATTGTATGGGTACGTTTTTGGGATCGGGGGGAACCAAACCCCTATGTGTCCTAAGAATTACTTGAAGCACAAAAAGCTGCCGTACTGTTAAAACCTTACAGTCTGTATAAAGTTGGGCTGTAGGATATCTACGTGGTTTTTTCGTCATAATTTTAAGGATCGCTCTTTGTACCCTCTCAACCCTCAGGAGACCCGTCTTCTTGGCTCCACCCCACACACTAATACAATATCCCAGCACCGATTGGCATAGGGCAAAATACACTATTTTAAGAACATCATGGTCAGCTGATCCCCTAAGTGATTTGAATATGGAGATAAGTCGCATTGTTCGGGTAATAAGTATATCTAAGTGTTTGTCCCACCTTAGTCCACTGTCTATATAGATGCCGAGGTATTTTGCGCTGTCTTCTTTTTTTAATTTTGGACAAGGGCAATGTGTTGAGGGACTTGTACACGAGTGTGCCGTTATGGACAAAGTATTTAGTGGTTTGAGATTACAGCGGATGGCGAAAGGTATACAGTATGTTACAAAAACCCTGTCCGACCCGTGAAGGTGTTGTTAGGTATCGTTAGCTGATTCTACTAATGCGTACATAACCTGGCTAAACTAAAAAAAAAAATACCCCCTTAAAAATAAATAACTTAAATAAAATAAATAGGTAATTTCATGGCAACACAGGCACAGGTCATGACCTCAGTTGACCTCATGCATGTAGGTATTGGTAGTCTAACCACGTTTATCGACTCTAGAAAGAAACAATGATACCTACTTAGGCAGCACGTGAAAAGCACTTTTTTTTAAGTAGGAAGGTCGTCTGACCCTCCGAATGTATCTTCGAATTTCATTCGATGAGCACAATGGCTGTGGCGGAGATGTTGTTCCATATTTTGTTCACTAAGAACGATACCGGCCTGGCACCGTCCCACGAAATTAGCACGGTGTTTCACAACGTTAGTCCACTCCTACCAATCAACTGCTGGCCGAACTGATAGTGGAGGTACTCACGTACAGGTCGGCAAAAATATGGTGGGGCACCGTCATGCTGGAACCACATTGACCAAGAAGTAGTCACATCCGAATCGTTCAACACCTGATCACAACACAACACAATTGCAGTTTTACTAGGTACCTTCCATCAGCAGTAGGCCTAAAATGAGTTTTCATTACGAAACTCGTTCGATCGTATCGAGCGCGTTTGACTCCGCGATTGGCCCGCTTCAAGGTCGTAAGAACTCTCAACCAATGAGAGCGCCAAACGCGCTCGATACGATCGAACGAGTTTCGTATTGAAAACTCATACTAGGCCTACACGTTACATTACGTTAGAAAACTATATGATCACACAATAAACGATACGTCTTCACGGACGCAATGTCTACGCGAAACTAATAAATTTAAAATAAAAATGATTTTTATTTCATAAAAATAGGTACTCTAACTGCACGGCGGTGCCCTTTGACTAGAGGTGTGAAAGTATTCAAAATATTTCTCGTATCGATTTTTTGTATCAATTTTGTATTTCAGAATTTCACGCATCGATTCAACATCGCATGGCATTCTTTAGATTTTAGAACTTTCACATAACTTAAATCAGGTGAACTTAAATGCTTTACATTGTTTATAATATTCTCCTAAAATCGTATTTCATAAGACCTTTCTAGTTCCTATTTACTAATAATAGGTACTTGTGTTACAATATTGTTATGAATAATTAATCGATAATCAAAAAAAGTACTTTTACCATTAGGTAATCTGCGTTTTTACAACAAATCATTCGAGCAGGTAAGTTTCGAATAGTAGCGACAAAAACAAAACGTTATTACGCAAAAACTAGTACAGCTCTAATTATTCCTTTGCGCGTCGGCGGCTAGACACACTGACGCCGCCGACAGTTATAAGGTCTAAAATGGTGTTTACACTTTTTTAAATTTCCCGAATTTTGGGGAAGTTACAGTAAATTCGCTGGTAAAAAAGATATTTCAAAATTCATTAGTATTGTTACTATAATGATTATGCAAAATTTTATATTTTATTTGGTCATTTGTTTACCTAACCCTTATTATCCTTGTGGGTCGGACAGGGTTTTCGTAACATACTGTATATGAGGTTTTGGCCAGATTTAATGTCAGAAGGTTAGAGTTGAACCAGTGCATGATTCTACTTAGGGCAGACTCAGCGTTGCTTTTAACAGTTTCCCAAGAAGCACCCTGGGCGACAATTGCGGTGTCATCAGCATAAGTATATATATTGCAATTTGGGAGCGTCAACTTGCAGAGATCGTTTATGTAAATAAGAAACAATGTTGGCCCCAGTATGCTGCCTTGTGGTACACCATATGTCACTAGCTCCTCGCTACTCAAGATAGGTCCAATTTGAAGTTGTTGACTTCGATTTGTAAGGTAGTCAACAAAAATTTCCAGAGCCCTGCCACGAACACCCAAGGATTCCAGCTTGAAGATAAGTTTGGGCACAGAAACCGTGTCAAACGCCTTAGAAAGATCTAGGAAAATTCCCAAGCACTTTGCCTTTTCATCGAGTTTTTTGGCAATAAATTGCGTAAGATCTAGTATGCGTCTTCAGTAGATACTCCCGAACGAAACCCGTATTGGTTGTCAGCTATAAGATTAAATTTGCTTAGAAAATTCCTGAGTTGTTTGTTAAGGATCTTCTCAAAAATTTTAGAAATTGATGTAAGTACCGATATGGGTCTATAATTGTTGACACAGTTTCTGTCCCCTCCTTTGAAAATAGGATATAGAATAGCTTTTTTAAGGGCATTAGGGAAAACTCCTGATTGAATGCAAAGGTTAAAGATGTAGGTAAGAGGAGGGACTAGAATATGGCGATACGTTTTCAGTAATGATGCTGTGATACCGTCCCAACCCACGGCACAGTTACTGCGTAGCTGTAATATAGTTGCTTCCACGTCCCTTTCGTTTACCTCAGCAACGAAAAACGAATTACAGGGCTGATCGTTTATTAGGTTTTCGGGGGAATGACTGCTGGTTGATGAAGATTGATTCGAAAGTATCTTGGAGGCTAAGTTCTTACCTACATTGGTGAAAAAACTGCACACTTTATTTATAGAAGAAGTAGGTGTATCACATAATTTCAGCAATATGTCTGAACTAGTACGTATTGGGCGAGTGTTAGTGATGTCTTTGATTGTTTTCCATAGTGCTTTTGGGTTGTTTTTACTTTTTTGTAGCTCATTTTGTTCATGTGTTTGTTTTAGTTTTCTCAGCAAATCGTTACAAAAATTTCTATAGCGCGTGTATGTGATTTTTAGGACTAAGTTTTGTGGATTGTTTTTTGATTTTAAATGCATGTTGTCTCGGTTCTTAATGCATTTCAGAAGACCTGCGGTGATCCATGGCTTTAGGGTTATGGCAATGCCGAAGCGAAGCCTACCGTGCGGTAGGCCCGCGCTGCCCGCTGGGCGATGGCCCTTTGGGGCGCCCGAATAGCGGTGAGGTTCTCCCTCCTGTGGAGGGAGTCCGCCCAAATTGGGGCCCCATATAGGGCCATGCTCCGCCGTATGCCAGCGTATAAACGCCGGCACCGAGTGCTGGTCCCTCCCATGTTCGGCATGAGCCATGAGAGGGCGCCCGCGGCTTTCAGCAGGCGCGTCGACAGCCCGCCGAAATGCGGGCCGAAGCGCCACCTGCTGTCCAACATGAGGCCCAGATACTTCATCTGGGCCTCGACCCCAATCCTGACGCCCTCCACAAAAATGTGGGCCTCAGTTGGGCGGCGCTGCCGGGAGCCGTGAAAGAACACGGCCTCCGTTTTGTGCAGCGCCACCCTCAAGCCCAGGCGGCGGATCCTTCCCGCCACTAAAGATCCGCCCGCCGACGCCAAACTGGCCGCCTCCCGGAAGGTGCTCCCGCGGGAAGTGAGGAGAGTGTCATCCGCGTAGCAGATGACACTCGTGCCACGAAGGAGGGTTCCCCGCAGAAGCCAGTCATCCCCAACGTTCCACAGTAGAGGTACTAGAACGGACCCCTGTGTATTTTATTGACCAGACACTGAATAATATCACGAAACTACCGGACACTATAAATCTGATAAATAATCCCAACTCAATGTTCATGCACCCAGTAGTACCGCAAGATATTGTGAGAACAATACAATTACTTAAAAATAAAAGTAGCACTGGTTATGACGGTATATCAACAAGGGTTATAAAACTCGTATCAGACGACATTGCTTTGCATTTGTGTCATATTTTCAATTTATGTATTGGGTACTGGGGTATTTCCGGATAGTTTAAAATCAGTTATAGTAAAGCCACTTTAAAAAAAAAACAATAAAGAAGATCTAGCAAATTATAGACCAATTGCTTTAATACCCATTTTTTCCAAAGTTATGGAAAAAATAATTTATGAGTCAATAAATAATTTCATATCCAAATATAATATCTCAAGTTCGGAACAAAAGGGTTTCAGAAAGAATAAAGGCATAAATACAGCCGTTTATGATTTGCTGAATGTCATATTGGAAAATGTAGATAAAAAAGTACCAGTATGTGCAATTTTTACAGACATGTCAAGGGCTTTTGATTGTGTTGATCATGACATTCTTTTAAAAAAACTATACATCATAGGCATCAGAGGAAATGTGCTTAATCTAATAAAATCATACCTTAAAAATCGCAAGCAGCACACAGAAATATCTAGGATATGTCTAAAAACCAAGCATGAAAAAAAATACCTATCTAAGGCTAGAGTTATTAGATATGGCGTACCACAGGGCAGTGTGCTGGGCCCTTTATTATTTTTGCTCTATATTAATGATTTACCTCGCCACATTGAACATCAAATGGTTTTATTTGCTGACGATAGTACTGCCTTGATTAAATGTATTGACAAAAAAAAATATGAACATGACATAAATAATACTTTGATAAATATAACACGCTGGCTTGACGACAATAATTTAGTAATCAATATACAAAAGACTAATGTAATGCATTTTTATCAGCGAATTCCACCAGAAGACTTGCATTTACACTACAATGGACAAAAAGTTGACCAAGTACTAGTTGCAAAATTCCTTGGCATACTGATAGACAGCCAATTAACTTGGAAGCCACAAGCAGAAGCAGTATGCAAAAAACTGAGTACAGTTGCGTATGTACTCTTTAACCTATCTAAAAAGGTAAATATCGCCACAAGGTTAAAGCATACCACGGTTTGGTCGCGTCGGTCTTGAGATTCGGCATAATATTCTGGGGAAATTGTAGTCTGAAGGAACAGGTGTTCAAAGCTCAAAAACGATGCATAAGGGCAATGTGCAATCTAATAGTAACAGATAGCTGCGTACCTGTATTTAGGTCCCTAAAGATATTAACATTTCCATCACTGTATATTTTCGAACTGGCTGTTTTTGTAAAATGTAATATGCATCTTTTTAATAAAGTGTCCGCAAATAGGAACCGGTCAATTAGGAGGCAATATAAAAATTTGCTTATTGTTGCGGGCTCCGATACCGCCCTATTAAAAAAAAGTATTATATGTATGGGCCCAATTATTTTTAATAATGAAATGAAATGAAATCGTTTATTAAGCAAGTAGGATCACCGATCACTTTTACACGTCATATATATTTTTTTTAACTAGATGAATAAACTACCCGACGTAATAAAAAACGTGACACTTTCATTATTCAAAAATAAATTGTCAATTTTACTAAGAGACAAATGTTATTACTCAATTAGCGAGTTTCTGTCAGATAAGAATTTAGATTGATAATGTGACATCTCTGTATTACTGACTTGTAGGTCTGAACTGTACCTATTGACCATAAACCGGACATATTTTTTGACTTGATGTAATGAATTGTGTTAGTTTTAATTTCATTTGACATGTAATTTATATTTATTTGACTTGACAGTGTGTATTTATAATATGTAGAATGAGTTGGTCTATTGTTATTGGTTATTCATTAATTTTTGCTTTTGTTTGCATGCCTTAGTTAAGGTAGTCAGTATAAGGATCTTCTTAAAACTTAATATCTGTATTTTCTACCTACTTTCTACGCAAATAAAGAACTATTCTATTCTATTCTATTCTGGAACGCCGGTTTCGACAGCGTATCGCCGCAGCTGGCCAGCTCCGTCTACGAGGAGGATAGAACGGTCCTCCAAGTAGCTGGCCAGGAGGCCCCGCAAGTACAGGGGCACTCCGTGGAACCGGAGCGCTTCCAGGATGGTGGAGTGAGGGATGGAATTGAAGGCGTTGGCAATGTCGAATGACACAGCCAACACTCCATCCCCCACTCCCACCGCCTCTGTCACCTGGCCCTTGAGACGGGCCAGGGCGTCCACTGTCGAACGACCAGCTTGAAATCCGAACTGGGCGTCCGACAGGTCCGGTCCCACACTCCGCAGCTGCCGCTTGAGACGGCCAGCGATGATCCCCTCGAACATCTTACCGGCCTCATCGAACAAGACGATGGGCCGGTATGCCGATGGGGAGTCCGCCGGCCGTCCCTCCTTCCGGAGGAGGCATAATTGGCCTTCCCGCCAAGGTTTCGGGAACCTCCCCGACACGCAGCACGCGTTGAAGAGGTCAAAAAACCTTCCCTCCATCTCGGTGGCCGCGATGGCCGCCACCCGAGCGGGAACACCGGCCGGGCCGGGAGCCGTCTTTTTGGCGCGGAGACGAAGAGTCGCCGCGCCAAATTCCTCCTCTGAAACCGGTAGAGGAGGAACTTCCTCCTCCGGTTGAGCTACTCCCCGTGGGGGGTCCATCACTGGAGGGGTGAAGTTTGGGTCCCTGCACGGAAACAGGGACCGCACCACCCCATCCAGAAGAGCTGGTTCGAGGTTCTCGGCAACCGGGGGACCAATGCGGCGCAGTTTGTTCCGCGCCGCCTTAATGGCCTCCCGAATGGGTCGTTGTCGAGATCCTCCAACTGCTCGGCCCTCGCCGCGTCCTTAGCGGCGCCGATGGCCGACTTGAAGGCCGCCTTTGCCTCTACGTACCTCGCGTAGAGGCGGTCTTCGTCGGCCTGGTCACGTCGGCGCCGCCGACGCGATCGGGTGTAGGCCCGCCGTGCTGCCACGCAAGAGGCCCGCAGCTCCGCCAGCTCCTCCGACCACCGGCGGCGCGTCGGGAAGGCGGACGTCTCGACCGAGGCATACTGGCGTTGCATACCTCGGTCAATGACCCCCTCAGTCGGGCCGCCGCCGCGTCCACGTCCAGGACGTCCACGCCGGAACCTGGCCAAAGCCAGTCCTGGACGGACGCGGCCTCCCGTGCCGCCTCCCGGTCCAGGTGGGTCAGAGCCCACCTTAGAAACGGGGATCGGCCCAACGATGAGGGGGTGTTGCGGCGCCCCGATGGATTCTGGGGGGTGATTTCGAATCGCACGTAGCGGTGATCCGAGATCGTCTCCCCCAGATCCACCCTCCAGTTACGAATGCGGGCGGCCAGTGCCGGCGTGGCGAAGGTGAGGTCCACTATGGAACCGCCCTGCCGCCGCACGCACGTCTGGACGCTCCCCCTATTCAAGAGGGAGAGACCAGACGCGGCCGCCCACAATTCGACCGCCCGTCCGCGTGCGTCGGTGGCCGGGTTTCCCCAGACCACCGATTTGGCATTTAGGTCTCCCAAAACGGAGACCTGACGCGGTGCCGCCCTGCCTATGACCGCCGTCAGGACTCCGAGGAAGTCCTCGAAGTCCTGCAGTGGGCGGTTTGGGGAGAAATAGACGCCCAGAAGGGCCATCCCTCTCCACGTGGCGGCCACGTATCCTACCTTATCCTAGCTTAACTTAACCTATCTCCTTTCGTTTCCCACGTGAGGCCGACCAAGAGAGGTTTGGGGTAAAGACATGATGTGACCAATGCTACAATATTTCACTGTTCTTTATGAATTATTTATTCACTGAATGCACTTTTTACTACATAAATCACGGGTTTTTATTTAGTAAACGACACTATAAATAATTTAAAAGTCCAATGAAAAATGAGCGTGGCACTCATTTTGGCTTTCCCGCCAAACTCCTTATTGTTTTGAAAGAATTATGCAGGGGGGGCACACAGTGTGACCATCTTAGAAATAGCGAATCTGCCACGAAATGGTCGACACTCTGCCAAATTCTGCCACACGTAACCCCAAAAAATGCCAAAAATATGCCACTATGAAAACTAAAAAAAAAAAGTTTTAATTAAATTTGTTTACTATATAAAAGAAGACAATACTTATACGAAGCACAGCACTGCTTCTAGATGTCAACATTTGCGTCCATACAATCTTCATTTTCATATATAGACTTGGAAGACATCTTCTTAATCATATTTTCAGTTGCCTTAAACGAAACACAATTTCCGTGCTCCTTAATCCCTTCTTTGGTTATTATTAAGGAAGAAACGTGTTGATTTAGGAACCTGTTCCTAATTTTTGTTTTATTTAAATTTACCTGACAGAATATTCTCTCGCACCAAGACACCCACCAGACAAAGCCTTGCCGCCAAGCGATTTGTCGTGTTCCGGCATGATGTCTGGTGAAACCGTACGGAGGACGGGTCTGAGCAGTTGTGTTACGATGTGTGCCGGGTACGATGCGCCTAATGTTGTTGTGTTGGGAGTTTGGTCGTGGAGGGTCTTCAGATCAATCTCCCTTTGGCGCAGCATCGTTTGTCGTGTTGTTGGGTTTAACATTGCATCACCTCGCTCAACTGCCGTCTTCCTTCCAAAAAAAAAGGCTTTTGCGAAACTTGTCATATTTGGAACATTTTTCAAACTGCTCCCCAAAATTTGTCTACGCTCAAAATTGTGCTAGTTGTGCTACTTCCGCCTGATTCTAACAAGTCTCTTACACTGTTATCAAATTTAATTTGTCGTAGTTCGACATCAACTTTTTGGATGTCTTTTTCGTCTACAATGTTTGGAAAATTCTTTGCTACGTTTAATGTTGAAGTAAAATCTTTGTAAACCACATGCTGTGGATCCAAGAACTGTAAATCTTTGAAGATAATGCTCAGTGGCAATCGTGACTTTAACTGAATGCATAGTTCAATCAAAAACGTGTGCATTTTTTGCATAACTGTTTGGATTCCAGGTTTTAAACTCACATCCACAGATAAGCGATCTATTTCAGCACTAACATTAACACCTAAATCAAAGAAATTTAAATATATAGAATTATTACGAGTAATAATAACATCAAAACAACAACATTCAAAAATAAACCTAAATCCTACCCCATAAAGCTTATATTGCCACAAAGCTTACGTATAAATACCTAAAGTTCCGAATGAGAGGCATCGAAATGCCCCTTTCCCGCAAACTGCCAGTGCGAAATAAAACTACCATATGGTAAATTTGATACATAAACTTCATCCACTCGTTTTGTTATTTACGCTGATATACAATATTATATCAGTGACTCGTGATTGATTAAGCATTAAAATAACCAACTGCTTAGCTCAACATTTAATCAATGCATTTATTGTGATTAAACAATAAATAAAAATAAAACAATATTAGCATATAGTATAAACTATAGAATGGAAACACCGACGACATATTGGGTTGAATAATCAATATGGTCGATGCAAATTTTTCTTTGTCGTATTTTTAAGGTATTAAGCTATTTTTTCGAAGGTTGTGGTAAAAATCTAATTTAAAATGACAAGAATTTGTTGTGTGCGAGGATGTAATAGTTATTATTACCCCGGTTGTGATCGTTCAATGTTTAGGTGTAGGTATCTGCTCCAGTTTGTTTACAAAATATATGGTGTAGGATGAGTATAATGTTCTGTAAAAAAGACAAGACAGCTGAACAAAGAACATCTTCCTTTTTTAGGTTTGTTTAAAAAGTACAGACTTACTAGAAACAAATTGTATATTTTCTTGAAAATTTTTATACCTAATATATATGTCGGAGACAGCGACGGCAGAGCGGTAGGGTCGATAGTGTTAGGTTTCGTAATAATTACTAAATCCATAGTTTGTCTTTGTCGATTATTATGACATTGAGTTCGATTTACTGGCAACACAACCAAAAAAATGGCGGAAGGGAAATGACGGTTGGGAAGGCGGGAGGAGACTCTAGAAGTGGGTCGGTACGTGTTTTTGCAATACCGAAACTATGTATTGGTTTGACACCCGATAACGTGTATTGAAACTATTTATTTTAGTAACTATTTATTGCCGATACCGAGGTCGGTGGCGGTGTACCGGTACCTTTGGCGGGTATTGACATTACTCGTTTCGTGGATGACTAGAGTAACTAAGTTTTCAGTGGTTTTCGGTATTAGTTTTGAATGGATTTTAGAAATTATAAAACAATATTTGTGAAAATATTTAGTTATTATAACATATAACTACATATTCATAAGTATAATTTACGTGTGTCTATTTTTACACATCTAAGTTATACTATAAAAGCAATAAGAAAAAGAAATAATAATAAAAGAAATAACACAAAGATCAAAAAAGTATCGCACGCGCGTAGAACACAAAACATACACAACTAAAATAAAAATAGATAGGTAAAATTTGCAATTTACTTTTCACCCAAACAAGTGCCCCTTTCTGTGAACCTGAAGGTCAACTTTCAACCGTGACCTAAATACATTTTTTCGATAATTGCATCTATTGCATACGGATTACAAGTCAAATCCCTTCTTCCTTTTTTTCCTAGGACTCGCTCATCGTAAATCGTAATCGCCATTCGTCGTGCGCCGTCGGAATATTTCGGTTCGGTATCGGGTACGCCCACAATCTACATCGAGGAGACGAGACTCGCAGTAGGTGCGACGAGTAAAGCGTATATCGTGTATTCGCAAAATAAATAGTTTTTCCCGATAAATAGTTATTAGGTGGTATTAGGTATTACAGAACCGAGTAACCGAGTAAGAATATACTTAGTACTGACGGACGCGACTCGCAGCGTTGGTGCGGCGAGTAAAACGTTTTCGCCAATAAATAGTTTTTCTAAATAAATAGTTATTGTAGAATCGAATACCGTATTTTAGGTATTGAACCAATACATAGTTATTGAAACTATTTATGGTTTGAAACGACCACCTTTAGGAGACTCTGCCTATTTATTTGCTCGGGGCCAGCATCGAAGGCGGACGTTTGGACTTGTTGAGAATAGTTATAACATCTTCCTATAAGTAATTGTTGTGAGATAATAATTATACACTACCCATAATTCGTGTGAGTATTATTTTATTACATTTCAGAAGTGGTATAAACCCGCTAATTGTTCATTGATCTTACAACCGCTCAATATTTTAACGAACAGTAGAATCCCTCAATGCCCCACGCATTGGTTGGTGTCTGGTTTTTCTTGTTTTTATTTTTAGGTTTTTCCAAGTAATTTCCAAAAGTAATTTCGAAAGTGATACTAATGGATCTACAACATACTACCCTCCATGCACGGGAGTACAAGGGATGCCGAAATTTGATTATTTTTGTGTAGTTTTCGAGATATTTCAACAGAAAATTTTCAAGTACCGTCATTACCTCCTTTTTGTATAACTTGCTAAATTGATAGGATACATAGTTTTCGTTCACAAGTTTCAGTGTAAGGATGCAACTTGCAAGTGAGCCATCCCCGCAGCGGCACCTAAGGACGCCCACCCGTAGAGGAGCTGCTCGCAGTGCAGAATCAAGCAGTCGCAGTCGTAGTCGCGTACTAACTCCGAATCATAAACGGGGACGTCACAGTGTCCGAAAACTAGAACAGGAGTTGGAACGTCATCGCGAGCAACTACGCGCTCTGGAGGGCGAGCTAAGCCGGGAACGCGACCTCTGGCGACGGGGTACACCGGTAGTCGGTGTTGATCGAGTCAATTATCGCGCATCGATGAACAACGAACAGGATGGGTTGCGGGCGCGAGATAGAAGCTTACCTCATGAACGGAGCCCTACAGTGCGGAGATCCCGTGAAGCAAGTGCTGCCGCCGAAAACGCGCCGCCGAAACCACGGAATGAACGGTCAGGCAGTCCAACTTTTAGCTCTCTTGATATTGTGAATATTTAAAAAAAATATTAGTAACAAGCGTACATCTCAGCCGTTAACAGTGGCTTCTCCAATACATAATCCTAACCACCATAATATTTTACGTAATTTTGACCCTTTTTGACAGGGTCAACGTATTGATATTTGGCTTAAAAGGTCAATGAATGTGCCACTGTCTATGGCTGAGATGAAAGGACGCTCATACATTTTGCTATGCAGAAACTACAAGGATTGGCCTAAACGTTGTATGAGAGTTTGAACTCTATACTATTTAGCTGGGATGAGTGGCAACAAAAATTAACAAATGCCTTTCCGTTCGAACAAAATTATGGCCAATCCTTGGAGGACATGCTTAGGAGAAAGACTAGGTTTAATGAACCCCTAGAGGTCTACTATTATGAAAAATTGGCTCTCTTGAACCATTGTGATATCGAGGGCAAGCGTGCAGTGAAATGTATAATCCATGGTTTAAGCGACAAAACAATCAGGTCTAGTGCTAACGCGATACGTTGTACCCAACCCGAGCAATTATTACAATTTCTTATGTGTTAAAAAGAAATACAACATTTTAAACGCACACATTTTGAAGGTCGATCTTCCTCTGCTTCAGAGTCGACAAATATTAACACCTTGAATCGATTCAAAAGGGCTGATAGTAATCGCGCTCAATTTTGTTATAATTGTAAAGGAAAAGGACATCAATATTACAATTGCACTGAGCCCCTAATTCGATGCAGCAAGTGCAATAAAATTGGTCATAAAATTGAAAATTGTCGAGATAAGTTCAGCACCGATAAAAATCCTGACCATCCCCAAAAGACAATGCGTATATTAACGTCGAAGTCAAATTCAAAATTCATTAAACTAGGTAGAATAAACAACGTTCCTATAAAAAATTACATAGATTTCGGGAGTGAGGTCATGCTTCTGACGCAGTCCGCAGCCTCGGCGCTAGGCCTTACATGCGATAGTCGTTCCATACCTTTAAGAGGTTTTGGGAACGACGTAATACAATTCAAAGGTGGGGTTGATGTGGAATTGAACATTGATGGTGTTAGTGGTCGCGTTTTGTGTCATGTAGTAGAGGACAAACTTCTTGATTTACCCTTACTTGTAGGACAGTCATTCACAGAACAACCTCATGTTATCGTGTATAAGACTGCGGAGGAATTAATTTTTTTTGATGGTAATATGGAATTAGGTTTTCCACTATTAGATATAGGTGATAACACATCTGCTACCGTAACGGTCGCTTCTGATATCGATATATATGGTCCAGCCGCAGTTAAGGCTCGAGTTAATATAATTCAAGATGGAAATATTCTGTTAAGCGTGAAGGTTATGGGAAAGCCCCGTCAACAGTTCACCGTAAACGGGGGAGTATATTGGGTCAAAGACGGTTTATTACATATTTATATAACGCCATTGTCAAAAATTTGTTAATTACGAGAGACTGGGATTATTGAAAGGGGTACTAAAGTCCGGATAGTTAATCGTATATTTACGTCAGCAGATTCTTTCAATATCGAGCCTGATAATATTGATGTTGATCAAGTGAAAATAGGTAGCACAATCGACGAGTTCCAACGACAACAATTGATTAATATACTCTGTAGGTATAAACATTGTTTTACGACTTCTTTGAAGGAACTAGGATGCACGAGTGTTGCCAAGATGAGTATTGAAATAAGTAGCAATCGTCCCATTGTATATCGACCGTATAGATTAGCACATAAGGAACGAGAAGAAGTAAGGGAGATGATAGGAGAAATGTTAGAGTGTGGAATCGTGAGGGAATCTGTGTCAGAATATGCTAGTCCTATTATATTAGTTCGTAAAAAGGATGCAAGCAGAGATTATGCGTCGATTATAGGCTCTTAAATTCTGTAACCGTGAAAGAAAGGTACCCAATGCCGATCATCGAGGACGAGATTACCAGACTATCAGGTCAAGCATTCTTTATTACTGTGGACATGGCTTCTGGTTACTACCAGGTACCGATAACGGAGGAGTCAAAACCGTTAACGTCGTTCGTCACCCCGGACGGGCAGTACGAATTTAATCGTATGCCACTCGGTTTGGCGAATGCACCCGCCGTATTCCAACGGATGATGAATAGGGTACTAGGGTCTGCTAGGTTTACAGAGGCGATGGTTTACATCGATGATGTACTTATTTACGGAAAGAGTGTAGAAGAATGTTTAGAAAGATTTGAAAGTGATGCGATTATTGGAGAAGGCTAATTTAACCCTTAACTTGGTGAAATGTAATTTCCTGCAGAATCAGATCACTTATTTTGGATACGAAATAAGTGCTGCCAGTATTCGTCCTGGTGGTAAGAAAATTCAGGGTGTCAAAGACTTCCCTTGTCCGACCAATTCGCATTCAGTACGACAGTTTCTTGGATTGGTGGGCTATTTCAGAAAGTTTATTAGGAACTTCGCTACTTTGGCACACCCATTGAATAGGCTGCTTAGGAAGGATGTGGATTGGGTTTGGGCAGAGGAACAAGAGGTGGCTTCTAGGGCACTTAAAGATAGGCTGGTTGATAGGCCGATATTAGCGATTTTCGAACCATCCGCTGAGACAGAGCTACACACAGATGCAAGCATTCTAGGGATAGGCGGGATTTTACTACAGCGTAAGCGGGCCTCTGACCCTTTTCAACCAGTGTCATACTATAGCCGGCAAACCTCTCCAGAGGAAAATAGATTCCATTCTTTTGAACTTGAGACCTTGGCTGTAGTTTGTTCACTCAAGAAATTCCGAGTTTACTTGTTAGGGCTAAGTTTTAAAATTGTCACGGATTGTAGCGCTTTGCGATCTACATTTCCGAAACGAGACATGACTCTACGCATAGCTCGTTGGTGGCTCCTGCTACAAGAATTTCAATGCAATATAGAGTATCGTGCTGGTATTAAAATGGCACACGTGGACGCTTTGTCGCGGAATCTTATCGAATTGGTAGATGACACTGTTGAGATTGACCAGTATCCGAGTGTTATGCTAATCAGCAACGATGACTGGCTGCAAACCCTGCAGATGGGAGATTCAGAATTCCAACGAACTCGTGACATACTCACTGTGAATATGGATGCTGACAGTTTAGAACATTAAAAAAAAAAAATTAATTAAGGATAACAAACTTTTCAAATGTCTGAACGGTGATAAAAATAATTTACGATGGGTGGTACCAAAGGGCGCAAGGTGGCAACCCTGTCGCATGAATCATGATGATATTGGTCATTTTGATTTAGAAAAGACATTAGAACGCATCAAGGAAACTTACTGGTTCGCTAAATGTCTCGTTTTATAAAAAAAAAAATATGTTCAAGCATGTCTTGAGTGCGCTTACTCAAAGAAAACCGCGGTTGATACAGGTCATTTACATCCGATCATTAAAATAGAAGTGCCTTTTCACACCATTCATGTTGACCATCTTGGGCCCTTTATTCGTTCGAAGTTGGGAAATTCTTATCTTTTCGTGATAGTGGACGCATTCACAAAGTTCGTTTTTGTTAAACCGGTGCGAAACACGAAAACGCAAATCGCTATTAAAGTTCTAGAAGATATTTTCTATAAGTTCCGAATTCCTGACAGACTCATTAGTGACCATAACACATGTTTTACATCCCATGCGTTTAGACGTTTTTGTTTAGAATAGGGCATCCGGCATATTTTGAATTCGGATGCTAGTCAGAGATCAAATGGGCAGGTAGAGCGATACAACCGCACCATATTGAACTCATTGACTGCCCAGAATCTTAATTTCGATGAAAGGATTTGGGACGATAAAGTTGGTAGAGTCCAGTGGGGCATTAATAATACCCGCCAAAAGACCACGGGTAGGACACCGGCTGAAGTCATGTTCGGATTAAAAATGAACGCTGAGATAAATCCTATGCTTAATGAATTAGTACGGGAAACTAGGAAGGAACTAGATACAGAAATTTTACGCGAATTCGTCAAAGACAAAATTGACCTTGAAGGAAAAACAAAAAATTAGCTCATGACAAAGATAGACTTCCTGCACGTGTGTTTGGCGAGGGCGATCTTGTAAAAATTACAAAAACTTCGTTTGCAAATGATAGCAAAAGCAAAAAAACTAATTTCACCCTACGTGGGACCCTATCGGGTTACTGCTGCGTTGGGTTACGACCGTTATAGACTAGCCGCTATACCTGGATTATCTAGCACCAAAAATAAACGCATAACCACCGTATCTGCCGATCGTATGTTACCATGGGTTCATGTAGCTGCCTTAGATGTAAATGAGGGCAATGATGATGATGATGATGTAGATGATGAGACGAATAGCTGTAATGATGAAGACACAGATGTGTAAATTTGTACATTTGTACGGTCTTTGTTTTTCTTTATTATGACTGTAATGTTTAGACTAATATTAATAATTATCGTTAGTTCAGTATTTCTACTCGCCAGAGGATTTGATAAACTGATTGAATGTTATTGTTAATCGATATGAGAAGTGAATACGAATAAGCTTTAGTACAATAATTTTAGTACATATTTTATAAAATCTTTAAACGTACATGATTTAATGAGATTGATTGCTTTAGAAGATATAGAAAAGTGTCAAAAGTCTTATAGTAACCGATATTAATTAAATATTGTTTTCAGTGAACTGTGAACTTCTATGACCATCGTAATTATAATTTGGTTCGAATAATCACACCTACATATTTATGTATTCATTACTTGTGAGAAGTCAAGGGTTCGCAAGGAATCTTGGATATGATACACATATGTTTATACCTCGTTTATGTTAAAAAGCACATCAATTGGTATACATGCTAGGCAACGGGGCTGGGTTCGTCGTGTTGTTAACTTACGTTAACATCACGAGCGAGCTTATATCCAGGGGCATGTATTTCAATTCAGTTGTGGATATTAAAGAGCACATCAATTGGTATACAAGCTAGGCAACGGGGCTGGGTTCGTCGTGTGGTTAGCTTACGTTAACCTCACGAGCGAGCTTATATCCAGGGGCTTGTATTCCAATTCAGTTGTGGATGTTAGAGAGCACATCAATTGGTATACATGCTAGGCAACGGGGCTGGGTTCGCCGTGTTGTTAACTTACGTTAACATCACGAGCGAGCTTATATCCAGGGGCATGTATTTCAATTCAGTTGTGGATGTTAGAGAGCACATCAATTGGTATACATGCTAGGCAACGGGGCTGGGTTCGTCGTGTTGTTAACTTACGTTAGCATCACGAGCGAGCTTATATCCAGGGGCATGTATTTCAATTCAGTTGTGGATATTAAAGAGCACATCAATTGGTATACAAGCTAGGCAACGGGGCTGGGTTCGTCGTGTGGTTAGCTTACGTTAACCTCACGAGCGAGCTTATATCCAGGGGCTTGTATTCCAATTCAGTTGTGGATGTTAGAGAGCACATCAATTGGTATACATGCTAGGCAACGGGGCTGGGTTCGTCGTGTTGTTAACTTACGTTAACATCACGAGCGAGCTTATATCCAGGGGCATGTATTTCAATTCAGTTGTGGATGTTAGAGAGCACATCAATTGGTATACAAGCTAGGTAACGGGGCTGGGTTCGTCGTGTATTTAACTAACGTTAACATCACGAGCGAGCTTATATCCAGGGGCTTGTATTCCAATTCAGTTGTGGATTTTAATATAAAGTATACGTAAGTAATTACTTACCTTGTATTAATTTATTTTATTATTTATGTATACACAGTAAACTGTTTACAGGTGTTTGTATTTTATGTTGGATGATATACATGTAGCATACAAGAACGATTTACCTATCCGCTTTAATATTAATGGTTAATAATGATAGCTCATAAGGTTCACAATTCATTTGTATACTATAATAAATCACACACATTGTAAAACTTTTGCAAATAACGCATAAATAATTGTGAGCTGACTTCGATGCTGCCACCATGATTGCTGACCGAGTGTTAGGTTTTAGAATCTAAGTACCTTACGCGCTTACGTGCATGGGGACATGCACGGTGTCAGGATGGTCGAGTGTTAGGTTTCGTAATAATTACTAAATCCATAGTTTGTCTTTGTCGATTATTATGACATTGAGTTCGATTTACTGGCAACACAACCAAAAAAATGGCGGAAGGGAAATGACGGTTGGGAAGGCGGGAGGAGACTCTGCCTATTTGCTCGGGGCCAGCATCGAAGGCGGACGTTTGGACTTGTTGAGAATAGTTATAACATCTTCCTATAAGTAATTGTTGTGAGATAATAATTATACACTACCCATAATTCGTGTGAGTATTATTTTATTACAATAGCATCTTGGTGTAGTGGTACAAGTTCCATCTCGTAGGTGAGTTTTTTCTTTTTTTTTTTTCTTTATTTATTGCAAGGGGGTTTGATCACTTGCGATTATGTCACCCCCGAAATTACAAAAAACGAACTATATACATACTTACATTCTTCTATCCAAACACAACTTAACAATTTTATACAAATCCCTGTGTACGCGCCCCAGTACAGCACGTACATTTACCGCGATCAGTCACGGCTTATATAACAAATAAATCTCCGACCACTCCACAACAAAACTAAGGGACTTACCTTAGGACACCGTGTGTTCCGTCGTGGTATGAAACACCGGAGAGTCAGCGCGCGCGCGCCGACTTACAACGCCGTCCGGATGGCCTCCAAAACACCGATTGTCCAATACCAGTAGACACATTAAAGTTCCTCCAGGAGGAAAAGCTCAACCAAAGCTCACCAGCACTAAGAACCGTTAGTTAGCAGCGTCAATCCACGTCCGACAAACAATCAACAATGAAACCACGTTTCAGATTCAAATTCAACTCAATTTAAAGGCGGCACCGTTACGGTTTACAATTCAAGTAAATACTTCAAACACACGAGCAACAAACGCGAAAACTGTCCAAAACCGCGGCCCGGGACTGAATTCCCGAAAATCAATCGTCAAAACGCGCCCCGCCGCGCGATGATTTTATCAAGACTTCTAGAAATGGTCTCGAAACGTTCTGGTCCGCGCGTCACCATAGATTATATATATTACGCTCGCACGTACCGGTCGCGCCATCTATCAAACTCGACTAACTAACAATCGGACTCGACCGATAAACGAGCGTAAACATCCCCCCGCCCCGGACAGTAACAAACGGTCCGACAATTCAATCTAAGGGCAGGCGGGAGAGTGTGGCGATCGCGCGCTTCAAGACAGAGCCCCCCACCAGGACCTCGACAAACCTGGGAACACCATCCGGCCCTGGATACAATTTAACAATGCGTCCACGACGCCATCGGAGGGGTGGCAGGTTTGGGTCCTTTAACAAAACGAGGTCTCCGACTCTTGGTGGGTTCGTCTTGTCTGACCACTTAACGCGCTGTTGTAAAATGTGCAAATACTCCAGATGCCAACGGCGCCAAAAACTCTGCGTAAGCTGTTGTAGCAATTCAAATCGCGAGAGCCGTCCGGAGTTAATGTCCAAATAAGGATACCCAGGCAGGGCGTTAAGTGGTCTCCCTATCAAGAAATGGCCCGGCGTGAGGGCCTCCAAATCATTCGCGTCGGATGACAAAGGGCATAACGGACGCGAGTTGAGGACTGCCTCAACCTTACAAAATACGGTCGCGAGCTCCTCAAAAGTTAGGATAGTATCTCCAATAACGCGACGAAGGTGAGTTTTGGCGGCCTTTACAGTTGCTTCAAATATACCTCCCCAGTGGGGGCAGGACGGCGGTGAGTACTGCCATCGTACCCCTCTGCGGGAGAGTGTGGATCCGATCTCAACATTATGCTTATCTAAAAATTCACAAACATCCTTTAAATAACGATCGGTACCCTTAAAGTTGGTCCCACAGTCGGATCGAATTAAGGACGGCAGTCCGCGACGCGAAACAAATCTGCCAAGAGCAGCGACGAACGCCTCTGTCGTGAGCGCACTAACCACCTCGAGGTGAACCGCTTTAGTAGCTAAACACACAAAAACGCACAAGTAAGCCTTCTCGGTCTTAGCGTTACGGAGACGCGAAGCTTTTACAGTAAATGGTCCCGCAAAATCCGTACCAACTCCAGCAATAGGCGATTCGGTGACTCGATCGGCAGGCAAATCCCCCATTTGGGGCTGCACGATGTCCGCCTTCAAGCGGTAGCATGGGAGACGACGAAAGATAACATATCGGATCACTCTCCGCGCAGACAAAATCCAAAATTCACGTTGGAGGATCGCAGTAAGAGCGTTACATCCGGCATGTGCATTTTTCACATGGCGGTCCGTGATCAACAACTTCACTAAGGGGCCGTTCTTGGGGAGCAACAATGGATGACGAGCCCCATAGGGGAGCTTAGCATTTCTAAGCCAACCTCCGACACGCATTAAACCCTGATCATCCAAGAAAGGATTCAAGCGCCCTAAGGGTCCCTTCAGATTGGATGTGCGTTGGCGGAGGGTTTTCAACTCCGATGCAAATTCACCCTCTTGAACTATCCGCACCCAATATAGCAGAGCGTCATTGCGCCCTTGCGGTGAGAGGACCGGAGACTCAAATTTGCCACGAGGGTTACGACAGTTGTGGATGAAACGCCGTATCCAGGCGGTGACGCCGAGCAATTTATCCAAAGAGCTGTAGCGCTCAAGCAAAAACTCCGGACTCCGGAGGGTTTCGGTGGCGTGAACATGCACCCCTGGCGTAGATGCCCTGACCACTGCGGGGGTATGGGGCCAAGAACCCTCCGGCTGTAACAACCATGGTGGACCCCACCACAGCTGGTGATTCGCAAGTTCGGGCGCCTCGCAGCCGCGGGAAGCGCAGTCTGCGGGGTTCAATTCGCCAGGCACGTGGCGCCAAATCAACTGGGCTTTCGATGTCTGAATTTGAGACACCCGGTTGGCCACGAATACCTCGAGGGTATGGACTGAACTTTTCAGCCAACAAAGGACGACTTGGCTGTCAGACCATGCAAAGATCGACCTAAGGTCGACACTAGCTCCCAAGGTGTCGACGACGTGGTTAAGCAATCAGGCTAATAGAGCGGCGCCAGACAACTCCAACTTCGGTATGGTCCATCGGGTCCGAAGTGGGGCGACCTTACTCTTAGCCGTAACCAGAAAAACGGCGACAACACCCCGTGCGTCCACCGTTCGAATGTACACGGCTGCCGCGTATCCGCTTTCGGACGCGTCACAAAAGCCGTGTAGGCTAGCGGAAAACCGTCCCTCAGGCAATATGTGCCTAGGGATACAAACACGGTTGACTTCCGGGAGGGATGAGACAAACTGCACCCAGTCTCGGAGCAAGTTGCCGGAGAGGGGCTCATCCCAGGTCACTTCCGCTGCCCATAGTTCCTGTAGGAAACACTTCATCGCGAACACTACAGGACTAAGCCAACCATTCGGATCAAAGGTGCGAGCTACAGTGGACAGCACTGTGCGTTTAGTCCTTTGGGCTCGGAAGCTCCAACCTATAGGTAAACAAATCTTGGACTGGTTTGTACTGTGCTCCCAAAACAGACAGCATGTCTGGAGTATCAGGGTTTTCAAAGAGATGAGGCTCCTGCTGGTGGTCCTTTGGTAAATCTGCCAAGAGTTCGGGCGAGTTGGACAACCATTTCCTCAACTCGTAGCCACCAGCTCCTAGGAGAGCGATCAGCTCATCTCGCAAGACCAGGGCCTCTCGTACACTCGAGGCGCCTGTACAAACGTCATCGACGTACAGATCCTCCTTTATGAGGACAGACGCGCCGGGGTAGCGCAGCCGTTCGCGTTCTGCGAGCTCCCACAGCGAACGGATCGCCACAAAAGGACTCGATCGTAGTCCATAGGTGTTCAGCTCGTAGACGAGCATTGGATCCCTGGGATCCTCTCGCCAAAGTATAAGCTGGTATCTCCTGTCTTCCGGGTGAATCACAGTCTGCCGAAACATCATGCGAATGTCGGTCACAAAAACGACAGCATGTCGACGGAAGTTGGTCAAAACATCACTCACATCGTGATGCAACTTCGGTCCGGCGTGCAAACACTGGTTCAACGACACTCCGGTTGACGTGGGTGCTGAACCATCAAAGACCACCCGTATCTTCCCGTTGGAAGTCTTCAAAACCGCGTGGTGGGGAAGAAAATAATGTTCTTCATTTCGCTAATCCAGATGCGAAACCGACATGTGCTCCAGTTCCTCATACTCCCGCATGAAGTCCACGTACTTCTGCTTAAATGCGGGGTCCCTCGCCATTCGGCGCTCCATAGACAATAACCTTTTTTGGCCAGCGGCCGGGAGCTGCCTAAGAGGGGGTGAACTGACAAAAAGGGCAAGCGAGTGATCAGGCGACCCGAGCGGAGGCGACCAGTATTGTATTGATAAAACAATTCGCACTCCTCGTCCAACGGGTCCACTCGTTTTGCGGTCGGAGGCTCCTCCACCTCCCAAAAGCGTTGGAGGATGTCCGACAAGGCAGAACCAACAGCGAGGTCGCTGTCTGCCGAAGGGGGGTCTGGGACGTCCCTAAACGATCCCATTACTACATGACCCAAAGAGATGGATATGGCTACAAAACCGGCTGCCTGCAAAACTCGTTTGCTTCCACGCAGCAAACGACCTAGCACATTCACCCCGATCAATAAATGGATCGGGCCAGGTCGGTGGAAGTGAGGATCAGCCAGAGCCAATCCAGCCGACAATTCAACGGCGGCGTGTGGGGCTCGCACTTGCGGAAGCGGCCCGACCACCGTTTCAAAAACAATCGCCGAAGTACCGATTTTCGGCGTTGAGGAGGAGTGGGGGGAGAAGGAGAACGAAACCCAACCGATCGGATCCGAAATCCGCAGGTCTCCAACGCCCCGTACCGATTCCCTATGCGGCACGATAGTTAGGTCCAACTGTCGGACGAGCCAAGTAGAAATTATGCAACCCTGGGCCCCTGAATCCAAGAGGGCACGCACTGTGACAAAATCACCTTTGGGGCCCCAAACACGCACGGAGGCTGTTGGCAACAGCACAAACTCCTGTGGGGGGGTTGCGCCCGACAGTGGCATTAATGAAAATCCGAGGGGGGTGATTGCCCCCCTGGACCCCGGTTGGACTGAGTCGAAAAGATGGGAGGGGGTCGCCGACAGTAGGCGAGAGGGTCCCACTCCGCAACATAGGGACTCCTTCCAACACTACTTCGAGGTGTGGGCCAATAACCGTGGGCGCATACGGGGGAACATAACGCCCCAGTCGAGGGTACTCCATCAAGGGGGGGGGGGGGGGAGCAGCGTACCGCCCGCCTCCCCGAGCCTCCGACGGCCACCGCTACATCCTGCGGGGGGCCCCCGCCCGTGGGGCCCCCGCCCTTGGGGCCCCCGCCCGTGCGCGGGGAATCTGGGTCCCTTTCGAACCCGCCACCATTGCGGTTCAGGCACAGGAGAGCGTGATGTCTCCCGCTGCAATGTGGACAAGCCTTAGCCTGGGGGCACACTGACTGGAGGTGGTCCCCCAGGCACATGTAACACCAGGCGCGTTGCTTGGCGAGGGCTCTTCGTCCCGCAGTCCGGAGGCCCCCGAACTTCGCGCAAGCACACACGTCATGTCCGTCCCCCCGGCAATACCGGCACCGTTTACCTGGTGCGGGGGGGGAGTCCCTTCGGACAACCGAGAATTGTTTGGTCGGACGGCGGGGTTGTCCCCTCGCCGCCACCGGACGACCCGTGCTCGTTCCCGGTGTGGGGTCGGTCAGCTGGTCCATCACTCTGCACTCGTCCTCCAAAAAACGAAGCAGGTCCGAAAAAGGGGGGAGGTACGAGGCGCTATTGCCCCCGTACCTTTGTTCAAATCGCCCCTTTACCTCTGCGGGCAATTTCGTGAGGACGATGTGCAGAAGAAGAAAAGACCACTGGTCGACCGGCAAATCCAGCCGGCGCAACGAGTGGATGGCGGTCAAGAGCGGGTTGACCAAATCCTTCCGCAATGAGGAAACCCGCGTTGCCTTCGGTAAGGCCAAAATGGCCGCCACATGGGTGTCCGCTAGCAAGCGGACGTTTTGGTAGCGGTCCAGCAACAACTGCCGCGCGACCTGGTAGTTAGCATCGCTAACTATCAGGTGCTGGACCACTGCACTGGCTTCTCCGCGGAGGGCGGAGCGCAAATAAGCCAGTTTCTGGCTGGGGGACAAATCTTCCCTGGAGTCCACCAAACTGTCAAACAGGTTGATGAAGCCCATCCAAGCCGTGAGGTCCCCGTCAAAGTGGGGAATCTCCAGTGTGGGCAGTCTCCCTAACAAAGCCGGCGGGGTCGGTTTAACCTCCCCGCTCCAAGTCGGCTTTCCCCTACGGGTAGCCAGGAGCCCCTCTGCTGACTCCGTAATTTGGTCAGCCAATTCGTACGCCTGGTCGACATCCCTTGTAAAGGTCTCCACTATGGCGTCATCCGCTGGAGGGTGTTCCAAAACGTAGGCATGGAAGTCGACAACGTGTCGCTCCAACTCTTGCATGCGCGCAGGCAACCCTTCGTAACGGGTCAACAATGCCTGAACCCGATCCCACCGAACAATCAGGGCAGCCGCACCCGCGAGCTAACGCAATGCGGCTTGAACCCCTGCCTTAGCCGCACTAAGCGGATTGGGAGCCATTTCAAATCAACAAATTAAATTCAATTAAAAAACGCGCGGAAAATAACAAAAAGCGTAAATAACTCTATAAATTCCGCGAAACCGTGTGGGGACCAAAGCTAAGGGAAACCGTTACAAAACAAAATATTAACAAGTATAAATAAAAAATATTACAATGTATAAATACAAAATATCAGTGTGCAAACGGCCTAACTTAATTGCCACAGATCAAAACAAACAAACAGAACAAAATTATTACTGCGAATTACAACTAAATCAAAGCAACATTCAGAAACGAACTATTTGTGTTCGTACAAATACACGAGTTAACCAAATCAACAAACAAAACATTAGTCGTAAAAATAACTCGTAATTACTGATAACCGTAGCTCAATGATTCAATAACAAAACGAACTACCTACATTTTTTTTACATTTTTTCTTTGTCAAACTACAAGTTTATTATCGGATCCACACAAGTGTATGGAGGTGGTCAGAGATTTAATTTTACGGCTACCGACAACAAAAAATAAAAAATCAAATATTTGCAAAAATAGCCGCTAAGGGTTATTAAGATACTGGAATGTTACTCTAATTAATCAAATTAATCAAATTAGTAACCACGCTCTGCTACCAAACGATGTACGCGCCCCAGTACAGCACGTACATTTACCGCGATCAGTCGCGGCTTATATAACAAATAAATCTCCGACCACTCCACAACAAAATTAAGGGACTTACCTTAGGACACCGTGTGTTCCGTCGTGGTATGAAACACCGGAGAGTCAGCGCGCGCGCGCCGACTTACAACGCCGTCCGAATGGCCTCCAAAACACCGATTGTCCAATACCAGTAGACACATTAAAGTTCCTCGAGGAGGACAACCAAAGCTTAATAAGGTTTACAATTAAGAGGAACACCGTCTACTATTGCTTGTTTAGCGAGTTGATCCACTTCCTCACTACCCCTGAATCCGACGTGAGAAGGAAGCCACTGTATGATCACAAATATATTTTTTAACTTAAGAGTGTGTAAATCTTTCAAGACTGAGTATGCTGCAGGTGTACCACGAATACCTTTTGTACACCGACTCAAGTGTTGAATGGCACTCTTAGAATCAGTCAGAATAACATATTTGCCATTCTGAAAAGAGCCAATATATGAAATAGCCTCAGCTATTGCTATTAATTCTACGTTCATAATTGAAATGTGCGTGTCAATTTTAAACTTCATGAAATTATTAGTCTGTAAGTCCAGAAAAGCCGCCCCAGCTGCACCTTCAGTGTTTTTAGAACCGTCGGTACATACTTTGTAATGACTAGTAAAGTAAGTGGATACATATTCATAGCACAGTTGTTTCAAGTTGGTGGCATGGTACGACTTTTTTGCTTTGTTTACTCCCTCGATATGTGGTTTTACAGTGTCTTTCAAATCCACATTGCTGATCCATGTTTTTAAAGAAAATATTTCTAGTTCTTTACTGCTATAAACTGGTATGTCTTTAAAATGATTATAAATTTTAATAAGTAGTGGTTTAGTTTTGTTACTCCATAATGATGTCTGACAGAGTTCATTCAATGTATCTAAAATATCAATTATTTCGTTTCCTTGCAATGATTTAGCTTTAAGCCAAAATTTTCCAGCCAAGTAATATCTCCGAACGTGAAGAGGTTCAATGTATAACTCTGCCTCCATGACGTGTATAGGGGTACTTTTCACAAACCCACCGATGGCCCGCATGCATTGATTTTGGACTATTTCTAATTTCTTTAAAGACGTTTTGAAACTATTTCCATACAAAAAACTAGCATAATCCATACGACTACGAATGACTGCTATATAAAGACGGCGTAAATGAGTTTGGTGTACACCCCATCCCGGTCCAGTTAACACTTTAAGGATATTTGAAAATTTTTGAGATTTTACTTTTAATTCATTAATTTGTTTGGTCCACCTCAAAGATCGGTCCAACCACAAACCTAAATACTTTATATTATCTTTTATTTCTATAGACGTTTTATTTATTTTAAGGTCTATATTAGTTCTAAAGAAGGTTCGTTCAAAAATACAGATTTTGCTTTTAGATGACGATATTTCTAATCCCATATTAAGAAGATGGCTGTATAATGCGTCTAGGGAAAATTGTAATTTTTGCGATATTTCTGTTGGGTTTTTAGAGCTATAGTATAAAACGAAGTCGTCGGCATATTGAGAGATAAATACATTGTTGATAGATTTACATACGTTCATAGTAATAATATTAAATAATAATGGCGATAGCGGGTCGCCCTGAGCCAAACCACGACTTGTACACCTTGTGAGATAAGAATTTTTGACTCGGATTTTAAGGTTTCTCCTTTTTAGGAAATTGTATATATAAGAACATATTTTAGTACCTATACCAACGCGATCCATAGCTTTTACTAAACTGATTAAGTCAACGTTGTTGTTCGCGCTGTCTATGTCGATAAAACAGGCTACGGTTGTCATTCGCTGTGAAAAACCTGACTGAATTCTTGAGACCAGAGTCGTAAGGTTATCAAGTGTTGAGCGGCATTTTCTGAAACCTGTAGTATTAGTTGACAACAACTCATTTTTTTCTGTAAACCACTCTATTCTGTCGAGTAGAATGTTATGAAAAATGCATATACAGGATATCATAGAGATGGGTCTGATTGAAGATAAAGTATTCAGTTCACGTCCTGGTTTCGGGATAGGTATAATTGTAATATCTCGCCATTGCCTGGGAACGAAATTAGAGGAAAAAAAATGGTTATATAAGGACAGTAAAATTATTTTTCCATTTATAGGTAGATGGCTAATCATTGAATAAGAAATTTCATCACATCCTGGGGTAGTATCCTTTGAGCGTATACATTTATTTAGTTCGTGCATAGCAATAGGAGTTTCTAAAATTGGGTTATTTGAAAGAAAAATTGGGTTTCTATAGGGGACTGAATCTGGGGTGAGGCTATGTAATAGGTCATTAGCTTTTTCATCATCAATGTATTGATGATTTGATGTTTTGCCCTTGAACCATTTCATTTTTCTCCATAGTTCAGAAGATGTGACTTTGTGATTTAATGAAGTACAGAAGTCAGACCAACATTTGTTTTTTTCTATCCGAATTAGTTTTTGGGCAATACTGACTTTAGATTGTAGTATATTTAGGTTATATGGGGTGGGATTTCTACGGAATTTTCTTAGGGCCAGGCGACGCTCTGCTACTACTTTAGAAAGATTAGGTGTCCAATAAGGTTTAGGGGTAAAACAACTTTCAGGGTTTTCAATAATTTTTAAATAGGGGATATGTAAATTAGCTGCCAAGTTAATATAATCGATAAATATGTCATACGCGTCCTGAAGATCTCTCGGTAAATTGATTTGAGAAAATAATGAGTCTAGCAAATCTGTATAACTACCCCAATCCGCCTTCTTGAAATTCCTTTTGACAGTTCTCATAAACGAACTGTTAATATTAAATGTAATTTTATCATGATGTGGTCACTACCTAGATTCTCATTTAAGGGTATCCAGTCAGACCGCAGCGCAATATCTGAAGTCATTAAACTTATGTCAGGGGCCGATTGCTGTAGGTTTCCATTAACTAGCTTGAATCGCGTACATTGCCCATTAATTTAACACAACAAAAGAGCTGTCTATTAATGCATCAAAAATTTGCAATCCCCTAGTGTTTGTCCTATTAGACCAGTTATAATGATGGCCATTAAAATCGCCTAATATTAAAGATTTTGAATTGACAGTCGCAAAAATGTCTTCCCAGTCTCTTTGACATGTACGCCCCGTAGGAGGACAATACAATGAAATCACATTTTCAATTTTATCGCAATTAAAGAATCTGACGCAAAGAATTTCTATATCCGGATTATTTACTTGTACAAAAAATGAGTTTGATTTGATAGATTTACGTGTAAATATCGCAACTCCCCCGTAAGTATCCCCTCTGTCTTTACGATAAATGTTATAGTTGCGTATATTTAGATTACTATCGGGTTTTAACCAAGTTTTATTAATGGCAGCAATGTGGATTTTTCTCTTAACAATATATTTTCAAATTCAGTTAATTTAGGTCTCAGACTTTGGGCATTCCATTGCATAATATTTAATTTAATTAATTTATTGTGCCCAGCCATTAAAACAATTAATGATATTTTTTAAAATGGGAGAATCAGTCACGTTATCTACTACTACTAAAACTAACCATTCGATACAACATTTTATGACACTCAGAATTTTTTCTTTCAAGCTATAGTTTTTAAAAAATACTATATCTTTCAACCTCGTAAACAATTCGTCAAAATCTACATCTTTCTTTCTTGCAGGTTCAGGTTCAGGTATGTTCTGCTCTTCAGATCCTCCTGCCAAGCTTTCGTTGGTCAAATCGTGTAGATTTTCCTGGTTATCCCAACTTTCTTTGACTACCGGTTTCGTTAGATTCGTTGTAGTGGTCGTATGTTTTTTATTTTTCTGAGGAACCTTTTTAGGGCTATTACTAAAAGATGATTGAGCTTTCTGCCGTGTGGTTCTTGCTGCAGTTATCATAGCAAATGTTTGAGCAGTGGGTATTTGAGAAGCGGGAGCATGGGTAGCGGATGTATGAGCAACGGATGCATGAGTAGCGGGTGAATGAGTAGCTAGTGGCGTGGAGGACAGTAGAAAATCAGGTTCTGGTGGAACATAAATAGTCAGGGCTTTACGGAACGTGCAGTTGAACTCAGTCATTAGCTCTCTGATGCGTTTTTCTTTGACATAGACAGGGCAATTTCTATCCAGGGCCATATGATTTCCCTTGCAATTTACGCATTTATATTCGTCTGTCTCGCAATTAGGGTGATTCTCACCACATTTTGGACATACTATTTTGGTAACTGGACATGTTTTAATCTTGTGTCCAAACTTCCAGCATCGTGAACACTGCGAGACCAAGAATATGAACGGTTCGACTTTAATGCGCAAATTATCTACATACACATGCGGTGGTAAAAAAGAACCTTTGAAACAAAGACGAACAGTTTCACACGCAGACCATCCTTCTTTCTCAGTCGATCGTCGCTTAAGGCGCATGATTGACGTCAGCACTGCAGGGCTAGGACACGAAATTGATCTTAGTATATCTTCCTCAGACATATCTAGATCTACGTCCCTAATTATTCCATAGGAGAAGCTCTTTTCCATGGCTTTTTGAATACGCCAGCCCTTATCTAACAAATCTCGACAGGACTCTAATTTTGATGCATTCAATTCATTTATTTATTTATTTATTTATTTATTTATTCTTTATTGTACACCAATCAAACATCGAACAAAATACATGGAACATAAAACATACAATGGGCGGCCTTATCGCTAATGCGATTTCTTCCAGGCAACCAAAGAATGGACAGATTCTCCTGAACCACATATGGGACTGTCGTTGGTGCCAAATATCATGGTTACAATTTCCTAAAATAGATACACAAATACATAAATAAATACATAGATACTTTAATAGTATAAATAGTCATTCATAACGACAAGTAGTGTTCCCTCACAAGTCTCTTGAATTCCAGTAACGATTGTGCGCGTTTAATTTCAATTGGCAATGCATTCCAAAAACGAGGGGCCTGAACAGTGAAAGATTTATCTAGGAACGTTGTGGAATGCATAGGCGTTTTGAGCTTTAAGTTATCTGATGACCTTAACGATTTAGTATAAGAGTTGCACAGAAATTGAAAGCGATTCTTGAGATAAACAGGGGTGAAAGGAGAAAAAAGCACATTATATAGAAGGGAAAGAATATGAGCATTCCGACGAAGGCGAATTGGTAACCACTTGAGCTTCACACGAAATTCGGATACATGGTCATATTTGCGCAGACCGAATATAATAATTTAGCTAAAGCAAACTGTTTGGGCATTTTTTCTTTACAAGTAATATACATTTCTATTTTATCCTGTCCTTCTTTCATTTTTTTATCCTTATTCTGAATACCCTTCCACTCCCGTTCTGAATATTCTATTTCTAACTCATCTCTGCCTCTTTTTTGGCCCTTTCATAAATATTTTCTACAAATAAAAATTGTGTAAATTCTTCCTTTGATGTTACAGACTGACATTCATCCATCTCTAATATGTCGTTCTCGTGAGTCGAGTGATTACTCGCAGAATTCATAATATTATCTGTCATCTGACTCAATCCGTTGGCGTCGTTATCCATTAGCGTAGTTAAACGTACCGTGCATCGTAGACTGCTTGAGTCGATGCGCAGTGGCCGGCCGGTTCGAACCGGATCGTGCGAACAATGTTATTCACTTGCTAAACGCGTAAACAACTATCATTAGCGAACCAAAGAACCGATCGCTCCGGACGAGCGTCACAACGCGAATGTAGGTGAGTTTTGAATTGAAGCACGACGTGTAGATATACCCTCCAATCTTCATAATAACAATTTGAATAGACAAACC
Source organism: Sesamia inferens (assembly GCA_037179545.1). Classification (NCBI taxonomy): domain Eukaryota; kingdom Metazoa; phylum Arthropoda; class Insecta; order Lepidoptera; family Noctuidae; genus Sesamia; species Sesamia inferens. The sequence continues at coordinate 22,128,151 of CM073946.1, forward strand.
GACAGTTTCGGTTCGGAGAAGTGCCTTGGTCCGCGTCTCGATGCAAAGTGACCGTTCGACGAACCTCACTTTCCAAAGCGACTCTGCCATGTGCCGCCATCACAAAATAACGTCACAAGCGTTCGCCCCTCTACTACGTAAATCAAATCAGCAACTTCTATTAAAATTATATCGACGATCTCCGACACGGCCAGCCTGACGATTTGCACGTCCTCGTGCATCATCATCATCATCATCCCAGCGCCAATCCCAGTCGCATCCCAAGCTCCCTCAGCCCTGGAGTCCGGGATCCGCTTCACCAGGCCAACCGCCGATTCCGGCCAAACTTCGATATTTCCCTTTGCACGTCCTCGTCACATCATCGCCCGCTACCACCTCTTGTGATACGGCCAACTCTAGAGTCCACGACTCCCAGGTCAACACATGACCGTACAACTAATTGTCTCCTCCGAGACCCAGGTCCCAAAACTAGCTGCCCATCGCCCCCTGAACAACTCCTCACTGAGTTGCAGTTACGACTACAGACTAGTGCATGCAGTGCGACCATGTCTACCAGAGTCCCCGCCACATCACTAGCTGCCCATCGCCCCTGAACAACTCCTCACTGAGTTGCAGTTACGACTACAGACTAGTGCATGCAGTGCGACCATACCTACTAGTGTCCCCGCCACACCACTAGCTGCCCATCGCGCTCTGAACAACCCCTCACTGGGTTGCAGTTACGACTACAGACTAGTGCGTGCAGCGCGACCACATAGCCATGATACGTGTTCCATTTGCTGGCGGAGGCACCCTCCTCACCATCTTCTACATTATGAAAATCTAACTCAGCAGACATTACTTGGAAAAATCTTTCGTACTTATGCGATCGTGGGGTACTTATAAGTTCTGTTTCCAATCAACGATTTCAATAGGTAACGATCGCCATTATCGCCATCAAACAACTCACCAATATTAAATTTCATTACTTTAGCTCATTTCTATCAAATTTAGATTTTTTGTAAATAGCACTCATTTCTATGTTCGTTACCGCTTGTTCTCTTGAGAAGATTTAATAGTCTAGCCACACATACTATCAGAATCTCAAGTGAGCTCGTAACTATAGGCCACAGTGAACTTTAGTTTTGAAATCCTAGAGCACAGGCGTAGAGTAGCCAGCCTTTCGGTGTTCTATAGGATACATTCTGGGGAGTGTGCGAGGGAATTGCACGATTTAATTCCCCCATCTCCGTTCCACCATCGGACGACCCGTCGTACGGCGAGTTTCCACCCTTATGTTGTTAACACCTCTACTATCCGGACGAAGCGTTTCGCCTCCTCCTTTATACCGCGTACATCGAGGGATTGGAACAATCTGCCGGCGGCGGTGTTTCTGTCGGACTACAATTTGAGTGTCTTCAAGGCTAGAGTGAATAGGCTCTTAATAAACTAGTGCGCTTTACCATCAACGATTGCGTCACTGCTTACCATCAGGCGGGATTGCGCTCAAGCGCTGGTTTATATTTTAATAAAAAAAAAAAGAAATAAAGACAAACCAGACATCATAATTTTAAAACCCTGATATAAAATTTCTCAGCCCATTATAACAAACAATAATCGGGTATATATAGTACCTGCAAAAAATAAAATTTGCAAAAATAACCCTTATTATCATATCGCAAAGAAATGGTTCAGTACACAACGCTGGTACAACCTTGTACTCGTACACTGTATATATACTGGCGCGTGTGTACGTATACCAATGAAATTACACATTGCTTGACAAGAGAACATTCGGCCACTTCTCGCAAACACCTGCCACTTGGCAGTTGTCAACCGTTGCACACCAGACATCTCTGAGCTCTCATAAAGTCACATTACGTTAGCACAAACGTTTTGGGTATTTTGAAATCTTCTCATCGCCTGCAGAGTAGATGCTGTCCTGACATCTTCTCATCGCCTGCAGAGTAGAGGCTCAAGTCTTGAAAACTCCCACGCTCCGCAAGCGCTTCCTCCGCGCTCCGCAAGCTTACCCTGCACGCTCCGCAAGCGCACCCCGCCCGCCAAGCAACAGCCAGCACCGTCGCGCGCCAAGCACCAGCAAGCACTGCCACGCGCCATGCACCAGCCAGCACTGTCGCACGCCAAGCAACAGCCAGCAATGTCGCGACAGCGCCGCGCCCAGCCGCACGTGCACGTCCGCAGCGGACTCCCGCAGCGCACTCCTGCAGCGCACTATCACGCGGAGCGATCCCTGCGCCAGCAATTGAGCGCACCTCGTAACTTGACGTTCACTTCCAGCCTCATCGCCATTACATCCAGCATTTACAGAAGGTCATACAAAGGCAATGAACAATTACCACACAAGTAATCTGTTATTCTGTTCCTGGATTTATAACGAGATTGTGAGCAGTGTAGTTCTTTATCCAACTTCTGATGTCGCAGACAGCGAACGGCAGAGCGGTAGGGTCGACAGCATCTTGGTATGGTGGTACAGGTTCCATCTCGTAGGTGAGTTTTGAATTGAAGCACGAAGTGTAGATATACCCTCCAATCTTCATAATAACAATTTGAATAGACAAACCGACAGGTTCGGTTCGGAGAAGTGCCTTGGTCCGCGTCTCGATGCAAAGTGACCGTTCGACGAACCTCACTTTCCAAAGCGACTCTGTCCATGTGCCGCCATCACAAAATAACGTCACAAGCGTTCGCCCCTCTACTACGTAAATCAAATCAGCAACTTCTATTAAAATTATATCGACGATCTCCGACATATACTAAAGAAAGTGTAACAAACAGCGTATCAGTGTATGTCAACTATCTGTATTAGCTATACCTACTTACCTTACACTGTTACAAAAAGTTTAACCTACTTGAATAACTCACCTAACTGTTGGTGCGACTAGCGAATCAGAGCTCAGCATTGTCGGCGACCAATCACACGTCATTCATCTACATAGTTATAAGATTTGTTTAATTTTTCTTTTCATTATTACCTGATACACACTGTTAGAAATAAAGACGACTTTTAAATATAACGTGTAACCGCCAAAAAGAAATAAAACCATTCATTGAAGAGCACCTGCCTCCCGTTCCTGTACATAAAGTGGTCCTATCGAGCCGGATAAGGAGTTCAAGCTTGAGGTCTCAGAGCTGCAGCGTTAAGGCATCGACAGACAGGAGTGACAGGTTTGAACTTCCCGTCCATTTCCCCATCTCATCCTTCGATAGGTGTTGATTTCGTGCTGTGCCTACCTGCGCAACGGCATCCACCTTGGTTCGCACGCACCCACATTGGCTAGTAAGTACTCTTGATTTCCTTAATTCCCAAAATGAGTGAGCCCAAATTGTCAGATTTAATTGAGAAAAGAGGTGTTTTAAAAGGTAGATTTACTCTGTTTGATAATTAAGTAAGAAAAATCACTTTGCCCTTAACTGATCAACAGTCTATAGAATTAAATTTACGTGTCGAGAGTACTTCGAGTTTGATAGAAACGTATAGCGAAATACAGTCTACAATTGAAGAAGAAGTATCAGAAGATCTCGATCTAGCAAAACAGCTGGAAGAGAGAGATCGTTTCGAAGATCAATTTTACCGTGCTGTATCTTCTGCGAAACTTTTATTGAAAAAGGAAGTAGACAAGTCTAGTGTTTCAACATGCAGGCCGATAGGCATTAAGTTACCCGATATTAAAATACCTTCCTTTGACGGTTCATACGATTGCTGGCTAGAGTTTAAAAATTCTTACGTTAGTATGATTCATGATCGCGATGATTTAGATCCCGTTCAAAAGTTTCATTATTTAAAATCGTCATTGTCCGGTACCGCGGCACACGTTATAGGTGCATTAGAATTTACGGCTAATAACTATTCTCACGCATGGGAGCTATTAGAGAATAGATTTAATAATCCGCGACTATTGGTTCATAATCATGTGAAGGCATTATTTAAAATTCCATCGTTAAATAAAGAGTCCGATTCCCAGATTAGGAACTTAATAGATATTGTTTTTGTGAAATTTGCGTGCCCTTAAGACGTTGGCGGAATCAACGGATTCGTGGGACACTTTAATTATTTACATGGTCGTTTCCAAGTTAGATCAGGCCACGGAACGCGAGTGGGAAGACTTTCAAGGCACAGCTAGTTCTTTATTTTTGAAGTGAAACTTCTTTAGGCACGCTTGACTTGGAGAGTAAGCTGGCGAAAGCGTTACGAAAAATGATCGGGCAAGGCGAACGGAAGTTAAGTGGGGGATATAAGCACAGAGGCGCCCGTGGCGCGAGCTTGGTACTACAAGGTCTACAACGAGATTTTTTTTTTTTCAATAAAAATAGAAGATCTATGCAATTTTTTTTTTTTTTAATTTTGAGACACGGATACACTTATGTATTTATTTAGTCCCTCCTATATCCCCCCTCCCTTACTCCCCCCCCTCACCCCTTAATATTCCCACGAAACTACCCCCCCCCCCCCGACCCCCTTTAGTTACCTCACCCCCCGTGGATTATCTCGGGAACCAGAGGTCGTGGACTACCCGAGTTTGGGGTCCCCTGATTCAGGAGGAAGAGCCCGACCTTTTGGACCCGAGGGAATCCAGTTTTTTTTTCTTTTTCAAAAAAATAGAAGATCTATGCAAAAATATTAATTTACCAATGAAACCATGAAATAAATTTAAATATTTATAGAAAATTAATATATGTATATGTGTATACATGTATATATTGTACACACATATATATATATATGTCGGAGATCGTCGATATAATTTTAATAGAAGTTGCTGATTTGATTTACGTAGTAGAGGGGCGAACGCTTGTGACGTCATTTTGTGATGGCGGCACATGGACAGAGTCGCTTTGGAAAGTGAGGTTCGTCGTACGGTGACTTTGCATCGAGACGCGGACCAAGGCACATCTCCGAACCGAAACTGTCGGTTTGCCTATTCAAATTGTTATTATGAAGATTGGAGGGTATATCTACACGTCGTGCTTCAATTCAAAACTCACCTACGAAACGGAACCTGTACCACCATACCAAGATGCTGTCGACCCTACCGCTCTGCCGTTCGCTGTCTGCGACATCAGAAGTTGGATAAAAAACTACACTGCTCACAATCTCGTTATAAATCCAGGAACAGAATAACAGATTACTTGTGTGGTAATTGTTCATTGCCTTTGTATGACCTTCTGTAAATGCTGGATGTAATGGCGATGAGGCTGGAAGTGAACGTCAAGTTACGAGGTGCGCTCAATTGCTGGCGCAGGGATCGCTCCGCGTGATAGTGCGCTGCAGGAGTGCGCTGCGGGAGTCCGCTGCGGACGTGCACGTGCGGCTGGGCGCGGCGCTGTCGCGACATTGCTGGCTGTTGCTTGGCGTGCGACAGTGCTGGCTGGTGCATGGCGCGTGGCAGTGCTTGCTGGTGCTTGGCGCGCGACGGTGCTGGCTGTTGCTTGGCGGGCGGGGTGCGCTTGCGGAGCGTGCAGGGTAAGCTTGCGGAGCGCGGAGGAAGCGCTTGCGGAGCGTGGGAGTTTTCAAGACTTGAGCCTCTACTCTGCAGGCGATGAGAAGATGTCAAAATACCCAAAACATTTGTGGTAACGTAATGGAATTTTATGAGAGCTCCGAGATGTCTGGTGTGCAACGGTTGACAACTGCCAAGTGGTGGGTGTTTGTGGGAAATTGCCATAATCCGGTGAGTCGTACTATTTTTATTTTGATTCCGTGGCCGAATGTTCTCTTGTCAAGCAATCTGTAATTTCATTGGTGTATGTATACACGCGCCAGTATATATACAGTGTACAAAGTTGAAGGTTGTGCCAGTGTATTGTGGACTGAACAATTTCTTTGCGACATGATAATAAGAGTTATTTGAAAATTATATTTTCTTATACTACCCGTATTCTTTGTAATAATGGACTGAGAAATTTTAAATCAGGGTTTTAAAATTATGATGTCTGGTTTGTCTTTATTTCGAAACTAAAATTCACTGTGGCCTATAGTTACGAGCTCACTTGAGCTTATGATAGTATGTGTGGCTAGACTATTAAATCTTCTCAAGAGAACAAGCGGTAACGAACATAGAAATGAGTGCTATTTACGAAAAATCTAAATTTGATAGAAGTGAGCTAAAGTAATGAAATTTAATATTGGTGAGTTGTTTGATGGCGATAATGGCGATCGTTACCTATTGAAATCGTTGATTGGTAACAGAATTTATAAGTACCCCACGATCGCATAGGTACGAAAGATTTTTCCAAGTAATGTCTGCTGAGTTAGATTTTCAAAATGTAGAAGATGGTGAGGAGGGTGCCTCCGCCAGCAAATAGAACACGTATCATGGCTATGTGGTCGCGCTGCACGCACTAGTCTGTAGTCGTAACTGCAACCCAGTGAGGGGTTGTTCAGAGCGCGATGGGCAGCTAGTGGTGTGGCGGGGACACTAGTTAGATATGGTCGCACTGCATGCACTAGTCTGCTGTCGTGACTGAAACTCAGTGAGGAGTTGGTCAGGGCACGATGGGCAGATGGTGGTGTGGTGGGGACCTGGGTCTCGGAGGAGACTATTAGTTGTACGGTCATGTGTTGACCTGGGAGTCGTGGACTCTAAGAGTTGGTCGTATCACAAGAGGTGATGACGATATGAGTGTCAACTATGAGTTGTCACTAGCTACTGTGGTAGCGAACCATGGTGTGTTTTCTTTTTGATGATTATGATTTTGATTTGATAATTATGAGGCTTGGAGGAACCTTTTGTTTTCTTTTTGAAATTTGATAATTATGAGGCTTGGAGGAACCTTTTGTATTTTCTTTTTGAAAGTTGATAATTATGAGGCTTGAAGGAAGCTTTTAAGTTGTTAAAACAATTAAGTTTGTTTGGTTTTCTAATAGTCAATGTAACTAAACATGATGTGTGACGGTCAGGTTGGCCGAGCTCTCAAAATGCTTCAAAGTCGGTTTTCTGTGCTTTTTTTTAAATTTGTTACAGACATGCACGGGGATGTGCAACAGGAAATATCGAAGTTTGGCCGGAATCGGCGGTTGGTCTGGTGAACCGGATCCCGGACTCCGGGGCTGAGGGAGCTTCGGATGCGACTGGGATTGGCGCTGGGATGATGATGATGATGATGATGATGCACGAGGACGTGCAACTAGTCAGGCTGGCCGTGTCGGAGATCGTCGATATAATTTTAATAGAAGTTGCTGATTTGATTTACGTAGTAGAGGGGCGAACGCTTGTGACGTCATTTTGTGATGGCGGCACATGGACAGAGTCGCTTTGGAAAGTGAGGTTCGTCGTACGGTGACTTTGCATCGAGACGCGGACCAAGGCACATCTCCGAACCGAAACTGTCGGTTTGCCTATTCAAATTGTTATTATGAAGATTGGAGGGTATATCTACACGTCGTGCTTCAATTTAAAACTCACCTACGAAACGGAACCTGTACCACCATACCAAGATGCTGTCGACCCTACCGCTCTGCCGTCGCTGTCTGCGACATATATATACATACAGATGGTGCGAAAGAAGTTTCACTTCAGTCGTGTGGTCATAAGCACACTCGTTATTTTTTATTTATTTATTTTTTTTGGGACAAACCCGCCACACTTTTCCCAACCACTGCAACTCCTGAAAGCCAGAATCAACAGTGGAGACCGCCAGAAAAACGCCGAACAATGAAGCTCTGTTTCTATATTGAAGAAGAATGAAGCTGTGTATCATTATTTAAAATTCCATCGTTAAATAAAGAGTCCGATTCCCAGATTAGGAACTTAATAGATATTGTTTTTGTGAAATTTGCGTGCCCTTAAGACGTTGGCGGAATCAACGGATTCGTGGGACACTTTAATTATTTACATGGTCGTTTCCAAGTTAGATCAGGCCACGGAACGCGAGTGGGAAGACTTTCAAGGCACAGCTAGTTCTTTATTTTTGAAGTGAAACTTCTTTAGGCACGCTTGACTTGGAGAGTAAGCTGGCGAAAGCGTTACGAAAAATGATCGGGCAAGGCGAACGGAAGTTAAGTGGGGGATATAAGCACAGAGGCGCCCGTGGTGCGAGCTTGGTACTACAAGGTCTACAACGAGATTTTTTTTTTTTCAATAAAAATAGAAGATCTATGCATTTTTTTTTTTTTAATTTTGAGACACGGATACACTTATGTATTTATTTAGTCCCTCCTATATCCCCCCTCCCTTACTCCCCCCCCCTCACCCCTTAATATTCCCACGAAACTACCCCCCCCCCCCGACCCCCTTTAGTTACCTCACCCCCCGTGGATTATCTCGGGAACCAGAGGTCGTGGACTACCCGAGTTTGGGGTCCCCTGATTCAGGAGGAAGAGCCCGACCTTTTGGCCCCGAGGGAATCCACTTTTTTTTTTTTTTTTTTCAAAAAAATAGAAGATCTATGCAAAAATATTAATTTACCAATGAAACCATGAAATAAATTTAAATATTTATAGAAAATTAATATATGTTTATGTGTATACATGTATATATTGTACACACATATATATATATGTCGGAGATCGTCGATATAATTTTAATAGAAGTTGCTGATTTGATTTACGTAGTAGAGGGGCGAACGCATGTGACGTCATTTTGTGATGGCGGCACATGGACAGAGTCGCTTTGGAAAGTGAGGTTCGTCGTACGGTGACTTCTTTCGCACCATCTGTATGTATATATATATATGTCGGAGATCGTCGATATAATTTTAATTGAAGTTGCTGATTTGATTTACGTAGTAGAGGGGCGAACGCTTGTGACGTTATTTTGTGATGACGTCACATGGACAGAGTCGCTTTGGAAAGTGGGGTTCGTCGAACGGTCACTTTTGCATCGAGACGCGGACCAAGGCACATCTCCGAACTGAAATTGTCGGTTTGCCTATTCAAATTGTTATTATGAAGATTGGAGGGTATATCTACACGTCGTGCTTCAATTCAAAACTCACCTACGAAATGGAACCTGTACCACCACACCAAGTCGCTGTCGACCCTACCGCTCTGCCGTCGCTGTCTCCGACATCAGAAGTTGGATAAAGAACTACACTGCTCACAATCTCGTTATAAATCAAGGAACAGAATAACGTGAGGCTGGAAGTGAACGTCACGTTACGAGGTGCGCTCAATTGCTGACGCAGAAATGATCGCTCGGCGTGATAGTGCGCTGCAGGAGCTCAGAGATATCTGGTGTGCAACGGTTGACAACTGCCAAGTGGCAGGTATTTGTGGGAAATTGCCATAATCCGGTGAGTCGTACTATTTTTATTCTGATTTCGGTGCTGAATGTTCTCTTGTCAAGCTATCTGTAATTTCATTGGTATACGTACACACGCAGTAGTACATATATAGGGTATGGGTAGTACCAGCGCTGTGTACTGAACCATTTCTTTGTGACATGATAATAAGAGTTATGTTTGCAAATTTTATTTCTTGTACTACCCGTATTCTTTGTTATAATGGGCTGAGAAATTTTAAATGATGGTTTTAAAATTATGATGTCTGGTTTGTCTTTATTTCGAAACTAAAGTTCACTGTGGCCTATAGTTACGAGCTCACTTGAGCTTATGATAGTATGTGTGGCTAGACTATTAAATCTTCTCAAGAGAACAAGCGGTAACGAACATAGAAATGAGTGCTATTTACGAAAAATCTAAATTTGATAGAAGTGAGCTAAAGTAATGAAATTTAATATTGGTGAGTTGTTTGATGGCGATAATTGCGATCGTTACCTATTGAAATCGTTGATTGGAAACAGAACTTATAAGTACCCCACGATCGCATAGGTACGAAAGATTTTTCCAAGTAATGTCTGCTGAGTTAGATTTTCAAAATGTAGAAGATGGTGAGGAGGTTGCCTCCGCCAGCAAATAGAACACGTATCATGGCTATGTGGTCGCGCTGCACGCACTAGTCTGTAGTCGTAACTGCAACTCAGTGAGGAGTTGTTCAGGGGGCGATGGGCAGCTAGTGATGTGGCGGGGACTCTGGTAGATATGGTCGCGCTGCACGCACTAGTCTGTAGTCGTAACTGCAACCCAGTGAGGGGTTGTTCAGAGCGCGATGGGCAGCTAGTGGTGTGGCGGGGACACTAGTAGATATGGTCGCACTGCATGCACTAGTCTGTAGTCGTAACTGCAACTCAGTGAGGAGTTGTTCAGGGGGCGATGGGCAGCTAGTGATGTGGCGGGGACCAGGGTCTCGGAGGAGACTATTAGTTGTACGGTCATGTGTTGACCTGGGAGTCGTGGACTCTAGAGTTGGTCGTATCACAAGAGGTGATGACGATATGGGTGTCAACTATGAGTTGTCACTAGCTACTGTGGTAGCGGGCCATGGTGTGTTTTCTTTTTGATGATTATGATTTTGAGTTGATAATTATGAGGCTTGGAGGAACCTTTTGTTTTCTTTTTGAAATTTGTTGATTATGAGGCTTGAAGGAAGCTTTTGTTGGACTTGGTTTTCTAATACTCATAGTAACTAAACGTGACGTGTGACGGTCAGGTTGGCCGAGCTCTCAAAAATGCTTCAAAGTCGGTTTTCTGTGTTTTTTTTTTTTAATTTGTTACAGACATGCACGAGGACGTTCAACGGGAAATATCGAGGTTTGGCCGGAATCGGCGGTTGGCCTCGTGAAGCGGATCCCGGACTCCGGGGCTGAGAGAGCTTCGGATGCGACTGGTATTGGCGCTGGGATGATGATGATGATGATGCACGAGGACGTGCAAATCGTCAGGCTGGCCGTGTCGGAGATCGTCGATATAATTTTAATTGAAGTTGCTGATTTGATTTACGTAGTAGAGGGGCGAACGCTTGTGACGTTATTTTGTGATGACGTCACATGGACAGAGTCGCTTTGGAAAGTGGGGTTCGTCGAACGGTCACTTTTGCATCGAGACGCGGACCAAGGCACATCTCCGAACTGAAACTGTCGGTTTGCCTATTCAAATTGTTATTATGAAGATTGGAGGGTATATCTACACGTCGTGCTTCAATTCAAAACTCACCTACGAAATGGAACCTGTACCACCACACCAAGTCGCTGTCGACCCTACCGCTCTGCCGTCGCTGTCTCCGACATATATATATATATGTGTGTACAATATATACATGTATACACATATACATATATTAATTTTCTATAAATATTTAAATTTATTTCATGGTTTCATTGGTAAATTAATATTTTTGCATAGATCTTCTATTTTTTTGAAAAAAAAAAAAAAAAAAAAAGTGGATTCCCTCGGGGCCAAAAGGTCGGGCTCTTCCTCCTGAATCAGGGGACCCCAAACTCGGGTAGTCCACGACCTCTGGTTCCCGAGATAATCCACGGGGGGTGAGGTAACTAAAGGGGGTCGGGGGGGGTAGTTTCGTGGGAATATTAAGGGGTGAGGGGGGGGGGGAGTAAGGGAGGGGGATATAGGAGGGACTAAATAAATACATAAGTGTATCCGTGTATCAAAATTAAAAAAAAAAATAATTGCATAGATCTTCTATTTTTATTCAAAAAAAAAAAAATCTCGTTGTAGACCTTGTAGTACCAAGCTCGCGCCACGGGCGCCTCTGTGCTTATATCCCCCACTTAACTTCCGTTCGCCTTGCCCGATCATTTTTCGTAACGCTTTCGCCAGCTTACTCTCCAAGTCAAGCGTGCCTAAAGAAGTTTCACTTCAAAAATAAAGAACTAGCTGTGCCTTGAAAGTCTTCCCACTCGCGTTTCGTGGCCTGATCTAACTTGGAAACGACCATGTAAATAATTAAAGTGTCCCACGAATCCGTTGATTCCGCCAACGTCTTAAGGGCACGCAAATTTTACAAAAACAATATCTATTAAGTTCCTAATCTGGGAATCGGACTCTTTATTTAACGATGGAATTTTAAATAATGCCTTCACATGATTATGAACCAATAGTCGCGGATTATTAAATCTATTCTCTAATAGCTCCCATGCGTGAGAATAGTTATTAGCCGTAAATTCTAATGCACCTATAACGTGTGCCGCGGTACCGGACAATGACAATTTTAAATAATGAAACTTTTGAACGGGATCTAAATCATCGCGATCATGAATCATACTAACGTAAGAATTTTTAAACTCTAGCCAGCAATCGTATGAACCGTCAAAGGAAGGTGTTTTAATATCGGGTAACTTAATGCCTATCGGCCTGCATGTTGAAACACTAGACTTGTCTACTTCCTTTTTCAATAAAAGTTTCGCAGAAGATACAGCACGGTAAAATTGATCTTCGAAACGATCTCTCTCTTCCAGCTGTTTTGCTAGATCGAGATCTTCTGATACTTCTTCTTCAATTGTAGACTGTATTTCGCTATACGTTTCTATCAAACTCGAAGTACTCTCGACACGTAAATTTAATTCTATAGACTGTTGATCAGTTAAGGGCAAAGTAATTTTTCTTACTTAATTATCAAACAGAGTAAATCTACCTTTTAAAACACCTCTTTTCTCAATTAAATCTGACAATTTGGGCTCACTCATTTTGGGAATTAAGGAAATCAAGAGTACTTACTAGCCAATGTGGGTGCGTGCGAACCAAGGTGGATGCCGTTGCGCAGGTAGGCACAGCACGAAATCAACACCTATCGAAGGATGAGATGGGGAAATGGACGGGAAGTTCAAACCTGCCACTCCTGTCTGTCGATGCCTTAACGCTGCAGCTCTGAGACCTCAAGCTTGAACTCCTTATCCGGCTCGATAGGACCACTTTATGTACCGGAACGGGAGGCAGGTGCTCTTCAATGAATGGTTTTATTTCTTTTTGGCGGTTACACGTTATATTTAAAAATCGTCTTTATTTCTAACAGTGTGTACCAGGTAATAATGAAAAAAAAAAAATTAAACAAATCTTATAACTATGTAGATGAATGACGTGTGATTGGTCGCCGACAATGCTGAGCTCTGATTCGCTGATAAGGAACCGGTAGTGATCCAGTGCGTCGTTTCTACGGGAAACAATTCAACTGTCTTGGGTCCCGCAACGAAATTAATCAGAAAAGAATAGCGGAGGAGTAAGAAAAAAGATATTTTTTCCACTTCCCTCCATATCAAGCAGGAGACAGAACAGAACTAGGCCAATCGGCACAAAGGGACAATATTGCAACTGGGAGAAGCCCAGATTGCCAAACACCACGGAATAAAATTTGATTAACTTAATAATAAATAAATAAATAAATAAATATATACGGACAAATCACACAGATTGAGCTAGCCCCAAAGTAAGCTCGAGACTTGTGTTATGGGATACTAACTCAACGATACTATATTTTATAATAGACTAGCTGACCCGGCAGACTTCGTACTGCCTCATCGATAAATAAAAGACCTAATCTTTTGTATAAAATGATTTTAAAACAAACAAATCGAATCCGTATTTAATAAAAAAGCATTTATTGAATAAAGCATGAATTATTATATTATATATTATTTTCGATACATCATGTTGCTTACTTACAAAACAGAGTTTTCCTGAAATACTGGCTATTTATAAGGTTTAAATTTGATATTCACAGACACACACTGTTAAAATACAGTCTGTTAATTAATTTAAAGCTTTCTCATAAACTATATTTTTTGTTTTGTTTTGTGGTGCGTAAATAAACAAAGAAGACGGTTTTCCGACGCGCGAACACGCGACGTATAATTGTCCATGCGCGAAACAGGGAAACTCCAAGTTGATTCCACAAACTTCTAACGACTGTCCTTGCGATTTATTTATGGTCATCGCAAAGGCCAGACGCACTGGAAATTGTAACCGTTTAAAATCGAATGGTAAGTCCGTTGGAATCATCGGTATCCGCGGGATCAAGACATCCTCTCCTTTGTATTTTCCTTTTATGATTGTCGCCTCAATGACGTTATTCATCAGTCTTTTCACAGCCAGTCTTGTTCCATTGCATAGTCGAGGTTGATTAATGTTACGCAGCATGATGACAACTGATCCCACTTTTAACTGCAAATTGTGAGGTGGTAATCCAGGCAATTCCAGTGAATTTAAAAACTCAGTGGGATAGTTGACTACGTCATCCTGGTTCATTACGGTGTCGACTGATTTGAAGGAAACCAACTGTCCTGGAAGAAAATTCTGAATCGTCGCATTAAGATCCTCGACATCTTTATTTTTCGCTGCTAATATTGCTCGTTCACCCAGCCAATTATGGTTATTGAACTTTTGCGCTATATCTGGGAAAACTCGCTGAATAAGCTCCACTTTTGAGTCTGTGATGTGACAGAAATCTGTAGGTAATGTGATGAATCCGGTCGAGGTGTCCACTGCAACTTTATTATTTCCAATGTCTAACAACTGCTTCGCAAACACATTTGCAGTTTCATCTTGTTGCAAAAATACTCGCATGTTAGTTGTTAAGTGGAGTGTCTTTACGTACTGCCACAAATTTGATGATTTTAGGCATGCATTTAGTTCATCAGCAACAGTTGATCGGGGAATAACTGGAAGAGTCTGACGAAAATCACCTGACAACAGAATCATGGCCCCACCAAAAATATTTTGGTTGTCACGAAGATCTTTCAACGTTCTGTCCAGTGCCTCCAGTGATCTCTTATGGGCCATTGTGCATTCATCCCAAACAATCAATTTGCATACCTGTAGGATCTTGGCCATTGCGCTATTTTTGGCGATGTTGCAAATTGGTGTTTCGGTGATTTGCATGTTTAGTGGTAATTTCAAGGCAGAATGTGCAGTCCGCCCGCCTTCTAGCAGAGTTGCAGCTATTCCAGATGAAGCCAACGCTAGAGCAACATCATTTCGCGATCTGATCCTCGCCAAAAGCAATGAAATTAAAAACGTTTTTCCGGTTCCTCCGGGAGCATCAAGGAAATAAATTCCACCAGATCCACTGTTCACAGCTTCTATCAAAGTGTCGTACGCAATTCTTTGTTGTTGATTTAATTGTGGAACATTTGTACGAACTGTTTCGGCCAATGCTTCAATGTCGTACTGATGTTCTCTTTGCAACTCGTGGTTTAATGCATCGTGCATATGACGATTGGGTGCTGTCATTCCCAAACACGACAATACTTTATTTGCCATCAATAAACACATATCTTCTATCATGATCAATGTGTCATTGTAAATTTCTTCAGTCATTTGTAGTGTATGATTCAAAGTTTGACGGCGCACACGATGCAAAACATCCTCAGACATGTCATCTCTATACTTAACCCACAAATCTTTTGGATTCGAGGGGAAACATGTCGATATGATAATCGCAAACAATGTACGAATTTGATGCGGCGATGAAGATATTACGGAATCCTTGAGCGTATCATCCCAGTGCGAATCATTCTCAAGTAAATGTAATAGTTGACATGCCTCACGGTAAGTCGCACACAGCTGTCCATTAACTGTTCTCAGTTGTTGAAACGATGTCGGACCACGAACATTCACCAACAACAACCGCAAATAATAACATTCATCGTTATTTGGATGTACTGTGTAGATGCGACCCAGAGCATCTGAAGCAAATACATTTGGATGTCCTTCAACTGGTGTTCCTTGTTTTCGACGCTGAAACGATTTCGATGATGCGTTCCATGTGTAATAGCGTGGCATGTCAGCATACAGCAAAGTGCGAGCAAAATCATCAGTTTGACAGACTGTGAAGAAACTTGTTAATGTTGTCGACGGTGGATGTGCCACCCTGTCTGCCGCGTTAGATGCATTAAAATAAACTCGTTGACCATTTTCTAAATGGACTGCCAAATGGACTACTGTAGGGTGTCTTTCATGGATCGCAAATGAAAAGATTCGCCAAATAGCTTCATTGCTACTTACATAGCGACCCATCTGGTACTGTGATATTTCATCATTTGCATTGGTTACACCGAAGACAGCCATATCACTACCTTTATTAACATATTTACATATGTACTTTATCGACTTCACAGAATTACAATATTCCACATTGATGTGAGTCTCAAAAGCTTTGGACAATATTGGCGAGTATGGCACAATCCAACGATTGTCTACATCAACATTTTGTCCTCTTACCTTCACAACTACCGATCGCCCACTGTCCGCAACTGATCGCCGACGATACAATGGGTATCCATCATTTCCCGTTATGGTTTCAGCAAGCAGGTCTCTTGGGTATCGCTTGGAACACCTACCGTCGACCATACATTGTGAATTGTAGTTGAAATGTCCGCAAGGTCCATGTATCATGTGTTTGGTAACTACTGCAATGCAATTTTGGGTCAACTATTTCATCTGGAATTTCAGCTGAAATTATGGAATCAATCTCATCTGGCCTTATTTTGTCCACTAACCAGACTAAAATGTGCGCATGTGGCAATCCACGCTTTTGCCATTCTACAGAGTACATCCAACAACGGACTCGGCCATACACACAATGCTTTATTAAAAAATTCATGAGAGATTTTAATTTTTGTTTAAAAACTCTGGCGGTTATGTCATGTCTATCAACTGGTGTTTGGCTATGTAGTAATTCCTTCTTTATTTCGGACCATTTTGGGTTACATGTGAATGTAACAAATAAGTCTGGGCGGCCATAATGCCTAACATATGACATAGCATCCTGAGCATATTCATGCATGTGTCGTGGGCTTCCTATATAAGTAGCTGGCAAAATTGTCATTCTTCCTACATTATTCACATTGCCATCAGCATTTATAGCATCGCGGAGATGAATGTATTCCTCTGACCGTAGCCGTCGTTGGTTCAAACGGATGTATGTCAATCGTTCAGTCTCAATTTTGACATACATATCAACTGCAAACTGATGAAAAAGTCGTTGACACATCAAAATATGATTTACTTCACCTTGACGGATCATGAGTCTGTATGAATAGAAATTCATAGCACTAACTTTTTTGTTGGTTTCAGCACCTGCAATCAAAAATGATAAATGTTTAAATTGTTACTTCGATGAATTGAATTTAAAAATATTATTTAATCTTGTTCAATTCATTTACCTGTTACTTGATTTACCATTTTGATATTAAAATGGTATCCATCTTCCCCCTGCCAGAAGATCAAAGGATATTGTAGTGCATCATAACTCCTGTGTGTTTCAGATACACGTTTTAAATTACTATTCCGACGATGAAGCACAATATCTCTAGATTGTAAATTTTCTCCCACAATGACAACAGCCACTTCATCAATGGTAGGTGAATTGAACCTCCTTGTGTGTTCACCGGCAGGTGTTTTGTCAGCTCGAATAATAATGTTATGGCTATCAGATGGCATCCGATCCAATGCTATTTTGAACATGTTTACTAAATTGTTATTCTCATGAAGAAACATTTGTAATTGTTGGACAATGGTTCTCTTCACTGTTGGATTGTGAGCACAACGATTATTAATTTCCGCATCTGAATTGCCCATAAAATAAATTTGTAAAAATTGATGATCTGCATCAGGTAGTGGTAACAGAGTTCCCAGTAAGTGATAAATTTGTCCTTGTATCTGTAATTTTTAAAAATTTGTCCATTAATTATTTCCGATATATATTTATTTTAGTACAAACTTGAATAATATAAAAAAATATTCTTATATAATACCTTGAAAGTGGGCATGAAATTGTCTTGTATAATATGTGTAGCACCAAATGATGTCATCTGGAAACAGTTGTTATATTTCTGAATGTTGGTCAAAAAGTGCTTAGAATCATTTCCAATCCCAGAAACTAAAGAGCGTAAAGGATCTGGTGGTGGGACCAATTGTGGCAATTTTACTTTGCCTTCAGCACAACATAATCCAGTAGATTCACCAGTGTATTTTAACGCCTTACAATATTTACAAATTGTTTTCATTTCCCCAATTGTTACTGATTTGTCGGCACAATAATCAATTGCCGGATCATAGTGGAATGCAGCTCGTTCAAGAATCACAGGAGCACTGCGTCTGCGGATTCGCTCAATTTCATTATGTCTAGCTTGCTGTTGTTGTGTTTGATGTGCACGAACTCGTTGCATTCTAAGCCTATCTCCTACATTGTCACTCACTAAAGAACGCAATTCTGACATAGCAATACGACTATTTTCTTGATCTCTCTGTCTCTGGTCATCAGTGCGGTTAGCACGTGAGGTAGCTCTTCGCACATTTGATTGACTACTACGACCTACGTTAGGTCGTCTTCTCCTCGGCATCGTAAATTGTAATTGAGAAAATTTCCCGGTTATTTAGCAGTAAAGTGTCACTGTCACAAAAAAGAGCACATTACTTGGAATGTCACTATCACAAAGGATCACCAAAGTAAAGAAAGTTCTCGCGCACGTAGCCACAAAGATAGAAGGATGCACTCATAGATATCGTAACTCGTAACACAATATAATATCGTAATACTTTTTTCCGTGCTCTGACTGAAAAGCGACAGACAGGATGTATTGACATATTAGTTGGTTTTCAAATCTAATGTCAAATATTATGATTGCGTTCAGAAATTTAACTTAAGATTTATAATTTAACGTTTGTGACAAAACTTAAGATTTATCTTTCAATTTCTATATAGTCTTATTAAAAAAATAATCGGACAGATTAACAACTGAAGTTAGCTAAAATTAATTTTCTCGAAGCTATATGAAGCTGTGAGACTATGCAATTTTGTCGCGTTCGCGATTCACTTTCACTTTTGTTGAGTTTCGGAACGCGATATTAGATCCTCCAACGCGCATGCGAATTTGAACTTTATACAGCGGTAATAAATTACAAATTGAGTCTCCATTTTATTTAGAAAACGTTTATAGAAAAATACTGTTTTGAGGATTTTCCCGGCAATTATTCGAATTTTTCTCACCTTTTAAACCTTCCCTAGACCTCCACGAATAATTCAAGACCAAGATAAGATAAATCCGTTCAGCCATTCTCGAGTTTTAGCGAGACTAACGAACAGCAATTGATTTTTATATATATAGATACATATATAGATAAACATTCAAGACCCAGGCCAATCAGGAAAAGATCGTGTTCCATCACGACCTGGCCGGGGATCGAACCCGGGGCCTCCACGTCGCAGGCAGGCGTGTTGACCGCTGCGCCACGGAGACCTAAGTAGGTATAAGCTGTTACAATTGATTCCAATAATAGGTATGGCAAAAGCGCCTGAACGCACGGAATTTGGTTATAGTTTCTACAAGGTCCGTATAATAAACGACTCCGGAAGTAACTTGTACACTATCCAACATAATATTGCGTTCATTCTGCCAAAGAACACACTCCCACAAGATGTGATGTGCGGACTGTTCAAATTCACAGTCCGATGTAGAACATTGACACAAAGGGGAAGGAACAAGTTTAAAAGAATACAGTTTACTTTTAAAGTTGCCATGACCTGTGAGAAATTGGGCAACGCAGTGGTCAACCTCCAGCCATGCCTTAGCCAGCCGATCGCCAACGGATGGAAAGAATAGATGGAGGCCCTTGATGGAATTATCCCACCTACTTTGCCATTCGGATAAGAGGTCCTCCCAGACTTCATTCTGAGGTTTAAATAATCTAGAAATCTTATTAAAATCGCGTTGTGTAACAAAATTAGTGTCCATGGCCTCCCCCCTCGCGGAATAGTACATTGAAGCACGTCGTTGTACCTCAAGATCGACCGGAAGTACCCCCCCCCCCCCAGTACCGGTAAGGCTTCAGTACTGACCGTTCTATACGCCTTGCATAAAAATATCAATGCCAAACGTTGGCTTTGAAGCAGTTTACGTCGTGCCGCCCCTATACTGGCTCTATCGGCCCAAACAGGTGCACCGTAGCACATACGTCCTAAGTAGGTAGCTCCATATATAGTCTTTAAAGTTAGGAATGATAGACCCCAAGTTGCTTTGGATATTCTAGTTAGGGCATAAAAGTTCCTTTTAGTTTTTTCGCCAACTATTTTTATATGTTCGATAAATGAAAAATTCCTTTCTAAGATCATACCAAGGTACCATACGGATTGCTGTTTTTTAATGGGAAGGTTGTTAAATTTAATAGTAGACAATGATTTAAGATTACCTTTTAGTAGAAGTTAATAGGTTTTATGTGGCGCAAACGTTAGGCGGTTACGATCAAACCACTGAGATATTAAATTTAGACAAGTATTGGCCAAGTTTACAAGTCCAGCTCGGGTACTTGACTGAATGAGCAGTAGGCCATCGTCCGCGTAACCAGTAAGTGAACAGCCGCAAGGAAGCGGGATCGCGAGGAAGTCATCAAAACCCAAATTCCATAAATAAGGACCGACAACTGAACCCTGAGGACATCCCATGGTTAGTGTTTTAGTACTAGAAAAATGACCGAGCTTAAGTACCGCGGAACCGTTTATAAAGTACGAGTAAACGAGATTATATATGTTTCTATAGCAACCGCGGGTTTTTAATTTTAACAACAGCATAGGCCACCAGGCGTTATCAAAAGCCCCAGAAATATCCAGGAAGATCCCAATTACGTACTTGTTTTCAGATTGGTTAACGGTTCTTCTGACGGAAAGCGCAGCGTCGACTGTAGATTTACCTATGGTGAAGCCATATTGATTACTATGGAATTTTGGACCGTTCGGTAGTAAACGTGGAACGATGAGGCGCTCAAGAAGTTTCCCCAAAGATGGTAGAAGCGTGATAGGACGATATGACTTCGGATCATCCGGTGGTTTGTCACCACACTTTGGTATTACTCGTATGAAACCGCGTCCCCATTTACGAGGAAAAACGCCTTCAGTAATGCATCGGTTGTATACAGTTAAGATGGCATCACCCGCTGTTTTACACGCCTCTTTAATCATCCTATTAGATATTCTATCTTCACCTGATGATTTGTTGACCGGTAGTTTTCTAACAATATTTATAAATTCGTTATTAGATGGTACGTCTGACATTGGTGATTCAGGTGGCACAGGAGCCCACGCTCGAATCTGTTGGTGGTAGTCGCTATCGTTAGTTGGTGAATCATCAGGGATAAGTGTATTAATTAGAACTTCTGTTGTTTCCTCTATGCCTGCGGTATGCTTATCATTGACTTTAATGTTTTGAACGTATGCAAGGTCGACCGATCTGTTAGCTTTAAATTCGTGATATAAGGGAGACCACGGACCCTCCCTGTCAAGTTTATCAACGATTTTCCGCAACAAGTTACCCTTAAATTTTTCCACCGATGCTTTGTAGCGTGACTTGGCAACTGTAAAAGCATTTAAAGCGAATGTAAGAAGATCTCCAGTAATCTTTCGGCTCTTGAGTTTATTTAACTGTCTACGCGCTCTGCGATATCTTTTACGCTGTTCAATTAATAATCACTCCACCAGTCACATCTACGAATATTGGTCATAGATCCGCGACCAATGGCGATGTCAGCACAGTAGGTAAAGGTTTCTGACATAATGTCAGCACTTTCTTCGGCTGACAGCCCGTCCCGAGTGAATTCTTTGGCATGACACGCAAAAAGCCAGCCGAAAAATTCCCAGTTCGCGCCTTTACATCTATATCTGAAATTACCGGGAATATGAGACGGACCCTGAATATAACCAGTAACAAATTCGTACACGATCAGACGATGATCACTACAAGACGCGTCCGGTAGGACACGCCACCTATCCAGACGTACGTCCGCACTTGAAAGTGTGACGTCAATACAAGATTCGCCCATTTGGCTGCAAAAAGTAGGTGGTGCATCAGGCGTATTATGGATAGATAGGTTCATCTCAGCAATGAAATCCTCAACAGCGCAGCGTCGTTCGGTATCGGTGGCCCGAACCTTGCCACAATCACAAAACCCAGAAAGAAAAAACACGAGCCGGTAACTGACAATTGGAACGCGATATTCGTAAATATAACAGGAGCGTATTAATTTCACACCACACGGCGCGGGGGCGCGAAGGGAAGTGGTTCTTTATTAATTAAATCAAGGTCAGCTTTGAAACTAGATGACTTGCTTAAATTTCTCAAGGACAGGGCCGACGTTTTAGAAATGATTAAAGTAAACCATAACAAATCCCACGAGAACAGAAGCGGCGAACAAAACAACGCCCCGTACTGTGTGTGATGTGTCATGGTAATCACGCGATTTATTCCTGTTCAAGATTTCTTAATTCGTCTGTCCAAGAAAGGAATAATATAGTTAAAACGCATCAGCTGTGCATCAATTGTTTACGCACAACCCACCCACTTGACCAATGCAAGTTTGGGCCATGTAGGTTGTGTGATAAAAGGCACAACAGTTTGCTTCACATTGATGGGCAGGTAGACGGTGCATCACAGGTGAGCGGGTCGAGTGCATCAGCACTGCCGGTCATCGCTAACGTCTCCACTGTCTCGGCATCATTACACGTTACGGCTAATCATTCAGAATCGCAAAACAGTAATCAGGAATATTCGTTATTACCCAACGTTTTGCTGTCCACAGCGTTAGTGGACATAGCAGATTATAATAACAAATATCACACTACGCATTCTGTTTGATAATGGTAGTCAACATTGTTTCATAAAGAAATCGTTATGTGAAACATTAAATACACCTGTACGGTTCCGTACAGGCATTATTTGCTTATGTCGCGACCTACTTTGCGATTTGTATTATTTATGTTAATATTGATACTTAGTTAGTTGACCAATAGCTGCCGTAGCGCTATAACCGCGGATTAGCATCCAAACTACTTTCGTGTACTTTTACGGATAAACTTAATAATTGTGAAGTCTGTGGTTTTCGTCAACTCATCTTCAACTATCTCTGAACCATACATAAAAGTGGTCCTTCGAACCGCATTTTTCAAGTGTTTATTATTTCTATTTGTTTGCGCTAGTTTATCGATCGGGTCCGATTGTTAGGTAGTCGAGTTGTTAGATCCCCGACCGATGCGGGCTAGCGTAATTTAGTCTTGTCTATGGCGACGCGCTGCCGCCATTATGACACAACGTCTTGTGACCTCGCCGCGAATGGTCCGTTGCTTGAACTTTGAAATAACACAACGTCTTGAGACCCCGCCGCGTACGGGTCCGTTGCTTGAACTCTTGACGAAATGCTCGCACGCGTGGCGTGTTTCGGACGAGTGAATTTCGGGAATAAATACCGCCTGGCGCGTCTTGTATAGTTTGTCGCGATTGTTGCCCGGGTTTTGAAGTATTTACTTGAACTATAAAACGTAACAGTGCCGTCTGTAAATTGAGTTGAATTTGAATCGGAAACGTGGTTTCATTGGCGATCTTTGTCGGGCGTGATTGACACACACACACACACAATAACTTCTTACGTTGGTGAGCTTTGGTGCCCTATTAAGGGAAACTTGGTGTGTCGACTGGTATGGGACAGTCAGCGAATTTGAAGACATCGGACATGATCGTAATCAACGCGCGCGCGTTGATTCTCCGGACTTCGCTTCGTGATCGAGCACACTGAGTCCCAGGTAAGTCCCGTAGATTTACTAGAGTGTGATCGGAGATTGATTTTACTTGTGGTGTATGCCGACCTTGTTTGTTGGATAAGCCGTGACAAATGCGCGGTAGATGTACGTGCTTTACTGGGGCGCCTACATCGTTGTGGTAGCAGAGCGTGGTTTCTAATTACTAATTTGATTAATTAGAGTATCATTCCAGTATTTTGGTAGCCTTCAGAGGCTAATTTGCAAAAATTTGATTTTTTATTTGTTGTTATCGGTACTCGTAAAATTATATCTCTGACCACCTTCATACATTGTGTGGATCCGATAATTTGCAAAGTAAAAAATGTGAAAACAATTGTAGGTAGATTGTTTTATTTTTTGGTTCATTTCTTTCCGTTCAGAGGAACGGAGTTGGCTAGGGCATGATGCGCCATACAGCCAGTTATGTTTACGAGTAGCGTTTTGTTGTTGTTCACTCGATTATCTTGTGCATTTGTACGAACCAAACAGTTCGCTTTGTTGTTGAATATTGAGCTACGGATAAATAATTACGAGTTATTTTTATGACTAATGTTTGTTATTGTTTTAGTCAACTCGTGTATTGTACGAACCAGATAGTTCGTGTTTGAATGTTTTGATTTAGCTCGTAATTCATAGTCGTAATTTTGTTGATTTAGCTCGTAATTCATAGTCGTAACTTTGTTGATTTATTACATAATTCACAGTAATAATTTTATTCTGTTTGTTTGTTGATTTATGGTGTAATTGGTAGTAATAATTTTGTTTTGCTAATAAGTTTAGATCTGTGTCGCACTTAAGTTAGGCCGTTTGCACACTGATATTTTGTATGTATACTTTGTAATATTTTTTATTTGTACATGTTAGTGTTTTGTTGTAACGGTTGCCCTTAGCTTTGGTCCCCACACGGTCTCGCGGAATTTATCGAGTTATTTACGCTTGTTTTTGTTGCCTTCCGCGCGTTTCTTGATTGAATTTAATTGGTTAATTTGAATTAAAGGCTTTTATTTGAAATGGCTCCCAATCCGCTTGCTACGGCAAAGGCCGAGGTCCAAGCCGCATTGCGTTGGCTCGCGGGCGCGGCCGCGGCCGGATCGGGTGCAGGCTTTGTTGACCCGCTATGAAGGGTTGCCTGCGCGCATGGAAGGCTTGGAGCGACACGTTGTCGACTTCCATGCGTACGTTTTGGAACACCCTCCAGCGGATGAAGCCGTAGTGGAGACCTTTACAAGGGATGTCGACCAGGCGTACGAATTGGCTGACCAAATTACGGAGTCAGCAGAGGGGCTCCTGGCTACCCGTAGGGGAAAGCCGACTTGGAGCGGGGAGGTTAAACCGACCCCGCCGGCTTTGTTAGGGAGACTGCCCACATTGGAGATTCCCCACTTTGACGGGGACCTCACGGCTTGGATGGGCTTCATCAACCTGTTTGACAGCTTGGTGGACTCCAGGGAAGATTTGTCCCCCAGCCAGAAACTGGCTTATTTGCGCTCCGCCCTCCGCGGAGAAGCCAGTGCAGTAGTCCAGCACCTGATAGTCAGCGATGCTAACTACCAGGTTGCGCGGCAGTTGTTGCTGGACCGCTACCAAAATGTCCGCTTGCTAGCGGACACCCATGTGGCCGCCATTTTGGCCTTACCGAAGGCAACGCGGGTTTCCTCACTAAGGAAGGATTTGGTCAACCCGCTCTTGACCGCCGTCCACTCGTTGCGCCGGTTGGATTTGCCGGTCGACCAGTGGTCTTTTTTGCTTCTGCACATCGTCCTAACGAAATTGCCCGAAGACGTAAAGGGGCGATTTGAACAGAGGTACGGGGGCAATAGCGCCTCGTACCTCCCCCCCTTCTCGGACCTGCTTCGTTTTTTGGAGGACGAGTGCAGAGTACTGGACCAGCTGACCGACCCCACACCGGGAACGAGCACAGGTCGTCCGGTGGCGGCGAGGGGACAACCCCGCCGCCCGACCAAACAATACTCGGCTGTCCGAAGGGACTCCCCCCCCGCACCAGGTAAACGGTGCCGGTATTGCCGGGGGGACGGACATGACGTGCGTGCTTGCGAGAAGTTCGAGGGCCTCCGGACTGCCGGACGAAGAGCCCTCGCCAAGCAACGCGCCTGGTGTTACATGTGTCTGGGGGACCACCGCCAGTCAGCGTGCCACCAGGCTAAGGTTTGTCCACATTGCGGCGGGAGACATCACGCTCTCCTGTGTTTGAACCGCAATGGTGGCGGGTCCGATAGGGGCCCAGATTCCCCGCACACGGGCGGGGGCCCCAAGGGCGGGGGCCCCACGGGCGGGGGCCCCCCGCAGGATGTAGCGGTGGCCGTCGGGGGCTCGGGGAGGCGGGCGGTACGCCGCTCCCCCCCCTTGATTGATTACCCTCGACTGGGACGTTATGTTCCACCGTACGCGGCCCACGGTTATTGGCCCACACCCCGGAGTAGTGTTGGAAGGAGTCTCGATGTTGTGGAGTGGGACCCTCTCGCCTACAGTCGGCGATCCCCTCCGATCTTGTCGACTCAGTTCACCCGGAGTCCAGGGGGGCAATCACCCCCCCGGGTTTTCATTAATGCCACTGTCGGGCGCAACCCCCCTACCGGAGTTTGTGCTGTTGCCAACAGCCTCCGTGCGTGTTTGGGGCCCCAAAGGTGATTTTGTCACAGTGCGTGCCCTTTTGGATTCAGGGGCCAGGGTTGCGTAATCTCTACTTGGCTCGTCCGACAGTTGGACTTAAATATTTTTTTTGTTTTATAAAAGACACCCGTCATCACAGGGCGTTGTCGTCCCTACTTCTTGCATGGCAAGAAATCTTGTTTACTTTTATTTAGGTTGCTTTTTTTTTTTTTTTTTTTTTCCCTATGTTACATCTTTATTATTACACTATTTATGTACTTACAATCTATTATTTATTACTTCTGTCTTTTTATATATTTAATTATACATTTCAAATTCGTTCCACTTATCTTACAACCTACCTATTGTTAGTTCTTGCCGACGACAATTGCTGGGTTGCACCGCCCCTCGTTTTGTTTCTGTCAATGCACATTTTTGCAACTTTGAGGCAAAACCGCTCCAGATACGGCCTGGAGTGCTTATCCGCCATAAGGTCCGCAATGGTTGTTTCCGTCAAAACTCTTCCTGTACTTAATTCCAGGTCGTATCTGTCGCGGTTGTGGACTTAAATATTGTGCCGCATAGGGAATCGGTACGGGGCGTTGGAGACCTGCGGATTTTGGATCCGATCGGTCGGGTTTCATTCTCCTTCTCCCCCCAGTCCTCCTCAACGCCGAAAATCGATACTTCGGCGATTGTTTTTTGAAACGGTGGTCGGGCCGCTTCCGCAAGTGCGAGCCCCACACGCCGCCGTTGAATTGTCGGCTGGATTGGCTCTGGCTGATCCTCACTTCCACCGACCTGGCCCGATCCATTTATTGATCGGGGTGAATGTGCTAGGTCGTTTGTTGCGTGGGAGCGAGCGAGTTTTGCAGGCAGCCGGTTTTGTAGCCATATCCACCTCTTTGTTGTTGGGTCGTGTAGTGATGGGATCGTTTAGGGACGTCCCAGACCCCCCTTCGGCAGACAGCGACCTCGCTGTTGGTTCTGCCTTGTCGGACATCCTCCAACGCTTTGGGAGGATCCAGCCGGGTCGACTTTAGGTCGATCTTTGCATGGTCTGACAGCCAAGTCGTCCTTTGTTGGCTGAAAAGTTCAGTCCATACCCTCGAGGTATTCGTGGCCAACCGGTTGTCTCAAGTTCAGACATCGAAAGCCCAGTTAATTTGGCGCCACGTGCCTGGCGAATTGAACCCCGCAGACTGCGCTTCCCGCGGCTGCGAGGCGCCCGAAATTGTGAATCACCAGCTGTGGCGGGGTCCACCATGGTTGTTACAGCTGGAGGGTTCTTGGCCCCATACCCCCGCAGTGGTCGGGGCATTTACGCCAGGGGTGCATGTTCACGCCACCGAGACTGTAGCGGCTCCAGATCCGGAGTTTTTGCTTGAGCGCTACAGCTCTTTGGATGAACTGCTCGGCGTCACCGCCTGGATACGGCGTTTCATCCACAACTGTCGTAGCCCTCGTGGCAAATTTGAGTCTCCGGTCCTCTCACCGCAAGAGCGCAATGACGCTCTGTTATATTGGGTGCGGATAGTTCAAGAGAGTGAATTGCATCGGAGTTGAAAACCCTCCGCCAACGCACATCCAATCTGAAGGGACCCTTAGGGCGCTTGAATCCCTTCTTGGATGATCAGGGTTTGATGCGTGTCGGAGGTCGGCTTGGAAATGCTAAGCTCCCCTATGGGGCTCGTCATCCATTGTTGCTCCCCAAGAACGGCCCCTTGGTGAAGTTGTTGATCGCAGAC